>JARQOC010000010.1:73631348-74831348 GCA_033576535.1 Allobates femoralis | reverse complement strand
ACGCAGACCGCTCTCTGTAGTGGCCTACCTCACGCAGACCGCTCTCTGTACTGGCCTACCTCACGCAGACCGCTCTCTGTACTGGCCTACCTCACGCAGACCGCTCTCTGTACTGGCCTACCTCACGCAGACCGCTCTCTGTACTGGCCTACCTCACGCAGACCGCTCTCTGTACTGGCCTACCTCATGCAGACTGCTCTCTGTACTGGCCTCCCGTCACACAGATTGCTCTCTGCACTGGCCTATCTCACTCAGACTCCTCTTCATGCTGGCCTATCACATACAGACTGGTCTAAGGCTACATTCACATGTTCAGTTTTCTGTCAGTTTTTCACATCAGTTTTTGTAAGCCAAAATTGGGAGTGGGAGATAAATACAGAAGTGGTGACGTGTTTCTATGATCGTTTTCCTCTGATTGCTCCACTCATGGATTTAGCTACAAATACTGAGGTAAAAAGCTCATCAAATACTCACCGTGTGAACGTGGCCTGATAGAAGGACATCACTGCTTCTGTATTTTTCATCCACTCCTGGTTTTGGTTTACAAAAACAAATGTGAAAAACTGACCAAAAACTGATCATGTGAATGTAGCCTAACAAATATCTTCCACTGACTGTCAAATGTAAAGGTTAAAACTGCACATATTAACCTATCCTCCACCTGAAAAAAACAGGATAAACCAGGTCGGCATCAATTCATATGAAAAGGATTTTTCATGATTTAAAATAAATAAAAGGCAAAGGATGTGATAAAATAATACAAAAATAACTCAAGTAAATCTCCCTCTGCTCCAGCTCTGTCATGTGTGAGAGTAGGGCGCCACCTGTGACATTTGTGAGAGATATGCGGTTTAAAAAGAAAGAAATATGAACACAATGTGTGGAATATTTTGCAGAGCTGAACCATCACTTGAAGAAGCCTCCTTGCACATCCCTACAATTAGAGAAGACAAGAACTGTAAGTCATCACTGACAAAAAAAATATCCAGTATTTCCCTGTTCATTGTATAGTGATAACATTGCTCACATTACAGCATTATTACTTATATCGCATATAAGGATGCTATACATAAGTATAACCAGGTAGATTTTGGGGAGAGGATAAAATGGGACAAATAACAATACTTAATTGTTGTTAACCAGACTCTCCCAGTCAGAGACATAGCTAAAGAAGAGCAAATTCTTTGAGTGGGCTGCAAACCAGACAACTATGTTTACAACTACTGTGGTGTGGCGCCCCTGAGGTTTGGGTGCCACAAATGGTACTTGTGGCGCCCCGGGGTCCGGTAATCACATTACAAGCTTGGAGGCAAGGCATCCACCAGGTGAAGCACACATATAACATATCCCAACCTGGGCCTGCAGGGGGAGCTCTAACAGCTGAGGTCAGGTCAGTTGCTGACGTCAGTAGAGGTCCCCTAGATATGCAGGGGCGCAGCTAGTCAGTTCCTGTCAGGAGAGCTGAGGTGACAGTTGAGCAGAGCAGGAGGAGGAGAGGAAAGTGATCTTGGGGACAGGAGCCGTGTTAGGCCGGTCCAAGGAAACTGACAGTGTGTGGAGCCCATAGCAAGGGCCTGAGGAGGAGAGAAGGAAGATCTGGGAGTGGTAGTAGTGCCAGTAAGCCCAGAATTAAGTATAGTACGGTCACCAGAGACCGAGATCGTAAGGGATTATACACCCAGCGGCCAAATCCGGAGAACGGATAGTTATACACCGCCCCATTCACTGTAAAGCTAAAGAGACACAGCCGCACTACAGAGCCCAGGAGAGCCAAGTAGAAATACAGCCAAGAGAAGGGTTCACGCTGCTTGTCCTACAGCTAGTACAGAACAGAGAGGGTCACAGCAGTGCTTTATGCAGCCAGGGCCCACCAGACACACCATAAAGGGAAAGCCTCAGGACTTGCCTGGCGTGGAAAGCCTAAAATTACCTCCAAGCTCCGGACCCCGTGAACTTTAAAAAAACAGGACCCGGTACTACCTGAGTTCCACCATTAAAGGTAAAGAAAAGACTGTTAAGGCCACTTCACACACACAGATATCTGAATCCAATATCTGAACAGATCTCTGGTTGCAGTGAAATCATGGATACATTGTTCCATTTTGTGGCTGTGTACAACATGGAGCAATGTATCCATGATTCCACTGCAACCAGAGATCTGTTCAGATATTGGACTCCGATATCGGTGTGTGTGAAGTGGCCTTCACTCTTGTGTCTCCACATCATTGTTTGAGCTAATTCCTGCATGCCCATCAACATCAATAACAATTATCACCAGCTCAGGGATCATCCTAGCCCTATGTGTGGAGGGTTTATCATTCTGCTGCATCCCAACATCATCCCCTGAAGCTGAGATAAGCAACAGTGGTTATATCCGGCCACATCCCACAGGTGGCGTCACTGACAAACTCTTATTTGTATTTTTATTTTTTTCCATTTTAATTGCGGTCCCTCCAGGGCCACCGAATCGGTCCACGGCCACCACCGTGACATCCCCCTGTAAGCAGAGAATAAGGACCGGTCCTGAGTAACCCATAGCCCTGAGGGCGATACAAAAATTGGCATCACGAACAGGATGAACCAAATCCGGTTAAACTGGATTAAGTGTGCCTAAGGACTGTGTTATTTATTGAACTGTGAAATTGGCCGCCATTACTGCGCCATAACTGCATCATTGCTGTGCCTCATAACTGTCAACGGGTGTCTCGAGACTGAGTTAATTTGTGCTGCGTCACACGGAGAGCAGGAGAAGGGGCATGACAGTTGAGAAAGGCGTGAAGATAAGCCCCGACCCTCGCTCTTACGTCAGTGAAGCAGCGTAACTATGTGACGCAAAAAAACCCTTGGCACCAGGAGGTCTTGCCAGAAGCAAGTGAGTGATATTAATTGAAACTCAGTGAGGGCTGTGATTCACCAAAGGGGAACAATGTCTGCCTCCAAGGAGGAGAGATGTGGCGATGCCATTGGAGATGCTGAGAATGTGATACCTCCGCTCACCGCTGCCATTCCGTTCAACCTGCCATATGTCCCTGGTGCAAAGTGGCTCCCGCAGTATTCAGGGGCCCCTGATACTGTCAGTGACTTCCGTGAGCGGATGAAATGTGTATTTGAACTGTGCCCTATGACACAAGCGCAGCGTGTAACTATGATAATTGGCCAATTGGAAGGTGAAGCTCGGCGGGAGGCAAAAACTAGGTCTGATAATGATTAAGCAACTGTAACACAAGTTTTTGCCAAATTAAAAGAAGCTTTTGAGATCCAGACAGCTTCTAAATTGAAAGTTCCGTTCTTTGGATGCAAACAAGGGATGCAGGTCAGTGTGCACAGTTACAGTGTTGGCCAAAAGTCTTGACACCCCTGCTTTAACCCTGCAGGAGGCCCTGAAGGCTATGAAACAGGCTGACCCTGATAGGGCATCAAATGAGAGCCAGATGTAGAGGACCCAGTTTATTGAGGGCTTATGAGACTCCATTACTCGGGTCCAAATGTGGACCCTGTCTTCGCAGTATCCTGATGAGGATTTTACAGCCTTCAAAGATCGGGTTCTTCGGTTGCTACAGGAAGACCCAGATCGCAGCCCTGTTCCCTCACAAGAGGCAACGACCTATTCTACTGAGATGATGTCCTCTTCTTCCTCTGCAAGGGCCAGCATACAAGCTCTCGCACCTCTTACACCAGAAAGTATATGCCTTCAGCTGCAGCAGCTCACTCAAGGGATGGCTGACTTGGCTAAAATTGTGAAAGATATGCAAGGAGCCAAATCATCGAGGAGAATCAGCCTATCCTCAAGCTCCGATGAGGTCCCCTGGATACATCGGAGGAAGAGTTTCACCAGCCAAGGCAGAGTCACCGACCGCTATGACACCACAGGAAGACCCATTTGTCGCCGTTGCGGTAAGGCAGGACACCGTGCTCGATTTTGTTCTTTAAACAAGAAATCTCAGGGGCAGAGGGCCACCCCCGGGAGTAGACCTTCCCGGCCCGTCGAACTGGTGTCACCAGTATGTGGGGAGACGACCCATTCTGCCTATCGTACTGGACGGAATCCCCATAAACACTGTACTGGACACCGGGTTGCAGATCACCTCAATACCCCATATCCTTTACAAACGTTATTGGGCAGACTCTGATATTACTTATAGTCCGGTTGACAATTTTACTATAGTTGCAAGTAATGGGGGATCTGCACCCTAAGTGGGATTTAAGGAAGTGACTATGAAAGTGGGGCAGGTAGAGTTGCATGATGTAGGTTTGATAATAATGGATGTTGATCGCAAAGCAGAAACCCCAATGGTAACGATAGGAATGAAAGTAATTGACAAATGTTTTTCAAAGGTTATTGTGTTGTTACAACAGGACGCTGAACATGCCATCTTCAGACAGCAGCGGGAGATCCGGGTTCTGGTCCAAAAACAACAGGTGGAGCTGTCTGGAGGTGAGATCGGCTGCGTTAGGGTACCTTTACACACGGCAACTTTTCTAGGAATTTCACTGGCAACTTACTGGTTGCAGTGAAATCATGGAGACATTGTTCCATTTGTACACAGCAACAAGATAGAACAATGTGTCCATAATTTCACTGCAACCAGTAAGTTGCCAGTGAAATTCCTAGAAACGTTGATGCGTGTAAAGGTACCCTAAGAGTAAGTGACCCTATCCCCATTGTAGTACCTCTGTGGAGTGAAATGTTAATCTGGTGTAGGGTGGCTGTGGGCCTTAAAGGGCAAAGTTACCAGGCATTGGTAGAACCTGTGTATTCGGATAGCCGGTCCACCGTCCTAGCACCCAGGAGTGTAGTTGATGTCCGCAATGGGAGGGTACCTGTACGCATTTTGAACTGTGGGGTGGAAGAGGTTAAGCTACCCCGGTTTGCTACTATTGCTAAATCATATACAGTTGATAACAACGCAATTACAGCTGTGGAGCCCTTAGACTTGCCAGACCCGGCTGAGGACAACGGCTCAAAAGAAAAGTTAGAAGATTGGTGTCAGCAGTTGCACGTCGGCACCAACTCAACACCCTTACACCATAAGCGTGGAGTATACCGGGTAGTTAGAGAATTTACACAGATTTTTAGCAAGGATCCATTAGACTTTGGGCTGGTAAAGGGAGTACAGCATTGTTACCAACTGGGGATCACCCACCTATCAAGGAAAGGTACAGGCCTATACCACCAGCACATTACCAATGCGCAAAGGAGATGTTATGGGAAATGAAGGAGGCCGGGGTGATTGGAGATAACTGTAGCTCATGGGCGGCTCCACTAGTCTTAGTGAAGAAAAAGGATGGGACAATGAGGATGTGTGTAGATTATAGACAGATCAATCGCATTACACACACAGACGCATACCCATTACCTAGGATAGAGGAGTCATTAGCCGCTTTGAGAACAGCTAACTATTTCTCCACTCTTGATCTCACCAGTGGGTACTGGCAGGTCCCTGTAGCAGAGGCTGACCGGGAAAAGACCACCTTTACGACACCTATGGGCCTAAATGAATGCAACTGTATGCCGTTCGGACTCTGCAATGTCCCGGGAACGTTCCAGATGCTTATGAAATGCTGTTTGGGTCACCTGAACTTTGAGACCGTGTTGTTGTACCTAGACGACGTCATTGTATACTCAAAGACATACGAGGACCACCTGAAGCATCTAGCTGAAGTCTTCGAGGCGCTGTCCAAGTTCGGCCTGAAGGTGAAACCATCAAAGTATCATCTCCTCAAACCTAACAATAATCCCCTGACTCACTTAGAAAATGCTAAACTAGGTGCGATGGAACAACGATGGATGGCCAGACTATCTAACTATAGCTTCACTGTCAAGTACAGAGCCGGGTGAAAGAATGCCAACGCTGATGCTTTATCTAGAATGCCCCATCTTCAGGATGATGGAGAAGACTTGGATGAGTTGGAAGAGGTAGAGTTGCCGGCCTTCCACCGTAAGCATGTGTCCCAATGCTCTTATGAAGTGAGTGACCAGCAACCCCGGAAGCAGGAAGTTACCATAGATCCGTTGCCTCATCACAACTGGGCTGAGATGCAAGATGGTAATCTGCCTTTGAATCTGGTCAAAGACTTACTGCAACAAGCAGAGGCACACCCAAGCCCCGATGCCCCAGTGGAGGCATTGCAGCTCTGGAAGGATGTTAATCTATGCCGGTAAACAATGCAGACAGCATATTAACCCCAGAACACAAGAACTAGTATGGCAGATAGTGATCCCAAGAAAGGACGCCCGGATGGTTCTGGAAGCCTATCACGATAGGGCCGGACACTTCGGCTGGAAGAAGCTGGAGGCCCTGCTGCGGGAAAGATTTTATTGGATTGGTATGAGACCAACCATTGAGGCCTGGTGTAGGAACTGTGGCCCTTGTAGTCTTCGCAGGAAAGATTGTGATAGCCAGAGGGCTCCACTGCAACCTATTGTCACTAAAAAGCCCCTGGAGTTGGTGGGTTTGGATCACGTGAAATTGACCCCAACTCGATCCGGCTGTGTCTACGCCCTCACGATCGTGGACCACTACTCTCGATTCTTGGTAGTGGTACCTGTGAAAGATCAGATGGCAAGAACCGCCACTCGAGCCTTTCAAATGTACTTCTGTAGGCCTCATGGTTACCCGGAGCGGGTATTAACTGACCAAGGTCCGACCTTTGAAGCGGAAGTGTTTCAGGAATTCTGCACTCTTTATGGGTGTAAGAAGATCCAGACTACACCTTATCATCCGCAGACAAACGGTTTATGTGAAAAAATGAAACGAATTGTGATGGATTTGCTGAGGACCCTTCCAATAGAAGAAAGGAACATGTGGCCGGAAAGGCTGCCAGATTTAGTGGATATCTATAATAATATTCCAGTAAATTCCATCAATTTCAGTCCTGCTTACCTAATGAGAGGTAGACCCGGTAAGCTGCCCATTGACCTTGAAATGGGGATATTGACCCCTGAAAGTAACCTTACGGAGATGGACTATGACGCTGAGCGTCAACAGAAGTATCCTCCAGGTACAAGAATGTGTGGAGAGAAATCTGGCTCAGGCTCGGGAGAAGCAAGAGAGGGTCTACAACCAAAATGTGCCAGCTGGCCCTCTGGAACCAGGAGAGCAGGTCCTTAAGCGGAAACAGCGGATCCACAAATTAGATGACCAATGGGAGGCCAAGCCCTACACTGTAATGTCGTCTCATCTTGATCCTCAGAAGGTTTGCTTGATAAGCCGGGATGGGGGGAAACCTCAGCTATTGTCTCCGAGACCATTTGAAACGATGTCCTGAACAGCTAAGGAGTCCTAAACTGGGCTTGTCATTGCCTGTTCACGAACCAGAAAAAGAGGAGATAATCAATACCATGCTGGGTGACCTCCCTGCTTCAGATTGGCTTCAGATTGACGGAGCCTTTGTGGTTCCAGTGCTCACTTTCTCCATGCCAGTGACTGATCCACCTGCCAGGGCCTTACAGGCTGAAGACTTTGATGAATATGACACCCCTCGTTCTATAGAGGAACCTGTCAGTCCCCGGGTGAGTCAGAGTGTACCTGTTATTCCACTAGAATCACAAGCACTAAACAATTGTGTACCCTCTCCACACATACCTGATACTGATACATATTTAAATACCCTGACAGAAGCACCGATATTGCGTAGGTCAATGCGTAGCAACAAAGGTCGGGTTCCAGCTCGGTATAGAGATGATTAGCGCCTGGAGAGGGAAGTAAAATTTGTAATGTAAATATTCTTTTTAGTTAGAAAAGTTAATGTACCCCTGTAAATAGTTGGAGAATATTGTTTTTTTTTTTTTTTTTGTATGACTTTTAGCAGCCCGGTGTTGATAAGGACACTGGAGTGTCAATGCAAGAAGATTACCACTGGTACTGCACGAGCAAACTGGCCTGTCAGGCTGGGTAAATGTAAAGACTTTTGTTACTTTTTTAATTTTATTCTTTTTGTTGGACTGCTTTTCCAGTAACTTTTCAAAAAACATACTAACTAAGAACCCTGCTGTTGACATATTTTTGCACTTGCTTTTTACTTATATATATAGTAGAGATATATTTTTGGACGTTTTTTTTACACCGTCTTTTTTGTGATATAGATTCTTGGTGGTGTGAACATGGTTTACAGCCCTGTTCACATTGTGATCCGGCTCAGTATCCGTTTTTCATTACATACATGTATAGCAGTGCTATATAAGGCGGTACATTACAGTACATGTATAGCAGTGCTATGGTATATGGCGGTACATTATAGCACATGTATAGCAGCACTATAGTATATGGCAGTACATTACAGTACATGTATAGCAGTGCTATGGTATATGGTGGTACATTACAGCACATGTATAGCAGCACTATAGTATATGGCGGTACATTACAGCACATGTATAGCAGCGCTATTGTATATGGCGGTACATTATAGTACATGTATAGCAGTGCTATGGTATATGGCGGTACATTACAGCACATGTATAGCAGCACTATAGTATATGGCGGTACATTACAGTACATGTATAGCAGCGCTATGGTATATGGCGATACTCTGCACCCCGCGGCCACCCCCCCGCTCCTCCCGGCCCCCGCTCCTCCACAGTAAATGTAAAAATAAAAAAATCCTCATTGTGGATACTCACCCGTCCGCCGACTCGCTTCTGGGTCCTACAGGCCTTTAGGCCCTGTTGCCTTGGAAACCGATTAGCAGGATGGAGCGGGGGGGGCAGGAAGGAGCGAGCGGGGCAGGATGGAGCGAGCGGGGCAGGATGGAGCGAGCGAGGCAGGACGGAGCGAGCGGGGCAGAATGGAGCTGGGGGGGCAGGATGGAGCAGGGGGGCAGGATGGAGCAAGCAGGGCAGGATAGAGCGAGCGGGGCGGGATGGAGCCGGGAAGGGGGGCAGGATTGAGCGCTGGGGGGGGCAGGATGAAGCCGGGCGGGGGGCTGGATGGAGCCGGGGGTGGGTGTGGGCAGGTTGGCTGCGGGGGTGGGCAGGATGGCTGTGGGGGGGGGAAGGATGGCGCTGGGGGGGGCAGGATCCCCTCGCCCCCCTCTGTTCTCACCTGCAGCGTCGCACTGTGTACAGCGACATGTGACAGGGCGGGCTGCATGATGTCACATCAGCCCGCCCTGTCACATGACCGCTGAACAAAGAGAAGACGGGTGAGAACAGTGGGAGGCGTGGAGGGAGGCAGGGAGGCAGGAAGGCGAGGAGGGAGGCAGGAAGGCGAGGAGAGAGGCAGGAAGGCGAGGAGGGAGGCAGGAAGATGAGGAGGGAACAGTGGGAGGCGTGGAGGAAGGCAGGAAGGCGAGGAGGGAGGCAGGAAGGCAAGGAGAGAGGCAGGAAGGCGGGGAGGTGAGGAGGGAGGCGGCGGGTACCGGTGCCGGGGGTCACCGCGGCCATACATGTAGCCTGGCAACAGCAACGCTATGCGTCGCTGTCGCCAGGTTACAGCTACTGTATAATCTTCTAATTTTGAATGCGTGCGGCTTTTTGCATAGTGGCAGCCAATGAGCGCTGGCGCGCGATTTTGGCGTCAGACAGACACGATTAGGAGATTATATAGTAGATATATCATGTATATACTGTATAAATATATATTGTTTTGTCTCACTAAATGGGCCGGGGGCTCATGTAGCTATACAGGCAGGTAAACTGCTGCACCGAGGTCCAATAAGGAGATTGTGGTAGAATCTGTGTTTTATTGAACATAACAGTACATTGGTGCGGTAAAACTGAAAGCAATCAAATACAGACAATTAGTGGAGGGTACAGTAAACATGCATTTTCCACATAGTTTCACAATATACATTAACATTTTAAACAAGTAGCTAACCTAGGGTGCAACAGGCTAAGATAGGCTAATATTAGAGAGGAACACAGCTAAAGAAGATATAGCTACATACTGGCAATGCAATCTTGTGGGAACTGTAGTACTGAGTGTCTTCTTCCTTCCAGATATAAGGGTAAAATGGAGGCTGAGCTACCAGAATGTATTGCAAGGGGGAGGAGAATTAGACATAGACTGCAAACATAGCATTGGCCGCTAGAGGGAGCCAGAACACTACATATAGATAAGCTCATTAAAAATCTACAGCTATACAAATTAATAACAAATTATACATAAACTAACATTTGGAGATGGATTGAATGTCAGAGACAGAACACTCACTGTCTGGCATCACCGGATGTCACTATCTCTGTCTTGTGAGGGTAACAGCAAGACCAGTTCAGATACTGGTCTGAGAAATGTCTTAGGTTCACTTCCCTTAGTCATTCTTAGTTCAACCTTGCGAACATTACCGTCATTGCTCGGGAATGTTGCAGTAACTAGACCAAGTGGCCACTGGTTCCGGTGTACTTGAGAGTCTTTCACAAGGACAAGGTGACCTATGTTCAGATTGGGACAAGTAGATTGGCACTTTGTCCGTGGCTGCAGGGTAGACAGATATTGTTTGCGCCACCTGTCCCAGAAAGTATTTGCAAGACTTTGTACCTGTCTCCATTGGCACTTGTGGAAGTTCTTGGCATCTAATCCTCCTGGAGGGGTACTGGTCGGTCCTGTTTTCTGGGTAAGGAAGGTAGCTAGAGTCAATAACAAGGGCTCCTCAGAGTCGTTAGGAACTAGAACTAAGGGTCTTGCATTGATTTTAGCTGTGGCTTCTGCCATGTAGGTGATTAGGCTTTCGTGGGTAAGCCTCGCTGCTCCTGCTTGAAGAGTGGCGTCGAGAATTCTTAACACTTTACTCGCTGGTATTTGAGCTTTGTTAATAAGACATTGGATTTCTGTAAAGTAGGATTCTCTTTGAATAGTAAGGATTATGTGGTTTCTAGAGAAATCTAAGTCTGAGGTAACGTAGGTATTTTTACAGATATGCCAGCCTTTACATTCTCTTGTATCACAAGTTCTGGGAGTTCTGAAGGACCAAGCTATGTAGCTCAAGCAGGTAATGGCTCGAACGAGTGACTTCCACCTTGAGAATTTGATGAACCTGTGAGATCCAAGCTGGGTAGCAGAAGTTTTTGTATGAAGTGTAGACACCTGAGGGTTGATTTCAGCATCTGCGTTCTCTCCTACTACTTCAAAGGTGTCCGTAAGGTGTTCTTCAACATATAATAGTTTTCGTTCTGAAAGCCACGTTGTACTTTGTAGCTGACTTGCGTTAACTGTCCTGGTTGCGTGTGCAAGCTTTGTCTTCTCCATAACAAATTCAATGTGGCTCTGACATTTGGAGTCTTTAAGGTAGGTTTTAAGGTAGGCAATAGCTTTCACAGAAGCATCCACGAACATGTACAGTTTTCAGCTTTGTATTTCTGTTGACGGTACAGGGGTGTATGGTCTTGGCACGTTCAGGTTGGAGAGGGTAGCTAATGAGTTCTTCCATCCTTCCCACTGGATTCTCTTATTGGGTGGCAGAGGTGCATCCCAGTTAGATGTTTCCCTAGTTAAGTCTCTTAGCAAGGCCTTGCCTTGTATTGTGACAGGAGCTGCGAAACCCAGGGGATCGTACAGACTGTTGATGGTAGACAGAACACCTATACGAGTAAAAGGCTTTTCTCCTTGGCTGACTTGAAAGGTGAAAGCATCTGATCGTAGATTCCAGAGAAGTCCGAGGCTTCGTTGAATTGGTGCGGGGTCTGACCCCAAGTCCAGGTCTCTGAGGCTGAGGCTGTTACAAGGGTGAAACAGAGATGGGCATCCTTCTTCCAGCGTACTTGTCAGCATGCTTGACACAGAAGAGGGAGCGTGCATGCGTTCCAGGCATACGCCTCCTATTATGACCCATCCTAGGTTTAGCCTTTGGGCATAGGGAGCATTATGGTGTCCATTGATATGAAGTCTCACTTTATGCACCTGCAAGATATCTCTTCCCAACAGCAGGATTATCTGATCCTGATGGTCTAGTTCCGGTATGAGGGGAGCTATGCGTTTTAAGTGAGCGTGGTGGGTTGCTACATCTGGCATAGGAATTTCAGATCTGTTGTCTGGGATCTGGTTGCATTCAATTATCGTGGGTAGTGGTAGGCAGAATTGTCCATCTAAGGACTCGATTTGATAGTCCGTAGCTTTCCTGCCTGCTGTTGTCACAGTACCTGCACACGTCTTTAATGAGTAGGGAGTACTTGGCCCTTTGATGTTGAATAGGTCAAAGAATGTTGATCTAGCCAGGGATCGATTACTTTGATCATCCAAGATAGCATACAGTTTTATAGCTTTGTCTCTGTGGCCCTTTGGGTACACTCTGACGAGGCATATCTTAGAACAGGACCTACTGTCTATTGTTCCTTTGCAGACTTCTGTACATTGTGAAGTGATCTCTGGCGTAGGTGTAGCAGTGTTCCTTTCCTCCCCGCCATGCTCACTGTCAGCTGATGTGTTTTGTGTATACCATGGAGCTGGACCAGGGTGTAGAGCTGTGTTATGGTCTGTGGTGCCACACTCTGTGGCATTTTACACTGACCTTGCAATCCTTGGCGAGATGAGCCGTGGATGAGCAGCACTTATAGCAGATACCGTGTTCTTTCAGGAAGCTTCTGCGATCTGGCATAGATTTTCCTCTGAAGGTCCTGCATTCGAGAAGAAGATGATGCTTCTGATGGAGCGGGCACTGCTTGTCAGGGTCCTGCATCTTTGTCTCTGATTGGGAGTAGTCAGCAGACCTGTGATTGGAATCTGAAGAAGAAACATTAGTCTTATGTACTGTCACAGACGATCTGCGTGGATTTGCTGCTGGTAGCGGTGCGGCATACGACATTGTAAAGTCGAAGCTGGGATCATTTCTAATTCTTGCTTGTTGGTGTATAAAGTCTACAAAAGCAGAGAAGGGAGGGAATGGAACACTGTGCTTGTATTTGTATGTGGAACCATGTGTGAGCCACTTCTCCTGCAAATTGTAGGGTAACTTTTGGACTATGGGGTTCACACCTCTGGCTGTGTCGAGGAATGCAAGTCCCTATAGATCATCTTCATATTTGGCAACTTGGACTTCCATTAGCAGGTCGCTAAGTTCTGTAAGTTTCTGTAGCTCTTTGTTAGAAATTTTGAGGAAGTCATCGATTCTTTTGAACAAAGCGCTTTCTATTACCTCTGCTGAGCTGTAACGCTCATCCAGCCTCTTCCAGATATCTCTGAGGCCAATCTCAGGGTGGCTTATATTAGCGTCATTGATCCTTATTGCATGTTTGACTGACTTTTCCCAGGTACTTAACTAAGAGGACTATCTCTTCCCTGTGTAGCAACCCCAAGTCTCTAGTGACATTTTGGAAAGAGGCTTTCCAAGCTCTGTAGCTGTCAGCTTGGTCGGTGAATTTCATGAGTCCTTTGGCTACCAGCTCACGTCGCGCCAAGAATTTAGCAAATTCTGTTATGAAAAGGTTGTCAGCAGAGTATACTAGTGATGGGTGCACCGGTAAGGGTAAGTGGTGTGAGGTGTGTTCGTACCTGTTAGCATCCTCTGGGTGGCGCCAGCCGGTGTCATGTTGCTTCGGTCTGACTTACGATGTGTCAGCAAGGTGGTTTACATTGGTTACCTGTTGAGGGGCAAGGTAGTCATTGGCAAAGTTGTTTTGTGCAACATTTTCGAGTTTGCGTCTGTTCTGGAGCTGAGGCTCATGATGGCTCCTGCTTTCTTCACTGGAGGTGTCGTTAGTGATGGGCGAATCCTAAATTACTCGGAATCGCTTGACTCTAGCGAGTCCGAGCACAGGACTCGCTACTCGTTGCGAGTCTAGCGAGTCCAATGTTAATGAATGGGGAAGCGAGTAATAGCGAGTAGTGTGAGATTTACAAATCGCAGATGTGTCTCGGAAGCTTCAGCCTGAAGCAATCCGAGTTTTGTCATTTATTTGCATTGGACTCGTTTACTTTGTAAGTAATCGCTGGGAAAGTCGCACAGATAAGAGTCCTGTCTGCTCAGTGTGCTGGCTGCCAGCTCCAGGGTCCTAGAGCCCGCCTGCTGCCTGATGTAGCAGTGCTGAGATTGTTCTCAGTCTGCTCATTCCCTGTGTACAGACATGAATGTCTGTGCACAGAGATGATGTAGCAGAGCTGAGATTGTTCTCAGTCTGCTCATTCCCTGTACATAGACATCTCTATGCACAGGGGATGTAGCAGAGAGGACATCGCGTTTTGGACTGCGTCGGACGGAAGAGGATTTTTTTAATTAAAGATGGAGTCCCTAATGGCTTTTTTTTTTATTTCTAATAAAAAATTTTCTTTGTGTTGTGTTTTTTTTAAAACAATTTAATAGAAATTCATGGCGGTCATGTCTAATATTGGCGTGACCGCCATAAATTTCGGGCTTAGGGCCAGCTGATAATACAAAGCTGGCCCTAACCTCTTTATTACCCAGCGTGCCACGGCCACCAGGGCCGCTGGAAGAGCGGGGTTCAGCGCCAGAGGATGGCGCTTCAATGAACGCGCCATCTTCTGGGGCGGCTGCGGGCTGCAATTTGCAGCGGGGGGTGCCCAGAAAGCTTGGGCATCCCTGCGCTGCGGATTCCAGCCCCCAGCTGCTTAGCTGTACTTGGCTAGACATAGAAATTGCGCGGAGCCCCACGCATTTTTTTTAAATTATTTCATGAAATTCTGAGATTCTGACTCTGACTCTGAGACTCTGACTCTGAGACTCTGACTCTGAAATTCATGAAATAATAAAAAAAAAATGCGTGGGGCTCCGCGCAATTTCTATGTCTAGCCAGGTACAGCTAAGCAGCTGGGGGCTGGAATCCGCAGCGCAGGGATGCCCAAGCTTTCTGGGCACCCCCCGCTGCAAATTGCAGCCCGCAGCCGCCCCAGAAGATGGCGCGTTCATTGAAGCGCCATCCTCTGGCGCTGAACCCCGCTCTTCCAGCGGCCCTGGTGGCGGTAGCACGCTGGGTAATAAAGGGGTTAATACCAGCTTTGTTATACAAGCTGGTATTAAGCCCGAGATTCTTAATGTCAGGCCACGTTTGACCCAGCCACTAAGAATCTCCAATAAAGGGTTAAAAAAACACAACACAGAGAAAATTTTTTATTTGAAATAAAAAAAAAAGCCATTAGGGACTCCATCTTTAATTAAAAAAATCCTCTTCCGTCCGACGTAGTCCAAAACGTGATGTCCTCTCTGCTACATCCCCTGTGCATAGATATAGATGTCTATGCACAGGGAATGAGCAGACTGAGAACAATCTCAGCACTGCTACATCATGTCTGTGAGCAGGCGGGCTCTAGGATCCTGGAGCTGGCAGCCTGCACACAGACACCTGGACTCGGCTCGCAATGTAACAGCAGTTATTTGCGAGTTTCCCTGCTATCACTGGCACAGTAGCCGAGTCTAATGCAAACAATGGCAATCCTAGTTTTGTCAGCGTTTCTGACAAAACTAGGATTGATATTGATTTGCATTGGACTTGTGCGAGTAATCACTGGGAAACTCGCAGAGTACCGAGTCCTGCGAGTCCCTTACTACTCGCCGAGTAACGAGTCCTAGCGAGTAGATTCGCCCATCCCTAGGTGTCGTGTTCGTGTTTTGGGTCCAGATCAGGATTGTAGTTTGGATCAGGGAGTTCATTAACGTACTGAGATGTGCGTTGTGGAGGATCTTGCAGTGGAAACTCCAGACTCAGCACACTGTTTCGCCTATGCAGCTCTGGGTTTTGTGCGGCTTCTAGTGACTCTGCTTCTGCGATGGCGGCTGCAGCCTCCCTTTTCGCTACTAGATTTTCTAAGGCAGCCTTCTTTAACTGTGACCTTCTCTCTTGGTCAGCTCTCTCTTTCTGTAGTGATGCCTCTAAGTGTGCCTTCTCTAACTTAAGTTGCATCTCTTGTTCAGCAAAGCTTGCTCGCATTTTGGCGGCAGTACTGAGTGTCTTCTTCCTTCCAGATATAAGGGTAAAATGGAGGCTGAGCTACCAGAATGTATTGCAAGGGGGAGGAGAATTAGACATAGAGATAGACTGCAAACATAGCATTGGCCGCTATAGGGAGCCAGAACACTACATAGAGATAAGCTCATTAAAAATCTACAGCTATACAAATTAATAACAAATTATACAGAAACAAACATTTGGAGATGGATTGAATGTCAGAGATAGAATATATATATATTCTTTTTTTTTTTTTTGGACTGGAAAAAACTTTAATTGGATTCCTTTATCTGGAGATTCCCAAAAGCATTAATCATTTTGCTATAATTCTTCCAACTCCACGTTCTTTACATGGCTTGTCTTTTAATATTTGTATTCATTTTGGAGTCTCCACAACAGATAGAAGCTACTTTGCATGACTTTCTCTATAGTAATTGCCTTTTGCCGATTTTGCTTGCAATTTTGGAGTTGCTGCTTTCAAGTAAAGTGCTTCAATTTACTCATCATATTCCATCAAAAATATGAAGTTTTAATATGTTAATGTAATTAATACAAAGAATTATCCATTTTAATTTCTGCAGGGAGGTGATTTAAACATCTAATTACTTATTCGACCACTGCAGCTCCTTAGGGCAATAGTAACATTTTCCTTATTCTCATGTAATTAACTTCTGACTGTTAATGGGATTTACCCATAAAATGAAACCCATTTAATATACAAAAGTGCTACAACAAGAGGTGCAGTGATGTGGCTCCTTTTGCTTTTTTCCTCACATAAAACTACTCTGCACCAGTCCTGTAAAATCAATATAGAAATTGCAACTAAGGATGAACGAACCGGCCTTCGGAATTCAGAGTTCATACTCAATACAGATTTTTAAAAATATATTCTAGAGTTTGGCTGCTTTACATATGCAAATCACTGGAGAGAGCATCGCTATGGCTTGGGTACACTCGGTGCTCAGTCCAGTGGGAGCCGCCTGCAGTGTGTGAATGTCTCGCACTGGGGGTAAAATCAGCATTATCGGATGGAATGTGTACAAAAAATTAAAATGACAAAAGCCCACCTTCCCTGTACACAGCAACAAGATAGAACCATGTCTCCATGATTTCACTGCAGCCAGTAAGTTACCTGTGGAAAACCTGTTACCTGTAGCTGCATGTAAAGGGGCCATTAGAGTGATCGCAAGTTTCACTACATTGCAGTGAAACCTGGTGATCACTTTCAGGCGATATATCGCCCAAATATCGCCCTGTCACACGGGGCAACTCTCCGGTGATGTCGGCGCAATTAGGCAACGCCCCTGCGTCGCCGGCAAAATCGATATGACAGACAAAGCCCAGATGTGCTTTGTTTGTCATATCTCATGATTGGGACTTATTCAATATTTCATTTCTGCTTATTGTATTTCTTGTGTTGCTATTCAGTAGCATTGCTTTATTAATATTTTGTCCCTTCCCTCTCACTGTAGCTCCTGTGATGTCTGTAACTCCTCCCTTCTTCCTCTTCCTATCATCCATCTATCCATATTAGAGATGCCACATGCCTTTCTGCTTTGTAAAGAATTACTCTTTTTACGTGCTGCATTGTACATCAATACAAGATTTTTAGTTAAAACATCGCTCTATCTTTAAGGATTCTTACAAGGTACCGTCACAAAGGGCAACATCATCGGCGATTTTGCCGGCGACGCCGGGGCGTTGCCTAATTGCGCCGACATCACCGGAGAGTTGCCCCGTGTGACAGGGCGATATTTGGGCGATATATCGCCTGAAAGTGATCACCAGGTTTCACTGCAATGTAGTGAAACTTGGCGATCACTCTAATGGCCCCTTTACACGCAGCTACAGGTAACAGGTTTTCCACAGGTAACTTACTGGTTGCAGTGAAATCATGGAGACATGATTCTATCTTGTTGCTGTGTACAAATGGAATAATCACTCCATGATTTCACTGCAGCCAGTAAGTTACCTGTGGAAAACCTGTTACCTGTAGCTGCGTGTAAAGGGGCCATAAGTGATCTTGTGTAACGTGGCAACGGCGATGTTACCGGCGACTTGAGCCATAGGCTCCCATTATAATCATCGCCACCAGGGTGGATTTTAATCCTGGCAGCGATGTCGCCGGTAACATCATTGTTGCGACACCGGCAACATCGCAGCGTGTGACATCGCACCGGCGATGTCGGCGGGGATGTGCGCTCCCTCAATTTCCCGCCGATATCACCGGTGATGTCTTCCCCTTGTGACGTACCTACAATGGCATGTGTGGCTGAGTTAAAGGGAACCTGTCAGCTCGTTCTATGTCCCTACAGTTGTGGCCAAAAGTATTGACACCCCTGCAATTATGGGTCCTGGGTGTACTGCCAGGATCTTGCAATCTGGCCAATCAGGTGGCCGCTAGAGCGATCACGTGGTTGTGACGTCTCGCCATCTGATTGGCCAGATCGCTACCGGACATTTGATTGGCTGGAAGTCACAGGTTCTTGTCGTCCGGTGATCGCAGCTCTTCTGGGACGGTCCCGGGGTCTTCTTTGCCCGTCCCGCTGCAGGCGTCGGACAGGTGAGTATGTAATTTTATTATTTTTAATAACTTTTATTCACTTTTAGGGTACTTTCGCAGTGTATCTATAGATAAACAGCGAAAGTGAATTGACTACTCGCTACTCCCGAGTAATCATAAGATACTCGGAGAGTAGCGAGTACCCGAATACTGCTACTATTCGGTGAGTTCTGAATAGTAGCGAGTATACTCACTCATCCCTAATATACACTAAAAAGGGTTGCACCTGACCGGGGTTATCTCCAGGAAGATAAAAACCAACAAACAACTTGGGGTCCTTTCACATCAGCATTTTTCGCTGATCGCGGCAGTTGGGTGAAAAAACTGCAACTGCTGCGATTACCGCATAACGGCCGCACTTGAGGCAAGCCCCATGCAATGTCTATGGGGCTTTCGGTAAGTGTGCGGCAGGTCCGGCAAGTGCGGTTTCGGCACTTGCGGCAGGTGCGGCCGCGAAAAAACCGCGTTATGCCGATACCGCACTTGCCGCACGCCCCCATAGACATTGTATGGGGCTTGCCGCAAGTGCGGCCGTGATACGGTAATCGCGGCAGTTGCGTTTTTTTCACCGCAACTGCCACGATTAGCATAAAACGCTGATGTGAAAGGGGCCTTATACGACTACACCAAATTTTATTGTAGATGAGTATCGGGGATAACACCCCAAACACCCTGTCCACAATTATGTGCTACTCATAGATATAAGTGAACACGTATATAGAGTGCAAGGGCTGCAATGTACCTTTCAAGAGGTTTAAACCTACCTCACTCTATCAGTTTTGCTTCACCCCGGGTTGTTATATGCAAAGAGTCATGTATTTATAAAGAAACCAAAGGGCAAAATGTGTACAGGAGCAAATAAACCTGTCCCACTTAATGGATCATTCTTACCGGTTTATACTCCCAGGATCACACTTCCAGATAACTTGTGTCCTTAAGGTAGAGACACATCAGTATTATGGACCATCAGATACATCTTGGTTGCCATCTTCATCACGTCTTTATGGTTCCTACGTGTTTCAGTGCCCCATCATCAGCGGAGTCATGGCCTTTAGGGGATCACAAGTTCCTTAGTTGTCCCCATGATCAAATGGCATATAGAGGATGGTTTCAAATGTGGCCCATCTGTCTATCCTCCTGTTACTATAACAGATGACGACTATTCGACCAATTGGGCTGGGCGCCAAACTGAATTCTAGCCCCAGGTGCCAGAAAACCTAGATACTCCTCGACCTTGAGGACACACCTTAGACAGACTGACTGACGTATATATTAGAAGTCAAGTAGTCACTATTTGAGTAGTCAGGAGTGGGGTTTAATTTATACACTACATTGTTTATCTGTGTTAGGGTTGGGTTAGGTGTTTTTGTATTTGCAAAAATTATCATATTTTTAAAATCATTTAATAAATGTACATGTTTTATGAGGTTTTTCCTTTAGTTACTTAGTACTTATATTGTTAACTCCTTCATCCTTGATTCTGTGACCCGATTTCCTTAATAGTCCCTTTAGGGAACTGTAAATTGTAATTATCTGATCGCTTATGCTATATACAGCAATACCCCAGCATTGCTGTGTATAATGAAATCACTGTATCTTTTGAAGCTTGGTGACAGGCAGGGTTTCAAAGGAGTGCTGTAATGACAAGCACAGAGGTATTTCAAAGACCCTCTGCTGTCATAGCAACCCATCCAGGCCCGCCAATAGGGTCTTGCAAGTCTTCCTCTGTAAGGGGCCCGCCCATCATTGGAGGGGGTATGTCCATTAGAAAAGGGGCAAGGGAGGCCTGGCCGTGCCTGCAGGGGGCGTGGCTGTTGGAGCGGGCCCTGATCTCTTCTGGGCCCCGCTGCCTCATGTCTTGTTACATGGGCCCCCCTCTGCTGTGAAGAATTACTGCCGACACCGGGCCCCGCCCCCTGACTTCTCTCTTGTCCTCCTTCAGGCTGGGCTGTCCATCACAGGCAGGGTAGCTGCCGGGGCGGCCCGCTAACAGGAAGTCACGTGGTTGAACGGGCAGCAGGGCCCACCCCCTCACCTTTTGAGCAGGCCCTCGGCCTGTCTCCTCCTGACAGGATGTTCCATTCCCGAATCACAGCTGCCTGCCGGTGCGGCCCGCAAACAAGAAGTGACAGGAATCAGGAGAGAGCTGCAGCCAGTGAGTTAGATGCTCGTGTGTCTGTCTCTTGCTCTAAGAGAAAATGATGGGAGTGATGGTGTGTCACGGTCCGCGCTGCTTCTGGGTTCAAATAACTCACCAAAGAGCCCAACAACTTTTCATCCTCTTTATTCTTTCTTCTCCTACCCGTTTCAACGCCACACCCGGCGCCTTCCTCAGGGATGTGTGGCGTTGAAACGCGTAGGAGAAGAAAGAATAAAGAGGATGAAAAGTTGTTGGGCTCTTTGGTGAGTTATTTGAACCCAGAAGCAGCGCGGACCGTGACACACCATCACTCCCATCATTTTCTCTTGGAACATACCACTATCCAGTGGTAGGTGGAGGTCCTGCAGCAGCTTGGAACATTGATTCCTAAACGCCTTCAAACCAGTTGTGGGGACCACAACTGGACCAGGTGAGCGGCCACACAGCACCACCGTTTGCACATCAGTGTCACTAGTGATAGGGCACTATTGCGCCTCTTGTCCCCCCCCTTTTTATATTTTGTCTCTTGCTCTGTCTGTCTGTCTCTCGCTCTGTCTGTCTGTTTCTTGCTCTGTCTGTCTGTTTCTTGTTCTGTCTGTCTCGCTCTCTGTCTTTTGCTCTGTCTCGCTGTCTGTCGCTCGCTCTCTGTCTCTACACAGTACTATACTCTGTATACAGGTCCACACTAGATGCTGTATTTGTGTATCTATATACTGTATGTATATAGTGTGGACCTGTATATTCAGTAGAGTGCTGTCTGTGTATACAAGATATACAGCCGGCAGTCTCTCCATAGGACCAGCAGTCTCTGTGTATACGTCCTGCAGTTGCCAATGTGTATACACCCCGCAGCAGTTACTAATGTGCATACATCTCCCAGCAGAATCCAATGTGTAGACAACCCACAGCAGTCTTTAATGTGCATATGTCTACCAACAGTCTCCAATGTGCATTTGTCACGCAGCCATTGCCATTGTGCATTTGTCACACAGCCGTCTCCATTGTGTATTTGTCCTGCAGCCATCTCCATTGTGTATACGGGCAGCAGCAGTCTCTATTGTGTATTCTCTATTGTGTGTATAGCCCGCAGCCGTCTCCATTGTCTACACGGCCCGCAGCCATCTCCATTGTCTATACAGCCCACAGCCATCTCTATTGTGTATACAGCTAGCAGTAGTCTCTATTGTGTATTCTCTATTGTGTATACAGCTATTATGTATTCAGCCCACAGCAGTCTCAAGTGTGTATGTGTGTAATATATAATAATACAAATTTGCCCTTCAGTAAGGAAGTGGAAGAACTAGGAATATGACTAGGAATTTGTGCCAGATCAGAACCCCAAACTACAGACGCTGCTTTTGGGGTAACTGCCCCTCATCAGTGTAGTGTGTGGGATATTCTGATCTGGCTGTGTGAGTGGGCTAAGACGAGGTCTGGGAACTTGCTATTTACCTTATGGAGAGAAGTTTTCCTGCAACCATAAGAAGACAGTTAAGTAGGTATGGAGATTACAGCCACATCCCTCCTCTAGGAAATATGCAAATTTGCACTTCAGTAAGGAAGTGGAAGAACTCCAGCGCGACTTTGAGGAGCTACTTAAAGGTGGCGCTGGAGTTCTTCCACTTCCTTACTGAAGTGTAAATTTGCATATTTCCTAGAGGAGCGATGTGGCTGTAATCTCCTTACCTACTTAACTGTCTTCTTATGGTTGCAGGAAAACTTCTCTCCATAAGGTAGATAGCAAGTTCCCAGACCTAATATATAATAGAGAGAGAGTGTGAAAAAAAAAAAAAGGAAAAACAGCTAAAAAATATACAAAAAAATGGACTTTATTGACCAATGGCGTGGCCACACATTGGGCAATAAAGTTCACTTTTTTCTTTTTTCTATTTTTTTGTACTGTTTTTCCTTTTTTTACTGTCTTGTAAGGAACCATCTGGATTGCTGGTTCGGAAAGCTTTGCACATAAATTGAGGTAATTTTTGGTGTTGTTCCAATCTTTCACTATAAATATAATGTATGTTTGGGTGGAGGCGGCACATGGGTGGAGGCAGAACTAGGCTGAGGGCTGAGTGGAGTCTCAGGGGGGCCACAAAGTTTTGGCAGTAAGGGGCCCCAAAATTCCTAGTGGCAGCCCTGAACCCATCAATTACCTGCGATCATGTCATGGGCATGTTGATGGGCGCTTAGAATGCTGTGCCCCTATGCTGGTGTATGTTAAATGCCCCTGTCACAGTTTGACAGCTAGATTTAATAAGTTAACAATTGCACATGGGGCTGTGCTCCACTCGTGATTGTTAGAGGCACGTCCTAGCTGTAACTACAGTCTTGAACTGCAGAGTATGGGGCAAGTTCACCCCGTATGCCTGCTGAATACACTCACTTTTGATGTCGTGCAGGGGTTAATAGTGGTCTTAAGAATATTCTGCCATTCTGAATGTTCTTTGGTGAATTACCAAGATCTGCTGCTGGCAGCTGCCTCTGTTATTGCTGACCAGTGATGCCCCATACATATTAGGCCCCTTTCACATCAGCGGTCTTCGCTGATGTGCGGCCGATCCGGCATGTGGCACCGCATTTGCCGGATCTGCTGCTTGACACCCGACTTGCGGCCTGAATCCGGCAAGCCCCATGCATTGTCTATGGGGTTTGCAGCTCGGTGCAGCAAGTGCGGTTATGCCGGATCGTCCGGATCCGGCACTTGCAGCCGCAAAAAAATTAAATCCGCAAGCAGCGTTTTTTTTCGCAGCCGCAAGTACCGGATCTGCCACATCCGGCTGAACCACACTTGCTGCACCGGTGTTAAGTGGCAGATCCGAAAGATGCAGCGCTACCTGCCGGATTGGCCGCACATCAGCAAAAAACACTGATGTGAAAGGGGCCTTAGATGAGAGACAAATTCAGAGATGGCGTGTAAATAGGGAAATTCCTTCCTGTGTCCTGACACGCTGCCATTTCGTAGCAATTTCATGGCAACAGGCATAAATATCCCCAATGCCAGGCAGTTGCTACCTTTCAGTGGTGGTGTGTAAAGGGGTCCTAAGAGGCAGGAGATACTGGTTGTGATTAAGCAGAAGACTTTAATGAAGGATATTGTCAGTACAGTAGTGAGCGGAGCAAACAGACAGGTCAAAGTCTATGAGGGGCTTGCACGGAGCTCAGGGCTGCGGGGCAACTGGGAGACAGTCCAGGATATAAAATGCCGGAGATGGAGATGCGGCACATAAGCCAATGAAATAGGCACTGTAGATGGAGTAACCACTGGACAGGCTCATGCATGTGTAGCGGGTTCCGAAGCAACGTGGTGCAGGCACTGCTGGATGGACAGGTGACGTACTGGCAAAATGGTCCACAGGTACATGTGGCAAGCTCTGGGGCAAGATAAGAGAAATAAGCAACAGGGAATTGCAAAGACGAAGTCTAAAGCAGGGATCGGGACATAGACCTGAGGGAAAGTAACACAACTATGGACAGGCTCTGTTGTTCAGGCACCTCCCTAAAGGGGAGGGTGTCATATATATATATTTGTAGCTAATCAGAAGAGGCAATTAGGTGAAAGGAGCATTAGGTGTACTGGCCCTTTAAATCTGAGGAGTGGGCGGAGTGCATCCTCTAAGCACACTACTGGAGGCTCTGCATGCAGGATGCAGGCCTCGGGAGCAGAAGGAAATGGAGGAAGGTATGGGACCGCCAACAGGGTGAGTAAGGGGACCAAAGAGCTGCATAGGGGAACAAGCAGACAGCAGGGAAATGTGTGATGGGCATCGGTCTCCCTGCTCAGTGGAGACTGGCCCCGCAGTAGTTGATAGGCAATTTGAAGCGCCCTGGGCTTTCGACTATTCACTCCATCTTTCTGGCACCTCGGTTTTGTCAGAAAAATGTAATGTTCTTCCTAAAATACCAATATGTGACATTTCATCTCTTCCAATAACTTTTTTCTACAAGTTACACCAATTTTGACCTTTTCTGATTTACAGTAATATGAAGCAAGAAATATTGCTAAAATAAGTTTGACTGCATTTTTTTGTAGGATATGTAGAGGGGGTGAGACATTATATAGCTTTTATACATCTATCTATCTATCTATCTATCTATCATCTACAAAAAGAAAAAAAAAAAAACTGCACAGCACTCACAGACTAAATGTGAACTGGTGCTAGCAGGGACGCTGGGGTCAAATAACTATAAAAAATTCTCTGAAGCACTCAGCTACTACCAATGACGTACAAATGTTAACAAGCTATATATACAGTTAGGGCCAGAAATATTTGTACAGTGACACAAGTTTTGTTATTTTAGCTGTTTACAAAAACATGTTCAGAAATACAATTATATATATAATATGGGCTGAAAGTGCACACTCCCAGCTGCAATATGAGAGTTTCCACATCCAAATCGGAGAAAGGGTTTAGGAATTATAGCTCTGTAATGCATAGCCTCCTCTTTTTCAAGGAACCAAAAGTAATTGGACAATGGACTCTAAGGGCTGCAATTAACTCTGAAGGCGTCTCCCTCGTTAACCAGTAATCAATGAAGTTGTTAAAAGGTCAGGGGGGGATTCCAGGTGTGTGGTTTTGCATTTGGAAGCTGTTGCTGTGACCAGACAACATGCGGTCAAAGGAACTCTCAATTGAGGTGAAGCAGAACATCCTGAGGCTGAAAAAAAAGAAAAAATCCATCAGAGAGATAGCAGACATGCTTGGAGTAGCAAAATCAACAGTTGGGTACATTCTGAGAAAAAAGGAATTGACTGGTGAGCTTGGGAACTCTAAAAGGCCTGGGCGTCCACGGATGACAACAGTGGTGGATGATCGCCGCATACTTTATTTGGTGAAGAAGAATCCGTTCACAACATCAACTGAAGTCCAGAACACTCTCAGTGAAGTAGGTGTATCTGTCTCTAAGTCAACAGTAAAGAGAAGACTCCATGACAGTAAATACAAAGGGTTCACATCTAGATGCAAACCATTCATCAATTGCAAAAATAGACAGGCCAGAGTTAAATTTGCTGAAAAACACCTCAAGAAGCCAGCTCAGTTCTGGAAAAGTATTCTATGGACAGATGAGACAAAGATCAACCTGTACCAGAATGATGGGAAGAAAAAAATTTGGAGAAGAAAGGGAACGGCACATGATCCAAGGCACACCACATCCTCTGTAAAACATGGTGGAGGCAACGTGATGGCATGCGCATGCATGGCTTTCAATGGCACTGGGTCACTTGTGTTTATTGATGACATAACAGCAGACAAGAGTAGCCGGATGAATTCTGAAGTGTATCGGGATATACTTTCAGCCCAGATTCAGCCAAATGCTGCAAAGTTGATTTGACGGCGCTTCATAGTACAGATGGACAATGACCCCAAGCATACAGCCAAAGCTACCCAGGAGTTCATGAGTGCAAAAAAGTGGAACATTCTGCAATGGCCAAGTCAATCACCAGATCTTAACCCAATTGAGCATGCATTTCACTTGCTCAAATCCAGACTTAAGACGGAAAGACCCACAAACAAGCAAGACCTGAAGGCTGCGGCTGTAAAGTCCTGGCAAAGCATTAAGAAGGAGGAAACCCAGCGTTTGGTGATGTCCATGGGTTCCAGACTTAAGGCAGTGATTGCCTCCAAAGGATTCGCAACAAAATATTGAAAATAAAAATATTTTGTTTGGGTTATGTTTATTTGTCCAATTACTTTTGACCTCCTAAAATGTGGAGTGTTTGTAAAGAAATGTGTACAATTCCTACATTTTCTATCAGATATTTTTGTTCAACCCTTCAAATTAAACGTTACAATTTGCACTTGAATTCTGTTGTAGAGGTTTCATTTCAAATCCAATGTTGGTGGCATGCAGAGCCCAACTCGCGAAAATTGTGTCACTGTCCAAATATTTCTGGCCCTAACTGTATATGAGAAAAAAGGTAAAAACTTACGTTTTTTCAAAAACTCAAAAATCTTATTATTTTTTTTTTTATTTCTGAAGTTCTTAGTACATACATTGGCCAATGTCTGTTTGCTCATCGACTGCGACAAAGTGACTTCAGGTCCGATGAGTCCTACACTGATATCCCTATCCTCCTTGTCCACCCCCCCACTTCTCAGTGGGCAGACTCCATCTCGACCCTAGATCACCTGCAGGCAACGAGGGTGCACATTGCAGCATGGAGCCAGCAACTCCATAAGATATAAAAAAGAAAAAAAAACTGCACAGCACTCACAGACTAAATGTGAACAGGTGCTAGCAGGGACGCTGGGTCAAATAACTATAAAAAATTCTCTGCAGCACTGAGCTACTACCAATGACGTACAAATGCTGCAATGTGCACCCTCGTTGCCTGCAGGTGATCTAGGGTCGAGATGGAGTCTGCCCACTGAGAAGTGGGGGGTGGACAAGGAGGATAGGGATATCAGCGTAGGACTCATCGGACCTGAAGTCACTTTGTCGCAGTCGATGAGCAAACAGACATTGGCCAATGTACAGTGCCTACAAGTAGTATTCAACCCCCTGCAGATTTAGGTGGTTTGATAAGATGCAAATAAGTTAGAGCCTTCAAACTGCAAACGAGAGTAGGATTTATTAACAGAAGCATAAATCTTACAAACCAAAAAGTTATGTTGCTCAGTTGAATTTTAATAAATTTTAAACATAAAAGTGTGGGTCAATTATTATTCAAACCTCAAACCACCAGCATTCTGTTTTTTCCCCCTAAAGTATTAAGAAGTAGTTCAGGCACAAAGAACAATGAGCTTCACATGTGTGGATTAATTATCTCTTTTGCCAGCCTTTTCTGACTATTTAAGACCCTCCCCAAACTTGTGAACAGCACTCATACATGGTCAACATGGGAAAGACAAAGGAGCATTCCAAGGCCATCAGAGACAAGATCGTGGAGGGTCACAAGGCTGGCAAGGGGTACAAAACCCTTTCCAAGGAGTTGGGCCTACCTGTCTCCACTGTTGGGAGCATCATCCGGAAGTGGAAGGCTTATGGAACTACTGTTAGCCTTCCACGGCCTGGACAGCCTTTAAAAGTTTCTTCCCGTGCCGGGGCCAGGCTTGTCCGAAGAGTCAAGGCTAACCCAAGGACAACAAGGAAGGAGCTCCGGGAAGATCTCATGGCAGTGGGGACATTGGTTTCAGTCAATACCATAAGTAAAGTACTCCACCGCAATGGTCTCCGTTCCAGACGAGCCTGTAAGGTACCTTTACTTTCAAAGCGCCATGTCAAGGCTCGTCTACAGTTTGCTCATGATCACTTGGAGGACTCTGAGACAGACTGGTTCAAGGTTCTATGGTCTGATGAGACCAAGATCGAGATCTTTGGTGCCAACCACACACGTGACGTTTGGAGACTGGATGGCACTACATACGAACCCAAGAATACCATCCCTACAGTCAAGCATGGTGGTGGCAGCATCATGCTGTGGGGCTGTTTCTCAGCCAAGGGGCCTGGCCATCTGGTCCGCATCCATGGGAAGATGGATAGCACAGCCTACCTGGAGATTTTGGACAAGAACCTCTGCTCCTCCATCAAGGATCTTAAGATGGGTCATAATTTCATCTTCCAACAAGACAACGACCCAAAGCACACAGCCAAGAAAACCAAGGCCTGGTTCAAGAGGGAAAAAATCAAGGTGATGGAGTGGCCTAGTCAGTCTCCTGACCTTAACCCAATTGAAAACTTGTGGAAGGAGCTCAAGATTAAAGTCCACATGAGACACCCAAAGAACCTAGATAACTTGGAGAAGATCTGCATGGAGGAGTGGGCCAAGATAACTCCAGAGACCTGTGCCGGCCTGATCAGGTCTTATAAAAGACGATTATTAGCTGTAATTGCAAACAAGGGTTATTCCACAAAATATTAAACCTAGGGGTTGAATAATAATTGACCCACACTTTTATGTTTAAAATTTATTAAAATTCAACTGAGCAACATAACGTTTTGGTTTGTAAGATTTATGCTTCTGTTAATAAATCCTACTCTCGTCTGCAGTTTGAAGGCTCTAACTTATTTGCATCTTATCAAACCACCTAAATCTGCAGGGGGTTGAATACTACTTGTAGGCACTGTATGTACTAAGAACTTCGGAAATAAAAAAAAAATAAGATTTTTGAGGTTTTTGAAAAAACGTAAGTTTTTAACTTTTTGCTCATATACATATAGCTTGTTAGCATTTGTACGTCATTGGTAGTACTGAGTGCTGCAGAGAATTTTTTTTAGTTTATCCGTCTGTCTGTCTATCTATCTATCTATCTATCTATCTATCTATCTATCTATCTATCTATCTATCTATCTATCCATCTATCTATCTATCCATCTATCTATCCAGGGGTGCATCAAGCCCCCCTGCAGCCTGAGCCTCACAGTGTGGATCGGGGGGTAGGGGGTGTGCTGTTGATTGCTGGCGCCGCCGCCCTCCCTCCAAGAGGGAGGAGCGGGGGGGGGGGCTGCCGGTGGCAAGTGAAGAGCGAAGGGGGGGAGTAGATGCATCTTACCACTGATGCTGCCGCCGATGTCCAATGGACAGTGTGGCCCTGTATCCATCTATCATCATTTATCAATCTTTGCACATCTTTTACACATAAAAAAAAACATTCATTTCAGTATCATGCATTTTTCTGCAGTACGTGTCACACGGATGTCACACAGATCACATCCGTGTTCGGTCCGTGTGGCATCCGTGCTGTCGGTAAAAAACAGTCCGTGTGAGTCAAGGACACATGCATGATGCACACGGGGACACACAGGTTCAATAGTGTGGAGCCCACTGGGACAGGGTACTCGGTGCCGGACCGGGGTTCTGCTGGGGATATCACGGCGGTCCTGGTCCGGACCGTGTCCCGCGTTCTCACAAGTAAAAGGGGTATTTACAAGGATTAGTTTGTCGTGATGCCACCCACAGGTTGTGGTCAGTGATGGGACCACCGCTGCAGTGCAGCTCTGCCAGGAGGATGGATGGATGATGGGGCTGCAGCCAGATGGATGAGCCCGCCACGGGTCCGGCTGCTCCTGATAGGGTAAGAAGTACAGTTCTGTATACCTGGAATCAGACACAAACACCGAAGCAGGGTTTACCGGGTTTACTTGCAAGCTCTTCAAAGTCACTCCGTTCACAGTACAATTCTCAACACAGTTCAGTTAACTCCGGTGACACTTAACCCTTTGCAGCCAGGCTGTCGCTCTGAGACCCCTCACTCTTTCTAAATGTCCTTTCAGGCTGTTATCTCCCTCTCTGTTCTCTCTGCGGGTTGTATGGTGGCAGCTCAGCCCCTTGTATGCAGCTTCCCCCTAAGTGTGTGCGGGCGGTAAGCCGGGTCCTCGTGGTTGCTGCTGTGCCTCCAACCCTGTAGTAGGAACTCCAACTTGGAATTAAAGCTCCCCGTCGGTTTGTCTGGGAAGCCGGTGTGAAACTTCAGTTCCCCTCAGAGCTGACACTCTGGTGTGTGCCTAGCCTGCAGTAACCCTGTCTTCCAAGGGATTACCAGTCTCCTTCTAACCCGTGTGATTCCAGTACAATCAGGGAAAACTACTCTGCCGGTAGTTGGTCGGTGCTGCCGTGTTCCTCGGACCCAGTAATACTGGTCCAGTCTCTGTCCTCACACTCTCCTGGGATGCCGGCTATGGATGAGCTTTCTCTCCATGGTTCTGTGACTCTGTGGATTTTGCGTCTCCAGGGAGCCCAATCCCACCGGGACGTGGCTCTGTCTTTCTGTTCTTGTCTGCTCGGCTCACTCTAGCCTACTAACTCCTTCCTCCTCTTTTCCTCTATTTGTGCTCTCTGTCACCTGACCTACATTCCCCACCCACTTGCTCTCTAAACCCACCACCCCTTGCCCGCCTAGAGTCCCGGGCTCCGGGTTGGCTGCTGTGCTCCTGTGGGTGTGTGTGCTGTGAGGGTGTTTGTTGCACAAACTGTCTATCTGCCTGGCTTCAGTTCCCTATGTGGCCACCCTGGTCGCAGGGCGCCACAATAGCATATGTAGAAAAGTGTTTGATACTGATTACGACATTCAATCTGCAGCATGTGTATTCTTGCAGCATTTTTCCACCCCAATGCATGAAATAGACAGGCAAGAAAACACATTTTTTTTGGCCAGGAGATGCAGATTTGGAGCAGGAATTTCTGCAGCCAAATCAATGAAGAGTAAAAAAAAACCACACATCTTCATTTTGGTGCACTTTTTGCTGCATTTCTGCAGCAAAATCTCAGCAATAAGCTGCTTTTTTTTTACTACCGGATCAGGATTTGCTGCAGTTTTGCATCAGAAAAAAATGCCCTACAAGAACAGAACATATTTCAGACATTTTGGTTGCAGACATTTCTGCAGGAAATCTGCATCTCCTGCCAGAACAATTTCATCAAAAGCACAATGTTTTTATGTGTTTGATGTGTTTTTTTCCTATGCATTTGGCGTGCAAAACTTCTGCAAGAATTGACATGTTGCAGATTTATTTCTGCACCAAATATGCAAAGGCAAAAAAGCAGCAGGATTCTCATTGAGATTGCTGGGTAAGGATTTGCTGCAGTCTTGTGACAAAACTGCCACCAAAAAGGCGATAAAAAAGCTCTGTGTGCACATGCCCTTGGCATATCAAACCCCAGCAAGCAGCACCAACTAAGGCCGGTTTCACACCACGATTTTCTGCTGTAAGGTTCTGTCCGGTGTTTTGCAGTATGCACCAGACAGAATCTGACAGCCCCAGACAAAACAGAACCGGAGGGCAAATATGTGTTTTCTGCTGGAATCAGCGTCTACCGCTGTCCAGTGGAGGAATTTCAGCATAGTGGCTGGAGTGAAGCTAACCGTGGTGCTGAAATTTCAGTCGGGGAACTCTCCAGGTGCTGAAATTCAGCATAGGCTGCTTTTAACAGCTGTCGCTCTTTCAGCACCCGGCGTCCAGGAACTGGTGCCACAGCCCACATTTACAGCAGTTATACAGTAACGCAGGCTAGTTGTACACTAGGCTTTCAAGGCAAATATCAGCCAGTTATCCCCCCGATAGTATATATAAAAGAGGAAAATATCAAACTTTTAACATTATTTTTCACACATTATTAAAAACAAAAGATAATATTGGAGGAAAAAAATGAAAACATTAATATTTTACTTTTTTCAATTCTTGAATTTTTTTAATGGCGCCTTCCTTTTAACTTACAAATTGAAAAAAAAAGGAACCCAACACATTCTAATTTTTTTTACATTTTTGGTATGTACTATTGCCATAAACTAAGTTCCTAATTAATTCCCAATATTTTCTAGTTGCCAAAACTGAATGGATGTATTAATCTTCTGTAGGCTCTTCACTAGGCAGTAAGGTAATGATGCTCGTAGGTACGGGACTCCCCTCCCCCAATGCATTAGTGGATGTTATTAGAACGACATTTCAACAATAAAAAGGCAAATGTGCATGAGTGTACTAAATAATTAATACACCGGCAAGTGGAAAAGACCCTCGCTTATTTATTGGCTTCGCAGGAAGGTGTTATTGCAGAACAGCTCTTCAGACATTGTACAGTATATCTACGTGTGTTAGTTGGTTTTGTATGGATTACATCTTTATACTCCGTTGTAAAGTGACAGTCCCTAGGGTTAAGTGAAGGGTTCAGTAGTAACGGTAGCACAATTAAATGAGAGGCATGGTGCTATTTAAATGGCGAAAGTCAATGTAGTTTTGGCTTGAACTTGCATCATGAATGAATATAAGTCACAGTAAGAGTCTATAAAACATAGGGCTCATACTGGCATATATTGGGTACTACTCAATTTGGGTGCATGCACATCATCCAGATTAGTGTCTTACCACTGCGTCTAAGACCATGCTTACTGTGCTTCTCCCACAACAGCATTATCTCAGCTGCAGTGCAAGTTGCTGCACTGACTGCAGTTATACACATAGTTTATACATGACCTTAAGGCCGGGTTACAAATAACGATGTGCCAGCAACCCGACCAACAATCGGGATCGCTGGCACATCGCTATGTGATCGCTGGTTAGATGCCAGACAGGCAGATCTCACCAGTGACCCGTGTAATGACCTCGACATTGTGGAAAAGAATAGAAACTATTCTTTTCCACGATGTTGAGGTACCACTACTGTATTCAGCTGGAGAACGCTGGCAACCAGGGTACACATCGGGTTACTAAGCACAGCGCGCTGTGCTTAGCAACCCGACGTGTACTCTGGTTACCAGTGAACACATCGGGTTAGAAAGGCGTCACACACGCCGATGTCTGCTGCCCAGCGGCAGGCCAACGACCAAAAATTGTTCCTGGCCATTCCGCAGCGATCAGCAAGCTGATCGCTGGTCGCTGCGTGTGAAATGCCGCAGCGACCAGCGAGGTCGCTGCAACGTCACAAAACCTGTGACGTTGCAGCGATATCGGTAGCGATATCGCTGTGTGTAAAGGGCCTTTACTCAAACCAATTAATCACAGATAATTCAACCTTTTTGTGGACGGGGTCAGCCACGGCTTTTATAATTCTCATTGTTTATCAACAAACATTTAACTGTTCTTTCATATTTCCATCAATTTTCAAGCTTGCCAATACGGTATGTGACTCCGGACTCCTGGAGGCCAAGTATGTCACTGGAACAAACTCTGAACTTGTAAGTTTTCCATCGACAGCCGTGACTTCACATTTTCTCCTTCTCGTCTTTCTTTTTTATTTTTAACATTGAAACAGAAGACACTGAGTCAACAGAAACCATAACCTGTTTAAATTGTACAGGGAAGGTGGGAGAGAAACGCTGTCAGCCGTATCCAGTGAAGAGGGGAAAGACACCCTGCACGCAATGCCAATCTTGGGGACAGGATGGCTGCGTTCACCCGCACCTTCCCTCAGTTCCTGAAGCACTGTGTCCAACACGTACACATATCCTTAGAGGATTGCTTGATTTTTTGGTTATATATCTGCAGCTCACCAAGAAACAAGTCCTTTGAGGCGTCTCTGTGACATGTCGGGAGTCCCTTTTTCCAACCTTCCAGGCAGTGGTGGACCTTGTGCCGAGAGGGCCCTGGTGCAGCAGCTGATGGTGAGGAGCGGGGGGGGGGGGGGGCAGTGCGGGGCTAGCGGACGTCGACGAGGAGCAGGAAGGGGGGGGCTAGGGTCCGGTGGGGGCATGCTATGGCTGCAAGCACAGTGCCCAGGGGACTGGTGTGCCAACAGATGATGGCGATATGGTTGTGCTAGAGGTGCTGTGGCTCCTACTTGCGCCGGGCCGCGCAGTCCTGGGAGACGGGGCGGCAGAGAAGAGGAGGGGTGGGATCAGGGAAGCAGGAAGCTTCCCTCAGTTAACCCCCTCTCCTCTGACACAGGGTCATGGGGGTCGGCTGGGGGCCCCCCTGGAGGCTTGAGGGGCCCCCTAGCCGGTCGGGGCCCTGGTGCAGCTGAACCAGCTGCACCACGGTAGGTACGCCCCTGCTTCCAGGTCTCAATCACTACAATGTGTAAGGACGTAATTTTCTAAACCAGATGGACGTCTTACATCTGCTTCATCCTCCTATTGCAAAGAAGATTCACATTATATCAGCCTCATCCAGAAAATGCTTTTATAGCTACACATTGTTAGCATGATTACGGACTTCTGTAAAGTAGTTAATAATTATATATATTTTTCTTCATATTTTGATTTAGAAAACAGTGTGCAATGTTCCCAATGCATGGAAATAAAAACTGTTATAAAGATTTTGGGTTTGACTCATGTTTTTGAACATACTGATATTATTTTGAACACAGCTGTATAGATGGTCCCCAGCTAGAGACGGATTTTCCAACATGGTGGCCCCAAACAGAGAGAGTCCAGAGGGCAAGATGTTAGCAACAAAGTCCTAAGACTAAGAGGTAACGGGTCAGAACAGACTGGTACGTGACTGAAGTCAACTCCCCTGGGCGAGTCCTCCTCAGGTGTCTGCAAGTAAAAGGCTCTTCACTGACACTATGGCAAATTATCTACCCCCAGTTCTCTATGAGAAGAAGAGACAGAAATGGAAGTGCCTGGGAGCATGAGGCTTTAATGCCTTAGTGGTCAGACCCCCTCTGTAAACCCTTCTCTATGAGAAGAAGAGACGTAGAGTTGTGGAAACGTAAGTGACTGTCATGGGCGGTACTGGGTTGTGTTGACACTCACTGGAACAGAAAGAATGGGAACAACCAAGTGGGAACTACAACTATGTCTAAATATGCTCTTTACAATTGAATGGCCTAGAAGTTATGTGCCCACTATCTCAAATGTGAAGTTGCTACTGATGATCTGCTAAGTAATCTGTTGTTGGTTAGAATGAACTTGGGAGTGTCAGTTTGAGTGGTTATCTGGTCCTGGCCAGCCGAAAGCAACAGCAACATTCAGCCTGAAGAGACTCGCGACCTTCACAACGCTTATCCATGCATTCAGCCAGGACCATGACTTTCATGTAGTGTGACGGGGTGTCCAGAGTCAATCGTTCTACCACAACTACTGCCCCAGAACACTCTACTCATCCAGGCATCTCAAGTGGGAAAGTTTTATTGCACATTACTACGTGATGATTCTTTGGCAGTCTGAAAGCTCTGTAAGAGGAAAAAAAAATCTTTCTACATCCTAGCCTTACCTCATATTTGGGAAATTCACGTGGACCTTAAATCAGAGCGATCCTCAAATCACCCAGGAATTGCAATTTCTCACAGTTCTCTATGATATGTTCAGAGCTTGAGGTTTTTTTTTTTTATTAACCCTGCTTTACACTTTTCCACAACTTCATCCCTGACCTGTCTGGTGTGTTCCTTGATTTTATGATGTTCTTTGATCACTAATGTTCTCAATAAAACCACTGAGGCCTTCTCAGAACAGCTGTGGTTATACTGTGAATAAATTACACACAGGTGGACTCAATTTACTAATTATGTAACTTCTAGAGGCAATTCGGGACTTATGGTGGGGTTACACGTAGCGATATCGTCCCGATATCGCATACAACGCCGCGGGAGCGCGCATTTTGGGAGCACTTTTCCCGATATCGCATCGCCGGTTTACACGCTGTGATATCGGGAAACAACGTCCCTCCAATGTGTACGCCCACCAACCCAGTAACGACCATTTAACATGGGAGTTAATGGGTGAGGTGCGAGTACAGATCGGAGTTGGGCTGTTACACGCTGCGATGCTGCTACAACGGCCATGCGATATCGGGCGGTTGAATAGCTCTGCTATTCAACTCCGATATCGTTTTGGCATCGTTCCAGCATCGCGTTGTATGCTAAAACAGTACAACGCGCACACGATATTGGGTCCAACTCGCGACCCACGTGACTTTTTGTCGGACTTTTCACCGCATCTGCCGCAAATTTAAAAAAACGCTGATGTGAAAGGGCCCTAAGATGCCTCAGGAATGCTGCCAGCAGTCAGTTCAATGGATCCTGTTTGCAGTATTTCATAACAGCCAAAGGTCTCCTTTAAATACTAAAGAAGCTTGTCATTAAGGGGTTCAATAATTCTGAGTCTGATCGTAAAAGTGGAATTTAATGTTGAATTTAGAGAGAATATTTGTTATAGTACCATTGTTGTATTGAACTTAAAGGGACTCTCCAGGAATGTGAAAAAAGGCCCCTGTCACATAATTCAAACTGCAGCCTGTCTTCATCATATTTCATGAGGCACTGCAATCTGAAGAAACACAACTCAAGACATTTCTCTAGTGACAGAAGAGAAATTGTAAGCAGGCATACTTCAATCACCGGAGGAAAAGGCTGTGACCTGAGCCAATACATATATATTCTCCTCGCTGACACAGTGTGCACTGACAACTGAGGGTGCAGCGGCAGCTTACTGAGGTATGTATGTGTGGCGCCCCTGCATCTTAGTCGCCACAGTGGTACTGCACCTACTCCACAGGTGTAGTGCCATTGCTCTCAGGTAAGACAGGGACATGAAACTGAGACACACATCTTACACCCAACACCATTCCCCATTCCAGGCCAGGGGATGATGGGTGGAAGAAAACTCACTTTGAGCAGACCCCATCTGCTGGCTGAAGGAAGGAGTAGGCTTAGGGGTTGGGAATACAGCGAGTGATGAGTCAGAGTATTGAAGAAGCAGGAGCAGCAAGATAGAGTTCTAGGGGAGCTGGGGCCTAATGGGACCAGTGGGTAGGTCAGCCGTGGAGCCGCTTTAGAGAACCCCGAGTCTACAGCCGACTTCATGGTCGTGGTAGAGGAACTAGCTGCATCAGGGGACCTGCCCTAATCTGGTGTGAGACTGTACATTCAAGCCAGGAAACCGTAGGCTACTGGACTGCAACTGCAGTGGCCAACTCCTTGTACAATCCCAGGCACAGTGACTATAGAGGGTCAAGAGGACGTGCTGGCCATCACTCAGCAGGGCCCACATTCGCCTGCCTAGGGACTAGTAGCATGAAAGTGCAGGAAAAAGAACTAGAGAAAATCAGCACAGAAAGGCTTATGAAAGGTGTTTCAGTGGAGCTTTCCTGGACTATCTGAGGACTGGCCAAGCTGCTATCTGGAAGAGCATAGTACCCTGGCTGGGTTTGCACTGAACAATGCTACAGTAAAGAGACTGGTAAGAACTGCAACCCCTGTGTCTGTCCACTCATTCTGCAACTCCCCACACCAACAGCTACCACCATCATCCACATCCACACTGACTTTATACCAAACCCTGGGGACCCGCTCTGTCCATGAGGAGTGATACATCTAGCTGCAACAATATCTATTCCCTGGGTTCATTACAAGCAGCACTTCTTTTCTTCCTTATGACCAGAATCCATGGATGGCGTCACAATAAACTTTAATCCCCTTTCCATGCTTGGTCAGGGCCACGACCACTGGGACTGCCACCATGACATCCCCCTAGCTGATTCCGGATGGTCGAGTACCAACGGTCCTTATGACCGTTGCATATGTTTATGGTACTGCTCTACTGTATAAGGGCCCTTTCACATCAGCGTTTTTTTAAATTTGCGGCAGATGCGGTGAAAAAACCGCATCTGCCGCAACTGCCGCATAACGGTTCCACTTGCGGCACGGTTGCGGTTTTTTCCATAGGAAGTATAGGGGGACTTGCGGCAGATGCGGCAAGTGCGGTATTGCACTTGCGGCAGGTGCGGCAGAGAAAAAAACCGCGGCTTACTGCGGTTTTTTTCTCTGCCGCACCTGCCGCAAGTGCAATACCGCACTTGCCGCATCTGCCGCAAGTCCCCCTATACTTCCTATGGAAAAAACCGCAACCGTGCCGCAAGTGGAACCGTTATGCGGCAGTTGCGGCAGATGCGGTTTTTTCACCGCATCTGCCGCAAATTTAAAAAAACGCTGATGTGAAAGGGCCCTAAGACACTCATTTAAAGTGGTGTTTCTTCAAACTGAAAAGCAACTTAAAAGTTGGCTAGGATAGGCTGCAGTTTGAATTATGTGAGGATGTCAATTTCATCTCTCTTTAGGAAAGTCCTTTAAAAGGGGTTATCCGGGGCTATTTTATTTTTGTCCTATGTGTTGTAAAAACTTACAGTCAATTAATTGCTCACTATCTGCCTGTTCTGCTGGCTCAGAGCGGTCACTTCTCTTCTCCTCTGCTCTGTTGATGGGGCATTACTGCCGATGTCATCTGATTGACAGCCAGCTCCCCACTGTCTAACTGCAGAAAGCCTATTGTCAGAAGAACCAGGAGAAGGAAAAGCTGCTCTATTGACATGAAGCAGCAGAATTGCTAGGAGAAGCTGTGCGCTGATGCTGGTAAGGAACTACAGTGCCTACAAGTAGTATTCAACCCCCTGCAGATTTAGCTGGTTTGATAAGATGCCAATAAGTTAGAGCCTTCAAACTGCAAACGAGAGTAGGATTTATTAACAGAAGCATAAATCTTACAAACCAAAAAGTTATGTTGGTCAGTTGAATTTTTATAAATTTTAAACATAAAAGTGTGGGTCAATTATTATTCAACCCCTATGTTTAATATTTTGTGGAATAACCCTTGTTTGCAATTACAGCTAATAATCGTCTTTTATAAGACCTGATCAGGCCGGCACAGGTCTCTGGAGTTATCTTGGCCCACTCCTCCATGCAGATCTTCTCCAAGTTATCTAGGTTCTTTGGGTGTCTCATGTGGACTTTAATCTTGAGCTCCTTCCACAAGTTTTCAATTGGGTTAAGGTCAGGAGACTGACTAGGCCACTCCAACACCTTGATTTTTTCCCTCTTGAACCAGGCCTTGGTTTTCTTGGCTGTGTGCTTTGGTTCGTTGTCTTGTTGGAAGATGAAATTACGACCCATCTTAAGATCCTTGATGGAGGAGCGGAGGTTCTTGAACAAAATCTCCAGGTAGGCCGTGCTATCCATCTTCCCATGGATGCAGACCAGATGGCCAGGCCCCTTGGCTGAGAAACAGCCCCACAGCATGATGCTGCCACCACCATGCTTGACTGTAGGGATGGTATTCTTGGGGTCGTATGCAGTGCCATCCAGTCTCCAAACTGGATGCCACTGCATACGGTTTGGTGTGTGGTTGGCACCAAAGATCTCGATCTTGGTCTCATCAGACCATAGAACCTTGAACCAGTCTGTCTCAGAGTCCTCCAAGTGATCATGAGCAAACTGTAGACGAGCCTTGACATGACGCTTTGAAAGTAAAAGGTACCTTATGGGCTCGTCTGGAACGGAGACCATTGCGGTGGAGTACGTTACTTATGGTATTGACTGAAACCAATGTCCCCACTGCCATGAGATCTTCCCGGAGCTCCTTCCTTGTTGTCCTTGGGTTAGCCTTGACTCTTCGGACAAGCCAGGCCTCGGCACGGGAGGAAACTTTCAAGGGCTGTCCAGGCCGTGGAAGGCTAACAGTAGTTCCATAAGCCTTCCACTTCCGGATGATGCTCCCAACAGTGGAGACAGGTAGGCCCAACTCCTTGGAAAGGGTTTTGTACCCCTTGCCAGCCTTGTGACCCTCCACGATCTTGTCTCTGATGGCCTTGGAATGCTCCTTTGTCTTTCCCATGTTGACCATGTATGAGTGTTGTTCACAAGTTTGGGGAGGGTCTTAAATAGTCAGAAAAGGCTGGCAAAAGAGATAATTAATCCACACATGTGAAGCTCATTGTTATTTGTGCCTGAACTACTTCTTAATACTTTAGGAAGACTAAACAGAATGCTGGTGGTTTGAGGTGTTGAATAATAAATGACCCTCTGAATTAACTTTTAACGCTTTAAAAAAAAAAAAAAAATTTTTTGTGGCGCTGCATTTCCCACTTCCAGTCTGATCTACAGTCCAAATGTCACAATGCCAAGTTAATTCCACATGTGTCAACCAGCTAAATCTGCAGGGGGTTGAATACTACTTGTAGGCACTGTACATACCTGACTGCTCTTAAGACCGGGTTACACACAGCAACATCGCTACCAATGGCGCTGCAACATCACAGGTTTTGTGATGTTGCAGTGACCTCACTAGCAAAGTCGCTGAGTGTGACATGCCGCAGCTACCAGCGATGAGCTCGCTGATCACTGTGAAATGGTCAGGACCATTTTTTGGTCATCGGTCTCCCGCTGAGCAGCATACATCGGCGTGTGTAAAGCCCCTCTAACCCGATGTGTACCCTGGTAACCAGGGTACACATCAGGTTACTAAGCACAGAACGCTGGAAACCAGGGTACATATCGGGTTACTAATCACAGAACACTGGTAACCAGGGTACACATTGGGTTACTAAGCACAGAATGCTGGTAACCAGGGTACACATTGGGTTACTAAGCACAGCGCGTTTTGCACGGTAACCCGATGTGTACCCTGGTTACCAGTGTTCTCCCGCTTACCCCAGCCCAGAATACAGTAGCGGGACCTCGACATCGTGGAATAGAATAGTTTATATTCTTTTCCAAGACGTCGAGGTCATTACACAGGTCGCTGCTCGCTGAGGAGACCTGCCTGTTTGACAGCTCACCAGCAACCACACAGCGATGTTCCAACGATCCCGGCCAGGTCGGATCATTGGTGGGATCGCTGGAACATCGCTACTTGTAATGTGGCCTTTAGGCCCATGAAAACAAAATTGCCCTGGAATTCCCTTTAATGAAGGTTTCAGTGCTCAGGCACCCAGTAGCCATACACTTCATATATAGATGTATACATACTGTGTACACACTTGAAATCTAGCAATACTAGCAAAATGTACAAGTTTTTTGTTTGCAAAAAAACTTATCAAACAAAAGCTGTTAACATAGGACGTCGTGCTTATGAGCGACCACTGCTCCATTTATTCCCTATGGAGAGAGCATTGTTATCTTTGTCAGCCCCATAGACATCATACATTTATCACCTATCCTATGGACAGGTGATAAGTGCATATATTAGGAAAACCCCTTTAAGCATATTTTTATTGATGAAAAAAAGACAAAAGAATGTAATTATCCTAATGGAAATAATGAAGTGCTGCTGTCAGACTGGCTTTAACTATTGCTGTAGGCTAAGTGGCCTCAGATGAAGTCATGGATGTGATTGATATGTTGATGAAGAGTAATCTCTGCAGCTTTTTGGTCCTTGTGTTTGTGGTCAGCAGTTATTTTAATGCCGGCTCGCCCGTTCCGCTAGGATCTAGTGACTTCAAAGTGATGAATCTGGCAGTCACGACATAATTCTTATGAACTAGCCGAGTGCTTGCTGAGTCCTGGCCTGTGAAATTCTAATTGATCAATACTTACTGATAAAAAAAATTACTTTAAATAATAATATCCTCTGCCGTTTCATTTATTATCAGGAATTCTTTCTTAATATCTGACTGCTGTATAATGCATTGCACTTAGAGCCTCTTGAAGCAGACAAATCACAGCCGCATTAAGTCCCATTTACCCATATTCATTTTGGTTAATGTTTATCTGTAATTTGAATTTTTTAGTCTCTTGTTAACTTTCTACAGTGAAGGTACAAAGCAATTAAAAAATGACAATTTAGCTTGTGTGTGTCTATTATAAGAGCACACTTCACCTCACAGCCTGGTATCTAACATGCATGAAAATTAGGTTTGGAGTCGAAGATTTACCCCTACCCCTGTGGCTGCAGCATGGCCGACTTAAAGGAATACATGTAAGTGTGTTTTATTGAATTTCTAATGTGTTATTTTATACTTCCAACAGTGTTATAAGTGACTTCTGGATATAGCATGGACCTTCATGTATTAGGACATGACCCAAATATATAGCCCAATAATTTAAAATATACAACACATTATTGTTTGGTGTCAAAAAGCCACAGCTTTTCTTTAAAATCGCATAATAAATATAATAAGGGTGCATGCACAAAATCAGTGTATACAGCATTATGACCTCAGGGTGTTTGCACTTTGTCCATAACGTTGCGTACAACGTACAACAGTACAAGCACAGAGGATGGATTTACAGAAATCCCATGCCCACTGTGCTTTTTTACTCCGCAGCATAAACTGATCGGCAGTGCAGCTTTCTGCAACGCCCCTTGTCCGCAGCACGTCAAGTTATTGCTGCGGAGTCGGGAGCAATGTCAGCAGGTGAATGCAGGAAAAAGACACCCTGCCCCTGACGATCGTGGGCACAGGGCGACTGTGTTCACCAGCAGAGATCACCAGGCACCCTCAGGCCCGGAAACACTGCGCTCAGGACGCAGTGTCTCAGGAACGTCTGCACATACTCTAAAGGTACCGTAGCAATATCGCCACCATATGGCTGGCAATGTGACGTGAGCGCGCATGTTCCAGGCACTTTTTTGCACATCGCCGTCGCCCTGTCACACATAGGCATCTCGAGTGCGATGTTCGGCAATCCTGCGTTCCAGAAATTTGCCTGGCACAGACCGGAAGCAATTTGACACTCCCACGTCGCCACCGGCAAAAACGCCGCGTCACACGCCACCACCGCATCAGCGATGTGGGCGTAGAGTGTGAGCGCGCCATGGAGACAGGCGTGCCAGGGTGTTGTACACCGCGCCCCTACCACTCCGATTGGCCAACCCAACTGCGTCACCATTGGTCAGCCTTCTCAGGAAGTCTGCCCACTACATGATGCATGTGTCCTTTCTACTATATCGCGATCGAAACATGGCGCCTTAGCCATGGCCAGCCAATGGGAATGCAGGAGCGACCACCAATCGTGGCAGACGGGGTGAGCCAAACAGAACGCTCAGGCACGCCTCTGGAATTGCTTTCAGATGGTCTAAGCTCGCTTTCTACATCGCCATCGCCCAGTCACACGCCATGATGCGCAGAAATCGCCTGGTGAAAATCGCCTGATGTCTCAGCAGAGCAGGGTGATCAGGCGATGCACCACCGATGACTTCTCACCGTAAAATCGCCCTGTCTCACGCCACTATGCCCAGGCGATGTGGTTTCCACATCGCCGAAATACACAAATTTACGGCGATATGGAAGCCATATTGCCGCGTGTGATGGTACCTTAAGAGTCAGGTGAAATGCTAGGCTAGAATATACTGAGATTCCTGGATACTGAGGGACTCTCAAATTGTCTGCCATACAGCAATGAGCTGGCAGCAATCCATGGGTGGCATGCTCTGACTTGCCACAGTAGCAATGCCAGTCCACTTCAAGGACTCCAATGACCCTAGCAAACATCATCATTGCAACTTAGACTAAACCTGTCACACCCCTGGTGCTTTCAAAAGTGAAAGCACCACTGAATGCAGCATGTCTGCTGCATTCAGGGAAGCTGTGTACTAAGGATCTAGCCCACTGTACCCTGAAAAAAAACACTTTGCAAACTTTACAGTTAAGAGGTCCCTTGGGTCGGGTCTGATTAAGAGGTCCTCGCTGCTGGCACAGTCCTCTCTGCCTCCTCCTTGTGTGTTCCGCCCCCTCTATGTGTCTGCTGCCGCCTCCTCTTCTTCTGGGTCTGCCCTCCTCTTCTGCTCCTTGTGACGTCACGCAGGTGCACAGTGCTTGGGTGAGCGGGGCCTGGTGGATGTATGCAGCACAAGCATTAGGAGGGCAGCCTCTGGTTTGAAGTCACACGCATGTGTGGCACCCCTGCGGACCGGTTGCCACAAGATGGCGCATCAGCTAGGATTAGTAAGTCGGTCACACCACACACACACCCAACACATCCCCTGATCCCAAGTCTAAGTTACTCTATGTCTAGCAACGGGATAGCGGGCAGAGCCAGGTGAAGGGTGGAACGTTAGGACAGAACCTGGTAAGGGATGGGAACAGAACAACAGCAGAAAGGAATGCACAACACCAAGTTCAAGCTAGTCTTTAGTTAGTCAGTAGTTAGAGAGAACAACAGAGAGACCCATCAGCCAAGTAGTCAGAGAAATCAGACTGAGAAAACCTGGACCTGGTAGCCTGTGCCACCGTATGGCTTGCCCGGGTCCCAGGCTGAGAACCAAGATAAGACAGAGGGGGTCCAAGGTGTGTCTGAGTCAGTGGGGACAACGAGGGACCGGGCCGGAACCAGAGTGCCGGCTCTGCTGAAGAGGCAGGGAAGCTGCATGCCCCATCCAGCGAAGGTAGAGATGGTCTGCACTATACTAGGAGATTTCCCCAAGACTTGGACTCAGATCAATGGAGCTATTGTGGTCCCCTGCCTGACCTTTACCCTGTCAGCAACACATCCTCCTGCATGGACTCTAAGCGATGAAGAGCTAGAGCGAGAGAATCAGCCCCTGGCTATTAAAGAACCTGTCAGTCCCATGGTGAGTCAGAGTCAACCTGCTGCCATTCCAGAACCACCGACACCAGTAAGTAGTGCACACACTCCACCAGTAGCAGACACTACAGATTCCAAAAGCTTAGCTGAGACACCAGTGCTGCATAAGTCCACCTATAGTAGTATACCTGTACTGCGTAGGTCTACACGTAGCAACCTAGGTCAGACTCCAGCCCCTTACACGGATAATTAACCCAGGAGATGGGATAAGACTAACAGTGTAAATATGTTTGTTTTCTTTTATGCAACAATGCAACCACCAAGTGTACCGTGCCAACAGACTTTACTGTATGAACTTTTCAGCTTTTTGGACTTTTTATTAACTTTAAACATGGACCATTAGCCACTGGACTGGTTGAGGCAAAGACTTCTTGTATATATTACTCATCAGCCAATGGTGGAATGACTAATCACCAGAGTCAATCATCCGGACGAAGTACCTCAGATCCGCGCTGCTGCAAGGTAGATGTAAATGACACCAGAGACACCGGGATGCCTGGTTGAAAGTGGTGAATAGCTTTATTTTCCGACGCGTTTTGGAGCTGCTTGCCGGGCTCCTTCCTCAGGGAACATCAGCCCGGCAAGGAGCTCCGAAACGCGTTGGAAAATAAAGCTATTCACCACTTTCAACCAGGCATCCCGGTGTCTCTGGTGTCATTTACATCTACCTTGCAGCAGCGCGGATCTGAGGTACTTCGTCCGGATGATTGATTGTTTACCGCAGTAACCTGTGGAAGTACGGTCCCTGCAGCAGCTGCATTTCTGAGCAATCAAGCTGGTTGTGTGTGACACAACCTTATCAGGTGAGCGATTCTGATTTAGAACCTTTTTTTTAACTGATTGTAAAAAGATAAGACCCTATTGCGCATTCTCAACCTTTATAGATTAATCACCAGAGTGACTGCTTTTTCTTAAATTTTTCTTGGTTTTTGTAATTTTTACTTTTGAGACTCTGTTCATTAATTACTATATTGTCATTATTATGTTTTTGCCTGTTCAAAAAGTGTTTCCTCAGTCCAGGAGCACCCAGGGTCTGGTTACCACAATATTAAGCTTCTGGAAAACAAAATGGACGAAGTGCCCAAAGATCCGCGCTGCTGGAATGAAGACCAGGGTCACTGCAGTCTGGTAAAAAGGTGCCTTTTATTCCAACGCGTTTCGGAGCCGAAACCTCTCTCCTTTCTCAGGGATTAACCCCTGAGGAAAGAGCAAGGTTTTGGCTCCGAAACGCGTCGGAATAAAAGGCACCTTTTTACCAGACTGCAGTGACCCTGGTCTTCATTCTAGCAGCGTGGATCTTTGGGCACTTCGTCCATTTTGTTTTCCAGATTCTTTTACCATGTGTATCGTGGGAGTGTGGATCCTGCAGCAGGCTGGACAAGCGCATATACATGTTGTGAGCTGTCACAACTGACCCGGGTGAGCAAACCATATTGTGCCACTGCCTCCCTTGCCTATCAAGGATAAGACCCTATGCGCCCTTTTGTCTCATTTATTTAGACAATATTAAGCTTGAAAGCAAGGGAAGGCACCCACTTCAGGTGAAACACACGCACAACACCTTTCCAACTCCAGGCCAGAAGAGGGAGCTCTACACCCGAGTTCAGGGCAGGTCCCCTATAATTTCTGGTCCAGGGGCAGGGTCAGGCAGTTCCTAGGAGGACTGTGGAAGACATCCTATGGACGAGAGCCGCGCTAGGCTCGTCCTAGGGCACTAACTAGTCAGTGTGAATGACCTGTGGTGAGGGTCTGAGGAAAGTGGAGAAAAGGTGTGAGGAGTGAGCAGTGCCAGCTCACCTCAGCATCTAGAGTAGTACAGACACAGGAGTCCAAGGTCGCCAGGGACTTCATGCCGGCCACTTACACCTGACTCCCCAACCGCAACATTACAGCTGTGACAATAATAGACTAATGTGACTTAAATTGCCTTTCATTCTGACTTTTAATTTACTTCTTTATTTAATTATACAGGGGCATCTCAATGAATTAGAATATCATCAAAAAGTTACTTTATTTCAGTAATTAAATGCATCAAGTGAAACACATATTATATTGAGTTATTACAGAGCGATCTATTACAAGTGTTTATTTCTGTTAATGTTGATGATTGTGGCTTACAGTTAGGGGCGGATTAAGAGTAGCCAGGGCACCAGGTTTTTTAGAAGGCGAGGGCCCCTTCAAGCGGATGCATCATATGACTTATCACATGATCCCCTTTTGATAAATCATGTGATAGGCCACGTGAGTAATGCATAGGTGCTTTGGTGCAGATGTGTAGATGCAAAAGGACAAAGACATTGGCATGCACACAATTTATTTCCCTTTATGTGCAGCGCTATACATGACATATCACTATACATAATAGAGGAGAGGTGGGAAATACATTTTCCCTACAGTCTACATGAGAAGCTATTACTGTCACACACATACACATAAACAAAAACACACACAATAAACAGACATACAGGACACATGCACACACACAGGACATTTATGCACACACATACACACAGGACACATGCACATACGATGCACTTCTTCATAATAACACACACACAGGACACATATGTGTGCACACATACTGCACTTCTCCATAATAACACACACACAGGACACATACACATTCACACACAGGACACATATGTACACACACACACACACTGAACGTCTCCATAATAACACTGAACACATTTGCACACACTTACACACAGGATACATATGCACATATACAGAGGACACATATGCACACACAGTGCACTTCTCCATAATAACATATGCACACTCACACACAGAACACATATCTGCACACACAGGTCACATATGTACACACACAGGACACATATGCACACACACTACACTTCTCCATAATAAAACACACACAGGATATATGCACACACAGGACACACACAGTTGTGGCCAAAAGTATTGACACCCCTGCAATTCTGTCAGATAATACTCAGTTTCTTCCTGAAAATGATTGTAATCACAAATTCTTTGGTATTATTATCTTCATTTAATTTGTCTTCAATGAAAAAAACACAAAGAGAATGAAGCAAAAAGCAAAGCATTGATCATTTCACACAAAACTCCAAAAATGGGACAGACAAAAGTATTGGCACCCTCAGCCTAATACTTGGTTGCACAGCCTTTAGCCAAAATAACTGCGATCAACCGCTTCCGGTAACCATCAATGAGTTTCTTACAATGCTCTGCTGGAATTTTAGACCATTCTTCTTTGGCAAACTGCTCCAGGTCCCTGATATTTGAAGGGTGCCTTCTCCAAACTGCCATTTTTAGATCTCTCCACAGGTGTTCTATGGGATTCAGGTCTGAACTCATTGCTGGCCACCATAGAAGTCTCCAGTGCTTTCTCTCAGACCATTTTCTAGTGCTTTTTGAAGTGTGCTTCGAGTCATTGTCCTGCTGGAAGACCCATGACCTCTGAGGGAGACCCAGCTTTCTCACACTGGGCCCTACATTATGCTGCAAAATTTGTTGGTAGTCTTCAGACTTCATAATGCCATGCACACGGTCAAACAGTCCAGTGCCAGAGGCAGCAAAGCAACCCCAAAACATCAGGGAACCTCCGCCATGTTTGACTGTAGGGACCGTGTTCTTTTCATTGAATGACTCTTTTTTTCTCCTGTAAACTCTATGTTGATGCCTTTGCCCAAAAAGCTCTACTTTTGTCTCATCTGACCAGAGAACATTCTTCCAAAACGTTTTAGGCTTTCTGAGGTAAGTTTTGGCAAACTCCAGCCTGGCTTTTTTATGTCTCGGCGTAAGAAGTGGGGTCTTCCTGGGTATCCTACCATACAGTCCCTCTTCATTCAGACGCCGACGGATAGTACGGGTTGACACTGTTGTACCCTCGGACTGCAGGGCAGCTTGAACTTGTTTGGATGTTAGTCAAGGTTCTTTATCCACCATCTGCACAATCTTGCGTTGAAATCTCTCGTCAATTTTTCTTTTCCGTCCACATCTAGGGAGGTTAGCCACAGTGCCATGGGCTTTAAACTTCTTGATGACACTGTGCATGGTAGACACAGGAGCATTCAGGTCTTTGGAGATGGACTTGTAGCCTTGAGATTGCTCATGCTTCCTCACAATATGGTTTCTCAAGCCCTCAGACAGTTCTTTGGTCTTCTTTCTTTTCTCCATGCTCAATGTGGTACACACAAGGGCACAGGACAGAGGTTGAGTCAACTTTAATCCATGTCAACTGGCTGCAAGTGTGATTTAGTTATTGCCAACACCTGTTAGGTGCCACATGTAAGTTACAGGTGCTGTTAATTACACAAATTAGAGAAGCATCACATGATTTTTCTAACAGTGTCAATACTTTTGTCCACCTCCTTTTTATGTTTGGTATAGAATTATATCCAATTTGGCTTTAGGACAATTCTTTTTGTGTTTTTTCATTGAAGACAAATTAAATCAAGATAATAATACCAAAGAATGTGTGATTCTTTACATTACATGTAGAATGTGACTTTACTTTTAGTTTGTTTTAATCTGTAGAGAAGTAGGAAAAGATTAGATTCACTTTGAGAAAAGTTGGTGCTTTATATAAGGGCCACAAGGTGGCGCTGTGCATTACATATTGATTTACCACGTATATACTGAAGGAATCAGAATAAGTTTGACAGTGAGAAGTGAAGACACATCATCAACACAAATATGAAATGATCCTTTAGTAGTAAGTCAATAGAAAAAATGGTAGAAAGTAATTATTAACTAGCAAATGTTTTATTTGCAAAAGGAAACGAATCAAGCTTTCTTTTATTTTCCTATAGTATATCACACACTTTTCAGAATTGCTCTTTATCTGTGGTATTCAATCACCATATGACAATATGTTGTAATGCAAAATTTAATAATTTCATTGATGATCTGTCCGTTGTCAGTACAAACAATGACACGATGCACTGACTGATGGTGGAAGGTGTGTTCTCATCTCTAAACCTCTTGTACCTGTTGTAGACTGAACTATAATATCAGTAAGAGAGTAAAGGAGTTTGATGCGCCCCCAGGCTATGGGGTACTCGGGAACTGGGCTGGCGGTGTCTCTCTGGGGTATCACGGTAGTCGTGACCTGGTCCCGTGGCCTGGGATCAGTCCAAAAAGGGTTTTTTTACAGGGGATTTTTCGTGACGCCACCCGGGGTATGTGGTCAATAAAACCACTGCTGCCGTATTCCTGCTGGGGACGGTGACTTAGGTCAGTGTGGATATAAACCTTCCTCGGGTAGGGCTGAGGGTCCCCAGGGCAGAAGTGATAGTGGTTATGGATGGGGCCTTGTGAGGGATCATGATTCACACAGTCACTTACTTTGCTGCAGCTCTTCACGGTGCTGGTAGTCAGCGGCTCTGCAGGAAAAAGGGTCCGTTATCGAGCACAGGGCAACAGGCGCAATGAACAGGCAGACTCACTGATATGCGTTTGATCAGTCCCTTTACTGGAGTTAAGGCAGATGTTATAAACTGTCTACGGAGTTTAGAGTGCACTTTGAGGTAATTCTCACCCGGCTGGTCGTGTTGGCCTCCTCACTGTGCTTGTGTTGTGACCCCTACAGTTGCTTAATCTAGGCTGCCGGCCCTGTCTGTCTGCATCTACCAGTATGGCAGGCAACTCGAGTCCTTCACTTCTCTACCCCACCCTGGGAAGTCAGTGTTACTGGACTCTATACATTGCTGGGTCCTTGGTACTGTGTAGGTGGAGAATCTAAAGTCCCCCACTCTCCAGTGTTGACTGTCGGTATGTGTGAACCTGCACAGTCTCGGTGTCCATTCTTGCGCTGTTCCTCTCATGGAAAGGAAGCACAGGGTAGTGCAGCATCCTGGTAGGTTTCTTTCTCTTCTCTTCCTCAGAGGTCTGAGGATCTGAGGAAAAGACTGAAATGGATGGGAAAGTGATGAAACAGAATGGGAAGAGCCTGGAGAATCTGCCTGCAGGCATTTCTGACTCACATATGGTTTATGGGAATAAGTTTGTCCCAGGATTACACCGTTACAGATTCACAACACAAGAACACCAACCAAACCTAACCTAAATCACATCTAACAGGCCAAAAGGTTCACAGACAGTTATTCCTGCATAATCACATGTATATAAGGCTAAATGAAGAAGAGCATAAAAAAAACCTTCCCCTTTAATGTTTGTTCACACGTAGCGTTTTTTTTCTATTCCGCCTTTTACAATAGGGAGGGCCCTCGCTTATACATTTTGTAAGTGCATCCCTTATTAGCTTATTCCCAGCACTTTACAAGGTCTACTACAACATGCTCCTTAGGATTTGGAGTTGTGCCCTCCTTCTCGTCCATCACCACCTCCATGTCATTCAGCGACCCTCAATTCAAGTTTTCAAAGAACCAACAGGTGTAAGGAAACCTTCTTTTTGTGAGAGGCCTCAGGTGGGTCGGTAACATATGTTTGGGAGGGGCTGCCCCTACTTATACATTTGGTTGGTCCCTCCCTCATTTTGGAGATAGGCAACACATATTGCCCAGGACTTTACAATGCAGAATACAACATACCCCTTGGTATAACTTCTCCTTATCTTGATTACAGGGTATGAAAACCAAGGTGGTTGTGGGGCTGGGGGGTATATGGAGGTTGAAATCTTTCACACCTATTGAAACTTCAAACACTGAACAGATGGTCAATAATGGCAAGGCCTCACATTCTCTAGTCTTCTATAAGAAGGGGGGTGTTTTGAAACGGGGGCATGTAAAATGTAATATATTCATTACTAAAATAGCCATGGTTCAGTCACAGACCTGGGATTAGAATATTAAAATTATAGGCTGTCCTGGAAATCCGAACCAAAGGAAAAACCTATTAAAAAGCTGGCAGACAAAGAAAGCTTGCTCGCAGATGGGGGCAGTTAAAATGCTGATGTGATCCATATTTCATTTTTCCATCCCCCAAGGAAACAGAATAACACTAGATTGGAATTTAAGTTTCCTCCCATTTTAGTTTATAGCTGTTTTGCATATATGTGTGTCATTTTTTCTTCATCTCTGATATCTTTTTATTAAAAGCACTGTAATTTTTATATTAAAGCTTAAAACTTTAATAAGTTTGACCCATGCATACTCTAAAGACTCCAAAGCCTTACAGAGAGTGTGTGACCCAGTTGATTGTCAGACGGTTGTATATTTGGGGGACTCATCACCCCGTGTGTTTGATGAGTGGTGGCAATGTGTTGTGAAGCTGGGACTGTGTCAGGCGTGTGATTTATGTTCACTTTACAGCCTAGAACAGAGGTTGAGGGCTGGATTGAGTGAGAAGAGATAAGTTAACCCTTGCAGGTGCACCCCTAGTCACATGCTGAGGCACGGGTACATGACAATCATGTTTACTATACGGTAAAACCGATGTGTGAGTATGATACCTCAAGTCGGTATGGGTTTGCATATACCAATCATGTATACTTTTATCTAAGTAGTGAAAAAATTTCAAAAGTTTTTAAAGAAAAAGAATTGCACTTTTGGTGCCATTTTCTGCGACCCATAGTATTCTCATTTTTCAGGATCTGGGGCCATTTTTTTTTATTTTACATTGCCTCTTAGTTCATCTCAGTACTGCACAGTGTGAATGCTGTTGTTCTCTCACTGCAGACTCTGAATGAATTAGAACCAGGATCTTGTGCTTCATGGGACCCTCATTGTTGATTATCATCAGAGGGGTATGGGTTGGGTAATAATAAATTTGAAAATGAGGGTTGTCTGTCTGATTTATTTCAAATAAAGGATTTTTCTCTGTGTTTTTTAACTATTTCCTCACAGGACTGATAATGGAGGATTGACATTATCAATCTGGGATTAATAACAAGCTGTCAACACTCAGCTGTCATTAAACCCTTCTATCACCCTGATGCAACCACACCAAGTCATCGGGAAGAGCCGAGTAAAGCACCAGGAATTGGCGCTTCTAATAAATGCGGCTGTAGGCTGCTATTCGTTAGCCTGGAAGGGCCCAAAAACTATGGGCCTCACCATGCTGAGAATAACAGCCCTCAGCTGCCTGGGTTTTACCTTGGCTGAAAATAAAAAATAGGGCGTAGGCGGCACATTTTATTTTTAATTATTTGGCTCTCTCTTTATTTTGATGGCCAGCTAAGTTAAAACCAGGTGGTTCAGAGTGGCAGCCCAGAGCTGTCTGTTTTATCTGCGCTGAAAATAAAAAATATAGCGAAGTCCTATGTAATTTTTTAAAAAATATTTATTTATGTTTACACTACTATGACGTCAGTCAATGGGTGAGGGGTGCAACAGTTAATCACAGACGCTGTCGCAGAGAGTGGGGTAGATGCTAGAATGTATGGGCTTTTTCCAGGTTACTGCACTGGTTCTAACAGCCAATCACAGACATTCACGTTCTGTGTATAGCAGGACAGGAAAGAGGGAGGCAGCTCCAACCACAATCAACTCACCGGATTCCCAGAAATCTGGGTGTGGCAGTTTGGCTTCCACCTCTGCAGCAGTAAAGAAAGGATTTTCCGGTGCAACTTCTCAATCACAAGGTCCAAATTTTATTAGTATCGATGAATTACTGACCAGTGAATATTCAGGAAATGAATGAGCTGCCCTGGAAGTATAAGTGCAGTGACCCCGGTAAGTATAAGGCACCTTTCACATCAGCAGTTTGCGGCAGAACTGCCGTATCTGCCGTGTAATGGCTCACTTGCAAAAAGCCCCATTCATTCCCTATGGTATTTGCGGTCAGGTACGGTTTTGCTAGCAGCGTTTTTTTGACTTGCTGCAAGTGCTGGATCTGGCAAAACCGCATCTGCCGCACCTGCCGCAAGTCCCATAGGGAATGAATGGGGCTTGCCGCAAGTGAGCCGTTAGGCAACAGATGCGGCAAACCTGCCGGATATGCCGTAAATTTCAAATAACGCTGATGTGAAAGCAACCTAAGCTGATGTTTAATCAATGCTTTGTTTCTTTCTGCAGCCCGCTGCCCCCAAACCCTAACAGTAACATGGACTTCTCAGGGAAGTCTATGTTTTGGGTCCATGCCCGAGCACAAGGTGTTTGCCCATCCCTACTTGTAACCACCACTAGTGAGAGCTCATGTACATACTAACACTCAGTTCTATTCATAAACATAAACACTAACCTCTCCTAGTGCTGGCTCTATAACTCTATAGATATGGTGAGGAGCTCTGTATCAAAAGAAGGCCTTCCTAAGAAATATAATTAAATCAATTTTTTTTTAGATATAAAGTATGTAGAATATTTTTAACTAATTATATAATGTTCGTTATTGTTGCAATCTTCTCGATGTGTATTGTTATCAACCTTGTGTCACAGATGAATGCCCATCGATGGCAAGAAAAACTAATACCACACACCAGTATTCTAAGCAAGACCAACATTTCCCAGTTTATTGGTGGGGTTTGAATACTTTTTATACAGTATGTCTTTGGAAGTTGTAAAGAGATAAGATGCAAAATGTAAGCATCTCATTGGTTGTACAAAGAAATAGGACACAAAATCATAAGCATCTTATTGGTTGCATGCAAAACATAAGATATAAAAGGAGCATTTCATTGGATATTTAATATTAGACTACTTGGTTTAAATTTCATTCTGCTATTATGATTGGATAAATAATTTAAACTAACATTTAGACATGTGGCATGATGCCATGTATGAGCGCACATCTCTTATCTACAGGGTGGCCATTTATATGGATACACCTAAATAACATGGGAATGGTTGGTGATATCAACTTCCTGTTTGTGGCACATTAGTATATGGGAGGGGGGACACTTTTCCAGATGGGTGGTGATCATGGCGGCCATTTTGAAGTCGGTCATTTTGGATCCAACTTCATTTTATTCAATGGGACGAGGCTTATGTGACACATCAAACATATTGAGAATTTCATAAGAAAAACAATAGTGTGCTTGGTTTTAACATAACTTTATAGTGGTCATAAACTTGTAAATAACTCATGAAATAATAAAGTTACTCATGTACAGCACCATGGAATTAATGGTGTGATTTAAATATTATTATTATTTATTTATATAGCGCCATTAGGTTTCATGGCGCTTTACATGAGGATGAGGGAGACAAGAACAAGTACACTAAATCTAGGCGATCAGGACGTACAGGTACAGGAGGGGCAGGGACCCTGTCCACGAGGGCTCACAGTAAGAATAATAATCATAATGATTGTTATCAGGTGCGTAAATACCATTAAAGCCAGGGTCATTATATGCTATAACCTAAGCCCTGCTGATTATCTTTACATACAAGAATTCATTCCGCTACTATAAGTAAAATGTTGCAGCTTCTTCTTCTTTGCTGATAAGACATTCATCCTGGTCCCGTTGGGTATGCATAGATGGTATTGAGTTGTTCAATACCATGTGTAAAAATGTAATTTCCTTGGATAGTCTCCTTATTGATCATAGTGATAATTTGAATGGCAAGCTTTACTTTTTGAGCTGCCTTAACCCTCTTTGTGTAATGTGATTTACATGTAAATTAAATTATCAGTCAATGGAAATGTATCATCGGAACGTGACTTGTTATTTAAATCGGTATTTTTTTTTATGTTAAATGTATTTTTTTTAAAGGTTTAACAATTTTTTTTCCATAAACTATATTTAAAAGAACAGAAGAAAAGACTTTACATCAGCTTCATTATCATCACAGACAGGATTACAATGACAGATATCCCAATCGATAACACTGGATCCACAATTCACAATAGGTGATGGCACAGCTCCAATACTTCAATATTTTAGCACCAGTAAAAGCTCATGGGGACAGTATTACAAGTGCTGTGGAATTAATAGTGCTATATTCATGAATAAATATTATTATTAAGTTAAGTAGACTATGGTAATGAACAGAGTGACACTGATGTTTTCCTGCAAGAGGGATTTAGAGTATGATAAAGCCAACAGTGACCGGTAGTTAGTCATAGGAGAAATATTGTGGATATTATACTATGATTGTATTCTGGATATCTGTGTTTCTTGTTTACCTCTGGTTTACCACTATTACTTGTGTCATATAATGAGACAAATATGCAAAAGAATAAAAATCAGGAAGGGGGCAAACAGTTTTTCACATCACTGTATACTGGGAAAGTGTTAGTTAGCAAAGAATTAGTGTGGCGCCCCACCGGATAGGCTGCCACCAGAGGTACTGCACTCCTCCATTACAGGGAGAGTAGAGCCTCTGCTCTCCAGGTGCTGGAATGGCGCAGTTGAGCTTCACACGCACATAAACACAAAACTTAGGGACACCGGGATGGTGGGTGGATCCAGAGGGAGGACTCAAGCGTAGCCAGGAGGAAATAGTGAAGTGTAGGAAAAGTTAAACAGAAAGAAAGGAGAAAGTAGAGGAAAGGAGTGGAGTGCAGACGTAAGGAGGAGGAGGTGTTGACTCCCGCAGGCTAGAGCACAGTCACGCTCACCCCGGGAGGGAACAACTGACGGGTGTGGAGGAAGAACAGAGTCCATGGGATATGGGCTGAGAAGTTAATCCCTGTACGCCTGTATCTGGCAAGGGTACAGTGGGGATGGTGGATGACGCAGAGACCCAGCGCAGAAGCACCACGCCCGGACCGTTGAACCGGAGGCCCCAAGTTCCGAATGGGAGCTGTGGCTGAACACCCGACACAACTTGAAGAAGGGGGCCGAACTAAGAAGTAGTGCCTAGGACGGGGAACAACTAAGCAACCATCTCTGTCAGTCCCAGAACTCTGTGTGCGGAGGCGCTGAGAGCCTGGGAGCAGAGTAGCGTCACACTCGCCCTAGAAGAGACACTACCTTATAGGGTTGAGGGACCACCAGAGAAAGAGACACTTAGAAAGTAAGAGAGAGAGAGAGACAGGAACACCAACAGAGGCTCGACTGCACTGTCCCGGTTCTGGAGACAACACTGAACCGGAGGTTGACAAGGGAAGTACCCGGCGGCCATGCTGAAACTGCTGAGTAAAAGTAACAAAATTCCACCTGTGGTGTGTGAGACTTTCGTTAGCATTGACCACAGGCTGCAGAGGCCGCACGGTTCACTGGGGTGCTAATGACCTAGTGAACATCAGCCAAGGTACGAACTGAAACCTCCTTCCAGTTGCCCTGGGGACTGCGCTCCACCTGCGGAGAGCAAAACCATCTAAGCCGCCCCCAGAGGTTCTGAAGCAGCGGCGGCCGTCCTGGCCACATACCGCAGCTGGCATCCCGAATTCCCCTTTTTCTTTACTCCCCTGTCATCTGAACTTTTAATTGACACCGCCAGGGTCACAGAGTCGGGTGGCCACCTTGACATCCCCCGAGAAGAACCATAAGAACTGACCCGGTAGTGAGTACCCTCGGCCCTGGAGTGGGCGTGTCATTAGGACAAAAGAAAGGGGATCACATTAGTAGTGGAAAACGTTTTAAACCTTCTATTGTTTAAAGGGAAAATCTGCAAATAAACCTTAAAAGCTCTTATCTATCTCCATAGTGCAGTTACACATTTTTCTCAGCCTCTTTTTTTCTAAAACATACAGTTAAAAATACAATATATTGTAAGAATGCACTCGCCACACAATTACTTCATTTTTTTTTAGATGTTATCCTTTAAGTAGTTGGCATAAGATACAGTACCAGGCATTGATACTCCTCCTCACTCACTATATTCTTCATAACCTTTGCACCTTTTATAATTGTGTCATTGAAAAATATATTAAAATGGACAATATACACAATGATATCTTACTTCTTCACAATGAATGGTCAGTAGTCAGAACCTTGTATCACTATCAGATGGTAATTCTAACTTTAAAATGTAACATTCAGGGATACAGTATATTTTACAGCCTGTGCTCATTATCTCTTTGTGAGATAATTAAAGTCTTACTGGAAGTAGAGAACATTATTATATATATCACGGATGGGCAGAACTCTCGGCTAGCAGATCTCAAGCGCTATTTCAATAATCCCTGCCGGAAACCTATATTATGGAATTAATCACATTACTCCAGACGTGTACTCCACTGTTACCTCTTCTTAACTCTTTATTTTCATCTGGTGAAGTCCCAGAACCCATAATAAAATAATTGATGGCATACATCATTATGTTACATAAGGTATAAAATGGATATGTCATTACAGAAAACAATGAAGATTGTACATATTTACATGCACTATATAAAAGACACGTGCATGTTATTCTCACTATTTGACATGCCTTTCCTGTTTTAGTTCAATTAGGATTACCATAATCATTAATATTTGCCAAGTGCCAGAATAATAAGAGAGAGAATGTTTTAAGGCAGTTTTTTTTATTACTTTCTGCAAAGTCACAGTCTACATACACTAAGATTACTATGCCTTTAAACAATTTGGGACAGCCTATATGATGATGTCATGTGTTTGGAAGCTTCTGATAGGTTTATTGCCAACATCTGCCTTAATGAGAGACACACCTGTGGATGTATTTTAATGCACACCTAAAAAACCTTCTGGTTTCAACTGTATGTGTCTGATAAATGAACGTACCGTACCAGGCAATAGTTTGGAAATATCTCTTTATACAATGTTTTTTCTTGTTCTAATTGGACGCTCATAATGTAGATTCAGACTGAAAGCAGCAAAACCACAACTGAACACGTTTGGAATCAAGTAGTATAGTGACATGTGAGGAACAAGCCAGAAAATGCTTATCCTTGGCTTCCTCAAAGAACCCCCTTTTATGTTGATCAAAGGATTGGGAAAACAAGGTGTGTTACAGTCCGCGCTGCCAAGTCATCACAAATTACCAGGAATCCAATTTGGATAGCAAAAGAAGAAAGGAAAGGAAATAAAGAAGATCTTTTGCTATCCAAATTGGATTCCTGGTAATTTGTGGAGACTTGGCAGCGCGGACTGTAACACACCTTGCTTTCCCTATCCTTTGATGGTCATTCCACGTGTGAGTGGTCGGTGGAGGTCCTGCAGCAGCCAAATATAATCCTTTGCCTTCAAGCCAGTTGTGGGTCACACAACTGGGCTAGGTGAGTGAACCTTGTTTTACCACCCACATTTTGATGGTCTTTAGTGATAAGACACTATTGCGCCTCTTGTTCCCCCACCTCTTGTCTTTTATGTTGATGACAGCTTTACACCCCCCTTGGCAGTTTCTCAAGCAGTTTCATCAAGCAATCACCTTGAATGTCTTCAAACAAATTTCTTATAAAGAGTTAATTTAAGTAGACATCGACCTTCAGAAAGTGGTATGTTTTGCAAAGACGTTTGAACACAGATCCATACAATGCTGAGCCCTATGCCACAACTGTTTTAACCCCTTAGTGACGAAGCCAATTTCCACCTTAATGACCAGACTGTTTTTTGTAATTCTGACCAGTGTCCCTTTATGAGGTAATATCTCTGGAACGCTTCAACGGATCCTAGCGATTCTGAGATTGTTTTTTCGTGACATATTGGGCTTCATGTTAGTGGTAAATTTAGGTCGATAATTTTTGTGTTTATTTGTGAAAATATAAAAAAATTGGCAAAAATGTTGAAAATTTGACAATTTTCAAATTTGTCATTTTTATTCTGTTGAACCGGAGCGTTATGTGACACAAAATAGTTAATAAATAACATTTCCCACATGTCTACTTTACATCAGCACAATTTTGGAAAAAAAAATTTTTTTGGTTAGGACGTTATAAGGGGTCAAAGTTCAGCAATTTTTCATTTTTCCAGCAAAATTTACAAAACCATTTTTTTAGTGACCACATCACATTTTAAGTTCATTTGAGGGGTGTACATGACAGAAAACACCCAAAAGTGACACCATTCCGAAAACTGCACCCCTCAAGCTACTCAAAACTACATTCAAGAAAATGATTAACCCTTCAGGTGCTTCACAGCAACTAAAGCAAAGTGGAAACAAAAAATGGACATTTTAATTTTTCCAACAAAAATGTTCTTTTAGCCTCGATTTTTTCATTTTCCTTGGGCATCAGGATAAAATGCATCCTAAAATTTGTTGGGCAATTTCTCCTGAGTACACCGATACCTCATATGTGGTCATAAACCACTGTTTGGGCGCACGGCAAGGCTCAGAAGGGAAGGAGCGCGATTTGACTTTTGGAGCTAATTTACCATTCAAAAAGTCAAATGGCGCTCCTTCTCTTTCGAGCCCTGCGGTGCGCCCAAACAGTGGTTTATGACTACATATGAGGTATCGGTGTACTCAGGAGAAATTGCCCAACAAATTTTAGGATGCGTTTTATCCTGTTGCCCATGTGAAAATGAAAAAAATAGAGGACAAAAGAAAATTTTTGTGGAAAAAAAGTACTTTTTCATTTTTACGGATCAATTTGTAAAGCACCTGAGGGTTCAAAGTGCTCACTATGCATCTAGATAAGTTCCTTGGGGGGTCTAGTTTCCAAAATGGGGTCACTTGTGGGGGAGCTCCAATGTTTAGGCACACAGGGGCTCTCCGTATGCAACATGGTGTCCGCTAACAATTTGAATGGAAAATTAGCTCCAATTGCTAGCGGACACCATGTTGCGTATGGAGAGCCCCTGTGTGCCTAAACATTGGAGCTCCCCCATAAGTGACCCCATTTTGAAAACTAGACCCCCCAAGGAACTTATCTAGATGGGTGGTGAGCACTTTGAACCCCCAGGTGCTTCACAAATGAATCCGTAAAAATGAAAAAAGAAAATTTTTGTGGAAAAGAAAGTACCTTTTCATTTTTATGGATCCATTTGTGAAGTACCTGAGGGTTCAAAGTGCTCACTATGCATCTAAATAAATTCCTTCGGGTGTCTAGTTTCCAAAATGGGGTCACTTGTGGGGGAGCTCTAATGTTTAGGCACACAGGGGCTCGCCATACACGACATGGTATCCACTTACAATTCCAATTGCTAGTGGACACCATGTCACGTATGGAGAGCTCCTATGTGCCTAAATATTGGAGCTCCCCCACAAGTGACCTCATTTTGGAAACTAGACACCGCAAGGAACGTATTTAGATGCATAGTGAGCACTTTGAACCCCCAGGTGCTTCACAAACTGATCCGTAAAAATTTAAAAGTACTTTTTTTCACAAAAATCTTCTTTTTTTCCTTTTTACAGACTAATTTGTGAAGCACTTGGGGGTTGAAAGTGCTCACTATGCATCTAGATTTTTTCCTTGTGGGGTCTAGTTTCCAAAATGGGGTCACTTGTTGGGGAGCTCCAATGTTTAGGCACACAGGGGCTCTCCATATGCGACAAGATGTCCGCTAACGATTTGAATGGAAAATTAGCTCTAATAGTTAGCGGACACCATGTCGCATATGGGGAGCCCCTATGTGCCTAAACATTGGAGCTCCCGCACAAGTCACCCCATTTTGGAAACTAGACACCTCAAGGATTCTATCTAGGGGTATAGTGAGCATTTGGAATCTACAGCTACTTCACAGAATTTGATAATGTCATTATGAACATTTTCTTTTTTTCACACAATTTCTCACTTTTAGAGCATGTGCACAAGATACGGACACACCGTGTCCTGGTTGTCTCCTCCCCTGCATTTTTTTTTAGTATTTCTTTATTAAATTTTAAAAAAAAATGACGTAGAGCTTCGCCATATTTTTGGTCCAGCCAGGTACAGCAGGCAGCTACGGGCTGCCACCAACCCCTTCTGCCTAGTTTTACCTGGCTGGAAACCAAAAATATAGGGAAGCTCCTTTTTTTTTTATATTTCATGAAATAATTAAAAAAAAAAAATGGCGTGGTCTTCGCCATATTTTTGGGCCAGCCAGGTACAACTAGGCAGCTGGGGGCTGGAATCCTCAGCGTAGGGAGGTCCAAGCTTTCTGGGCCCCCCCCGCTGCGAATTGCAGCCCGCAGCCGCCCCAGAAAATGGCGCATTCATAGAAGCGCCATTTTCTGGCGCTGTATCCAGCTCTTCCAGCTGCCGTGTAGCGGTGGCAGACTGGGTAATAAGGGGTTAATGCCAGCTTTTTGGCAGCTGGCACTAAGCCCGAGATTCATAACGTCTGGCCAATATTAGACCGGACCATTAGGAATCTCTAATAGATTGTAAAGAAAACACAACACAGAGAAAAATATTTTTATTGGAAAAAAAAACACAAACACATATTTAGACCCCATCTTTATTACAGTGAAGTCCGACGTAGTCCAGTGGGATGGTCCGACGTAGTCTATTGGGAAGGTCCGACGTAGTCCAGTGGGAGGTCCCGCGACGATTCTCATTCATATGATGATCTGAAGTTAACCCCTTGTGTGGTCACAAGGAGTTAACTGCAGGTCATCATCCCTGTGTGGTCACAAGGGGTTAACTGCAGATCCGGTAACCCCTTGTGACCACACAGGGATGATGACCTGCAGTTAACCCGTTGTGACCACACAAGGGGTTAACTGCAGGTCATCATCCCTGTGTGGTCACAAGGGGTTACCTGCAGATCCAGTAACCCCTTGTGACCACACAGGGATGATGACCTGCAGTTAACCCCTTGTGACCACACAAGGGGTTAACTGCAGGTCATCATCCCTGTGTGGTCACAAGGGGTTAACTGCAGATCCAGTAACCCCTTGTGACCACACAGGGATGATGACCTGCAGTTAACCCCTTGTGACCACACAAGGGGTTAACTGCAGGTCATCATCCCTGTGTGGTCACAAGGGGTTAACTGCAGATCCAGTAACCCCTTGTGACCACACAGGGATGATGACCTGCAGTTAACCCGTTGTGACCACACAAGGGGTTAACTGCAGGTCATCATCCCTGTGTGGTAACAAGGGGTTAACTGCAGATCCAGTAACCCCCTGTGATCACACAGGGATAATGATCTGCAGCTAACCCCTTGTGACCACACAGGGGGTTAACTGCAGAAGACCCCTGTGTGGTCGTTGAGGGGTTAACTCTGCCTCTGTTCCGGCGCACGCAGAGCAGCGGCGCCGGGACAGAGGCAGAGAGAAGACGGCCGGTGACGCTGCAGGACGGGTAAGTATGAGAGCAGCAGGAAAGGGGGCCCGGGGGGGAGCGGAGCATAACGGGGGGGGCTGCAGATCGGAGGAGGGGGTCGGGGATCGAGGGGACAGCATGGGGAAGACCTGGGGAAGGAGGGGGGGCTCTGATGACCGGAGGGGAGCCGCGCAGGGAGGAGGGGGAGCTGGGGACTCAGTGGGGAGCCGCGCAGGGAAGAGGGGGAGCTGGGGAGCCGCGCAGGGAGGAGGGGAAGACCAGGGGTGAGGGGGGATGACATTGGGGGGCCACTGAGGGGACCAGTGGCCCCCCAGGAATGGCGGCATCTATATGTGATCTGACAGATCGCATAGAGATGCAGCGGAGGCGGCGGATTTGGCGCCGGCCGCCGCCATTTTGGATGTTGTGTGGGAGGGATGGGGGTGGGGGGGTGATCCCCAGTACTGGGGGTCTTTGGGCAGTGAGGGGTTAATACTTTCACTTTGATCCGACATGTGTTTTCATGTCGGATCAAAGTGAAAGTACTTTTTACCGGCATTTTCACTGTTTGTATTGTGATGATCGGTAAACGGTGCTTACCGGTCATCACATTACAGGTGCCGGTAAAAAACTAGCTAATTACTAATCTCTAGGGTCTCAGCTACAATCGGTACGCTGACACCCTAGAGATTTTTGCTACAGGGGCTGTGCTACAGGGCATTTTCTAGCCTGACGTCTACAGACGTACGGCTGGGCTTTAGTACCCTTTTTTTCCGACGTCTGTAGACGTTAGGCTGTCGTCTAGGGGTTAAGCCAGAATGTGGTAGGAAGCAGTAATATAAACAAAGAGAAATTACAGTCTATAATTACTTTACTTTAAGACAAGAAGGTCAGTCAACCTAGAATATTGCTAAAACCTTGAAGGCATCATCAATTGCTATCATGCAATTGGCTCTCATGAGGACCACTCCAGGACAGCTTGATCAAAAATTACCTTCTGCTACAGAGGATAAGTTCACCAGAGTTAGTCCCAGCAGGGGATTGATGTGTGCACCATGACATCATTATTTGGGTTTTCTCATCCAGACTCATTTAGTGGGGGTTCAGCTTACAGGAGAAAAACAAGCCCATAAGGGAGGAATAAAAAAACAAAACAAATAGTGATGTCATGCTGCACATGTCAATTACCTGCTGCACTGATTTACGGGTGGTTAAATCCTGGTGGTTGGTTCCCTTTTTAAAGATATGGTTAACAGCAGTCCAAATTTACAATCAGGGAACAAAATCTGCAAAATATTTGCTGATGAACGCCCTTTTAAGGTGATTCTGGCTGCTATACAGAGTGTGTATATAACCATTCCTACAAAAAGAACTGCTCCTTCAGTACAGTTTACATTAATATACTTCCGGTATGTGACAATTCACAATAATCAGTGCTCTTTTCCATGAACATTCAGCTAAGGGGCTTTATTCTCACCCTTGTGCATTTTGTATACAATACCTGTCAGTCTGGACTTTGTTGTAAATACAGGTTGTTCGTTCTTATATCTCTTAAGGTGTGGTTGATATGAGATATATTTGTAGACACATGGGCGCTGTTCACAAACGATAATGTCCACATAGTATTACCATTTGTTCTAAAGTACAGTTTGCAAAATATTCCAGAAAATGGACAGATTAGAACAAAATTACCGTATGTCTCCAACAATCCGACTGTAAAAAACCATAACGTTGTACAAGTCTAGATTTACCCACACAGTCTAACACAACCCAACTTAGTTACCATTAACACCCTAAACATTATACCCATTTCAATTCATAACGCGCATTATTGTATACTCTAAGCACTTCCTTACCTGTAAATAGATATGTTACTTTATAGCGATGCTATATACAAATTTACTAAGCTACAGCTTATTTGTTACACATATACGACAATTGACCGAGTTCCTTATACTTGGATTAGTACTTTTTCCCCTTGTTTAATCCTCGGTCTATGGGCTATACATCTTTAACTACTCTTGTATTGTACCATTATATTTATTATCTTTTTGTACTGTACTTTATCGATCTATGTAACATCTTTGTGATTCTTACTTTTGTTAAACTTATTGTATATTTGAAAAACAATAAAAAATATTTGAAAATAAAGTACAGCTTGCCTGGTTGGCTCTGCAAATGCAGTTGTCGTGGTGTAGTGAGAATGATGATGAGGGAATGGCAGTTACGGGCAGGGTGACCATGGAAGACTAGTCTGACGCTAAACTAGGAACCCTGAATGGCCCTGTCCCCGAAGGTATCTCTGATGGTGAGAAGGTTCAGGTCTCCAGCCTCTCCCTAACCTCCTCCACCAGCCTTGCGCTATTCCTCCCTCACCTCCCTCCACAGAACCGGGATACAGCAACTTCAAAGGACCTCAGCCATACAAACACACAGGTCAGCACAGCCCAGCTTCCAGGTATAGAGTGAAACTCTATCAGCAGCACCACCTGGTGGAAGGAGAGGCTACTTAAAGGCTAGGGAAGGGGATTTCAGGTGACTCACTTCAACCACTCAACCAGCAGCTGAACCTAATAGTCAATGCAACTCTGGAGCACAACACAGGAAACAAGACCTTCACACTAATGCTTCATGCAGCCCTTAAAGGAAAACAACACATACAGCAGCATCCAGCGATGTCAGCACAAACTGTGACAGCAGTATATTTTGGTTAGTATCCACATACCATCAAATGCACCGCTCCTATTAATCTTCATCTGAAACATACAGAACCCACACAAAATCTGCACACTATTCAGGACAAATGTTCCACTTTCAACCTCCCCAAATATTAGTTACGTTAATAGCTGTATAACTGAAGGAAAACATAGACGGCACTCACCGGACTTCTTGTTCAATGCAGACTTTTATTCAGTTGTGGGGGTTACATCGGTTGCACGGAAGGGGTGTGTGGAGGCGGACTATGGCTTCACCGTTTTCGTGCACTAGTGCTTCAACGGGTCCCATTGAAGTGCTAACGTGTGAAATGGTGATACCATAGTCCGCCTCCACACACCCCTTCCGTGCAACCGATGTAACCCCCACAACTGAATAAAAGTCTGCATTGAACAAGAAGTCCGGTGAGTGCCGTCTATGTTTTCCTTAATCTATACATTCATGGAGAAGATTTCTGACTTATCAGATGTCCAGAAGGCAGTCATTGACACACTCCACAAAGAGAGCAGAAGCTGTCTGTTCACAGAGATCTATATCAAGCATATTAATGGAAAATTGAGCGGAAAGAAAGTGTGGTAGAAAAAAGTGCACAAGCCACTGAGATAACCACCGCCTTGAAAGCATTGTTAAGAAAAGGTCACTCACAAATTTGGGGGAGATTCACAAGGAGTGGACGCTGCTGGAGTCAGTGCTTCAAGAGCCACCAAACACAGACATATCCAGGACATGGGCTACAACTGTCACATTACTTGTGTCAAACCACTCAGGACCATAAGACAACGCAAGAAGCGTCTTACCTGGGCCAAGGAGAAAAAGAACTGGACTGTTGCTCAGTGGTCCAAGGTGTTGTTTTCAGATGAAAGTAAATCTTGTATTTCATTTGGAAAAAAAGGTTCCAGAGTCTGGAGGAAGAGTGGAGCAGCCACAATCCAAGAGTCTGGAGGAGGAGTGGAGAGGCCACAATCCAAGAGTCTGGAGGAGGAGTGGAGAGGCCACAATCCAAGAGTCTGGAGGAGGAGTGGAGAGGCCACAATCCAAGAGTCTGGAGAAAGAGTGGAGAGGCCACAATCCAAGAGTCTGGAGAAAGAGTGGAGAGGCCACAATCCAAGAGTGTGGAGAAAGAGTGGAGAGGCCACAATCCAAGAGTGTGGAGAAAGAGTAGAGAGGCCACAATCCAAGAGTGTGGTGGAGGAGTGGAGAGGCCACAATCCAAGAGTGTGGAGGAGGAGTGGAGAGGCCACAATCCAAGAGTGTGGAGGAGGAGTGGAGAGGCCACAATCCAAGAGTGTGGAGGAGGAGTGGAGAGGCCACAATCCAAGAGTGTGGAGGAGGAGTGGAGAGGCCACAATCCAAGAGTGTGGAGGAGGAGTGGAGAGGCCACAATCCAAGAGTCTGGAGGAGTGGAGAGGCCACAATCCAAGAGTCTGGAGGAGGAGTGGAGAGGCCACAATCCAAGAGTCTGGAGGAGAAGTGGAGAAACCACAATCCAAGAGTCTGGAGGAGGAGTGGAGAGGCCACAATCCAAGAGTCTGGAGGAGGAGTGGAGAAGCCACAATCCAAGAGTCTGGAGGAGGAGTGGAGAGGCCACAATCCAAGAGTCTAGAGGAGTGGAGAAGCCACAATCCAAGAGTCTGGAGGAGGAGTGGACAGGCCACAATGCAAGAGTCTAGAGGAGGAGTGGAGAGGCCACAATCCAAGAGTCTGGAGGAGGAGTGGAGAGGCCACAATCCAAGAGGCTGGAGGAGGAGTGGAGAAGCCACAATCCAAGAGTGTGGAGGAGGAGTGGAGAGGCCACAATCCAAGAGTGTGGAGGAGGAGTGGAGAGGCCACAATCCAAGAGTGTGGAGGAGGAGTGAAGAGGCCACAATCCAAGAGTGTGGAGGAGGAGTGGAGAGGCCACAATCCAAGAGTGTGGAGGAGGAGTGGAGAGGCCACAATCCAAGAGTCTGGAGGAGGAGTAGAGAGGCCACAATCCAAGGGTCTGGAGGAGGAGTGGAGAGGCCACAATCCAAGAGTCTGGAGGAGGAGTGGAGAGGCCACAATCCAAGAGTCTGGAGGAGAAGTGGAGAAACCACAATCCAAGAGTCTGGAGGAGGAATGGAGAGGCCACAATCCAAGAGTCTGGAGGAGGAGTGGAGAAGCTGACTCACCGCGGCCGGCAGACTCCGGTTTAGACAGGCGATTCTTCTTCCCTCCTTGTCACGGGTGGACCGCGCCTGCCGGTAGTGGGGCCCGGTGTAGTGCAGATCAAAAGTGAAGACGTCTTGGTGGAACAGATTAAAAGGGGTTTAATTTGTTTTATTCGTGACGCCACCTATGAGTAGATTCGGTAAGGGCTACCGACGCTGCGGAACCCCCGGGGGATGGACAGCAGCAAGATGTTACGCTCCCCACAGGCTGAGCGGTGATCCCCAGGGGCTGGAGCTGCTCAAGATGTTGTGCGGCAGCTGCGGTTACCTTATTGTGCGGACGGATAGTTCATAAGGAAGCACGGACACAGATAGTCTCTGCAATGGGTCTTTACTGTAACCAGCAGGCAGTACATGGTATACAGTGGTTGAGTAGTAGACCGGGTGGACTCAGCAGTGATAGTGTCCCTTAGAGATCCGCAGTGTTCCTCCATTCTACCTACTTAGTTCCTTTTGCCAGCGTCGCCCAGGAATACCAGGTCGGGTACGGGGAGGCTGCTTCAATGCCCTATCCATGATGTACGTCCTGGATGCTTTGGGGAGCCTTGGATCCCTCAGTGGGTACACCGCTGGTTAGACGACTGGAAACTGACTGGTGGTGGGGTGCTCCTGTAAAGCTGATCCTCCACTCTTCTGGTTCGCGTGGCAGAGGTGAACTGCTGCCAGCTTCGGTACCAGTGAACCGGCTGTGAGTTGTGGGCACGGGAGTCTTTTGGGAACCCGTGTAGATATGCCCAATCCCGGTGGTTAAGGCCTCAGGTGCTGACACCCGACCGGTGACGGCCCAGGGGCCCGCACGGGGTGCGGAGCCCCGCTCCTCTCCAAGTTCTGTGTTCTAGGCTTTGCTCTAGGTTTCTCTCTAGATTGTTGTGTGTTCTACTACACTACCCTAACACTCCACCCACCAGGACCTATGATTGGTCCCCTGTTCTAGGTGTTGCATGTTAGGTTGGATCTCCAAGTTAACTATTTCATTGCTGAGTCAGATGATATTGCGGCTGCATTTGTGGCTGCAATACCCTCCTGTGACGCACTCGTTGCGGGGCGCCACACTCCCCCTTGGTTGAATACGCTTGTCCCCAAGCGTCACACTACTCACATTACAGAGGTTTTTATATTTTATAACAGGTAATACACTTTTATTAATGACAAGTCATATATGCATAAAAGTGAAAAGGTAATAAACAGGTTAACACATTACGCGGACCCGGCGGGCGGTCGGCTGTCCTTAGAATAAAAGTTCAGGCTGTAGCCGCCAAGTCGCGGTGTTACAGTGCAAACGGGAAGAAGTCTCTTTTAATAGCAAAGTTCAAACAACAACTCAAGTCACTGATGAATAGCAGTGTTCCGGACTCGTATAGCGAACCACCCATCACGGCATATATGGCGCTCATAGGTTACTATGTCCCCTCTATACAAGTCTCGACTTGGATGACCTCGCGGTAGGTGCGATTCCACATCACGGCGCCCCACAAACACTTCGGTACTCACGCCCTCCTCCCTTACGAATCCCCACCCGGTGGACAAGTTAAATGTGCTTACCCACCCGGTCTTTCGGAATTGTTCAGGCAATGGAGATTGACGGCGGGCCTCGGCGCGAGCCTGCATGTTGTCTTGCAGTCGAGTGTGCCACTCGTCTCTCCGGATACGACGTACCTCTTCGTCGGAGTGTTGCGGCGTGTGGATAAAGTCACTACGGCGTGCTGGTTGTTGAACCGCTCGAGATTGGTGGGCAGTCTGGAGTGGAGCCCGGTTCAACGGACCCGGAGAAGATACTGTTGCGGCGGCACCCGACCAGTGCACCCGAGCTGATCGCCCGGCAGAAGGGTTCCTTGTGTCTCCCCAGGCGAACCCGGTGTAGAGATCCTCAGGTGAACTGTAGGTCTCCTCGTCATCCTCCTCGACCTTCTCGATGACTACGTTGGGCTGCTCGGCTGACGAAGACGATGGGATGGAATCCTCTGGATCGGTGGGTGGCTGTGCTGCAAAGTTCTCGTCTGGGTCGTTGTGCAGGACTTCCAGGCTGCCTGCCTCTTCTTCTGTAGCAGCGGGAAGTGGTGTTTCAATCCCGGTCACCAGGTAGGCCTTTGTAATAGCAGAGGAGGCCTCCGGTTCAGGGGAGAAACAGGCGACAGTCTCGGTATTGTGGAAACTAGTCACGGGTTCCGCAGGTGGAACCAGGTAGATGTCAGCTTCTTCGTGGGAGCATATTGGAAGCTCCGGCTCTGGAACGGGGTCGGCTGCGGTTTCGTCCGCTGGAACGGGTCGAGCTGTGGTCCTCACAGGAATGATACAGTCTATGGGCTCCGGTGACGAAGCGGGACAGGTGGTGGGCGACGGTGAGGCTGTTGAAAAGCTGGCGATGTCGTCTGGGCTTGGAGAAGCTGTACCCGGTCGGCTCTGCTGCATCGCATGATGGAGTCTTCTGCCTAGGGTCGCGCTCCAGCTGCGAATCGTCCACTCCACTGTCTCAAGTAGTCGCACCCGGAGGTCTTGTAGAGCCTCTAGCCAGAAGTCGGGGCTGCCGTCTATGGTAAGGGCAGGATCCGGACCCGGTTGGCCTATGGCTGCTCTGGCCTCCGCCTCGACCTCCCGCATTAGGTCTTGGAGTCTCGTGCTGGCCATTCTCTTCTTGGAGGGAAACCACACCGTTCAACCGGTAAAACGTTCTGGTAGAGCTGGTGAAGAAGTCTGTCTGACTGTCTGTGACACTCCCATTTTCTCTGGGCTTTTGTAGTCCAATGGTGGGAAAAGTCTTTGGGGTCCGCCCCCATGGTTGATTCGAGCAATCAGGGCGGACAAAGAGTTTGGCGCCTTTTGTCTCTAGCCCTCCCACGATGAGGGGGGGGTCAACTCACTCCTGGGCTTGCACGTGGCGGCTTCTTGTGGCGAGAACGCCATTTTGGGCGCCATCTTGACCCAATGGTGAAAAGGCGGGAAAGTTCTTTTAGGGACGAACAAAGTTCAATTGTAGACAATAAAGTCCAGTTTAAGCACAATATACCCGTTGGGTAACGGGCCTGCTCGTATCCTGTTCGTGACGCCATTTTCTGACTCACCGCGGCCGGCAGACTCCGGTTTAGACAGGCGATTCTTCTTCCCTCCTTGTCACGGGTGGACCGCGCCTGCCGGTAGTGGGGCCCGGTGTAGTGCAGATCAAAAGTGAAGACGTCTTGGTGGAACAGATTAAAAGGGGTTTAATTTGTTTTATTCGTGACGCCACCTATGAGTAGATTCGGTAAGGGCTACCAACGCTGCGGAACCCCGGGGGATGGACAGCAGCAAGATGTTACGCTCCCCACAGGCTGAGCGGTGATCCCCAGGGGCTGGAGCTGCTCAAGATGTTGTGCGGCAGCTGCGGTTACCTTATTGTGCGGACGGATAGTTCATAAGGAAGGACGGACACAGATAGTCTCTGCAATGGGTCTTTACTGTAACCAGCAGGCAGTACATGGTATACAGTGGTTGAGTAGTAGACCGGGTGGACTCAGCAGTGATAGTGTCCCTTAGAGATCCGCAGTGTTCCTCCATTCTACCTACTTAGTTCCTTTTGCCAGCGTCGCCCAGGAATACCAGGTCGGGTACGGGGAGGCTGCTTCAATGCCCTATCCATGATGTACGTCCTGGATGCTTTGGGGAGCCTTGGATCCCTCAGTGGGTACACCGCTGGTTAGACGACTGGAAACTGGCTGGTGGTGGGGTGCTCCTGTAAAGCTGATCCTCCACTCTTCTGGTTCGCGTGGCAGAGGTGAACTGCTGCCAGCTTCGGTACCAGTGAACCGGCTGTGAGATGTGGGCACGGGAGTCTTTTGGGAACCCGTGTAGATATGCCCAATCCCGGTGGTTAAGGCCTCAGGTGCTGACACCCGACCGGTGACGGCCCAGGGGCCCGCACGGGGTGCGGAGCCCCCGCTCCTCTCCAAGTTCTGTGTTCTAGGCTTTGCTCTAGGTTTCTCTCTAGATTGTTGTGTGTTCTACTACACTACCCTAACACTCCACCCACCAGGACCTATGATTGGTCCCCTGTTCTAGGTGTTGCATGTTAGGTTGGATCTCCAAGTTAACTATTTCATTGCTGAGTCAGAGGATATTGCGGCTGCATTTGTGGCTGCAATACCCTCCTGTGACGCACTCGTTGCGGGGCGCCACAAAGCCACAATCCAAGAGTCTGGAGGAGGAGTGGAGAGGCCACAATCCAAGAGTCTAGAGGAGTGGAGAAGCCACAATCCAAGAGTCTGGAGGAGGAGTGGAGAGGCCACAATCCAAGAGTCTGGAGAAGGAGTGGAGAGGCCTCAATCCAAGAGTCTGGAGAAGGAGTGGAGAGGTCACAATCCAAGAGTCTGGAGGAGGAGTGGACAGGCCACAATGCAAGAGTCTAGAGGAGGAGTGGAGAGGCCACAATCCAAGAGTCTGGAGGAGGAGTGGAGAGGCCACAATCCAAGAGGCTGGAGGAGTGGAGAGGCCACAATCCAAGAGTCTGGAGGAGGAGTGGAGAAGCCACAATCCAAGAGTCTGGAGGAGGAGTGGAGAGGCCACAATCCAAGAGTCTGGAGGAGGAGTGGAGAGGCCACAATCCAAGAGTCTGGAGGAGGAGTGGAGAGGCCACAATCCAAGAGTCTGGAGGAGGAGTGGAGAGGCCACAATCCAAGCTGCTTGAGGTCTAGTGTGAAGTTTCCACAATCATTGATGGTTTACGGAGCCATGGCATCTGCTGGTGTAGCTCCACTGTGTTTTATCAATATCAAAGTCAGCACTGCCATCTACCAGGAAATTTTAAAGCACTTCATGCTTCCCTCTGCCGACAAGCTTTTTGGAGATGTAGATTTCACTTTCCAGCAGGACTTAGCACCTGTCCACACTGACAAAAGTACCAGTATCTGGTTTAATAACCACAGTATCGCGGTGCATGATTGGACGGCAAACGTGCCTGAATTAAGCCAAATAGAGAATCTGTGGGGTACTGCCAAGAGAAAGATGACACACCAGCAATACAGACGAGCTGAAGGCTGTTATCAAATCAACCTGGGCTTTCATAACCCCTCAGCAGTGCCACAGGATGATCATCGCCATGCCACCCCGCATTGATGCAGTAGTTCATGCAAAAGGAGCCCCAAGTACTAAGTGCATCTATTGTACTTACTTTTCATTAGGCCAACATTTATTTTAGTAAAAAAAAATCATTATTTCATTTGATCTTATATAATATTCTAATTTTCTGAGATAATGACTTTTGGTTTTCATTGGCTGTAAGCCATAATCATCAACATTTACAGACGTAAACAGTTGCAATAGATCACTCATAATATATATGTTTTACTTTATGTATTAAATTACTGAAATAAATGATCTTTTTGATGATATTCTAATTTATTTAGATGCACTTGTAAGTGTCCTCAGTCTTGTATATTCCCCTGGCCTCCCTAGTGCTGTATTTGCCTCCAAGCCTCCCCATTGCTGTATATGCCCCAGGATCCTTAATGATTTATATGTCCCCAGTGCTGTATACGCCCCATCCTCCACAAAGATTTATATGTCCCCAGTGTTGTATTTTCCCCCAGCCTCCCTAGTGCTGTATATGGTCCCTGCCTCCCCAGTGCTGTATATGCCTCCAACTGTTCCTCCCCCATTAATGTATAATGCTCCCAGGCCTCCCCAGTGCTGCATATGCCCCAGCCCTCCTAGTGATGTTAATGCCCCCAGGCTTCCCCAGTGATGTATTTGACCTCAGGCCTTTCCAGTGACGTATTTGACCCGAGGCATCCGCAGTAGTGATGAGCAAGTATTGAAATATTTGTAATCGCTATACTCATAAGGAGTACTTTATAATACTTGTGTACTCATTCAAATAGCGAGTACAATGTTATTCAATTAGTGATAGGCTCTGCCCACACACATCCGGCCATAAAGTGAGCATTTCCAGAACAGGGCGGGAGGGTGGGCTTTTTTACGTTTTCAATGCAAAAAACACCTTGCAGTGCCCCCCAAAGGTAGCCTACCATTCAGTCTGCTCTCACTGGGGTGCTGACTCCCTTTGTGTACTGAAGGGAGCTGGCAATATTTGTCAGATTGTTTACGATCAACATATCACTCACGGGCACCAGCGATACCCACCGAGTATCATTACTACTCCCTAGTGGTGTATATGATCTCAGGCCTCCCCAGCGCTGTATATACCCCCAGGCTTCCCAAGTGCTGTATATGCCCCAGCCCTCCCCTGTGCTGTAAATGCCCACATCTCCAATTCTGTGCATACCCTCAACCTCCCCCAGTGCTGAGTATTCCCCCACTATCCCCAGCGCTTCACAGTGCTGTACATGCCCCCACTAATATTAATGCCCACAGCATCTTCTGTATAATGTATATACTACAGTCCCAATGTCTCCTATGTGATGTACTGTATATGTTTTACAAAACTTATCACAAAGAATTGACTTCGATCCAGGTCAACGCAAACCTGGAAAAACAGTTCTGAGGATAAACAATACTAATATCACCTAACATGATATTAGTATTGTTTATTCTCAGAACTGTTTTTCCAGGTTCGCTTTGACCTGGATGCACCAAAAAGAAGCAGCTCCAGCCACCACAGTAGCTGTGAGTAAATTAATTGTGTGTTCAAAAATAGCAGGGTCATTGTTCTGCCCATTTATGCTCAGTAGGAGAAAGCTATTCTAGTTGTTATAACCTGTGAGATGTGACATGTTATCTTGTTATGACATTTATTATGTTTAGCACAATCTGGCTGTATTGCTGCATATCTAGGTCTCTTCTCCTTTAAGAATATACTGCATTGTGGGTCAGCCCTCTGCATCTCTGGGGATGGGCACACCATGTTAGTGTGCACTAGATGGGATTTCATGTGGCATACATGTGTTTTCTTGTCTGACACTTCTCTCTTCAACCCCCATCATCCTTGTCAGGTTAATCTGGTGAGAGTTATACTCCTGTCTGTATATTTGTTACATTCAATTCTGCTGTTAGGATTGTAGAGCAAACATTTTTACATAGAGATTAGGTCTACAGGGATGTATGTGTTTATCCTCATGCCTCCAGTTTAGTGAAAGATTTCCTGTACTGAATACTGTCCTAGCTGTTATATGATTTATGTACTCAGCATTCATTTGTTCTCTCTGCTCTATTATCACTACTGTTGTTTTATGTGATATGCTTAGCACTGATTTTTTTAATTTGTATTCTTATAGTTTTACCACACTCGTACACTTGACTGATAAATCACATCCATTGCATCACAACATGCACTCACTGTTGAACAATAAACAATAGACTACAGAAGTCTATTTACTTGGGATACAGAAAAGGTGTAAACTGTATACTGAAATTCGCACAGCATAGAATGTGAAGGAAGACAGAACAGTCATTTTCTAGCTGATAAGTTTGTGCAGCCCCTGAATGATGCTAGAAATATCCAAATGGCCCCCAGCAGGAAAAAGTTTCCCCACCCCTGGTCTAGACAAATATCTTTAAAGATACCCTCACACGTAGCAATATCGCTGCCATATGGCTGGCAATTTGGTGTGAGCGCGCACATTCCAGGCACTTTTTTGCACATCGCCATCACCCTGTTACACACAGAGATCTCGCGTGCGGTGATCCTGCGATCCTGAAAATGCCAGGCGCAGACCGGAAGCAATTTGACATTCCCACGTTGCTGCCAAATCGCCGTGTCACACGCCACCACCGCATCAGCGATGTGGGCGTAGAGTGTGAGCGCGCCGAGGAGACAGGCGTGTCACAGTGTTGTACACCGCGCCCCTACCACTTCGATTGGCCAACACAACTGCGTCGCCATTGGTCAGCCTTATCAGGAAGTCTGCCCACTACATGACGCATGTGTCCCTTCTACTATATAGCGATTCAATATGGCACCTTAGCCATGGCCAGCCAATGGGAACACAGGAGCGGCCACCAATCGCGACAGACGGAGCGCGCCAAACAGAATGCTCAGGCACACCTCTGGAATTGCTTCCAGATGGCATGAGCTCGCTTTCTACATTGCTATTGCCCTGTCACATGCCATGATGCACCTGGTGGAAATCGCCTGATTTCTCAGCATAGCAGCGCGATTAGGCAACACACCACCGGCAATTTCTCGCCGTAAAATCGCCCTGTCTCATGCCACTACGCACAGGCGATGTGGCTTCCACATTGCCAAAATACACAAATTTACGGCGATATGGAAGCCATATTGCCGCGTGTGACGGTACCTTAACATATGCACAGAGTAGTTTATTACTGTGGTCTTCTCTAAGGGCCGCTTTACACACACCAACTTCTGTGTCCAACTTCTGAACAGCTTACTGGTTGCAGTGAAATCATGGACACATTGCTCCATTTTGTGGCTGTGTACAAATGGAACAATGTGTCCATGATTTCACTTCAACCAGTAAGTTGGTCAGAAGTTGGACACAGAAGTTGGTGTGTGTAAAGTGGCCATTAGACCGTGTACTAGGCCTTCAGACTGCCTAGAAAATGTTAAACAAATGTTAAGTTCCCTACCACTGTCTGGCACCAGGCCTCTAAGGCTGGGTTCACATTTGCGTTCGTAACGCAGCACAACCGAACGCAGCCAAATGCATGTGCATTGCGTTATTATGTTTAACATGGGAGCGCATAGTACCTGCATATGGCTGCGTTTGGTTGCATTTGTATGCATTTTTTAAAAGCACCCTCCCAACGCAACATGATGCATTTTTTGCGTGTTTGCAGGCGCTTGTTTTATCAGCATCTGCAAACGCACAAAGAATGCGTGGAGCTCAATGGATCCGCAGTTTCCTGCGCATGACAGCGCAGGAGAATGCTGCGGATCACATTGATATCTCTCCCGGCGGCCGCCGCTGAACTTCCGGCTGCCTCCAAGACCACTGATTGGCTGGCCAGGCACCATACTATGTGAATGCATGTGGAGAATCCTCGCTGCGTTCACATCAGTATGGCAGCGTTTGGCACTGTGATTGTGTCTGAATGCCAGACACATGCACAAACGCTAGTGTGAACGTAGTGTAGTGCAGCGGTGTTCACACTGTGCAGTAATGAGGCAGTGACCCAGGGAAAGTTCAACTTAAACCTCTTTATTTGCAGAACTCACAACTTAAATGCAAAAGATGTCCTCTGGATCGCAGCCGGGTGATCCACACAGTCCGTGTACACCTGTTGCTGTGGGAGACAGCCGCACCGTTTCACTCTATGGAGCGCCAGCCTGTGTTGTGACTTCACACAGACCTGCCATGCACAGAGATTCCAGCTCTGCAGTCTGCAAACAAACCACTGACACACCCAAACCTTTGCTGAGGGATTTTAAATGGAATCTGTGGCCATGAGCCACATGCAAGACCGGGCTGGAGGGAATGGACTGCCCCCCTATCCTGCACTCACAGGCTTGCCTGTGATTGGAATGCACTCCAGTGGATTCAGTATGTTTCAGTGCACATTCTGAGGGATACATATCATCCCTCGCATATGATTCCCCTCATTGCCTCACAGTAGCCTAAGATTATGTACCATAAAACAAATCTAACAGTCTTATCTCTTACACCAAACAGACCTAATTAAACAAACATTTGACAAAGAGAGTCTTAGTGTGCCGTTACACACAGCGATGTTCCAGCGATCCCGACAATGACCAGGATGGCTAGAACATCGCTGTGTGGACGCTGGGGAGCTGTCAAACAGGCAGATCTCCTCAACGATCAGAGACCAGGGTGCTGACCTCCACATCGCTGGGTAAGCAGGAGGATGCTGGTAACCATGTTAAACAGTGGGTATCTAGGCAGCGCGCACTGCTTAGTTACCCGGTGTTTATCATGGTTACCAGCGTCCTCCCGCTTAGCGCACTCTGTAAGCGGGAGGACGCTGGTAACCATGATAAACACTGGGTATCTAGGCAGCGCACGCTGCCTAGATACCCACTGTTTAGCATGGTTCCCAGCGTCCACCCGCTTAGTGCTGGTAACCATGATAAACACCGGGTATCTAGGCAGCGCGCAGAGGAGGACTTAGACCGGCTTCACACTACGATTTAATTGCTGTGGACCGGACAACGCCGGACCGGATCAGCACACAGAACCGGAGAGATAATATGCCCTCCGGTCCGGTGTGCAGCCGGATGCAGCAGAGCTCAGCTGTCCCCTGCGAAGTGGTGCTGAACCGCTTCACAGGGGACAGCTCACTGGTGCTGAAGTTTAGTGTAGCTCACGCTGAACATCAGCCACAGGTGTCCGATTCTCGGATCCTCCCGGATCAGGGCAATCCGGCACCATAGACTCCCATGTTAGGGAGCGCTGGATTGCCCCGGATCCGGGAGGATCTGGGAGAATCCGTGAGGATCCGATTTGAGGAGATTTTTCTCCCCGGACACAAAATTACTGCATGCTCCGATTTTGTGTCCGAGAGAAAAATCCGATTCCTCCCGGATTCTCCCGGGCACATGGAAACCGGATGGCAGGGAGCTTCCATCTGGCCCCGTAGGATACTATGGGGGCAAAATCTGGTCTGGAGCTGTCCAGTTTACAACGGACAGCCACGGATTGGATTAAATTGTAGTGTGAAGCCGGCCTAAATGTTAGGAGAGTCAATGATCTTCCCCTTTCATTGTTTCAGTCATTCATCAGACCGCAGAGGAGGTATTTGATTCTTGTCTGAAGGACCAATTGTATTTATCAATCAAGGTAGCGAGAGGCAGCTTTGCTCATTGAAGACTTTATTGCTAGTATATGTGGAGACAGAATTCACCTCTCGCGAACATGCAGCAGGAGTGTCTGCTCACTATACATCTACAGTAGTGATGGGCGAATCCTAAATTACTCGGAATCGCTTGACTCTAGCGAGTCCGAGCACAGGACTCGCTACTCGTTGCGAGTCTAGCGAGTCCAATGTTAATGAATGGGGAAGCGAGTAATAGCGAGTAGTGTGAGATTTACAAATCGCAGATGTGTCTCGGAAGCTTCAGCCTGAAGCAATCCTAGTTTTGTCATTTATTTGCATTGGACTCGTTTACTTTGCAACTGTAATCGCTGGGAAACTCGCACAGATAAGATGTCTGCTCAGTGTGCTGGCTGCCAGCTCCAGGGTCCTAGAGCCTGCCTTCTGCCTGATGTAGCAGTGCTGAGATTGTTCTCAGTCTGCTCATTCCCTGTGTACAGACATGAATGTCTGTGCACAGAGATGATGTAGCAGAGCTGAGATTGTTCTCAGTCTGCTCATTCCCTGTGCATATACATCTATATCTATGCACAGGGATGAGCAGAGAGGACATCGCGTTTTGGACTGCGTCGGATGGAAGAGGATTTTTTTAATTAAAGATGGAGTCTCTAATGGCTTTTTTTTTAATTTCTAATAAAAAAATTTCTCTGTGTTGTGTTTTTTTTAAAACAATTTAATAGAAATTCATGGCGGTCATGTCTAATATTGGCGTGACCGCCATAAATTTCGGGCTTAGGGCCAGCTGATAATACAAAGCTGGCCCTAACCTCTATTACCCAGCGTGCCACCGCCACCAGGGCCGCTGGAAGAGCGGGGTTCAGCGCCAGAGGATGGCGCTTCAATGAACGCGCCATCTTCTGGGGCGGCTGCGGGCTGCAATTTGCAGCGGGGGGTGCCCAGAAAGCTTGGGCATCCCTGCGCTGCGGATTCCAGCCCCCAGCTGCTTAGCTGTACCTGGCTAGACATAGAAATTGCGCGGAGCCCCACGCATTTTTTTGACTCCAACTCCGAGACGATTCCGACTCCGAGACGACTCCGACTCCGACTCGACTCCGAGACGACTCCGACTCCGAGACGACTCCGACTCCACTCCGACTCCCACTCCGACTCCGAGACGACTCCGACTCCGACTCGACTCCGAGACGACTCCGACTCCGAGACGACTCCGACTCCGACTCGACTCCAAGACAACTCCGACTCCGAGACGACTCCGACTCCGAGGCGACTCCGACTCTGAGGCGACTCCGACTCTGAGACTCCAACTCTGAGGAGACTCCGACTCCGAGATGACTCCGACTCCGAGGCGACTCCGACTCTGAGGCGACTCCGACTCTGAGACTCCGACTCTGAGAATTCATTAAATAATAAAAAAAATGCGTGGGGCTCCGCACAATTTCTATGTCTAGCCAGGTACAGCTAAGCAGCTGGGGGCTGGAATCCGCAGCGCAGTGATGCCCAAGCTTTCTGGGCACCCCCCGCTGCAAATTGCAGCCCGCAGCCGCCCCAGAAGATGGCGCGTTCATTGAAGCGCCATCCTCTGGCGCTGAACCCCGCTCTTCCAGCGGCCCTGGTGGCAGTGGCACGCTGGGTAATAAAGGGGTTAATACCAGCTTTGTTATACAAGCTGGTATTAAGCCAGAGATTCTTAATGTCAGACCACGTTTGACCCAGCCACTAAGAATCTCCAATAAAGGGTTAAAAAAACACAACACAGAGAAAATTTTTTATTTGAAATAAAAAAAAAGCCATTAGGGACTCCATCTTTAATTAAAAAAATCCTCTTCTGTCCGACGTAGTCCAAAACGCGATGTCCTCTCTGCTACATCCCCTGTGCATAAATATAGATGTCTATGCACAGGGAATGAGCAGACTGAGAACAATCTCAGCACTGCTACATCATCTCTGTGAGCAGGCAGGTTCTAGGACCCTGGAGCTGCACAGAGAAGACAGCTGGATTTGGCTCGCAAAGAAACAGCAGTTACTTTGCGAGTTTCCCTGCTATCACTGGCACAGTAGCCGAGTCTAATGCAAACAATGGCAATCCTAGTTTTGTCAGCGTTTCTGACAAAACTAGGATTGATATTGATTTGCATTGGACTCGTGCGAGTAATCACTGGGAAACTCGCAGAGTACCGAGTCCTGCGAGTCCCTTACTACTCGCCGAGTAACGAGTCCTAGCGAGTAGATTCGCCCATCCCTAATCTACAGCTGTTTATATGGTTATCCTGACATAGAAAATCCAATATAAACTAGTACAAGCCAATTGTTTCTTCTCGTGTAGTTATAAGCAGTGTAAGCATTTCAGAAACTTGTCTAGCCCCAGGCTTTGTTTCTCCATTCACTTGTGACCTTATCATTTCATCAGTCTTTCCTTATCCTATCTATGCATGGGTAACCTCAGGGTTAGTTACGAGTACATTACATTTTTTTGCAGTGATAATATTCCAAAACCTTACCATTCAAAGCCTGTATAATTAATCACATAAACTTCTCATGGGGCCTTTCATACATTCGTGCAACACACGCACGTGCGTGTTACAGAGGTTATTTTTGGGGGGTTGAGTGTGTCACGGATTGTGTGACATGCGTGTGCTGTCCATGTGCTATGCGTGTGACATCCAGGGTAGAACACTGACAGCATGTCTTTGGATACTCACCTGTCTCCAGTGCTGCCTTTCCCTCTCACTTCTGGATCTGCTGCAGCTCTCAGTGCAGTGAATATTAGATGAAACTAATGAACATATCTAGAAGTGAGCGCTGGCAGCGCTGGAGGGAGGGAGTATGAAATTCTTTGTTTTTTTAACTTTTATTCTTTGTTCAGGTCCGTGCACATGGATATCACTTGTAAAACATCCATGAGCAGGACATTTTTTGCATGGACCTATTGACCTAAATACTGAAGCACAAGGACATGCGGCGGGTAAGTATCCTCACTGAGGTTTTTTTTTTATTATCTCCGTGGAGGAGCGGGAAGGGGGGGGGGGGCCAGGGGGAGCGGAGGGGCAGAGGAAGGGGGGGCCGCGGGGAGCGGAGGAGGGGCAAGAGCAGCGGAGGGGGGCAGGAGGAGAACCACCATCCTGCCCCGCCGGCTCCATCCTGCCCCGCCGGCTCCATCCTGCCCCGCCGGCTCCAACCTGCCCAGCGAAGCTAAAACCAGGCAGCCAGTAACTGCTTGGTTTACCTACGTTGGAAATAGAACATACAGCAAAGCTCTACACTTTTTTCTACCAGGAAGCACGATCAGGTTTTTAAGTAAAAATACATTTATCTACATACAGTACACACAGGGGGAAGACAGCTCGATGGACAGAGCACAAGAGGGAGGAAGAGAACGCGTACATGTGGAGAGACATCATACAAGGGGAGAGAGTGCACATAGGGAGACAACTTGAAATACAGCACATGAGGGAAGACTGCACAGGGGAAAGACAGCTCAAAGGAGAGGTCACATGAGGGGAGACAAAGAGAGTGGGCAGGCAAAGAGTGTTCAGGGGGAAGAGACAGAGAGTGCTCAGGGAGGAGAGATGGCCAGCGACACAAAACCCGCCCACATTGTGACATCATTGCCCTCCTGATGCTATCGCATCAGGCCCCCATCTAGTATAATAATAATGCTAAACAATACTAAAGATTTTTAGAACACACACAGTACACAGACATGCATAAACATGAAGAAATTCATACATAGAGTGCGTATACATGTGCACACACATTTAGACATGCACTCATACAAAGATGGCACACAGACATGCACATAGATGAAAACGTGAGCATGTATGGTAGACTGTGAGCCCACGCGGACAGGGTACTCTCCCATCGTGTATCAGCAAGCCTTGACTGTTCATATGTACTGTACCTGTTTTTGTTACCCCCATTTCTTATGTAAAGCGCCATGGAACCAATGGCGCTATATAAATAAGTAATAAGAATAATAATACTCAGACATGCACACATACAATACCCAGACATGCACACAGAGCACAGACATGAACACATGGTGTACCAACATGTGCACACAGTGCACAGACATGCACACATTGGCCTTGTTCACACACAATTTGTGTTTTTTTTAGCACTCCTAAAACCACATGCATTTTTTTAAGAGTGCTAAAAAATGTCCCTTGTGTGTCTGAAAGGATTAGAATCCTTTTTGGACTTTGTCATTTTTTCTTAAAAAACGCAGGCAAAAACGCAAGCGTTAATGCAGGGTGCCTTTATGTGCCTTTTAAAAATGCATGCGTTTCCCATAGGGCCCCATGTTATAGAAACGCATGTGTTTTTTTAACATGGGGCCCTATGGGAAACGCATGCATTAACGCAGGTGCCTATATGTGCCCTGCGTTAACGCATACGTTTCCCATAGGGCCCCATGTTAAAAAAACTCATGCGTTTTTGGAAACAACCCTTGCATTTTTTCCAGCACCCAAAAAACGCTGCATGCAGCGTTTTTTGGACTGGGGAAAAAAAAAACGCAAGTGGAGCTGAAAAACGCATGTACACTCAAATGCACCCTGCGTTAACGCCCCTGCGTTTTTGAAAAACTGCAAAAAAACGCAGAGAGTGCCAAAAACACAGGTATGTGTGAACAAGGCCATATAAACACATAAAGTATGCAGACATACACATGCAGACACGCACATACAAACATAAATAGACACATACACAGATATGTACACATACAAACATATACATATTTCAAGACGTATCAACAAAAATAAATATAAGGCTCCTTTCACATCAGCGGTATTGCAATTTCATGGTAGATCTGGCAGATGTCGCCGCACGATCTGGCAAACCCCATTCATTGCAGAATCCGGCAGATTCGGCACTTGCGGCCACGCAAAAAATCACTGCTAGCAGCTTTTTTTTGCGGTGACGTAAGTGCCGGATTCGGCAATACCGCACTTGCCGCTACTGACCGCAAGCTCTATAGAGAATGAATGGGACTTGTCGGATTGGTGGCGCAAGTCGTTTGGATCTGGCAGATGTGGCAACATCTGTTGATCTGCTGCAAATTACACCTACCCCAGATGTGAAAGGGGACTAAAAATACATAAATATATACACAGTCATATACACTGACACACACACAGTAGAGATAGTTGTAAAATAGGGAAGCTGGCAAAAAGCCTTGCTCACCTCTCCCTGGCTTGTCTCCCATCAAGCTCCCCTGCAGCATTCATGTGGCTGTGCAGGGCATGCTGCTTGATGGCTGTCACTTTAGTAGACATGGCAGCACACAGTGCAGTGTGTGACTGTGTCTGCTAGCAGTGATGTGGCCAGGCTGGCACTGCGCCTTTAATTTTGCTTGTGTGCCATCCCAGCTGTGTCACTGCTAGCAAACCCAGCAGCACAGTGTACTGGGTGCGGCCATGTCCGCTAAAGTGATGTCCGCTATGTAGAGTGTCAAAGAGGACACAGGCGGCCCTGCCCAGTGGCTGGGTGACCAGACCGAAGGGGCTTTTACTCCTCTGCTCCCTGGCCCAGGCTCCTAAAAATGTATATACTGTATATCCAATGTGACTAGTAACAAGTTAATTAAAATTGTCAAGCAAGAGACAAGTAGAGAGTGGATATCGATCTGGCTTTCTTAAGGATGAGATATGTTGTGGTGAATCAGCAATTACAGGATGGTGAAGCGGCCAGGCAGGGAATCACTTCATCAAGAGGAAAATAAAACTTGTGTTTGTAGCTCTGGCTTTTGCCCAATCACATTTGTTAGAGGGTTTATTAATTAGGCAGAGTAATACTAAGAGATTGGAACTTTACAGATAGGATCGGAAATGAGCTTTATCTTGATTAATTCTGGGTGAACTGGAAAAAATTATAAGATAGAAATTGATAAGTACAGTAGAACTAGTAACTTACAAATTGACAATTGCATTCAAATAGAAGTGAATGGAGTTCCTTACTCCATCCCAACAAAGATACCTGATGCAAAGAAGCACCCATGAGCCACAATATTCTTGGTTGAGCAGAGGTCAGCCCCTGCTTTGAAATTTAATATTGATACAAGTGTGTAACTTTATGTTCCAGGACATTTTTTTAAAATTAAGATTTCATATAAAGATAGTTTACAGAAAGGTGATGAAAAAAATAGAAGAGCAAAGAAGAGTGATCAGAGAAGAGTTAACTAATATTAGTATAGGAGAAGCCACATTACTAATTTACATATATAATAGAGATGTAGACTGCAGATGCTCAGGTTCGATGGATCTGGACACATTTTTTTAAAGTCCGGGTTCGGAACCGGACTTGACCTGAACTTGAGCCTGAACCACAAACACAAACTTTAAAGTTATAAAATGGTGGTTAGGTGGGCTGGGGTGCACTAAAAATAAGCAAAATGCTGATTCAAACTGCAGAATATACTTACCGAGCCGCTCATTAACTTCCTGATTATTCACTGCACTCTGCCTCCAACAGCCAATTAGAGACACCCACTCTGTGACAGCTCCTGTAATTGGCTGTTGCACCCTGACACATTGTGCCTGCGTCTGTCATTGGTTGAAATTGGCACCTGCTACCATAGGGGTGTAAAAATGAATAAATAATTTAAAAATCTACATAGGACTTCATTGTATTTTTGATTCTTAGCGCAGATAAAGCCCTGCTATGGTGGCATTGGGGTGATAGAAGGAGTTAATGACAGCTTTGTATTGACAACTCTTCATTAAACCCTGGATAGGTAATGTCAGACGTCTTCAGATACTTGCCCTTACCAATCCAGCAAGTGAATAGTCAATAAACACACACAGACAATTCCTTTATTAGGAATAAAATACATAGAAAATGTCTTTATTAGAAATAAAACACACTGACAAATCTGATTTACCCATTTATTAAAAGTCCCAACAACATACCCTCCAACAATAATTCACCATGCAGTCCTACATCATAATCTCAGCTGTGGTACATCGGAGGCAGCGGTGAAGAAGAAACATTATTTCATTTCAGCTTTCGAGCGCAAATTGACGGAATCAACAGCTATGTTTTTTTATATACTATGTGATCAATAAATTTGTATATTTTATTGCATAAAATCACTGTGTTTTTCTGATATATTTATATTGGGTGAGCATTCACTTCCATGAAGTAGATGGATGATGGTAAGATTCTCATCCTCTGTAATGCCTAATTTTGGTGTATAGCTATGGCTGTGTGCCAGCCAAGGTAAAACTAGGCAGCTGAGGGTGGCAGCCCACAGCTCTCCACTTTATTTGTGCTGAGGAGAAATACAATGAAGCCCTATGCATCTTATTTCTATTATTTACTTATTTTACACACCATGACGGCAGGTTGGTTGCCATATAGTATTGTATATTGGCAACCAAGCACAGACACTGTACAGTTTTCAGGATCATAGTCTGAGTGCAACAGCCAATCATAAACACTCTTACAGAAAGTGAGCGTCTGTAATTGGCTGTTGCTGGTCAGTACAGTGAATATGCATGAAACTTAATGAGCAGCCCCAGAAGCAAGCAGACGGAGACTGGTAAGATCGATCCAGCTATCTATCTATCTATCTATCTATCTATCTATCTATCTATCTATCTATCTATCTATCATCTAAAAAATAAGAACGGAGCAGCACAGTACACTGGCATAGTGGGTGCACAATGAACCAAACAATTCTTTCAAGAAGCTTGTAGATACATACAGTCTTTAAAGGGATCCTGTCACCCCAAAACACCTCAAAACCTATTAAAAGCTGTCCCTACAGCATATTAACACTTTCCCTACACTCCTTTTACCTCCTAAATGCACCAAGTGACATTGAAGAAAAACGTTATTCTAGTACCTCATTAGTGATGATAATGAGTGACTATGCTATTCATAGTCACTCATCCAGGCTGCCCCTCTTCTTCATATCACGCCTGAATAGGCGTGATCTTCATCATGGATTCAAACTGCCGCCTCCCTGCGCGCCTCCCATCTCTCCCATTGCGTCCGGGCTTGAGTGTGGGGCTGTATGACGCGATCCGCGTCATACCCGGCGCCGGGTGACGTATTTACACCGGCGCCGCGCTGTCAGCTTCAAAATGCGCACTGCGCATGCCCATGCGCATGCGCAGTACGCATTTTGAAGCTGACAGCGCGGCGCCGGTGTAAATACGTCACCCGGCGCCGGGTATGACGCGGATCGCGTCATACAGCCCCACACTCAAGCCCGGACGCAATGGGAGAGATGGGAGGTGCGCAGGGAGGCGGCAGTTTGAATCCATGATGAAGATCACGCCTATTCAGGCGTGATATGAAGAAGAGGGGCAGCCTGGATGAGTGACTATGAATAGCATAGTCACTCATTATCATCACTAATGAGGTACTAGAATAACGTTTTTCTTCAATGTCACTTGGTGCATTTAGGAGGTAAAAGGAGTGTAGGGAAAGTGTTAATATGCTGTAGGGACAGCTTTTAATAGGTTTTGAGGTGTTTTGGGGATGACAGGATCCCTTTAAGAAGGGTCGCAGCACTCCAATCTGATGTAACACCCTTAACCACTGACTGGTCTGTCTAGCATTTTATACATGTTGTTCCAATTACATCAATCATTATCAATTTATCATATCATAGTGTCAAAAACATTAATACAGTTCAAAGTGCAACATAATTTCCACAATCATATTTGCCATGTTTCCTGTAACCATTACATTATAGAAGATTATGTGCTAAAACATTTGTGCACTATCCCATAGATTCTTTCTGGTTAATTGGAAGTCTCACCATCTCAAATTGATCTAATCATAATAGTTAATATGCTAAAATATGTTTAAATAAAACTGAAACAATAGAGCGGTTCATAGTCTCTATTACCCGTTGTGAGGCATGCGCTATAGCACGTGGCAGGTATGACTCACATGGCCTACTGCAATCTGGGTGATTGCTGGACCTAGCAGTACACACAGGGTTAAGTGTGAGTTAGCTCTGTAGTGGTACACAAGAGTACCTAGAGTTGGGGAACCTTGGCCAAACCTGGAGGGTGCTCGCTCGGATGTGGATGGGGTGCCACCATGGACCTGGAGACCTGCCTGGTATGGAGGTTTGGTGGTGGCTGGCGACCTGAGACTACAAATGTAGTACGGGGTTCTGTGTATAATGAGCACTATGGTGGGCTCTGTAATCATATTAAGTGTTGTATAGACTGATCGGTGTAAATAGTGCCGGTTGGGCGTTACCGCCCTTGGGACCGACTGTAATGTCCTAAAGCTCCTGTTGACATACATGATGTAAATAGTATGTACAAAGTGTGGATAAGGCTAGGCGGCCATAACCGCCATAGGGAGCTATGATTAGTGCTCCTTGTGTTCTATGGAGCTATAATCAGGGCTCAAGCCTTCTGAAGGATTTATGTGAACTGTAATGTTATGTTGATTAGTGTTACTATGTGAGTGTCCCATGTATTATACAGTACAGACCAAAAGTTTGGACACATCTTTTCATTCAAAGAGTTTTCTGTATTTTCATGACTAAGAAAATTGTAGATTCACACTGAAGGCATCAAAACTATGCCGGGTGTGGCGAACCCCAAGTTGCTCCCAGGTTACACGAATACACAGCAACATCACCTGTGGATGAACCGGTATTGCCAGTAAAGGACTTGAGGAACCAACAAACCGTGAGTCTGTTTGTTAATGCGCACCCTACACCCTTCAATATCCACTGTCCTGGGGATCCGCTCCACCTGTGGGGAGCCAATCCATCCAAGCTGCCCGTTCACCGTCCCCAGAGGTTCTGCAGCAGTGGTGGCCACTCATAGCCACAAAACCACAGGTGGCATCACAAATATTTTCTATAATTTACCCCACGAACTTGTTAACACTGAACCTAGGGTCACGGAGCCAGGTCTTGACCCCGTGATTCCCTAGCACCACCGCAGCCCGGTTCCGAGTACCCCACAGCCCTGGGGCGCATCAGAAGCACACCAAGACGTGACACCTATGGGAGGCATGGTGACTGGGGGCCATAAGTATTAATCTGGCTTGACAGTCACTTCATCCTGGGACCTGGACACGCAATGAACAGACCACAGTATCCCCCAGGGGTTGAGTCCATTTCCCTTGCTGAATACTCAACGATTCCCCTTGGCGATTGAAGGCTTGAAGGTTCCAGTGAGAGAGCTCTAGACGTAAAGTGGATGAGTGCTGTCTCCTTGACCATTCCAATAGCCTTGAATAACTCCCTCTGTGTGGGACGGAGTGAACCCAAGGAAGCTCCTTGACTCTGTGTACCTAAAATGGCACTGGAAATGAGGATGGGAAGCCTGAGGTTGACTACAGTAACCCAAGTGCCAGGGAAGCGGTCGGCTTATCAGTGACTCTGCATATAATTACCCTCTATAAGGGAAGAGATGGTGCCCACATTATTTGGAAGGTTCTGCAGTTGGTTGAGACTATAAGTAAAGTTCCAAAGAAAGGAACATGAGTGTTCATATCAAGTTTCAAGAAATCAACATGGTTCATATCAAGAAGAGAATTGTGACTTAAGAGACATTTGCAATCTGGAAGCGGCAGGGCATCGACTGCTAATCCAGGGCTCCGCAGCAGCTGAGGCTCGGCATTGCCGGTGACTGCTAAACAAGACCCCGTACCACCACCCCTTCAGCACTATGCAAGAGGTTTTGGTGATAACCTTGGGTAGTTTGCACACATTTTTGCTTTGGAAAGGGCAGTTTTTATTTTTCTATCTCTAGATGAATAGACCATAGATAGCAAAGATAGATAGATAGATTAGATAGATAGATAGATAGATAGATAGATAGATGATTTTATGCCTTTATTTCTGGCCTGGGGTACATGATGGCTACGTTTTGGGCCCACTTGCTGGAAGAGGGGCGTGTGGGCCCGAAATGTAGCCATCCTGTACCCCAGGCCAGAAATAAAGGCATAAAATCATCAACCACTGGAGTGCTGTAACTGCTTTATTTAGATAGATAGATAGATATCAAGTAAATCGACTGCAGCACTCCTTTTTCGTTTTATATTATGCCTTTATTGGGCCATCAGGTGTCCAGCAACGTTTCGGGATCAAACTCCCTTCTTCTAGCCTAGAAGAAGGGAGTTTGATCCCGAAACGTTGCCGGACACCTGATGGCCCAATAAAGGCATAATATAAAACGAAAAAGGAGTGCTGCAGTCGATTTACTTGATATCATAATCAGCGGATGGGAGAGGAGCTGTGACTGAATTGCACTCAAAGGAATAAGGCTGGGTTCACACTTGCAGATGCCTCCGCAGCGTTCTGCAGAGGACATCTGCAAGCCTCTGCATGCAGACCGCAGCCCTATCCTTTATAATGGTCCGCACGGTGTCTGCAGATGCTTGCAGACCGCCGTGTGCTCCCATTGCCTGCCATGAGTGATCTGTGCGCATGCGGAGGCATGCGCACAGATCACACACTCCCGTCCGCACGAGGTGCGGATGAGAGTGTGTGATCTGTGCGCATGCCTCCGCAGAACGCTGCGGAGGCATCTGCAAGTGTGAAGGCAGCCTAAGCTGTGCTGCTTTCTTGATAAGTAGATAAGATAGATGTAGATAGATAGATAGATAGATAGATAGATAGATAGATAGATCTTAATTTGAAAAGAGAAAAACAGAAATAGGAGACCTAAGGCAACAATGCAATAAGAAACCACTACTTGGTATTTACAAGTGATAAGCTATCAGTGAGACATAATCCAAGCAGTAAGCAGTAAAATTCAAAGTATTATTCAAGTTCAACCTTGTGCCGACACAACTTTACTAGATAAATCAGGTTGTACTTCATACCTTGAAAATGAGAAGGTACTGTGGGGCATAATGTGATGTGTATAAGAAAGTAAACAACACATGGTGTTATCCTGTACCTGTCACATGGTACATTCAACACACCAAGCTCACACATAGTACTCTGTACACAGTTACATAGGTTAGGTCAATCAACCTTTCTCAATCAATTATACATTATTTATCACTAGATTATTTTTAACCCACAATACCATTTATGAGAAATGCACCCAGCCCTCTTTTAAATGCTCATTTAGTAGCTGACAATACTACCCCTTTTGGGGTAGGGCATTCCACAGTCTGACTACTCTAACTGTGAAGAACTATTTACGATTAAATGTATTAATAATCCATCCTTAGAGAAGATTATCAATATCAGATCAGTGTAGTACAATCGCTGGCACCCCCACTGATCAGTTGTTGAGTAGGAGCTTATGTCTAGTACCCAGCAAGATCCTCTTGCTGCACATTGCAGATCTGTTCAATGTGATCATATCCAGCCATCACTGGAACGTAACAGCTGGTTGTTGGGATTCCAGATGATTTGAGACTGACAACCTTTCCTAAGGATGATCATCAGTACTTGGTGACTGGACAACTTGTTTGATCGCACTTCCTCTTGGGCTGATTCTCTCCATGTGTCACGCTGGGGCATACGGACTCTTGCATGTAGCGAAACATGGTGGAGACAGCAGAGGTAGAATATGAGGAAGGCCCTAGCAATAGGGAGAGAGGTAAGGGGACACCTCCTGGCACTCACCTGAGTCTGTGCCCTGGGCTCTTCCTCCCTTCGCCATCAGGTGCTAAGCCTTCACTCGTCCTGAGCTCACCCCCGGGCTCGTGAGAAGGCCAGCAACTTCACTAGACTCTCCACTGCAAGTAATATAACATAGGGGAAAGAAAAATAGACACAAACAGAAAAGCACTCCACCTCCGCTAATGCAGCTAAATTTATGAGCTGCATTCGATTCGACTCTACAGCTTCTTCTAGAGATAGCCTCCTTCCGATGTGGTCAGAATAGAATTGGATTTTTTAGCTGGTGTCAGATAGTAAGACATGTGACTACTTATAGCAGAGGGGAATGGCAACAAAATCTGCACCTAAGTACTAAAGCTACAAGAAACAGGGAGCAAGGTAAGAGTCCTTAACCCTTGCAGAATCAAAAGAAACCAAATATATGTAAACATCAATTGAAGACCTACAATCAATAAGGCTTTGTGACCTTTTGGTTCCAGACACACCAAAGGTCTCCCCAGGGTAAGACACTCTTGTGACACCAAGTCCTTTGTATGGTTAGGTGCAACCAACACCAAGTGAAGTGGGAGTCTGAGTGGGGTGTATGACTGCTGCGACTCAACCATCTCGACTTTCATAAAGTGACGCAACACCATTTTAATCAACCAGAATAGCTTTATTGAGGAGATATGTAAACAAGAACTCTTATCTTTTAACGTGGCTTAAATTTTGTGGTCGCAGCTCAACCAGGCAATAAATTGTCTACCAATGGGGTGTAGGGAGACTACCAGTCTTCTGGCATTCTGGTGCAGGTTTCATCATAACCAAAGTACCCACCCATTCCACCACGGAGTAGCGCAGTGACAGTAAGCTATCACCCCACAATCGAATGGAGAGCTTGGGCCACACCATCTCGAAGACCTGACAGGAAAATGGGGAATGTCACAGGGCCTGTTGCCCGGTTCCGTGGCCCTGGTGCTCGTTGAAAAGAGTCAATAAAAATAAAAATAAAAGTGTTTCGTGACGCCACCTATGGTTCCGGTAATGTTACTGGTGCTGCGAGACAGACCTGATGGTGATGGTGGAGCACAGCAAGATGATTACGCTCCCTGGAGGTGGAGCGGGATCCCCGGGGCAGTTGTGGATGATGGGAGTTATGGATCAATCATTTATTTACACAGGGGCACAGCTACACCAGGCCTTGTCACTTGTTCTTCTAATGCTGCGGTCGGCGGCTCCTCAGGTGCAAGTGAATAAAGTACAACAGACAGTTTGTAACGCTGAATGGGTTTACTGGCAGTTCTTCAAACACAGTCTTTTCGGGTCTGCCTGGCCTGGGTAGTCACTAGAAAGTAGGATGTCGCACTTGGGTCCCTCGGTGGAATGCCTTCCGTTCCTGTCAGGTCTCTTCCTGCGCTCTCTCCGGTCTACCTCATTGCCTCCACGTGCAGAGCCTAAAGCCAGCTCCCTCAGATCCTCTCCATCTGAGCGACTCCTCTCCGAGCCCTCGGAATCCCATATGGGGCCTTTTTCTGGGTGCGCCGGGTGTCAGCCGCGACTTTCTACAAAAGCTCGGGCCTCTGGTTTGGGGGTGAACACCCGCACCAATCTCTGAGACGGTTCTCCGTTCGGGACTGAACCCCCTCTGGCCAATAATTGTACCACGTCCGGATTCAGGCGCACCGCAACACCTGGTGCCCCTAGGGTCCCTTTCAGTCCTGATGGCTCCTTTGCTGTCGCCTACTCCTCTCTTCCCAATGGAGCTCTTCCTCACACTCACTGACTGACTGACTAACGCTCCTCCCACCCACACACATTTCTACTCTTTCATTCCTCCCATGGGGCTGAGTCCTCCCTACAGCGGGTCCACCCACGGTCCCCTACCTAGGGTGTGTTTGGATGTGCGTCCTGAGGGTCCTTTATGCAGCATCCCAATTCCTCAGCCACAGGAATACTACACACTTTTCTATGGGTGCAATACCCCTCCGTGGCGTCCCGACCAGTGAGGCGCCACACTGCCATGTTATAAAAAGCATATGTTTTTGACTAAACAACAAAAAACACTGAAGACCTTGTTTTTCAATGCGCTGACAAAAACGCATAGCATCAAACGCATTGTACTTTGGCAATGCTTTTTTTGCATTTGAGTCTATGGGTGTGTTAACACATATGTTTTTCGCGAATTACATATGAAAATAGTGCATCATTTAACAACTGCATGACGCAAGTCTGACCCTAGCCTTAGTCATTGTGCTGGTCCACCTGGTGATAGGTGCTGCTGTCCATTCAGGGATTTTCACTTTCCTCTTAGAACAGAAATTCTATCCTTGCATTGTTTAGGTATGTTAGGTAAATTGTTCAAGAAGTTTCCGGATACACTGAAGAGTGTTGCTGGGGCAACACATTGATTTCGGTCTCTTCTGGTCGAGTGCATGTATACAGTTGCTTTACCCATATCCTTGTTATTTACAGTTGTGGCCAAAAGTATTTACACCCCTGCAATTCTGTCAGATAATACTGTTTCTTCCTGAAAATGATTGCAATCACAAATTCTTTGGTATTATTATCTTCATTTAATTTGTCTTCAATGAGAAAACACAAAAAGAATTGTCCTAAAGCCAAATTGGATATAATTCCACACCAAACATAAAAAGGGGGTGGACAAAAGTATTGGCACTGTTAGAAAAATCATGTGATGCTTCTCTAATTTGTGTAATTAACAGCACTTGTAACTTACCTGTGGCACCTAACAGGTGTTGGCAATAACTAAATCACACTTGCAGCCAGTTGACATGGATTAAAGTTGACTCAACCTCTGTCCTGTGTCCTTGTGTGTACCACATTGAGCATGGAGAAAAGAAAGAAGACCAAAGAACTGTCTGAGGACTTGAGAAACCAAATTGTGAGGAGGCATGAGCAATCTCAAGACTACAAGTCCATCTCCAAAGACCTGAATGTTCCTGTGTCTACCGTGCACAGTGTCATCAAGAAGTTTAAAGTCCATGGCACTGAGGATAACCTCCCTAGATGTGGACGGAAAAGAAAAATTGACGAGAGATTTCAACGCAAGATTGTGCAGATAGTGGATAAAGAACCTCGACTAACATCCAAACAAGTTCAAGCTGCCCTGCAGTCCGAGGGTACAACAGTGTCAACCCGTACTATCCGTCGGCGTCTGAATGAAAAGGGACTGTATGGTAGGATATCCAGGAAGACCCCACTTCTTACCCCGAGACATAAAGAAGCCAGGCTGGAGTTTGCCAAAACTTACCTGAGAAAACCTAAAATGTTTTGCAAGAATGTTCTCTCTTTTTGGGCAAAGGCATCAACATAGAGTTTACAGAAGAAAAAAAGAGTCATTCAAAGAAAAGAACACGGTTCCTACAGTCAAACATGGCGGAGGTTCCCTGATGATTTGGGGTTGCTTTGCTGCCTCTGGCACTGGACTGCTTGACCGTGTGCATGGCATTATGAAGTCTGACGACTACCAACAAATTTTGCAGCATAATGTAGGGCCCAGTGTGAGAAAGCTGGGTCTCCCTCAGAGGTCATGGGTCTTCCAGCAGGACAATGACCCAAAACACACTTCAAAAAGCAGTAGAAAATGGTTTGAGAGAAAGCACTGGAGACTTCTAAGGTGGCCAGCAATGAGTCCAGACCTGAATCCCATAGAACACCTGTGGAGAGATCTAAAAATGGCAGTTTGGAGAAGGCACCCTTCAAATATCAGGGACCTGGAGCAGTTTGCCAAAGAAGAATGGTCTAAAATTCCACCAGGGCATTGTAAGAAACTCATTGATGGTTACCGGAAGCGGTTGATTGCAGTTTTTTTGGCTAAAGGTTGTGCAACCAAGTATTAGGCTGAGGGTGCCAATACTTTTGTCTGGCCCATTTTTGGAGTTTTGTGTGAAATGATCAATGTTTTGCTTTTTACTTCATTCTCTTTGTGTTTTTTCATTGAGAACAAATTAAATAAAGATAATAATACCAAAGAATTTGTGATTGCAATCATTTTCAGGAAGAAACTGAGTATTATCTGACAGAATTGCAGGGGTGTCAATACTTTTGGCCACAAATGTATAAAGCAAAATACTTTATCCCAGTAGTTGTCTGGCTTCATTCTCAGTCTGAGATCCAATGTATTCTGAAGTGAACCCATATCCACACTTCCTTGGCCCAGGATTTGTGGTATGATCAGGTCACGTCCCTTTATAGTCAGACACTTCTATTACACAGTACATAGCAGGGACACATATATAATTATTATCTCAGCACAGGAGATGTGGTATGATTACACCATGTCCCTGCACGGTCAGTCATATCCATTACACAGTACATAGCATAGACACATTTATAAAATGATCTCAGCACAGGAGATGTGGTATGATCAGACCATGTCCCTGTACAGTCAGACACATCCATTACACAGTACATAGCAGGGACACATATAAGATTATCTCAGCACAGGAGATGTGGTATGATTAGACCATGTCCCCTGTACGGTCAGACACATCCATTCCACAGTACATAGCAGGGACACATATATAAGATTATTATCTCAGCACAGGAGATGTGGTATGATTACACCATGTCCCTGCATGGTCAGTCATATTCATTACACAGAACATAGCATAGACACATTTATAAAATGATCTCAGCACAGGAGATGTGGTATGATCAGACCATGTCCCTGTACAGTCAGACACATCCATTACACAGCACATAGCAGGGACACATACCGTATATACTCGCGTATAAGCCGAGTTTTTCAGCCCAAAAATTGGGCTGAAAAGTACCCCCCTCGGCTTATACGCGAGTCAGTGCTGTATACCGATGTATACATCGGTACATACCGATGTATACATCGGTATACAGCAGCCCCCGCATCCCCAGTAATGCAGGGCCCCCCCAGGGTCTCTCCGGTCACCTGTAAAGCAAGCTATACTTATCAGTGTCCCGCTCGCACCCGCCGCTGCCGACATCCACGATCCTCCATCTTCATGCGACTCCTCTTCCTGTTTCTGTGCGCGTTGCCGGCAATGACGTCATTCCCGGCGACGCGCACAGGAAACAGGAAGAGGAGTCGCATGAAGATGGAGGATCGTGGATGTCGGCAGCGGCGTGTGCGAGCGGGACACTGATAAGTATAGCTTGCTTTACAGGTGACCGGAGAGACGCTGGGGGGGGCCTGCATTACTGGGGCTGCCTGTATACTACCGCTGGGGCTGCTATATACCTCTGGGGCACTGTATACTACCACTGGGGCTGCTATATACCTCTGGGGCCCTGTATACTACCACTGGGGCTGCTATATACCTCTGGGGCACTGTATACTACCACTGGGGCTGCCATATACCTCTGGGGCCCTGTATACTACCACTGGGGCTGCTATATACCTCTGGGGCACTGTATACTACCACTGGGGCTGCTATATACCTCTGGGGCCCTGTATACTACCACTGGGGCTGCTATATACCTCTGGGGCACTGTATACTACCACTGGGGCTGCTATATACCTCTGGGGCCCTGTATACTACCACTGGGGCTGCTATATACCTCTGGGGCACTGTATACTACCACTGGGGCTGCTATATACCTCTGGGGCCCTGTATACTACCACTGGGGCTGCTATATACCTCTGGGGCACTGTATACTACCACTGGGGCTGCTATATACCTCTGGGGCCCTGTATACTACCACTGGGGCTGCTATATACCTCTGGGGCACTGTATACTACCACTGGGGCTGCTATATACCTCTGGGGCCCTGTATACTACCACTGGGGCTGTATATACTACCACTGGGGCTGTATATACTACTGGGGCTGCGTGTATACTACCACTGGGGCTGCTGTATCTACCTCTGGGACTGGTGTATACCACACTGCTGGGGGCTGTATACTTGTGCTAGGGTCCACCCTCGGCTTATACACGAGTCAATAGATTTTCCCAGGTTTTGGGGGCAAAAGTAGGGGGTCGGCTTATACACGGGTCGGCTTATACACGAGTATATACGGTATATAAGATTATCTCAGCACAGGAACACATCCAGTTGTGGAAATTATTATTATTCCTAGATCTATTGATTAAAATCAACTTAGTGGGAAAGTCCCTTTAATTTCAGTATGTAATATAAAGTAATATTTTTATAGATAGTGACAAGCTATTAGTCACCATTTGGTAGGACCACCTTTAGCATCAGTAACAGTTTATGTGAATAGGTCTCACTTTTGTGGACACTGCAGATTTCCTAATTCTATAAAACTGTTGAAGCCCTGTCAGCGTGCATTGGGAGCATTAGTCATTTCCAGTCCAACTAAAAATCCTCAGTCAAATTTAAGCCTGATTCCGACTACTAATCTGGAGCATTAGCATTATTGCAAGCTCTGATGGTCTTTTCTTTATCATTGGTATTATCCTGTTGGACAATAATTCCGTAGAGCTTACAATTCTCTTGCAGACAGCAGCAGGTTTTCCTCCAGGATTCCTGTAACTGTTATGTCCTTTTAGACTTTCTGTACAGAATGATGCCTACATCAATTCACTGCTACTTCACTAGATATTATATTGGCAATGTTTGGTGTTTTGCATTTCATTTTTGGGATCTCACGAATGAGAAGAATTTGTTTTTTCTTGATTTCAGTTTCCTATGTTGCCATCACCAAGATATAGCTGTGAGATCATATAGCAATTTTTTTTGCGTGGTCTTCACTGTATTTTTGTTTGCCAGCCAAGGTAACCCATGCAGCTGGGGGCTGGAATTCTCAGCATGGTGAGAACCAACTGTTCTGGGCCCCCCACATTGAAATTTGCAGCCAGCAGCTGCCCCGGAATTGGTGCTTCCCTGAGAGATGCCAAAACTGGTGGTTACCCTGCTCTTCCAGCTGCCATATAGCATTGGCAGACTGGGTTATATAGCATTTCATTTTTTTAACAGTTAAAGAAGACATATCATCACGTAAAAGTTGACCAGCTTTTGCTCTTATTTTATTTCTGTTGAGCATTCCATTTTTTTACATTTTAAATATCCAAAGGAAAACTCATAAAACATGTATGTTTATTCAATTATATTAAAAACGTGATAAATGTGTGCAAAACAATACAAATACCTAATCCAACCCCAACACAGACAACATATGATAACATTATACCCCACTCTTGACTTCTCGAATTGGTGACTAATTGACTACCCTTATTCATCAGTTAGGCTGCTTTCACACTGGCGTTTTTGCCAAACTGCGGCAGATTTACTGTATCTGACGCCTAACGGCTGCACTTGCGGCATCCCCCTTGCATTGCCGTAAGAGGTGGCAGGTGCGGCAAGTGCGATTTTTTTTTTTTTTTTCGCGGCCGCAACCTCACTTTCCGCACTGCCACACCTTACCGCAAGCCCCATAAGCAATGCATGGGGCATGCTGCAAGTGTGCCGCAAGTGCGGCCGTCAGGCGGCACTTGCGGCAGAAGCGTTTTTTTGTCCGGATCTGGGCAAAAACGCCTATGTAAAAGGGGCCTTAGAATGTCCAAGGTCAGTACTTATGGTCGTCAGTCCTATAAGAACATTTTAAGCCCACAGAGTTAAATATAGATGGCTAAACCATACACTAAAATTCAAAGCGCCTCAGCAAAATTATTGCAATATATGGGCTGAAAAAGAAGAAGGCCTCAAAATTGGAGGAAGAATCGTCAGCAATCTTAGATACGCAGATAATACAACACTGATTTAAAGGTACAGTTATGGTGTACACCGGAGATAGCCTGTATTAAGGTTATCCTAATGAGTTGCTGCTCTGACCTTTGGGGGGTACTGTGTATATCCCCTCTTAGTTTTCAAATACTAGTGATTTATAGTACTAGTATAGAAATAAAGATTTTTAATAGTGAGTTATACACGCACATCTTAAAGAACAACAGATTGTTTTATACTACCTGAATTGGTGCATAGTGAATAAAATAAGACATTGTACACGTACTAGCTAGTATCAAATAATTTAATAATAGGATAAAATGTATTTGCTTTTTAAATAAACATCCCAAAGGAAGGGTTGAACAGACAAATCTGGTAATTTATTTTATTCAATATACCTACCTAAGAGTTAGCGCCTATCCTTAACCACTTATCTAAGACAACACTGATAGTAACAAGCGTAGATGGAATGAAGGACTGATTACTGAGTGTCAAGATGGAAAGCTCCAACATGGGACTGCTACTCAACACAAAGGACACAGATACTGACTACTGCCAGGTACGACAGGAACACATGTGAGATTTACGCCGATGAACTGGACGTTTGTAAAGCACTTCAACCTTCTCGGATCAATAATCACACAAGATGCAGTGACGACACCAGAAGTCAGTAGGAGAATAGCTATGGGAAAATCCACAATGAAGTCACTGGACGAGGTCTTCATATCAAGGAACATCTCACTGGTATGAAAAAAACAGCTCAGGCATAGTCTGTTCTTTCCAGTAGTAACCTACATAAGTGAAACATAGACGATAAAGAAACAATCAACGCCTTCAAAATGTGGAGCTGGGTGTTGGTAACTCCATGGATAACAAGAAGAACAAACATTTCAATTTTGGAAAAAATCAAGCCAGACATGTCACTTGAAGCAAGGATGAACAAGCTACGGCTTGTCTACTTTGGACACATCATACAGAAATCACTGGAGAAGGACATTTGGTAGGAAGAATAGAAGGAACAAGGTGTAGAGGAAGACAGCAACCCAGTGGCTTGATACTGTCTAGATAATGATGGAGAAGACCTTAGTGGACCTATCTAGGCTCGATCAAGATCGATCTTCCAACAGAGCGTTCATTCATCAAGTCACCTTGGCTTGAGATTAAGCTGTAATGGCCGCTTTACACGTCCCAACATCGTTCCGATATTGTATACAACGGCACAGGAGCGCACACATTTTTGGCAGTAATCCAAGATCGCATAGGAGCTGTTACACAGGGAGATATCAGCAGACAACACAACTGTGATGTATACGCCCCCTTGTACAAGCGACCCAGGAACGACCATTTAACATGGGAGAGAATAGGGGAAGTAGCTCTCCAAGTCGGTGTTGGGCTGCCACACAGCACAATCCTGCCAGATCGTCCATCCCATATCGGGCAGTTGGAGAGCCTGCACAATTCCCCAACGATATCGTTTTGGCATCGTTCTTGCATCGAATTGCACATTTACACCACACACGAACGATGTCGGCGCCAACGCACGAACCACGTGACTTTTTATCGTTGTTGGACAATGATATCGGGACGTGTAAAGCGGCCATAAGTCAATAAATAATAAATGTATCTTGTACCATGTCCAATTCTACCATTGACATAAAGAGTTATTTTTGACATTGACCTTCTAAACCCAAGGTAGGGGCAATCCTTTAGTCATGGTTCCCTAGAGGGAAAAAATATATGGATGTTAATACAATTCTCTTGTGAAATTTAGGAACACATAGAGTGTATAAATTGTTCTTTTTATGTTCGTTCCCTTTAATTTATTACTGTGCACAAACTCTGATTTGTTTTGAACATAGTACAAATATCTTCTAGAACATGTTAAAAGGAATCTGTCAGCAGATTTTTGTTATGTAATCTGACAGCACAATGAGGTAGGGACATAGATCCAGATTCCAACGATGTATCACACAGTATCTAAGGTACAGCAGTTAGAATATTGTCCTTACTTTCTGCAGATTGACTCCGAGATCAGTTGTTGAGCTTTGTATAATCCTGGCCACACCACAGCTTTCTGTGTACATTGTACAGTGACAGAGAACTGCTTATTAGTGCTGTGTGCGGGGTTGGTCTAGGAAACACAAGGCCAGTTGTCCTGTAGTGATACTTTGTTGTTAATAAACACTGCATTGAAACAGCAAAACACAGGTCAGTAAGGCCAATGTCACACATACCATCCGTTTTTGGCTTAAATCCGTATTTGGGATCATTTTGGTCATTTTTTTTCAAAGTCCAAAAACGCATATGTGTTAATGCAAGTGTTTTTGTGCAGCACTCCAAAAAAATCTGGGTGCATTAAAAATACGCATGCATTTTTTAACATGATGGGGCCCTATGTAAACTCTTCTGCACAAGCTTCTATCTTCTGTCATCGGTCTCCACACATCAATCTCTGTTAATCCCTTGTTTGCTGGCTCCCCATACAACTTATTACCTCTGCTCTCACACACAGTGCTGGCCACTCCCACACAGACAGAAAATGCAGCTTTTTAAAGAGCACAGAATGTGATAAAATCAGTCATATGTCACAAAAAAGCATTATCTCGGCTGCTATGTGACCCAACATTACCTACCAGTGCAGTATTGTTTTTTTTTTTTCAATGAAATGACATTTACAATGTAAGGGTGCCTTCACATTTGTCAAACATAGGAACACATAGTGCCTGCGTTTGGCAGAGTTTGCTGCATTCGGGTGCGTATGCGGAAGATATCTGCTCCCTCCAGGGTCCCCCGTCCGCACCCAGGACGCAGCATGTTGCATTTTTTGGGCGCTCGGGGACCTTGGAAAATCAGCAAGCTTCCCCAAGAGCACAAAAAATGCATTGGTGTCAATGGGTCCGCAGTGTTCTGCGCTTGACAGAGCAGGAGAACGCTGCGGACCCATTGAAATCTCTCCCGGTGGCCGCCGGTGATGTCACAGGAGATCACCGACGGCCACCGGGAGATCAGCTGGAGCCTCTGATGATTGCCTCCTCCCGGCCGCCGGTAATCTCCGGTGTCGGCGGGGTTAAACAGCTGATGTTGGTGCGGGAAGATTCAAACAGCTGTCACATCTCCTCTCGTTGTCAGCGCGGGAGATTCAAAGAGCTGCCACATCAGCTGTTTAACGCCGCTGACACGTCCCGGAGCTTATCTCCGCCCCCGGACACCGCCGATTGGCTGCCCGGGCTCCATAGTGATGTGTCCGCAGGCGGACATTCTCCGCTACGGACACATCAAAATGACCCTACTTTTCACTGCGTTTGTGTCTGCATGCCATCAGCATGCAGACACAAAATGCAAATTTGAAGGCAGCCTAAGTAAACTTACTCAAGTTCAGGTTTTGGAATAAGATTGAAAGAAAATATATTCACTGTTTCATTGTTTTCTTTTTGCAAATTTGCAGTCTGTTTGCCCATGGAAGAGTTACTCAGGCAGTCACTGTCACAGCCCATAATGGAATGCATACAGACACATGGGATAAAGGTCACTAAGCCGTCAACCCCTGGCAGCTCGATTAATTTCTGTGATCAGTAAATGCTGTTTGATCACGTTTTATAAACTGCTGCCAAACACAAAGCGAGAGAGATTTCTAAATTAACAGCAAACAAAGCAAAGTCCAAAGGTGTTTGATCCATGGACTATTCAGTGGTGGACTATTACTGAATGCCAGGAGGTAAAAGGAGCACACACACAGACACAAACACACACACAGACACACACACAAACACAGAGACACACACAGACACACACACACACAGACACGCACACACAAACACACACACACAGACACACACACACAGAGACACACACGCACAGACACAGACACACACACACCGCAGACACACACAGACACACACACAGACACACACGCACAGACTCCCACAGACACACACTCAGACACACGCACAGACACACACACACACACACACAGACACACACACATAAATGGGATTTTATTATTAGGATTTAACATCTGTAATTTTGTAAAAACTTTCATATTTATCTTGCTTGAAATAACAAACACAGCTTTCCTTAATGAACCCTGTTTCTGTGCCACCTGTTCACCGCTGCTCCTTGTAATTGTTTAAAAGCTGCATTGGTGATGTCACAGCTACAGCCCACATGACAGTTGCAGCCAATCACTGGGCTAAGCAACTAGTACTCTCATTGGCTGCAGCGGTCACATGCTCTGTACACATAATATCATCCATTTAATTATGCCGAAATAGAGCTGTTCTTACTGGAGTCAGAGAGTAAAACAATAACAACATGAAAGACTTCACAAATTCCAACCCAAAAACCTTTCTAAGAAGCTGTTTAATTCTTTGCTATTACTTGAGGTTTGCATTGTGTTGTATCACAGTTTTAGGATATGCTGTCGTTATTAGGGATGGGCCGTATTTCCCCGTGTTCGGGATCGGGCCCACCCTGTTAAAGCAATAAAAGCGTTAATACAGCTGATAAACTTATCAGGTCTGCATTCTGTCTTCCTGGTGTGATGCGCGCTGCATCACTTCCGGTTAGCCTTTATCTTTTGCCTGAATGTGATTGGCTGTTGGAGCCGGTCACATGACTAATCCCCCGGAAACCCGGAAGTTACGTTGCGCCACCTCAGAGCTGGACCGTACAACGCGGACCCGGTAAGTACTGTATAGTGAGGATGATTAGCAGCACTTTCATTGCTTTAACAGGGCGGCCCTGATCCTGAACATGCGAAAGTACGAAATGTTCGGCCATCCCTAGTCGTAAGGCATTGAAATAACCTCTGTGTCATATACGTGTATTATATATACAGCAGGTGAAATAAGTATTGAACACATCACTTATTTTCTAATCCCGTAGACTGTGAGTGTGGCGCCCGCAACGAGTGCGTCACAAGAGGGTATTGCAGCCATAAATGCTGCCGCAATATTCTCTGACTCAGCAATGATCCGGTTAACATAGAGATCCAACCCTACATACAACACCTAGAACAGAGGGCCAATCATAGGTCCTGGGGGGTGGAGTGTTAGGGTAGTGTAGTAGAACACACAAGAATCTAGACAGTAAGAGTCTGGAATCTAGAGAGAGAGTCTAGAACTCGGAGAAGAAGGGTCTAAGACAGAACTTGGAGAGGAGCGGGGGCTCCGCACCCCGTGCAGGCCCCTGGGCCGTCACCGGTCGGGTGTCAGCACCTGAGGCCTTAACTACCGGGATTGGGCATTATCTACACGGGTTCCCAAAAGACTCCCGTGCCCACAACTCACAGCCGGTTCACTGGTACCGAAGCTGGCAGCAGTTCACCTCTGCCACGCGAACCAGAAGAGTGGAGGAGCAGCTTCAAAGGAGCACCACACCACCAGCCAACTTCCAGTCGTCTAACCAGCGGTGTACCCACTGAGGGATCCAAGGCTCCCCAAAACATCCAGAACGTACATCATGGATAGGGCATTGTAGCAGCCTCCCCGTACCCGACCTGGTATTCCTGGGCGACACTGGCAACTAAGTAGGTAGAAAGGAGAAACACTGCGGATCTCTAAGGGACACCATCACTGCTGAGTCCACCTGGTCTACTACTCAACCACTGTATGCCATGTACTGCCTGCTGGTTACAGTAAAGACCCGTTGCAGAGACTTTCTGTGTCTGTGCTTCCTTATGAACTGTCCGTCCGCACAACAAGGTAACCGCAGCTGCCGCACAACATCTTGAGCAGCTCCAGCTTCCGGGGATCACCGCTCAGCCTGTGGGGAGCGTAACATCTTGCTGCTGTCCATCCCCCGGAGGTTCCGCAGCGTCGGTAGCCCTTACCGAATCTACTCATAGGTGGCGTCACGAATAAATTAAAAAACCCCTTTTAATCTGTTCCACCAAGACGTCTTCACTTTTGATCTGCACTACACCGGGCCCCACTACCGGCAGGCGCGGTCCACCCGTGACAAGGAGGAAGGAAGCATCGCCTGTCTAAACCGGAGTCCCGGCCACGGTGAATCATGAGCTTTCATGGACAGGGTCCCCTCCTGTATCTGTAAACTTGACAGTCCAAATTTATTGTACTTGTCCACGTTCTCCCTCTTCATATGTAAAGTGCTATGGAATCTAAAGGCGCTATATGCAGTAAATAAATAATAATAATAAGTAAATATATTTCTAAAGGTGCTATTTACATAAATGTATAACCAGATGTTGGTAACAACCAATACAATCGACAACGGCAAAGAATTCAAACCATAGATGTCCATAACTTAAGTTATGTATAATAATGAGAAATTACTAAGTCATCTATCAATAATTAGAAAGAAATTCTGCCACTTAATAAAAATAATATCATCTGATTTACTTGATGACCTATAAAAAGGTGTGTCACTACCAAGGTGGCACACAACAAACATCTCATGCTGGGTAAAACCAGTGAGCTGTCTCAAGACATTCACAAAATTATTGCAGCAAAACATATAGATGACGTTAATTACAGAACAATTGATAAACTACTGAAGGGTTCACTGAGCATTGTTGGGGCCATTTAACCCCTTAGTGACGAAGAAATTTGTCATTTTTCATTTTCGTTTTTTCGCTCCTCGGCTTCCAAGAGCCATAACTTTTTTATTTTTCCGTCAATATAGACATATGATGGCTTGTTTTTTGCGGGACGAGTTGTACTTTCAGATGCAATAATTTGTTTTACCATATAATGTACAGGGAAATTGCAAAAAAATTCCAAGTGCAGTGAAATTGCAAAAAAAGTGCAATTACACGTTTGTTTTTTGGATTTTTTAGTCGCCGTGTTCACTATATGGTAAAACCGACATGACGGTGCGATGCCTCGGGTCAGTACGAGTTTGTAGATACCAAACATGTATACCTTTATTGGTATCTAGGTGTTGGAAAAAAATTCAAAAGCATGAAAAAAAAAACATTGCACTTTTTGCGCCATGTTCTGCGACCCGTAGCGTCCTCATTTTTGGGGATCTGGGGCTGGGTGACGGCTTATTTTTTGCGTCTCGAGCTGATGTTTTTAATGATACCATACTTGGGTGCATGCACTGTTTTGATCGCCCGTTTTTGCATTTTTTAGCATTGTTGCAGCGACCAAAAAAACGTAATTTTGGCGTTTGAACCATTTTTTGCGCTAAGCAGTTTACGGATCTCATTATTTGATTATTTATATTGATAGATCGGGCGATTCTGAACGCGGCAATACCAAATATGTGTATTTTATTTAATTTTTTAATACTTTTATTGTGGATGGGAGAAAAGGGGGGTGATTTGAACTTTTATGTTTTTTTTTTTTTTCAACTTTGTAAAAACTTTATTTGTTTATTGATTCTTAATTTTACACTGCCCCATAGAGAGGCACCCTGCTGCACAGTCTGATCACTTCTGACACATACAGAGAAGCTGCAGCTCCTCTGTATGTGTCAGAATCGCGGACCTGTTGTGGTTGGCAGCCCCTGCCAACCACAAGCAGGAAATGCTCCATGACAGGTTCCAGGGTCAAGCCAGGACCCTGGCCTGTCACATCAGCACGGGAGATCCCGCGATACTATCGCGAGATCTCCCCTGGAGCCCGGTAAGCACGCGCTGCCGGCTCCGGCTCCCTTAGATCCCGCTTTCAGAGATTGATGGCAGGATCTAAGGGGTTAACAGCACCGATCGGATGGCGGGACCGATCGGTGCTGTTAGACCGACACCTCAGCTAGTGAGATCAGCTGAGATGTCGGAGGTTTGAAGTGAGCTCCACGCCGGAGCTCACTTCAAACACGGGGGTAATGATAGCCGACGTCTAGAGACGTAAGGCTGTCGTTAACAGGTTAAAGATCCTGGGGCATTCATAGATTTTTTTGTGTAGTTGAACAAGTTTTCTTTTATTGCTAGTTGCTAAAGTTTTCATTCTGTCATAACATAGTAATAAAGCATAATTAAAATGTACAAAAAATCATACAATAGCAGAAGCCTTTTTCCATAGTAAACAGGAAAATTACAGCAAGAAATAATAACATGTACCATAAACAACATACTATGGCATTATCAAATTGTACAATACCTATGAAGGCAGGTCGATGGAATATATATAGAGGTCAATGTGGAGCCTCACTGATTCCAAAACTAAGTATATATGGGGAAATATAAGAAGCCAATATGCCAAAAAAAATGTCAAAAAGTGAACACATGCCAAATTCAGTAATATTTTTGTTTAAAAACTAAGTTTGGAAACACACTGCACCCAAAAACTATGCTTTAAAGCCCAGTGTGAGCCAATCACACACTGCACGCAGCCCGCACTGGGCCAAGCTCCAGCTGTACCCGACTACAGTGCTTTGCAAACGTAAAGCTCCCAAACTCTGAACCCGAACAGGTTTGGTCAACACTGGGAAGTTCAGTGACCCAAACCGAACCTTGAGAGGTTCATTCATCTTTACTCTGGATGTCTCATTATGCTACAGGAAAATCGTGGTTCTGGCTGGGAGAGAGGACAAGTGAAGAGCAGGTCGTAGCTCTTAGCGGGCTACATGTTGCTGTTGCCTTAAGCAGGTGAGGACCAGATACCGGTTCAGACCAAGACGGAGACCAATAGTTCATTTCATACAACAATTCTTTACTTAGCAGTTTCCACAGTTCTTTAGGCACAACGTCACATGTGAGATACTGGGCACATAACTTAAGCACAGCTCCAGTTTCACAAGATAACATCAGACACAGTTCTAGTTCCCGCTGGCTTTTCCTGATCTTTTTGATCCTGTGATAACCCACACAATCTAACACAACAGTACAATCTGTAATGGTCACTTTTTCTATCAGCGGGTCCACTTGTCTCACATCCGATGCTTCAATTGTAATGTGAGGGCACGGGGGGGGGAGGGGTTGTGAGTTGTGGGCAAGGACTTTACTACCTTTCCTCATTCCTCAGTTTTCCCCGTCTACCCACTACAGACATACATGGTGTCATCCACTTGCCGGTTTTTCATGTCTTTTTTTCAACAAAATTCTGCAAAAAACACTTTGTATCTGTTGTTTTGCAGCAATACGATTAAAGTTCTCCTTTGATGCGAAAGTTCCACACATGACCTTGGCGGTGAGCGTCAATGGCCAGTCTCTTGGGGACCTGTAGGATAGACGAAACCGTGGACTCCGGAGGAGGACCGCAGCAGTTCATCTCGTTCATGAGCCAGCTATAGTGTCTCCAGTTCAGACTATGCGGGTCCATGGTCAGAGATATTAAAGACAAGTCCACAGCGATTCAAAACTGCACACACTGCACACACTTTACTTATAACAAAGTTCAAACATTTGTTCACTTTGCTTATGACAGGGTTTACAGATGTAGCTAAAGAAGTAGAGACAAAAGCGCCACTAGAGTCTTACCCTTTTTAACATAACTACAAAAGTGGCAACTATTACTGCTCACCTGATTTGGTGGTGGGACCCACAACCAGTATATACGTATGGTACAGCTGCTGCAGGATCCACACTCCACAGCAACACGGCGGTGATCAATACAGATTTAAATGGATGGATGTTTTGCGATCCACGCAAACTGTACGTTGAAAAGGATCACAAGGGACCAAAGGGAAATGGTGCTTTACTCAACTCATTTCAGAGCGTGTCCCCGCTCCTTCATCAGGAATGCACACATGATCAATGTGTGGATTCCGGATGAAAGAGCGGGGAAACACTCTGAAACATGTTGAATAAACCATCATTTTCCTTTGATCCCTTGTGATCCTTTTCAATGTACAATTTGCGTGGATCGCAAAAACACTGTCTATTTGGATCCGGGGTTTACAGATGGTCTCTCAAAAGGCATTAACATCCTCATGCAGTACACCTGTCACCCGCTGACACTGCTGGATGCTGCTGTATATGTGTTTGTCTTTAAGAGCTGCATGGTTGATAGTTGTGAAGGTCCTGGGCCTCCTGTGTTGTGCTCCAGAAGTGCATTCACTATGAGGTTCAACTGCTGGTTGAGGGATTAATGTGTGACTCACCTGGGCTCCCCCTGGCCTTTAAGTAGCCTCTCCTTCCACCAGGTGGTGCTGCTGATAGAGTCTCACTCTATGCCTAGAAGCCATGCTGTGCTGACCTGTGTGTTTGTGTGGCTGATGTCCTTTCTGTTGGAGTTGCTGTATCCCAGTTCTGTGGAAGGAGGTGAGGGGGGAATAGCATAAAGCTGGTGGACGAGTTTTGGGGAGAGGCTGGGGGCCCGAACCTTCTCACCATCAGAGATACTTTCGGGATCAGGGCTATTCAGGATTTCCAGACTAGGGTCAGACTAGTTTTCCCTGGTCACCCTGCCCGTAACTGGCATTCCCTTATCAGTATTATCACTACACCGTGACAACACCTCTTCCATTGTGGTTACAGATGAAATCAATCCGGTGATCAAGATAGTATGGGCCTGATGCCTCACTGTCCCCAAGGTATCCACTTCACTGACCAATCCGGCTTACATTGATGGACCTACCCCACTCAGCTTTGTTATTTCAGGATAACCTGTCACTGTCTGCACCATTCACTATAGCCCTCGGCATGGGGAGAAGTACGCTCTAAAGTCCCTCAGTTTACCTCTGCCGCGTTAGACTGCAATCCGACTTCAGTCACATCAACTTCCTCCTGCCCAATTCTTATCCCTTGGAATGCCCTCCACACCACACCACAGTTATTTCTGCAATCATTACTCTGCTTAGCTACTTAAAGGGATCCTGTCACCCCCAAAACACCTTTAAAGCTATTAAAACCTGTCCCTACAGCATATTAACACTTTCCCTACACTATTTTTAGCTCCTAAATGCAGTAAATGATATTGCATAAAAACGTTTTATAAGTACCTGATTAGTGATGATAATGAGTGACTATCTATTCATAGTCACTCATCAAGACTGCCCCTCTGCTTCATAGCACGCCTGAATAGGCGTGATCTACATCCAGGATTCAAAATCGCGCGTCCCTTCTGTGCCCTGTGTTCGTAGGAGGCTGCAGTGTGGCTTGTGACGCGATCCGCGTCATTCCCGGCGCCCTGTGACGTATTTACAGCGGCGCCGCGCTGTTAGCTTCAAAATGTGCACTGCGCATGCGCATTGGGCATGCGCAGTGCACATTTTGAAGCTAACAGCGCGGCGCCGCTGTAAATACGTCACAGGGCGCCGGGAATGACGCGGATCGCGTCACAAGCCACACTGCAGCCTCCTACGAACACAGGGCACAGAAGGGACGCGCGATTTTGAATCCTGGATGTAGATCACGCCTATTCAGGCGTGCTATGAAGCAGAGGGGCAGTCTTGATGAGTGACTATGAATAGATAGTCACTCATTATCATCACTAATCAGGTACTTATAAAACGTTTTTATGCAATATCATTTACTGCATTTAGGAGCTAAAAATAGTGTAGGGAAAGTGTTAATATGCTGTAGGGACAGGTTTTAATAGCTTTAAAGGTGTTTTGGGGGTGACAGGATCCCTTTAACTCTCACAACTGAATCCTCTAATACTTCTATCACCTTCTATTATGGGCCACCTTCTTTAGTTAACTCCTCCAGATCTGTCACTACATCCTCTTCTATATAGGGAACCTAGGACTGGTGACACTACTACTGGTGACTTCTAGCATGGCACCCATAAACATACACAGGGGGTTTAAACAAATTACTTCTACTATACATACAAGTATACATCTCACATAACACAATAATGTCTTCTGGGGTTTAGGTCATAAACCATTCTCCTACATAACTAACACCTATCTCACTCCAGTTTCAACGAAGCAGTTGCCATGAGTTACTCACTACAAGTGGCCTTGACAACCTGTTAGATTTGTAGTCTGTACTAGTTACTAGCAGAGCCCTATCTTCAGTTCTAGAAGGAAACTTCCTCTTACCCTGTAGAATAACTCCCCCCATTGTGGGCTACTCCCAACACTTAACTGCTACTTGCCCTACAGTCTGTTGCTGGTCAACTCTCTGATAAACATCCTACATAACAGTTCTCTATCTTATCTCACAACACCACAATACCTTGTACATGCATTATACACATTCAATGCTATACATTACACAAATCGAGGTATTATACACCTCATCTTATATCTATTAATCTATTACAACACATTACATTGCATTATAGTTCTCATTATACATTACTAGATGGCGGCCCGATTCTAAAGAATCGGGTATTCTAGACTATGTATGTAGTTTATTTATGAAGATTTAAGAATAATGCAAAGCGAAGCTGGGTTTAAATCCTGTGACAATATCTTTGATTGCTTGCAGGAGGGCACAGCGGGCATGTGCGGGCAGGAGCAAGCTGTGGAAGAGCAGGAGGGGGCCGGGGAACAGCAGCCAGGTTCGGGCAGGAGGGAGACAGGGAACAGCAGTGGGGGGTGGCAAGAGGGGGCCAGACCCCTCTGGTACTATACACACAGGCGACAGTGCTGCTGGTACAATACACACAGGTGACAGTGCTGATGCTGGTGGTAGTATACACACAGATGATAGCGCGGTTAGTACAATACACACAGAGGTGACAATGGTGCTGCAGGTACTATACACACAGAGGTGACAATGGTGCTGCAGGTGCTATACACCCAGAGGTGACAATGGTGCTGCAGGTGCTATACACACAGAGGTGACAATGGTCCTGGTACAATACACACAGAGGTGACAATGGTGCTGCAGGTACTATACACACAGAGGTGACAATGGTGCTGCAGGTACTATGCACACAGACAATGGTGCTGGTACAATACACAGAGGTGACAGTGCTGGTGGTACTATACACACAGGTGACAGTGCTGATGCTGTTGATAGTATACACACAGATGATAGTGCGGTTAGTACAATGCACACAGAGGTGACAATGGTGCTGCAGGTGCTATACACACAGGTGACAATGCTGCTGGTACAATACACACAGGTGACAGTGCTGGTGGTACTATACACACAGGTGACAGTGCTGATGCTGGTGGTAGTATACACACAGATGATAGTGCGGTTAGTACAATACACACAGAGGTGACAATGGTGCTGCAGGTGCTATACACACAGAGGTGACAATGGTGCTGCAGGTGCTATACACACAGAGGTGACAATGGTGCTGCAGGTGCTATACACACAGGTGACAATGCTGCTGGTACAATACACACAGGGGACAGTGCTGGTGGTACTATACACACAGGTGACAGTGCTGATGCTGGTGGTAGTATACTCACAGATGATAGTGCGGTTAGTACAATACACACAGAGGTGACAATGGTGCTGCAGGTACTATACACACAGAGGTGACAATGGTGCTGCAGGTGCTATACACACAGAGGTGACAATGGTGCTGCAGGTGCTATACACACAGAGCTGATAATGGTGCTGGTACGATACACACAGAGGTGACAATGGTGCTGCAGGTACTATACACACAGAGTTGACAATGGTGCTGCAGGTAGTATGCACACAGAGGTGACAATGGTGCTGCAGGTACTATGCACACAGAGGTGACAATGGTGCTGCAGGTGCTATACACACAGGTGACAATGCTGCTGGTACAATACACACAGGTGACAGTGCTGATGCTGGTGGTAGTATACACACAGATGATAGTGCGGTTAGTACAATACACACAGAGGTCACAATGGTGCTGCAGGTACTATACACAAAGAGGTGACAATGGTGCTGCAGGTGCTATACACACAGGTGACAGTGCTGATGCTGGTGGTAGTATACACACAGATGATAGTGCGGTTAGTACAATACACACAGAGGTGACAATGGTGCTGCAGGTGCTATACACACAGAGGTGACAATGGTGCTGCAGGTGCTATACACACAGAGGTGACAATGGTGCTGCAGGTGCTATACACACAGGTGACAATGCTGCTGGTACAATACACACAGGGGACAGTGCTGGTGGTACTATACACACAGGTGACAGTGCTGATGCTGGTGGTAGTATACACACAGATGATAGTGCGGTTAGTACAATACACACAGAGGTGACAATGGTGCTGCAGGTACTATACACACAGAGGTGACAATGGTGCTGCAGGTGCTATACACACAGAGGTGACAATGGTGCTGCAGGTGCTATACACACAGAGGTGACAGTGCTGCTCTCCCCCTTGCATGCCCGGTGCTCCCCTCTCACCTCTCTGGGCTCCAGCGGCGCGATCCAGCTCTATCCTCCTCCGCCGCCATGTCGCCGCCCCTGTGGATCCAATATGGCGTCTCGAGAGACTTCCTGGACGCCATCTTGGAGAAAGTATGTCGCCGCCCCTGGAGCCATGGATCTAATATGGCGTCCGGGAATTCTCGCGAGACTTCCCGGACGCCATATTGGATCCAGTTCTCCAGGGGCGGCGACATGTCGGCGGCGGAGAAGACGGAGGAGAGGTGGTAAGTATAGCCGACTGTGTGTGTGTGTGTGTTGTGTGTGTGGTGTGTGTGTGGTGTGTGTGTGTGTTAGGGGCGGCCGTAAGCGTTGCGGGCTCTATGAGTCCCGGCTCCCGCTTACGGCCGCCATCTTGGGTCACCCTGAGCAGGTGTACCTCTGGGCAGTGACCGGACGCTGGGACAAAGTGACGGATGTGACGTCACAAATCCCTCCGGTATTTATATAATAGATATACAAAGACACATGACAAATGCATATTACCAGAGGCATAACTACAATAGGTGCAGGGGTTGAAATCCCATCTGGGCCTTGAAGTCTAAGGGGCCCCAAAAGTCCCTTTGGCTCATAGACAAAGACCAAAAGCTATTAAAAGATTTGCAATAATTGGGGGCCCCCTTGGAGCTTTTGCATCGTGGCCCATGAGCTTCAAGGTACACCACTGCATATCACAATACAATAATACCATTGGTTTTCTCAGGGAGGAACTCAACTACCAGTCCCCCTCTGAGTCCTCACAATACTACAAGTATATGCAGATATACTTTTATATGGTGGTCTCTAACTGTGAACTATGATTGATTTTTATAAATACCGTATATACTCGCGTATAAGCTGAGTTTTTCAGCCCAAAAATTGGGCTGAAAAGTCTCCCCTCGGCTTATACGCGAGTATATACGGGACCCCCTCACTGTTTGGCGCCCCCACCTCAGGATGGCCCCCCCCCGCACGCAGCGCTGCGCTCATACATTACCAGCCTGTCAGCTGTCATCCTCCGGTGGCGGATCGCGGCTCCCGGCTCCGGCTTCCATCTTCATCTGTGTCTTCCTGCATGTCACATGACCGGCCGGCGTCGCGATGACGTCATCGTGATGAGCCCCGGTCACAAAGCAGGAAGACACAGATGAAGATGGAAGCCGGAGCCGGGAGCCGCGATCCGCCACCGGAGGATGACAGCTGACAGGCTGGTAATGTATGAGCGCAGCGCTGCGTGAGGGGGGCCATCCTGAGGTGGGGGCGCCAAACAGTGAGGGGGCCTGGGGCTGCTGTATACTACCCCTGGGGCTGCTGTATATACCCCTGGGGCTGCTGTGTACTACCCCTGGGGCTGCTGTGTACACCCCTGGGGCTGCTGTGTACACCCCTGGGGCTGCTGTGTATACCCCTGGGGCTGCTGTGTATACCCCTGGGGCTGCTGTGTACTACCCCTGGGGCTGCTGTGTACACCCCTGGAGCTGCTGTATATACCCCTGGGGCTGCTGTGTACTACCCCAGGGGCTGCTGTATATACCCCTGGGGCTGCTGTGTACTACCCCTGGGGCTGCTGTGTACACCCCTGGGGCTGCTGTGTATACCCCTGGGGCTGCTGTGTATAACCCTGGGGCTGCTGTGTATACCCCTGGGGCTGCTGTGTATACCCATGGGGCTGCTGTGTATACCCCTGGGGCTGCTGTGTACTACCCCTGGGGCTGCTGTGTACTACCTAAGGGCTGCTGTATACCACTGGGGCTGCTGTATATACTGCTGGGGCCTGCATACCACTGGGGAGGCTGCTGTATACTACCACTGGGGGGGCCTATATACCACACTGCTGGGGGCTGTATACCTGTGCTGGGGTCCACCCTCGGCTTATACACGAGTCAATAGGTTTTCCCAGGTTTTGGGGGCAAAAGTAGGGGGGTCGGCTTATACACGGGTCGGCTTATACACGAGTATATACGGTACTTTCTGTAGTAAGTTGACATTTACAAACTTATTCAATGACTTTAAAGAACAGACATGTGGAAATAGTTTATGTGATTTCCTCTGCCATATCATTTGAACTTGTTTCGGAGGGAATCTGAATAATCACATTTCATTATCACTGTTCCCTCAGCTCATTAACATCAGTGTTCACTAAGCATTAGCCACCACAACGCTAAAACTGAAGTAGGCATTGAATTGTCAAAAATAATTACACCTAATGTTGAGGAAAAAAAATTAGGAAGAATACAGAGAATACAGATTGATGAAACTGAAAGAAATAATAATAATAATAATGAGAAGAAGTAATAAAGGCTTAAAAATGAACCAAACGGACAAGAAAGATAATGATCCTTTCATATTACTGAACACTGTGGGCCTCAGCCATAGTAACTGGAGCTGACAAAGGGGACAATTCATTGAGGTGCTTAGGCCAGAAATCTAGCATAAACTCCTTAAAGGGAACCTGTCAGCTCATTTATGGCCCCAAATCACTACCTGTCTCTGCAGCTTCCTAGTACATCCCTAACAATCCCCCTCTATGCTAAAACTGTCCTATAATGATTGTAAAAATGATACTTACATCTCTGTATGATAATTAGTCTTCTTGACTACATGTATAGTCAGACTGGGTGGTCTCCAAAGCTGCATTCTTCCTCCTCAATCCCTCGATGCTGGGATTATGTCCCAGTGGGTGCAATTATTCAGTCAGGAGTGTGCTCCTGATTCAAAATTCTTGTTCCTCTTTCCTGGTATGACACGTCATCTGCGCGTCATTTGCGGTCTGTTGCATTGTAGGGGATTATCGGGTGTATGTATACTTCAGAATGCACACAGCACGTGCTCCAGAGTCGGCCTGTACGGCCAATTCACCCGACACACTGTACATGCTACTGTACGGCCAATTCACCCCACACACTACGCATGCTCCTGTATGGCCCATTCACACTGCGCATGCTCCTGTACAGCCAATTCACCCCTCACACTGCGCATGCTCCTGCATGGCCCATTCACACTGCACATGCTCTTGTGCGGCCAATTCACCCCACACACTGTGCATGCTCCTGTACGGCCCATTCACACTGCACATGCTTTTTTACGGCCAATTCACCTCACACACTGCGCATGTTCCTGTACGGCCAATTCACCACATACAATGCTCAAGACCGGAATACTCAGAAGGAGCAACAAGAATTTTGAATCTTGAGCACTCCTGACTGAATCATCCGGCAAACCAGGATGTGATCCCAGCATTCAGGGGAAAGAATGCAGCCATGGAGACCACCCAGTCAGACTACATATATAGTCTGGAAGGCTAAGTACAATACGGAGATGTAAGTATCAATCTAATTTTTTACAACCATTATAGGACAGTTTTAGGTCAACCATGGATGGTTAGGGATGTTCTAGGAAGGAGCAGGGACAGGTAGTGATAGGTGTGGAGGCAAAAACAACCTGACAGGTTCCCTTTAAGGCCAGAGACACACTATGCAAGATGCCTGCGAGATATTCTGATGAGTCTCGCATGACTCACCTGGAACGGCTGCCGGCTTCTGGACAAGAGTGTATCAGATGCTTGTATTTCTATTCAGCTCACGCGCTTCCGTCCAGAGATGCAGTGGCTGTTCGGGGTGAGTCATGCGGGACTAGTGCAAATATCTGGCATGCATCTAGCTCAGTGTGTCTTCGGCCTAATAAGGAGCAACATTTTAACACAATTCAGCAGTAAAAAATGATCTGCTGACCCCGTCCAAAAAGACAGGAGCCGTTCTGGGTGATCCATTTGAGACCCATGTGAGTACTGTATCTCCCATGCATGTTCCATAGTGTGTTTCCACCCCAAGATGAAGGATTCAGAGTTTCATTTGTGTGAGGGTGAGCGACCATGTTGACTAGGGTTGTGGTTAGTCTGTGCCATGTATTCCAAGGATGACTACTCCTGTATGCCTAATTGGATCTATGTGCAATGCAAACATAGATGCAAAAGACTTGAGTTCAATATTCTGAAAACCTTATAAATAAAGTTACAGAAGATATAAAAATTCTACACCCCCCTGTTAAAATGACAGGTTTGTGTCATGTAAAAAAATCATATGAAGTAGAATAATTTCAGAACTTTTTCCACCTTTAACCTCACCCATAATCTGTACAATTCAGATGTAAAGTAGAGATGCAAAGAGAAATATAAAGAACTAAAATAATGTGATTGCATAAATATGTACACTGTTAACCTAATACTTTGTTGAAATATCCTTTAAATTTATGACAATATTCAGTCTATATGGGTAGGAGTCTATCAACATGGCACATGTAGAACTAGCAATCCTTGTCCACTCTTCCTTGTAGTAGCTCCAAATCTTTCAGATTTTCAACTGGATTCAGGTCTGGACTCTGGCCGGGCCATTACAACATGTAGATCTGTATGTGTTGAAGCCATGCTTTGTAGTTTTGGAGATATGCTTAGGGTTGTTGTGGTGCCCCTGCAACCAGGAGACTACAGGGTGAACTGCAGTTGGGAAAGGCAGGACAGTCGGGTCACAATACACCCACACACACACACTCTGACCCTGAGCCCAAGTCACTTCATGTAAGGCAGGGGGTGGCGGGAGTCGCAGAGTGTGGGTGGAAAGTAGCGAGAACCCGGGAAAGGGGTGGAGGAGCTAGACTCCAAGAGGACCTAGGAACACAAATTTGGGTGAGTAGATAGGTACACTGAGGGGAGTGACGCAGAGGAGCCATCCCAGCTGCAGTGAGAACCTGAGCCTTTGACTGTTGCGTGGACTCGGTCCACTGCAAGTGTAAAAAGAACTGTTAAGAACTGTGACCAGTGACTGAGGTGGTATACTGTAATGGAGTAAAGTACCCAATCAACTCAAGATCTGTGTGTGACTGTTATTCCAAGAGTGTTTAGACCGGGCTCGTCTGAGGAGCCGCATACTGACTGCGTGAGCTGCTGCATGGGAAGCAGTGGGTGCCTGCTGAGAGGTACGCTGATCCCTGCATGTGCCGGCCGTAGTAGCTGCAGAGAGAAGATACGTGCAGCATCCCGGGCACAGAGCATCCCTATAACCGCCCGGGGACCAAGCCCTATCCCTGGAGGGCTCATCATCCTAGCTGCAGCCACTACCACCTTCCCTGGCAGATTCCACAGCAGAGGTGGCCACATTGGCCACGACCCATGGGTGGCATCACGAATATCCCCGTAAACTTTACTTGTTCCCTTTCTTTTCCATTGCCGCACCTGGGACTACAGAGCCTGGGTCACTCTGCCGTGGCACTCCAGAGACAGATTGGTCCGACTCTGAGTATTCCCGGCCCCTGGGGGTGCAACATTGCAGTATTGCTGAAATGTGAAATTTATCTTCAACTTCCGCTTTGTAGCAGAGCAAAAGGACAAAGAGTCCAGAAGTCCAGCACTCGTCGCAGAGGAGGGAGGAAAATCAAAGGTTAAATATTACATTTTTTTCCCTTTATTGGTGTCAATAAAAACTTTGCTTATGCGTTTCGGGCAAAACACACAGCCCATAATAAATTTATTACCCATAATAAAGGTATAATACAAAATAAAATAATTAAAAAAAAAACTGGAAACAACAGTACTCCAATCAGACATTAGGAGTGATTATCTCAATTAAATTTATTATACACAGTCTGAGAAAATACCTTGAGTGCACAGAATTATATGAGTGCACAGAATTATATGAGTGCACAGAATTATATGAGTGCACAGAATTACAATAGATATTAGTAAGTTTGCTGTACATACAAAATAGGTATGTAAGATATATAGTTGTTAAAATATGTTTAGTGCAACAACTCCATTCCTGTCTGTGAGTGTATAGTTGCTAGGTTTATATGCTATTAATAAAGTTAGAACAAAAATAAGAAACTCCCAGACGTTCACACACAGGAAGAGCATGTGACTGCATTCAGATCTATGTGCCTATGAAGAGAGAACTGTCTGCAGAAGCTGTAGAGGGACACACAGAAATGATTTCTTGCTGATCTATTAAGCTTATTATTTTGTTCCTGATTGTTGCTGAATAAACCAACTGTTATTGTTACACATTTGGAGAGTATCATGAATAATCCGCTGCCAACAATAATAAAAGTAAAAACTATAAAATATTTGAGACATAATTCATATTACATAAAGACTAACAATAATACAGCAAATCCGTACTGTAATTAAATCCCATAGGGAAGCGAAAATTAAGTTATATTATCCAAAACACTTCCTGGACTCGTGTTAAAGAGATTTGATCCTCACCATGGTATGTTTTTTTTTTACCTGTTCAATAGCGCTTACTCTTATGCCCGAGAGATCCCCACTGTGTGTTTCTGAAAAATGCCTGGATGCACCTGAAAGCGAGCATTTGTCTCAAGATTGAATATTCTGAATATCCAACCAAGTGTGTACAGGTTTAAGGCTGCTTTCACACCTTTTTTAAATCAGGCACAAATCCGGTAAAAAAACGGATCTCTATTTGGCCGATAACGTGCAACACCGGATGGTACTGTTCCAGTTTTTTGCCGGATCTAATAAAAAAATGGAACGGTGCTATCTGGTTTGGTCTGTTATTGTCCAGTTTTTTAACAGATCCATCTGAGGATCACCAATGGCAGTGAGAAGCCCTCCAATGACGTTGTCACTTTTCATAGCTGGGGGCTCCCACGCCTCAGTCAGTGTAGTCCCTGAAGCTGCAGTGAGAGTATGCTTTTTACATTGCTGCAGCTTTTGGGATGTAGCGAAGCCGGGATCTTCGTGGGACATTGTGGGAGGGAATACTTTGAACCTGGGTTGTTTTTTGGGATTAATAAAGTGGAAAAGGAGTGTTTGTATGTTTTCTATTTATAGGAAAAGATTTTTCAGTGTCTGTGTTTATTTCTTTTGATTACAGGTTAGTGATGTGGGGAGTCTCATAGGCCCCTACCCATCACTAACCTAGGGCTTGATTTTTGAGTAATCACAGCTGTCATTAACCCCTTATATTACACCAATCACCACCACACCAGGGCAAATGAGAAGAGCCAGGTAAAGCGCCAGGATTTGGAGCATCTAATGAATATGCCAAATTCTGGGGTGATTGCAGGTTAATATTTTGAAGCTGGGGGGGGGCTCAGAATACCAATTCCCAGCTGTGTGCTTTATCCTAGCTGAGTTTCAAATTGGGGGAACCCCGCAATGTTTTTATTTATTTATTTTTACATCAGTGTGTATGTGTATATGTCAACCAATCACAGAAACCAGCACAGAGGGCATCTGACAGCAACCAATCACAAAGGGAGGGCAGGGGTATGCAGTAAATATGTGTAAGGCTTAATGAATGGACCTGGAAGCAAGTGTGAGACCCTCACGGAAGCGCGGTAAGAATGATTTAGGCTGCCTTCAGACTTGCAGATGCCTCCGCAGCGTTTTGCAGAGGCATCTGCAAGTATCTGCATGCAGACCGCGGCCCCTATGTTTATAATGGAGCGCACGGCGGTCTGCGGATGCCTGCGCACAAATCACACACTCTCGCCCGCACCAGGGACGCAACATCTCGCGTCCCTGGTGCGGACGAGAGTGTGTGATCTGTACGCAGGCATCCGCCTGCGCACAGATCACTAATGGCGGGCAATGAGAGCGCACGGCGGTCTGCAAGCATCTGCAGACCGCCGTGCGCTCCATTATAAACATAGGGGGCCGCGGTCTGCATGCAGATACTTGCAGATGCCTCTGCAAAACGCTGCGGAGGCATCTGCAAGTCTGAAGGCAGCCTTAACTGGTTAATTAATCACCATTTTGCTTTCTTTTGTATCTCCCGTACCCACCATTTCATAGCTTATGATCGGGTTCTCATAGACTTATATGCGGTTCAGGCTCAAGTTCACATCAAGTCTGGTCCCAAACCTGACTTTTTGTTATAAGTCCGGCTGGATGCACTAAACCTGTCTCTACTGATTGGCTAATTCTGAATAAAGGCACATCTCCAATTTTAAGAGGGTGTTCACACTTACACAACCACTTTGACATCTCATGTTCTTATTAACGGGGTTCAGGAGACTAATGACCTACCACATCTTTACCATCACAATAAATCCTAGAGCTGCATATTTTTTTGGCTTGTATTAAGGCAATATGGTAAACACATACAGTACGCAGTTCCCCTGCTTCAAGGTTTGTGTGGAATTTTCCAGTTATCTCTGAGGATCTCAACTTTGTTCCAGAAAATCAATGGATCATTGATCATTGAGCTCTGCTTACTTCTGACGTCAGATGTGTCTGAGACATGTACTAGCTGGTTTATAATGAAATTTAAGGGCCAGGTAATCTTTTACCTAAAATTAATGCCCCCATATTTAATCCAATATATGTGGATAGTATTAATCTCTATAAAGAGAAAATACTAAAATTTCTTCCTATTTTCGTGAAGTAAACATTTATTTACTATGTATTTCTTTTATAGCACTATCATACTCCACAACGCTTTCCAGACATCATCCTCTCTCTCTCCATTGGGGCTCACAATCTAAATTCCCTATCAGTATGTCTCTGGACTGTGAGAAATAATGATTTTTATCTGAATTCTTACCTGGATTCTAATCATATGCCATTTATATATCTGTTTTTTACATTGTTATGGCATCCTTATTTTTATACATCAGTAGTAAATAAAATTTACATAAGCAAATGCATTTTCCTAGGGCGAGAAGGGCCAACCCCAGGAGTAGACTGTCCAGGCCCAACCAACTGGGAGTACAAGTACGTGGGAGACCGTCCGTACTTGTCAATCATCACCACAGCATTGATAGACACTGGATCCCAGGTGACAACCATCCCGAGTATCCTTTACAAACGGTTCTGGTCAGATGTTAAGCTGGAACCCCCAAACCCTGACTTGAACATTGAGCCAACAAATGGTTTGCTAGTTACAATAGAGGGACAATGCAAAGCTACAGTAAAGGTGGGGAGGGTGCAGCTGAAGAACCAGGGTATCATAGTGGTTCAGGACAAACCATACGAATGGGATCCACACGTAATACTGGGTACCAATGTAATGGTTAAATGCCTAGATGAAGTGTTGTTTTTACTCCAACAGAGTGCTGATGCTGGTAAACCAAGAGAGAGGAGAGCTATCCAAAGAGAAATCCGATCTCTGGTGTATCAACAGCAGGTAAACATGTCAAACGGTGAAATTGGCAGTGTACGGGTAACAGATCCTATTCCAATTGTAGTACCACCCAGGAGGGAAATGATGATCTGGTGTCGGGCAGCAATGGGCCTCAGAGGGCAGGACTAACAAGCTGTAGTAGAACCCGTAATGTCTGATAGTAGTCCTACACTCTTGACAGCCAGAGGGTTGGTTGACGTAAGAAAAGGAAGGGTTCCTGTACGCATACTAAATTACGGTGATGACGAAGTAAGACTGCCAAGGTATTCCACTGTTGCAAAGTTGTACCAGGTTGAAAACAATGCTATACATGATGTAAAATCCTTTTCACAAACAGTAGAATCTTGGACAAAGTGCTTCAGTGTCCGTGCTGCTGCTCCGAGACCAAAGAAACACAGACACAGGAATGTCTGGTTCAGCTACAGACTTAATTTTCCGAAGCGTTTCGGAGCCTCCTCCCGAGCTCCTTCCTCAGGGAACATCCAGGTTGTTCCCTGAGGAAGGAGCTCGGGAGGAGGCTCCGAAACGCTTCGGAAAATAAAGGCTGTAGCTGAACCAGACATTCCTGTGTCTGTGTTTCTTTGGTCTCGGAGCAGCAGCGTGGACACTGAAGCACTTTGTCCAAGATTCTGCATTACGACCACGGTCACCATTGGGTGTGCGGTCCCTGCAGCAGCTGCTTGTACGCTATTCTACCAGTTGTGGGTTTCACAACTGACAAAGGTGAGCAATTCCACATCGATAAGTGAAAGTGTGTTATTGAGATAAGACCCTATTTGCGCATTCTTTCTTTCACAGATTTTCACAAACAGTAACTGACGAACCCGCACACTCCAAGGATCGGCTAGAGAAATGGTGTCAGGAGCTCAGCGTAGGAACTGACAACACACCTTCTCATCAGAAAAATGGAGTTTACCGGGTAGTTCAAGAGTACGAGCAGGTGTTTAGCAAACATCCACTTAATTTTGGGAGGATAAAAGGGGTACAACACCACATCCCCACAGGTGACCATGCACCCATCAAAGAAAGGTACAGACCTATACCGCCCACACACTACCAAAAAGCCAAAGAAATGCTTCAGGACATGAAAAATGCAGGGGTCATTAGGGATAGTTGTAGTCCCTGGGCAGCACCACTGGTCCTGGTTAAAAAGAAAGACGGTAGTATGAGAATGTGCGTAGACTATAGGCAGATCAACAAAGTCACACACAAGGATGCATACCCGTTACCTCACATAGAAGAGTCACTAGCTGCACTTAAGTCTGCCAATTACTTTTCCACATAAGATCTTACTAGTGGGTACTGGCAGGTCTCCGTTGCAGAGGAAGATCGTGAGAAGACGGCCTTCACGACGCCCATGGGGTTATGCGAGTTCAACAGTATGCCATTCGGGATGTGCAATGCCCCAGGAACATTTCAGAGACTGATGGAGTGTTGCCTGGGTCACAAGAACTTCGAGACTGTGCTGCTGTACCTGGATGATGTCATCGCATACTCTCAGACCTATGAAGATCATCTACAACACCTGAGTGAAGTGTTCGAGACACTGTCCAAGTACGGTATGAAGCTGAAACCGTCCAAATGTCGCTTGCTGAAACCTAAAGTTCAGTACCTGGGACATGTGGTCAGTGCAGAAGGCGTAGCACCTGACCCAGACAAAGTTACAGTCATCAAGGACTAGCCAGCACCAACCACCTTCAAAGAGGTACGCCAATTTCTAGGACTGGTCGGATACTACCAACGATTCATCAAGGGCTACACCAAAATAGCAGCACTCATGCAAGATCTCTTAGTAGGTCAAGCTAAGAACGACAAGATCAGGGGGCCCCCGTTCCGGTGGGGACCAGAACAGGAACAGTCCTTCCAAAGACTAATAGATGCCTTAACGGGAGAAGAAATCCTGACCTACCCTGACTACAATTTACCGTTCCTGTTATACACGGATGCAAGCAATGAAGGCCTAAGAGCAGTCCTAGCCCAACGACAGCAGGGAAAGGAGAAGGTAATCGCCTACGCCAGCAGAAAACTCCGGCCAACAGAGAGGAATCCGGAGAACTACAGCTCGTTCAAGTTGGAGTTCCTGGCCCTGGTCTGGGCAATCACAGAGCGTTTCAAGCATTACCTGGCATCCTCCCCATTCACAGCTTTCACCAACAACAACCCTCTAACACACTTAGAGACTGCAAAGCAGGGAGCCCTGGAACAACGTTGGGTAGCAAGATTGTCCAACTACGACTTCACTGTGAAGTACCGGGTAGGTCAAAAAAAGGCAACGCTGATGCCCTGTCCAGAATGCCTAACCTCCCAGAAGAAGGAGAAGACATAGATGACCTGGAAGAGATAGAATTACCAGCTTTCCACTGCACAGGTACAGCATCGTGTCACCAGGCGAGCCAAAAGCGTGGAAAGAGAACAGTGAACCCTTTACCTCACCATGACTGGAGAGAGACACAAGCCAATGATCCAGATGTCAGCTTGGTCAGGGAACTGATAACTCAAGAACACGCCAGTACGGATCCTGATGCCTCACCAAATGCCAAACGCCTGTGGAAGGAAAGAGGGAAGTTATTTGTCTACCAAGGGAAACTATGCAGAAGGTATCTGAACCCCAGAACACACGAACTCATATGGCAGATTGTAGTTCCAAAAACAGAAGTCCAAGCCTACCATGATGATGCAGGACACTTTGGATGGAAGAAACTGGAGATGCTACTGAAAGACCGTTTCTACTGGGTCAGTATGCGAGGTTCAATTGACAGATGGTGTAAGAATTGTGGACCATGTCATCTCCGAAGAAAAGACCACTTAAGTCAGAAAGCGCCATTGAAGCCAATAATTACCAAAAGACCTCTGGAAATAGTTGCTCTAGATCATGTGAAGTTAACCCAAGTCGAACGGGTTATACTTACGCACTTACCATGGTTGACCACTATTCAAGATTCCTCGTGGTTGTTCCAGTTAAAGACTTAACCGCAGAAGTAGCCGCTAAAGCGTTTCAAAGTTACTTTTGCCGCCCGCATGGGTATCCAGACCAAGTCTTAACTGACCAAGGACCAGCATTTGAGTCAGACTTGTTTCACGCATTCCTAGGACTATATGGGTGTAAGAATAATAAGGACCACACCATATCATCCCCAGACCAACGGTTTATGCAAGAAAATGAACCACATAGTGATTGACATGTTAAAGACCTTGCCAGGGGGTTGGGGGGGGGTAGGTGGGGAGGAGGGGGGAGGGGATTGGGATGTTTAATTTACTTTACTTAAAATGTGAAAATTTGAACATAGATGTTACTGCTGATTGAAATGTATCATATATACTTGTTTAATAAAAATGTACTTGATTTTAAAAAAAAGACCTTGCCAATTGAAGAGAGAAATCAATGGCCTGAAAAACTTCCAGACCTTGTGGATATCTACAACCACATATCAGTCAGTTCAACCAGTTACGCACCCGCTTATCTAATGCGAGCGAGACCAGGAAAACTTCCAATTGACCTAGAAATGGGAACAATTGAACCAACACAAGATCCTCTAGATGAAGATTGGATTAATCAACGCCAAGAACAGTACAGGAAGGTACAAGAAAGTGTTGAAAGGAATCTGAATCAGAGCAGAAGCAAACAAGAAAATGATTTCAATAAACACGCTTCAGCAGAACCTTTAACAACAGGTGACTTAGTACTTAAAAGAAAGAGAAAAACCACACAATAATGCCGTAAAGATACGACAACTTCAAAACTTGTGTAATCAGTAAGGATAAGGGAAAAACAATTGCAACTGTATCTAGAGACCATTTAAAGAGATGTCCAGAAAAGTTAAAACCCCAGCAAACAATTTACCCTTCAGAAACCATTGAAGAACCAAGAGAAAACTTAGTTCATACAGATATTGGAGACTTACCCGCCGACTGGCCTCAATGCAATGGAGCATTTATCATACCAGTTATCTCATTCTACCAGCCTGTAGAAAACCAAATACCAATTCAACCCATTCAAGAAGAACCAGTTCAAATGCAAGAAATGCAGCCTGTTATACCGGAACCTGAGATTCCTATAATCGGTGAACCTGCTAGTCTCACAGTAAGAGAAAGAATTCACAGACAGTTACCTACATTACCACCTTTAACAGAGAATAGTCCCGTAGAGAGATTATGTACTTATTATGGAATTCCAGAATCACGTAAGTCAATTAGAGGAAGAGACAGTGCATACACTACACCAATAGCAGATTTTGACACACCAATACTACGCAGATCCACATGTAGTACACTAGCATAAACCCCAAATAGATGTGGAGAGTGGGTTTAAAGTGTAGAGGAATAATAATACCTGTTAACACAATGTAAATAGTGACTGTGTTCAAAACTGTAAAAAGTAGTGTACAGAAGGGTGGGGGAACTGGGCCCTGTCCCAAGTATATTAAGTTGTGGACAGAAAGTGCCTGGGTAGTGCAAGAAGGTTAGACCCGGCCTCCTAAGCAGAGACACCCATAGGGAATTTGTGTAAGGTTTAAAATGTGTACTCGTCAATGTGTTTACCCCTGGACTTTACCCTTTTTCCCATTTCTTGAACTTGGACAATAGTCACAGGACTTGTGTGACAAAAACTACCTTTTTCCCTTTTCCCAGCCTGCGGCAGATGGACTAGTGCCGTATGGACTGCTTTTTCATATTTTCCCTTCTTTTTCAGTGATTTTTGTATTTTTGAATTTAATACTTTGTAAATACCGGTTATAAAATGTGTATAAAATGTTTGAATTGTTTAAATTGTAAAGAAAAACTTTTGCTTCATCCCCGGAGAACTGAAGTTAACTAAGGGGGAATGTGGCACCCTGGTTGGGGCACCACAGGAACTCAGGAACACAGAGGACACGAGATCTAGAGGAGCTGTGGCCAACTCCCGACACGTCCGTCGAAAAGGTAGCCGTACTAGGGTCAGGTGACTTGGTACCGGTCGCCCGACAAGACCAACCCGTGAGGAAATGAATACAAAAGGGGGTGTCTTAGATGAGCTATTCCGGTTCACTGAGGATTATCCAGACTGCGATTGTGCAAGGACTGTGCCCTGTGGTGCCACTGAAGTAACAGCTAAGTAAACCAGTTTTAGAACTCAGAACTGTTTGTGAGTCTGCTTATTTCCCACCTGCCGAGCGGTAGACTGATAATCCGCATGGGCCACAGAAGCTGGCCTGGGAGAAGCTCCAATCCCTCTCTCCAGCCAGAACCGCCCCGCTGGCCTACCACCGCCAAACACCACACCGGTCGCTCCACCTGTGAGGAGCAAAACCATCAAAGCTGCAGATCCATCGTGCCCAGAGTTCCCGCACCGCAGTGTGGCACCCTGGTTGGGGCACCACAGGAACTCTTAGGACACAAATGGAAAAGTACACAGCAAGCAGCCTCCACTTACTAACAATACAACACACCTTTCACCCCAGGCCTGTAGGGGGAGCTCCACTGGTTGCCTTAAGCCAGTTCCCCTATAAATACGGGTCCTGGAAGGAGAAACTGCGGAGTGTGCAGTCGCTTTAGAACTGTAAACAGCTAGGAGAGCTGACCTGGTACTGGTGCCACGCTAGGCCCATACCAGCACACCCGGAAAGTGGGAGACCCTTGCAATAGGGGTCATAGGAGCAGGAGACAAATACTGAAAAGGGGCAGAGGAGTCATTTTGACTCACCCTACCAAGTCCGGTCACTGGGTCCGAGCTGCAGGAGCCATAGCGCAGGCTGCAGAAATTAGTACCACAACAGGGAGTTTAGCTCCCTGGACACCTGAAGCACCGCCAGATGAGATCCCGGAGTCGAGAATTCGACAACAATTCCTTTATAGTGCCCTCAGTGCAGCAAACTCAGGTGTAACCCGTCACACTAAGAAGTGCAACTCCGGTTTAATTGGATTCCACATCCACTGGACTCACTAGAAAACATGTACACGAGAAAGCCTATACCACTGCTTGCTGTGGAACCTGTACAAGTGTCTACTTCATCTCCCGGTCGAGTGTACCTGTTGACACCAGTAAAAGGTACTAAAAAGACTTTATGTGTCTGTACATTCTTCCCGGCTTGATACTGAACTACCCGAACTACCGTAGTCCACTCTGTGCAGCTCCTGGCCCCGGGGATTACTGCTCATCCTGTGGGGAGCATTCCATCTAGCTGCCGCACATCCCCCGGAGGCCCAAGCAGCGCCGGTGCCATCACCGGACACCCACAGGTGGCATCACGAGACAATCAAAATTTAATCCCAATTCCCCAGCCCTTCCATTTGACTACCGGGCCCCACAGCCTCAGGTGCGGGACCGTGACAAGTGAAGCATCGCCTGAGACCTGCGACCCTGGCAGCGGTGAGTCAGCAGCATCGGCCATTATTAGCCGAACACCATGGGTGGCGTCACAACAACCAATCCCTAATCCATAATTCCCTCTTTGAACATTTATTGACACCACCAGGGTCACAGAGCCAGGTCTCAACACCCAAGACTCCCACTGCAAGCACCACTGCCCTGTTTCAAGTACCCTAAGGCCCTGGGGGGGTGTCAACTATGCAGCAAGAGCCCACACACAGTTCACAGCATACAATAGGCAGCAGAACACAGCCCCCAGTATACAGCAGGAGGATGCACATAGCCCCCAGTACACAGCAGGAGGCCACACACAGCCTCCAGTATATAGCCAAAAACCACACATAGTCCCCAGTATACAGCAGGTGGTTTCACACAGCACCGAGTATACAACAGGAGGCCTCACAGACCCCAGTATACAGCAGGAGCCCACACACAGCCCCCAGTATAGAGCAGGAGGCTGCACATAACCTTCAGTATACAGCAGGAGGACACATATAAACCCAGTATACACCAGGTGGTTACACACAGCTCCCAGTATACAGCAGGAGGCCATACACAGCCAGCAGGTATAGGGACTGCACACAGGCCCCAGTATACAGCAAGAGGCCACACACAGCCCCCAGTATACAGCAGGAGGCCACACATAGCCATCAGTATACAGCAGGAGCCTGCACACAGCCCCCAGTATACAGCAGGAACCTGCACACAGCCCTCAGTATACAGCAGGAGACTGCACACAGCCGTTGGTATACAGCAGGAGCTTGCACACAGCCTTCAGTACACAGCAGGAAGCCACAATCCCTGTATACAGCAGGAGGTCACACACAGCCCCCAGTATACAGCAGGAAGCCACAGTTCCAAGTTTACAGCAGGAGGTTGCATACAGCCCCCAGAACACAGCAAGAGGCCACACACAGCCTCCAGTATACAACAGGAGCCCACATATAGCCTCTGTATACAGCAGGAGGCCAAACACAGCCACCAGTATTACAGCAGGACGCCTCACATGGCCTCTGTATTACACCAGGAGCCCACACATAGCCCCTGTATTACACCAGGAGCCCACACACAATCCCTGTATTACACCAGAAGCTCACACATAGCCCTTGTATTACACTTGCAGCCTGTGCCTCACATAGCTCCTTTATTATAGCCTGTGCCCACACATAGCCTCACAGGACGCCTCACATAGCCTCTGTATTACACCAGGAGCTCACACATAGTCCCCTGTATTAGAGCAGGAGCTCATACTTAGTCCCACTTTTACACCAGGAGCCCACACATAGCCCCTGTATTACACCAGGAGCCCACACACAATCCCTGTATTACACCAGAAGCTCACACACAACCCCTGTACTACACTTGCAGCCTGTGTATCTCAGCAGAGAGAAGCAAAACTTTGTTAACCCATTCTATTTTATAGCTAAGAATAGTAAGAATAGTTAGTTATTATCTCGGGCAACGCCATGGACTACAGCTAGTATATCCATAAAAATCATTTTTAATACAGATGATGTTTATGGATACTGATATTTTTTATGTAATCATAGATATGAGTAGGTGTCCCACATCTGAAATACTTAAGACTAGTGTATGCTGTGATGTTTTTTCATATGGACATTTGATCCATGAGAAAGAACAGTCATCTGAACAGCTCTGATGAATAATCTTGGACCGTGTGCTCTGCGATTTTAACATGTACAGCAGACATACGAATAAAGTCTATCTATATAATATTGTCTGAACAAGCACTAATAGATGATCATCATGTATGAGGCACACCTTTATTCATTAAAATTTCCCCTAAACAAACATTATTATTATCAATATTTATTATAGCGCCATTCATTCCATGGCGCTTTACATGTGAAAATGGGTGTACATAATGAAGACTAGTACAATATTCATGATCAATACAAGGCGCAGACAGGTACTAGAGGAGAGAGGACCCTGCCCATGAGGGCTCACAGTCTGCAAGGGATGGGTGAAGATACAGTAGGTGAGGAGAGAAGACCCTGCCCACAAGGGCTCACAGTCTACAAGGGATAGGTGAGGATACAATAGGTGAGGAAAGAGGACCCTGCCCATGAGGGCTCATTTTCATGCGCTTAGTTGGCGCTGACATTGCTGGATGCTGCTGTGTATGTGTTTGTCTTTAAGAGCTGGATGGTTGATAGTTGTGAAGGTCCTGGGCCTCCTGTGTTGTGGTCCAGAACTGCATTCACTATGACGTTCGGCTGCTGGTTAAGGAGTTAATGTGTGACTCACCTGGGCTCCCCTCCCCCTGGCCTTTAAGTAGCCTCTCCTTCCACCAGGTGGTGCTGCTGATAGAGTTTCACTCTATGCCTGGAAGCCGTGCTGTGCTGACCTGTGTGTTTGTTTTGCTGAAGTCCTTTCCTTTGGAGTTGCTGTATCCCAGTTCTGTGGAAGGAGGTGAGGGGGAAATAGCACAGGGCTGGTGGAGGAGTTTTAGGGAGAGGCTGGAGGCCCGAACCTTCTTACCTTCAGAGACACCTTAGGGATCAGGGCCATTCAGGGTTCCTAGACTAAGGTCAGACTAGTCTTCTCTGGTCACCCTGCCCATAACTGCCATTCCCTCATCAGCATTCTCACTACACCGTGACGCTCACAGTCTACAAGGGATGTGTGAAGATACAGCAGGTGAGGAGAGAAGACCCTGCCCACAAGGGCTCACAGTCTACAAGGGATGGGTGAGGATACAGTAGGTGAGGATAGGGATCCTGCCCATGAGGGCTCACAGTCTGCAAGCGATTGGTGAGGATACAGTAGATGAGGAGAAAGGACCCTGCCCAAGAGGGCTCACAGTCTACAAGGGATGGGTGAGGATACACTCGGAGACCTAGTGGCAGCTCCAGTGTTTCATGTAGCGCCGGAGTGTTCCTTCAATGTAAGTCTATGGGTGCCTCATTATGGCCCCTTTATTACCCTTATAGAGATGTGTTGTAGGGTTGTGATGTAACTTCTGAGTTACAGTCACAAGATGGTGCAGCGGGACCAGATCAGTGTTAATAAAAGTCGAAGAGGAGGTTGCGTATACAATCGAGGTCAGGAGTTTAGATTAATAGCATCATTCCAGGGGTGAAAAAAACTTTAGTGTGGTGCTTTAACTAGTTTATAATGGTGGAGAAAAGATAGTGTTGTGAAAAGGGGCAGGGGACCAATTGATAAATTATCATTTTTAATACACTCCCTGACAGAAGTTTTGTCGCTTATCCATGTTATGTAAATAAAAGCTTATAACCTGACGTTAAATTCATCCATTGGCTTTATATTTTACTCTTTTGAAAGCTAAAACCCTCCCAAATTTGGTTTAGGTTAAGAAAATAAATTGGCATCAATGCTGATATATTGATCATTTAATGAACACAGAATGGTCAGATTTTAGCAAGACAAAGGTTTTGTCGCCTGGTAATATAATGCACCCAATCCTAGTTCACCTGTGCTCCGTAAATTATCAGTTAATTAGTGGGTGTGTCTAAAAAGAAGCCCAGCACCCCAGACCTTCACTTGAACTGCAACTTGATCTCTGACAACATGCCAAAAATCCACCCTGCGACCAAAGCCTTGATTATCAAGAGGCTGAAGACCAGATCCACTGCGGAGGTGGCTGGCACCTTTAATGTATCTCAGCGCCAAGTACACAGAATAAAAAAAAGATTTAAAGAGACAGGAGATGTATTTGACAAGCCCAGGTCCGGCAGACCCCACAAGACAACTGCTCAGGAGGAACGTTTGTTGGTTAGAAAATCCAAATGAAGTCCCTCTTCCACTGCAGCAGAGCTCCAACAGGCCTGGTCACCTCAAGTCCCTGTGTCAACTAGAATAGTTTGTACGATTCTGTCTTGAAATGGCCTCCATGGTCGAATCAGTGCCCAGAAGCCAGCACTAAACAAAAGGCAAATAAAAAACCGTGTGGCATTTACAAAGTCGCACAGCCTGCTAAACATATGGATGCTGGAAAAGTGGCAGAAGGTGGATTTCTCTGATGAATCTTCAGTAGAATTACACCACAGCAGCCACAAATACTGCAGGAGACCTACTGGAGCCCATATGGATCCAAAATTCACTCAGAAAACAGTTAAATGTGGTGGTGGAAAGATCATGGTCTGGGGTTACATTCAGTATGGGGGTGTGCGAAACATTTGCAAGGTGGAAGGCAATATCAAAAGCCTAAAATATTGAGAAGTATTAACTACCTGTTATATTTCAAATCATAAAAGGAGTCAAATTCTGCAGCAGGATGGTGCTCCATCTCATACATCCATCTCTACATCAAAGTTCCTCCAGGCAAAAAAGATCAAGGTGCTCAAGGACTGGCCAGCCCAGTCACTAGACATGAACATCATTGAGCATGTTTGGGGTAGGATGAAAGAGGAAGCTTGGACGACAAAACTAAAGAATCTAGATGAACTCTGGGAGGCATGTAAGACTGCATTCTTTGCTATTCCTGATGACTTCATTAATAAATTGTATGAATCATTGTTGAACTGCATGGATGCAGTCCTTCAAGCTCATGGCAGTCACACAAAATATTAAATATGACTCTAATAGCACCACAACTTCATTCACCATTGTTAAGCAACGTATATTTGTATTTTAAGTTAATTATTTTATTGAAAATCACATTACTTTCTGTTTGCGACAAAACCTTTGTCTTGCCAAAATCAGACCATTCTGTGTTCATTAAATTATCAATATTTCAGCATTGATGCCAATTTATTTTCTTAACCTAAACCACATTTGGAAGTGTTTCAGCTTTCAAAAGAGTAATTTATAAAACCAATGGATGAATTTAACGTCAGGTTATAAACTGTTATTTATATAACATGGATAAGTGACATAACTTTGTCAGGGAGTGTAGTGAACTACAATTAAACAGCTTTACTGTTATCCTTGCAGGTATCAAGTGTACCATGCTACTCCTTCATCCACTGACATGAAAACCAGATGTCGTAGATTAATTCCTCTGCATTATATTAAATGGAATATTTTATAATAATTACATCATTATTTGTTACATTCATTCCTTAATTGTACAGCAAACATTTATTAAACAAATGCATTTCTCTAAGTAAAGCAAATGCAGTATAGCAATAAGCTGGAGATGGTTAATGTATCTGTTACGGTACATTAGAGTTTGTTATTCCATTTTCTACATAACCTCTTAAACTAATTAAAGTGAAGGAATGGAGAAAAATTAAAGACTCATTCACCAATTAAAATAAAACTGTCAAGTTGCAAGGCATGGGATTATCCACCCAGATAACCACCTACTGCACACATCTCCAGAAATGTTTGACAACAGTAATTTTCCATAAAGTCCTCAGCACAGAAAACAAGAGCTGTGCCTTTTGCTCGCACAGAGATTATATTGTCCTCAGAGGAATATAATCTTATTTATCTGCTATCTTTATGGCAGTGTTAACACTCTCCCAGATAACTGTTACATAGCTCTCTTTGAAAATGTAATAAAAATAGTATGTGATAATAAGGAAAAGCTGAAGTCACGTACAATAGATTCCTTGTTACTAGATTAGTCGTCCAAACGTATAAAGGGGCCTATAAATTATATATTGTTTTCAAAGAGAGTAAAGAGCAGGGTGGTATTACCAAATATAAGTGATATGTAGGGTCGAGGGTGCACCGCCTGGTGCAGGGGTAAATGGGTGCAGTGACACAGAAGCCAAGGAACTAGAAATGGGAAGAAGAAGAGCTTCTGTATACAAGCGCACAACCGTGATGCTGGTGAAAATATACATTTATAGGTTAAAAACAATTATAAACATTCAGCGATTTAAAGAACAAGGCAGCACTCACCGGTATGTGCAGGGTGGTCTTTTAATCTGGATTGTCAAGGATAGACAGGGTGCAGGGAGGTGACCACGGAGGGCCGGTGGATAACGACGCCGTTTCGCAAACGATGTTGCTTCTACGGGTCCAGGTATCCTTGACAATCCAGATTAAAAGACCACCCTGCACATACCGGTGAGTGCTGCCTTGTTCTTTAAATCGCTGTATTACGTTCTGGTGCTTTGGATGTGCACCGCAGGAGGGGTACCCGCCAGGGATGATTTCCCGGAACATGACTGTTGATACCGTTTAGTGCCCTGAACCCTTTTCTCCTTTTGGATTAATTATAAACATACACAATTCATAGACAGGGTGACCAGGACCTGGGTAACAGTTATAGGGGGATACAGTTGTCGGTGTAATTTGTATATACATGGAGCGATACGTATAAGGCATAGGAAAAAATAGCAGATATAAGCATCAATTGGTAATAACCAATTTCCACAAGCAATCATAAGCTGTACACAGCAATAACTTCCAGTGTGGGGTTGATTGGTAGGGCTTGGATGGACACTGTACATCTGGCTAAAGATGTGTAGACAAAGCGTATAGAACCCATAAGGAGAGTGTGAGCTCCCTGCTGTCCACACACCAGGCCACTAACTCCCTGGGTATTGTATGAGTCAGGGCCCTGTGCTCTCTAATGGGTCACCGATAATACTGGGAGCTGTTATATCTTGTACTGTCACCCTGCATAAGACGTATTATTGATCAAACTGCTATTACTAGAGATACTGGTGGTTGTTATACTATATTCTGCTTTCCTGCATTGATTACACTTGTAATATTGATGTAACTGTCATTACTCCTTCACTGCCCCCACACCGTGGCATTATACCACCACCAGTACGTCGTTTACATTGCGGCATCGCCTCTACTGGGTTTTTTACAACAGTACGCATTCTAAACTGGTTTTCCACCCCTGGCATACCAACCTATTGTGACTCTGATGTTTGGGGATACTTTTTGTTGTATAATTTAGGAACTCACGCTCTCCTTACGGGTTCTGTATGCTTTGTCTACACATCTTTAGCCAGACGTACCGTGTTCATATAACACTTGTGTGTGGAAATCGGTTATTACCCATTGATACTTATATCTGCCATTTTTTCCCAAACCTTACATGTATTGCTCCATGTATATACAAATTACACTGATAACTGTATCCCCCTATAACTCTATAACTCAGGTCCTGGTCACCCTGTTTATAAATTGTGTGGCACACAGTGTATGTTTTTAATTGTTTTTAACCTCAGTCAAGGCTCCCTCTTTTCACCCATGTAATAAATTTATATTTGCGCCAGCATCATGGTTGTGCGCACTTGTATACAGAAGCTCTTCTTCTTCCCATTCCTGTATTACCAAATATAAATGGCAAATCTTAGATGCTGGGCACTACTAGGATTTTTACATAGGGAGTTTCCCCATATGTCGGTTGTCTGGATAGAGCGGCTGTGCACATGGGTGTGCTCACTCCAGGGTATACATGACAAAACAGTTCAGAAAAAAAGGGCACTCACCCAAACGGTGCTTTTCAGGAGTTTATTTGTTTCTCATTCAGGGTTCCATACAGTGCAGGGAGGGGAGGAACGTGGAGGGATGCCGGACAACGGCCCGTTTCGTACCCTAAGTGGCACTTCTGCTGGTCCGATAGCTTGTGATGTCATTTCCCTTTATTTATAAGGGGGTTGATCTAATGAACGTCATACTCATCACATGTGACAAAATAATTGTGCAAAAACAGTGATAGCAGTGATAGAAAAATTATAAGTACAAATCCAGAATGCATTTAAAAGAACAATCAATAACAGTTTTGATCATACAAAAAGTGTTTTCTGTAGGAAAAAATATTTCATTTGCGCCATTATTATTAATTTTTGCAGCATTTTTTTTCTTTTGCTGAATTAAGATAGCTTGTTGTTGTAAGTGGTTGTAGAGCCCACTGGGACGGGGTACTCGGTGCCGGACCGGGGTGCTGCTGGGGGATGTCACGGCGGTCCTGGTCCGGACCGTGTCCCGGGTTCACACAAGTAAATGGGGTGTATTTACAGGGGATTAGGTTTATCGTGACGCCACCCACAGGTTGTGGTCAGGGTGACCACCGCTGCTGCAGAACCTCTGGGGATGATGTTTTAGCAGCTTAGATGGAATGGCTCTCCGCAGGTAGGGCCTGGTTCCCCGGGCAGTGATAGTTAAAGTCAGTGATGGTTATTATAGCTGTTGCAGGAAAGTAGGAGTAGTAGTAGAGATGATGAGAGTGGAGGCAATGGCAGTTTATGAGGGAGAGTGGGGCTTCAGCACAAGGATCACACACACTCACGTTTGTTGTCATTTTCCAAGTCTTTACTTTGCAGATGGTATAACAAAGTATTGTCCACGGAGTCTGTACCGGGGCCGGCTTGCTCCCACCCTGACCGGGTCCTTGGCTTCCTACTTCTGCGCTTTATGGGTGGCCCTGCTGCCGCTTTTAGCTGAACTGCTCGCCCTGTCTCCCCTCATGGGTACCAATCTGCTAGGCAACTTGAGTCCTCTGTGTCACTGACCCCTCCGTGTTGCTTTGCTATGGTACAGTGAAGATGGTGGACATTCACTATCCCGGTATTCACTGTCCTGTCTGTCTCAGGCACAGCCTCGGATCCGGTATCTGTCCTAAGCGCCTCTCTGGGGTTAAGTTTAGGGTAACTCCTTGTCTCGGGTATGTTCCTCTGTTCCTCTGACTCCTTTCCTCAGGCCTCTCAGGACCTCCACTCCCACTTGACTCACCTCCAACTCCAGACTAGACTAAACTGAACTGCAAACTGACTAACTGTCACTCCTGCTCTGAGGTAAACAACATTAGCTCCTCCCACTCTTGCAGGTGCCACCAAAGCTCCTCCCACTTCCTAGTGTAGTGTTGTGTGGGGAGTAAACCTGTGTTGATGTTTCTGTGGCACATTAACCCTTGGGGTGCCACATTCCCCCTTAGTTAAAGACAGTACTCCGGGACTGTGGAACAACAAAGAAACAAACAATTAATACAATGAATATTTACAGAGACTTAAAAGTAAAAAGTACAAAAATCACTAAAGTTCAAAAACAGTCCAAAAATTCAAAGAGCAGTCCTTCCGAGGGTTTAGTCTATTGCCTCCGGGCTGATGAATATATACAAGAATGTTTATACCACAACCAGTCTGTGGTAGTATGGTCCATAAAAATAAAAGCAAAAAGTTTGAAGAATATGCAAAAAGTTCATACAGGATAGTCTCTGTAGGTATTGGGCTTTTTAACGTTGCATTAACTATGTACATTTGTCCACGGGCGTATCTGCTTAGGAGGCCTAGATTCGCTACACCACCCCCAGGCACCTTCTTTCCCTAACTTAATGTGCATGGGGGTCAATCCAGATCCTCCACCTTCTTGGACACTATCTACCGGGTTTAATTTACATTTACTCAAACATATTTACATTTTACAGTTAATTTGACCTTTTAATCCCTGTACCTAGCTGGTAACTGCCTTCTGGTACTACGCTCTGATCTGTGTAAAACGGGTATACTACTTGCATGTAGCCTATTGGTGCTGGTGGGCATGTACCTACTTGTAGTGTTCGGTACTATAGTAGATGAAGATCTGACTGTAGGACTGGCAAGCTCACTGGGACCAGGAATTGATTCTTCCTCTACGGGTTTTACTTCCAGTTCTTCAGGTCTTGGGACTTCTTCGGATAATACAGGTTCTGGTGTTGGTTCCACAATTGAAGGGAAATCAATCATTGGGACTACAACTGCTCCGTAGTAATTTGGCCATGTTTTGGGGAAATCTCCTAGCACCGTATGAAATACTTCATCTTCTTTCTCTTTGACAGGTTGGACCTGTACAGGTACTGTTACTTCTGGTGTCTTCAGGGTTTCAGGACACGGTTTGAGATGGTCTCTGGACACAACTACTGAAGTTCTGCCTTCATCTTTGCTTATTAGACACATTTTAGCATTGTCTAAATTGGATGGTAAGACTGTGTATGGGATGGTTTCCCACTGATTATCCAATTTGTTAGTGCGTCTCTTTCTTTTGAGAACTTGCTCACCGGGTTGTAATGGAGTTGCTTGAGCACTTTGGTTATAGGTTCTCTCTTGTCTTGCTCTAGCTTGCTGAAGATTTTTCTCTGCGCACTCTTGTACTAAGCGATACTGTTGCTGACGTAGGGTATCCCAATTGGTTTCTTCAACTTCTGGATCTGGTTTCACGATTCCCATATCTAAGTCAATTGGTAGCTTACCGGGTCTTGCACGCATAAGATAAGCTGGGGTGCAGTTTGTAGAACTCACTGGAACATGGTTGTATAAGTCTACCAAATCGGGTAATTTATCTGGCCATTGATTTCTCTCAGATTCTGGTAATGTTTTCAATAGATCTATTACAATATGGTTCATCTTCTCTTCTAAGCCATTTGTTTGGGGATGGTACGCTGTCGTGCGGATCTTGTTACAGCCGTACATATTGCAGAATTCTTGGACAATCTCTGATTCAAAGGCTGGACCTTGATCTGCAAGGGCTTGTTCCGGGTAACCATGCGGTCTACAGAAATGGGTCTGAAATGCTCTTGCTGCCGTCTTCGCTGTCAGGTCCTTGACGGGTACCACCACTAAGAAGCGTGAGTAATGGTCCACGATGGTTAAGGCATAGACATAGCCTGACCGGCTTGGTGACAACTTGACGTGGTTTATTGCAACTAACTCTAGTGGTTGCTTGGTTACTATGGACTGGAGTGGGGCTCTCTGCTGATCTCTTCTGAGGTTGCATGGGCCACATTTTCTACACCAATCTTCAATTGATTTTCTCATGCCAACCCAATAGAATCTCTCTCTCAGGAGCACTTCCAACTTCTTCCATCCGAAATGACCTGCATCGTCGTGGTAGGCTTCTAAGACCATTTTGACGTCTCGCTTGGGTACGATTATCTGCCAGACCAATTCATGTGTTTTTGGATTGGTATGCCTTCTGCAGAGTTCCCTTGATACAGGAACAACTTGCCTCTCTCTTTCCAGAGCTGTTGAGTCTCTGCCGGGGCGTTCTGGTTAGGGTACACACCTTGTTGTGTAAGCAGCTCTTTCACTAGCTTCACAGCTGGATCACTATCTTGGGTATCAGCCCATCCATGGTGTGCTAACGGGTTAAGACTTGCCTGTTGTTCTCTTTGGTAGATGCCGGGTTGATACTTGTCTACCTTTGAACGATGAAAGGCCGGTAGTTCAATTTCTTCTAACTCTTCCGGTTCCTCTTCCACATCTTTCAGGATGTGGCATCCGGGATAAGGCATCTGGGTTCCCGTTCTTGCGGCCTGCCCTATATTTGATGACAAAATTGTAGTTAGACAGCCGGGCTATCCATCGCGGCTCCAATGCACCTAATTTTGCTGAATCCAGGTGGGTCAACGGGTTGTTATCCGTGTAGATGGTAAATACTGCAGCTGCCAAGTAGTGGTTGAAATGTTCAGTTACAGCCCAAACTACTGCCAGTAGTTCTAACTTGAAGGAGCTGTAGTTCTCGGGATTTCTTTCTGTAGGCCGGAGCTTCCTACTTGCAAAGGCAATAACTCTCCCTTTGCCTCCTTGCTTCTGCGACAACACTGCTCCCAGTCCCACGTTGCTGGCATCCGTGTATAGAATGAATGGTTGATGGTAATCAGGGTATGCCAGAATCTCTTCTCCCGTCAGTGCACACTTCAGTTTGTTGAAGGAGTCTTCCTTCCCTTCACTCAACTGGAAAGGAGGATTACGGGTTGAAGACTTTCTTGATTGTCCTACCAGGATGTCTTGCAGGGGAGCTGCTAGCTTCGTGAATCCACTGATAAATCTTCTGTAATAGCCTACCAGGCCCAGGAATTGCTTCACTTCTTTCACGCTTGTAGGTCTTGGCCAATCCCTTATCACAGTGACTTTATCAGGATCCGGTGCTTCTCCCTCTGAACTCATGACATGCCCCAGGTACTGTACCTTTGGCTTGAGAAGGTGACATTTGGATGGCTTGATTTTCATGCCATATTTGGATAAGGCTTCAAACACTTCTGCCACGTCTTGTAGATGTTGCTCATATGTCTTGGTGTAGACTATGACGTCATCTAGGTACAGGAGATTAGCAAATAGAAAAACAAGCGGTGTCAGAGGATTGGAGCGCTAAAGAAACCACGGGTTGGTGATTAGATTACCGATAATTTATTGCACGAACAGCAGGGGTCCAGTATGCCACAACGCGTTTCGACGCACAGATGCGTCTTTCTCAAGTGGATACATGACAAAACAGTTCAGAAAAAAAGGGCACTCACCCAAACGGTGCTTTTCAGGAGTTTATTTGTTTCTCATTCAGGGTTCCATACAGTGCAGGGAGGGGAGGAACGTGGAGGGATGCCGGACAACGGCCCGTTTCGTACCCTAAGTGGCACTTCTGCTGGTCCGATAGCTTGTGATGTCATTTCCCTTTATTTATAAGGGGGTTGATCTAATGAACGTCATACTCATCACATGTGACAAAATAATTGTGCAAAAACAGTGATAGCAGTGATAGTAAAATTATAAGTACAAATCCAGAATGCATTTAAAAGAACAATCAATAACAGTTTTGATCATACAAAAAGTGTTTTCTGTAGGAAAAAATATTTCATTTGCGCCATTATTATTAATTTTTGCAGCATTTTTTTTCTTTTGCTGAATTAAGATAGCTTGTTGTTGTAAGTGGTTGTAGAGCCCACTGGGACGGGGTATCGGTGCCGGACCGGGGTGCTGCTGGGGAATGTCACGGCGGTCCTGGTCCGGACCGTGTCCTGGGTTCACACAAGTAAATAAGGTGTATTTACAGGGGATTAGGTTTGTCGTGACGCCACCCACGGGTTGTGGTCAGGGTGACCACCACTGCTGCAGAACCTCCGGGGATGATGTTTTAGCAGCTTAGATGGAATGGCTCTCCGCAGGTAGGGCCTGGTTCCCCGGGGCAGTGATAGTTAAAGTCCGTGATGGTTATTATAGCTGTTGCAGGAAAGTAGGAGTAGTAGTAGAGATGATGAGAGTGGAGGCAATGGCAGTTTATGAGGGAGAGTGGGGCTTCAGCACAAGGATCACACACACTCACGTTTGTTGTCGTTTTCCAAGTCTTTACTTTGCAGATGGTATAACAAAGTATTGTCCACGGAGTCTGTACCGGGGCCGGGTTGCTCCCACCCTGACCGGGTCCTTGGCTTCCTACTTCTGCGCTTTATGTGTGGCCCTGCTGCCGCTTTTAGCTGAACTGCTGGCCCGGTCTCCCCTCACGGGTACCAATCTGCTAGGCAACTTGAGTCCTCTGTGTGACTGACCCGTCCGTGTTGCTTTGCTATGGTACAGTGAAGATGGTGGACCTTCACTATCCCGGTATTCACTGTCCTGTCTGTCTCAGGCACAGCCTCGGATCCGGTATCCGTCCTAAGCGCCTCTTCGGGGTTAAGTTTAGGGTAACTCCTTGTCTCGGGTATGTTCCTCTGTTCCTCTGACTCCTTTCCTCCTCAGACCTCTCAGGACCTCCACTCCCACTTGACTCTACTCCTGCTCCAGACTCAAAGTAAACGAACTGCAAACTGACTAATTGTCACTCCTGCTCTGAGGTAAACAACATTAGCTCCTCCCACTTTTGCAGTTGCCACCTAAGCTCCTCCCACTTTCTATTGTAGTGTTGTGTGGGGAGTAAACCTGTGTTGATGTTTCTGTGGCACATTAACCCTTGGGGTGCCACACATACATGACAAAACAGTTCAGAAAAAAGGGCACTCACCCAAACGGTGCTTTTCAGGAGTTTATTTGTTTCTCATTCAGGGTTCCATACAGTGCAGGGAGTGGAGGAACGTGGAGGGATGCCGGACAACGGCCCATTTCGTACCCTAAGTGGCACTTCTGCTGGTCCGATAGCGTGTGATGTCATTTCCCTTTATTTATAAGGGGGTTGATCTAATGAACGTCATACTCATCACAAGTGACAAAATAATGTGGCAAAAACAGTGATAGCAGTGGTGAAAAATTATAAGTACAAATCCAGAATGCATTTAAAAGAACAATCAATAACAGTTTTGATCATACAAAAAGTGTTTTCTGTAGGAAAAAATGTTTCATTTGGGCCATTATTATTCATTTGTGCAGCATTATTTTTCTTTTGCTGAATTAAGATAGCTAAATAGAAATCCAGGTGGATTAATCAAAGAGGACAACAATAAATGGTTTTAAAAGCGGTCATTTTAATCTGCAGTAGAAACCAGCTAACATACAGTCATAGTTCTTGTATCATGTCATCATTTGAACTACTATGAATTTACAAAGATCATTTTTCTAAAGATAATTATTTGTTCAGTTCGGTTTTTATAGTTAGTAAATTCCTGTATCTTAATGGAGTGCCAGAGGGCTGGTTTTATCCGAAAATTTCATAGTTTAATATTTATTTATCAATTTTATTAATTTTTATATATTAAATAAACCAGTCCTACACATCTCCATTCAGTGACAGAAGAATGTGACATATTAAATACATGACCAAAGTCGTAATTACTAAAAAGGGGTTATTAATATAAAGGAAAATATTATGATACATATATCTATTATATAATCACGAATGGGATTTTTGCCCCTTTTGAGTCCGCTCACGCTGTGAGTCAATGTCGTCATGTGGATACGCCCGAAGCATTGGCCGCGCAGCGGCCATTGCGAGCAGTTCTAAGGCGACTCGCTATGCCCGCGCAGCGGGCATGGCGAGTCGCCTTAGCAGCGCGAAGCATTGGCCGCGAAGCGGCCATTGCGAGTCAGAGACTCGCTCTGCTAGAATCCCGATGCATGTGCATCGGGCACCCAGCTAGTATATATATATATATATATATGTCCTTTTCTATATCTTTATCCTCATTCTTAATCAATTACCCCAATATAAATTATTTTTCATCAATATCATTTAAAAAGAAAAAAAAAAAAGAAGCCCCTAACTTTGATATCCATAGTTATTGCTATGTCCAATATTATAACAAATATCCTTTGACTGCTTGTATTTATTATTTAATTAATAGATATTTTTCGTCTTTTTAGAAAAACACATTTTTACTTATTACTGCTATACTACTCGTGGACTCCTCAGGGCTGTAGAGTCCTGGTTGGGAGGGAGATGAGAAGGAGAGAGTCGCAGATCTAAGTGCAGATGTAATGAAATTATAGTATAGTCAGAAAGAATGCTCCTCACCTTTTAGATGTCTTGTTACAAGTATAGAGTGCAGGAGTGAAGCTGTATCCACTGCTGGTTTGCAGCTACGTGCCGGACACTCAGAACCTCCAGCCAGTATGTTTGTCAGAAATAATCATTGGAAAAACATCCGGTTTGAATCACGAGCGCTCCCAGGTAACTGAAGAAGGCTATTTTTAAATGTTTTAGCTGAAACGCTTTGTTTTAAGTTTTGTTAATAAATTCTGAAGTTATAAAGTGACTTCTCTTCCATCCTGGGAACGCTCGTGATTCAAACCGGATGTTTTTCCTATGATTACTTATTACTGCTGATTTTATTTATGAATAAAGCAAGTAAAATATAGAGGAGGGGAGAATAGATAGAAAATGCGGGACGAGACAGGAAATTAATACCATTACAAACCGATATAAAAACAAAGAAAAAGGAGAAATTCCTTAGAGATAAGGAAGACTATGACACAGGCCATATCTGTAATTGGGGCAAGTTTAATACTCCCAGACAGCCACAAAAACCTTTCAATCCACCGATAAAACTCCTAAAAAACCTCACCCTCCAAAAAATACAACTACGCCAAAACAAACTACCTAAAAATAAAAAAGGGCAGAAAAATGATACTGATTCAAGACCCTTTAGGAGGAACAGAATCAGAAGAGGCAGAGGAGGAAGAAGAAGATTCAGGAGTCAAACCACCAGTGGTGAAACGCAAGCATGTTTCATGGAGAGACTAAATGATACTATTACAGAGGACACTAATATCATTAATCTAATAGTAGGTTTACATGCTAGGATATCCTGAACGATATCCTTGAAATGTCACAGATATGTGATCATTGAAATGATTTCGTTCGGGCGTCGTTGCGTGTAAACGAACAATATAGGATGAAAAGATCGTTAGATCGTTCATCCTAGATTTGAGATCCTGACCTCAAATCTATCGTTCATCGTCCAATTAACGCTGCTTCAGGAACCAGCATCGTTCAGTGTGACACCATGATGAACGATATCATTCAAAAAGCTCCTATTCCTGCCAGTTTATTACATCGCTCCCTCCTTCCTCTCCTATTTAACAGTTGTGCTGCCGCATAGGATATCGTAAACAATATCCTTGTGTGTGACAGCGCACTAACGATGTCGGAAAGATCACGGCCACGTGATCGTTCCAAGGATATCGTTTACGATATCCCAGCGTGTAAGCCCACCATAACAGATAAAGTCTTAACCGATGAGATTACAACATTGCTAAGGAAAATCTTAATTTTTGCCTACCAGAAAAATTCAATTTAACAGACTTTAAAATTGATATATTTAAGGAAACACACAAGATTCATTTGTTGAAACACTTTCATTCGCAAAAAAATAAAAAAAGATGTAAGAACACCAGCAACCACACATACTATAGGGTCTCTAGGTTTTTTCAGCCAGAATACGGCGATAAGCAGCTTGGTAAGTGATGTGAATTTACTGCTAAGTATCAATTATGTCAAATTCGTCTGTCACTGAATGAAGTTGTGTAGGACTGGTTTATTTAATATATAAAAATTAATAAAATTGATAAGAAATACATATGGTCCCTTAAGGACCAAGACACTTTGCAGCTTAATGACCAGACCGTTTTTTGTAATTCTGACCGGTGCCTCTTTATGAGGTAATAACTCTGTAACACTTCAATGAATCCTAGCGATTCTGAGATTGTTTTTTCGTGAAATATTGGGCTTCATGTTAGTAGTAAATTTAGGTCAATCATTTTTGTGTTTATTTGTGAAAAAATCTAAAATTTTATGAAAATGTTGAAAATTTTGCAATTTTCACATTTTTTATTTTTATTTTGTTAAATCAGAGAGTTATGTGACACAAAATAGTTCATAAATCACATTTCCCACATGTCTACTTCACATCAGCACAATTTTGGAAAATAATTTTTTTTTGGGTAGGAAGCTATAAGTGTTCAAAGTTCATCAGCAATTTCTCAATTTTCCAGCAAAATTTGCAAAACCATTTTTTTAGAGACCACATCACATCTGAAGTCCCTTTGAGGGGTGTACATGACAGAAAACACCCAAAAGTGACACCGTTCCAAAAACTGCACCCCTCAAGCTACTCAAATCTTCATTCAAAAAGATTATTAACCCTTCAGGTGCTTCACAGGAACACAAGCAAAGTGGAAGAAAAATATTGACATTTTGATTTTTCCAACAAAAATGTTCTTTTAGCCTCAATTTTTTCATTTTCACATGGGCAACAGGATCAAATGCATCCAAATATTTGCTCGGCAATTTCTCCTAAGTACACCGATACCTCATATGCGGTCATAAACCACTGTTTGGGCGCACGGCAGGGCTCAGAAGGGAGGGAGCGCAATTTGACTTTTTGGAGCTAATTTTATATTCAAAAAGTCAAATTGCACTCCTTCCCTTCTGAGCCCTGCCGTGTGCCCAAACAGTGGTTTATGACCACATATGAGGTATCGGTGTACTCAGGAGAAATTGCTTAACAAATATTAGGATGCATTTTATCCTGTTTCTCATGTAAAAATGAAAAAATTGAGGCCAAAACACAATTTTTGGGGAAAAAAAAGTACTATTTCATTTTTACAGATCAATTTGTGAAGCACCTGGGAGTTAAAAGTGCTCACTATGCATCTAGATAAGTTCCTTGGGGTCTAGTTTCCAAAACGGTGTCACTTGTGGGGGAGCTCCAAAGTTTAGGCACACAGGGGCTCTCCATAGGCGACATGATGTCCGCTTACAATTTGAGTGGAAAATTAGCTTGAATTGTTAGCGGACACGATGTCGCGTTTGGAGAGCCCCTGTGTGCTTAAACATTGGAGCTCCCCCACAAGTGACCCCATTTTGGAAACTAGACCCCCCAAGGAACTTATCTAGATGCATAGTGAGCACTTTGAACCCCCAGGTGCTTCACAAATTGATCCTTAAAAATGAAAAAGTACTTTTTTTTTTCACAAAATTTTCTTTTTTCATTTGTACGGATGAATTTGTGAAGCACCTGGGGGTTCAAAGTGCTCACTATGTATCTAGATAAGTTCCTTGGGGGGGTCTAGTTTCCAAAATGCGGTCACTTGTGGGGAGCTCTAATGTTTAGGCACACAGGGGCTCTCCATACGTGACATGGTGTCCACTAACAATTCCAATTGTTAGGGGACACCATGTTGCGTTTGGACAGCCCCTTATCAAAATGCATAGTGAGCACTTTGAATCTCCAGGGCTTCACTAATTGATCCGTAAAAATGAAAAAGTGCTTTTTTTCACAAAAATGTTCTTTTAGCCTCAATAGTTTCATTTTCACATGGGCAACAGGATAAAATGGATCCTAAAATTTATTGGGCAATTTCTCCTGAGTAAACTGATACCTCATATGTTGTGGAAAACCACTGTTTGGGTGCACGGCAGGGCTCGGAAGGGAAGGAGTGCTATTTGACGCTCCAAACGGAAAATTAGCTGAAATAATTAGTGAACACCATGTCGCATTTGGAGATTCCCTGATGTGCCGAAACAATGGAGCTCCCCCACAAGTGAGATTTTGCACTGATGATTTGGGGCTCCACTGTATTTTTGGTCACCAGCACAGGTACAACAGGCATGTACAGTCTGCTATTCACCCCCAGCTGCCTAGTTTTACCTGGATGGTAATCCAGCGGAACCCTTTTTTTTTTAAATTCTTGAAATAATTTTTTTTAAAAAAACGACGTGGGCTTTGCTGTATTTTTAGTTTGCAGCCAGGTACAACTAGGCAGCTACGGGCTGCCACCCCCAGCTGCTTAGTTGTACTTGGCTGGTAACCAAAATACAGCGAAGCCCTTTTTTTAAAATAATTTCTTGAAATAATTTTTTTTAAAAAATGACGTGGGCTTCGCCATATTTTTAGCTTCCAGCCAGGTACAACTGGGAGCTGGAATCCACAGCGTGGAGAGGGCCAAGTGTTCTGAGCCCCCCACGCTGCAAATTTCAGCCCACAGCCACCCCAGGAAATGGAGCATGTATTAGAAGCACCATTTCCTGGCTCTATACCCAGACTCTTCCAGTTGCCCTGGTGCCGGTGCCAAACTGGGTAATAATGGGGTTAACACCAGCTTTGTATTGGCAGCTGACACTAAGCCCGAGGTTCATAATATCGGGCCAATGTTAGACCTGGCCATTATGAACTTCTAAGTCAATGATAAATTAGACACGACACAGCGTGAAAAAAATAATTTTATTATAACAAAAATATTTCGACTCCATCTTTATTACCCCCATGCCCTCCGATGTAGTCCACAACGATGGTCCCATGACAGTCGGTCGCCTCCAGAGACTACAGCAAAGGATCAAGGGTCCTTTAGCTGCAGTCTCTGGGGGATCACACTTATGCTGCACTGCAGGGCAATGATCTGCCATACAGTACAGCTGTCAGGTTATCAGATGTCGCCATGGCAACCTCAGGTTGCTATGACAACCTGAGGTTGCCATGGCGACATCTGGTAACCTGACCCAAGTACCAGGTTACCAGATTACCACAGGTTGTCATGACAACCTCAGTTTGCCATTGTGATATCTGGTAACCTGACCCAAGTACGAGGTTACCAGAGATTAGCTCAGGTTGTCATGACAACCTGAGGTTGCCATGGTGACATCTGGTAACCTGACCCAAGTCTCAGAGATCACATGATCTCTGAGGCTTGGGTCAGGTTACCAAATGTCGCCATAGCAACCTCAAGTTGCCGTGGCGACATCTGGTAACCTGACCCAAGTACCAGGTTACCACAGATTACCTCAGGTTGTCATGACAACCTCAGTTTGCCATGGCGACATCTGGTAACCTGACCCAAGCCTCAGAGATCATGTGATCTCTGGGACTTGGGTCAGTTTACCAGATGTCGCCATAGCAACCTCAGGTTGCCATGACGACATCTGGTAACCTGACCCAAGTCCCAGAGATCACATGATCTCTGAGGCTTGGGTCAAGTTACCAGATGTCGCCATAGCAACCTTAGGTTGCCATGGCAACCTCTGGTTACCATGGTGATCGACCCATCACAATTACATTATGATGGGCCGATCACCATGGGGAGATGGGAGTAAATCTGCACTCCCTCTCCCCAGACACTCAATAGCACTTAGGGGTGACACAGGGACAGCATCCACATAGTGATCGCTGCCCCTGTCAGATTTCTGTGCTGAGCCTCATCTCCTCCATGCAGGGATGAGGCTGAGTGGAGCGGGGCAGAGCAGACCGGGCAGTACAGGATGGAGGAGGAGAGCGAGGAGCGGACAGAGGAGGAGAACTGGGTGCCGACAGAGGAGGTGAGCGGGGCACAGGTTGGAGGAGAAACAAGAGAGGGGAGGAGGAAGCGGGGAGAGAAGGAGGAGGAAGCGGGGAGAGGAGTGAGGGGAGCAGAGGCAGGAGAGAGGGGAGCGGAGGCAGGAGAGAGGGGAAGAGGGCGGGGAGAGGATGGAGGAGACAGGGAGCGGGAGGCAGGAGACCGGGAGCAGAGGCAGGAGACCGGGAGCGGAGGCAGGAGAGAGGGGAGGAGGGATTGGAGGCAGGAGAGTGGGCATAGCAGTGGACGGGCAGCAGGGATGATTGCAGGAGCTGGGCACAGCTGACAGCCCGACTCCTGCAGAGATCATGCAGAGAAGTGCTGACATTCAGCATTTCCCTGCACGATCATGATGTGATCGGTCAGTCAGATTGACTGACCGATCACATCGCTCTGAGTGTGGAGAACACTAAAAAGGGTCCTCACACCTCTGCCCCTGACCCTCAGCTGTCACTGACAGCTGTTAGATTTGAGCTGTCACTGTTTGTTTACAAGCAGTGACAGTTCAAAGCCATGATGAGTTTAGCCGTCATGATGCGGGAACTGGAATAAAACGATGTTTGGGTGAGCGCTGGGATATGAAGACAGCTACACTTCAACAAGTATTTTACCTGTAAGTTTATTGTTCAAATCACACTAGGTCCTCTCCCACAACATGTTTCGACGCTCAGGGCGTCTTCCTCAAGTGGAAGTGAGGAAGACGCCCTGAGCGTCGAAACATGTTGTGGGAGAGGAGCTAGTGTGATTTGAACAATAAACTTACAGGTACAATACTTGTTGAAGTGTAGCTGTCTTCATATCCCAGCGCTCACCCAAACATCGTTTTATTCCATTGCCTGCATATCCATCTCCCTATGGGGAGAGCGGTGGAGCAGCTCCGGAGGAGAAGACAAATCTAACAGAGGAGAGGAAAACACGTGACGGATCACGTGCAATTACACAGGCGGACACCGAGGAAAAAGGGAAAGAAATCCACACCGTCCAGAGAGAGACCCCGTGCACTCACTACGTGAGCCCCCCTGTTGTGCGGACAGCACAACAGGAAAAGGTGAGTGTAACGGTGACTTAACAGAGGGTGGATATAAAAATATAAAGCAGCGTGGCGCAACCAATTTCTATATCTCATTACATGATGCGGGAACTGACATCTTTTCATGATGGCTAAACTCGTCATTGATCGTAATGGGGTTAAACTATGAAATTTTCGGATAAAACCAGCCCTCCATATACAGGAATTTGGCTAACTATAAAAACCTAACTGAACAAATAATTATCTTTAAAAAAATGATCTTTGTAAATTCATAGTAGTTCAAATGATGACATGATACAAGAACTATGATTGTATGTTAACTGGTTTCTACTGTAGATTAAAATGACCGCTTTTAAAACCATTTTTTGTTGTCTTCTTTGATTAATCCACCTGGATTTCTATTTAGCTATCTTACTTCAGCAGAAAACAAAAATGCTGCACAAATGAATAATAATGGCCCAAATGAAACATTTTTTCCTACAGAAAACACTTTTTGTATGATCAAAACTGTTATTGATTTTTCTTTTAAATGCATTCTGGATTTGTACTTATAATTTTTCACCACTGCTATCACTGTTTTTGCACAATTATTTTGTCACATGTGGTGAGTATGACGTTCATTAGATCAACCCCCTTATAAATAAAGGGAAATGACATCACAGGCTATCCGACCAGCAGAAGTGCCACTTAGGGCACGAAACGGGCCGTTGTCCGGCATCCCTCCACGTTCCTCCACTCCCTGCACTGTATGGAACCCTGAATGAGAAAGGAATAAACTCCTGAAAAGCACCGATCGGGTGAGTGCCCTCTTTTTTTCTGAACTGTTTTGCCAAATATAAATGATGATAACCATAAAGGTTATAGTAGACAGAGTGAAGGAAATTGGATTTATTGTCCATATCCATTGGTTACATCACGGTTAATACCCCAGGCCTTGAGACAGTTGTATCCTGGTTGTCCTTGTTTGGGTTACATCGGGGTAAATACCACAGGCCTTGATACAGTTGGATCTTGGTTGTCCTTGTTTGAGTTACATCACAATAAATACCACAGGCCTTGAGACAGTTGGTTGTCCTTGTTTGGGTTACATTGCGGCAAATATTGCAGGCTTTGATACAATTGAATCCTGGTTGTCCTTGTTTGGGTGACCGCAGGCCTTGACATAGTTGGATACCAGATGTCCTTATTTGGGTTACATCACGATGAATTCCGCAGGCCTTGAAATACTTGGATCCTGGTTGTCCTTGTTTGGGTTACATTGCTGTAAATATCACGGGGCTTAAGACAGTTGGATCCTGGTTTTCCTTGTTTGGTTTACATCGTGGTAAATACCGCAGACCTTGACACAGCTGGATCCTGGTTGTCCCTTTTTGGGGAATCCCACCTTGCACCCTCAATTCCCTTGACTTATATGCAGTGAATATAACCTATGCAATATGTTTAACAAAGGGTCTTCATCTGAAATGTTACACAATACTGTATTTACCATGGTTTAACCAATGGATATAAAATACTGACAATAAATCCAATTTGAAGCATATCCAAGTTCCTATAGATGTGGAGTTCCTTCACTTAGTCTACTATAGGTCTACAGTAGGTCAGTAGTCAACTCCAGAGGAACTCATATAGTCTACTATAGGTCTACAGTAGGTCAGTGGTTGACTCCAGAGGAACTCGCATCCTTCCCAAACCAACTCTAATTCAATGGGTCTGCCACCTACCTGTTTTATTACTATCCATAAACCATGTCCATATTTGCTTGTAGGAAGTGACTGGTGATCGTAAGGGTTGAGCAGAAGAATTTCGATTTCTCTTCACAGTACAGTAGCACACATTCTTAATGGTTGAAAACAAATGACAAGAGTATTCTCAGCATAATAAATTGTTAAAATGGAAAGTGCATGCAACTATGCAAATTAACTCTTAGTAAAAAGTGTATCCATACTCAAAAACATAGGGATTTCTACTTCTATGGAGAGCTATTCACTACCTAGGTTACCGGCTACTGCTGGAGTTGGCAGCTATGTTTTAGAGCTTATATGTGCTGTTCTGAAGCTATTCAGTACTCAGGATCTGGCAGCTTTAGTGGTGCTGTATGCATCCGATGCTTAGAGCATTAGAGTGCACACAATTTAGCTTCAATTAATCAGGAATGCACTACCGACAAGCAGGAAGCCGGGAGTCTGGGGAGTGGTGACCTCCAGAAAATCTATGAAGAGCTGCACTTGATATTTACAGTTCTTTGCAATAAGCCATGAAATACTTTGTTTGCACTTAACAAGACTTTTCTTGGTGGTTGGTGCATGTTTTAGGTTATGCTTGGTCACATACAGCATTTGAATTTGCTAAAACTCAATGTAAACAGTTTTGTTTTTATACTTAAGTGTTATTCCAAAATGGTAAAAGTAATGGACAGTGTTAGGCTAAGGTCACACATAGCAATCCATTTTTGGAAGTGTTTTCCATGCCAAATCCGTTTTCCCTAGGCTGCTTTTTGTGCCTCCTGTGCCCCTGAACGTTTTTGGGACTTTGCCATTTTCTACATAAACAATGCTCTAAAAAATGGATCAGTTTTTCCATAGATCTGTTTTTTTACTGCACCCAAAAATATTCCTACCAAGATTTTTGGGTTTAAATAACCTCCTAGGAACGTTTTTGGGTGCAGAACAAAACCAATAGGGTATTTATTACATATAATCCATTTTTGCATCAGTTCTTGGTCTTTGGCCCAAGCGTAAGGCTGAGCTCCTAGGTTCCAGGCTACTGAAGACCTTTTCAACTTTTCCAGAGTTCGGGGAGGACATCAGCTCTGATAATAGGGTCTCACAGCTGCACCCCAACAGTTTGAGAAGCTTTCTTAGAAGAGTTGATATCCTGAGACCACAGGGGGGCATGTAGCCCCTCACTTTGTCACTGAGAATGATTCGATTCTCTAGGAGTAATCACTCCAGAGTGGTTCTTGTGGTGGGATACAGTTCTGGACAGTGGTCTTCATCCTATTAGGTAGATAAGAATTGATGTGTGTGTATGTGTGCTTTATTAAAGATGGAGTGAATGATTAGCCTAAGGCTATGTTCATACGTTGCGTTTTTGCTAAGTTTTTTCAAGAGTTTTATGCAAATTAAAAGCTGCTTTAAGTCTTGCTTATCTTGATTCCTATACAAGCTGGCCCTAACCTTTTCCACGAGCTTTGGTTTTACTATTTGACTGACAGTTGTTAACAGAGTCCTTGAATTCCTACTCATGAGTGTTGGGTGTGTTCCAGTATAGTCATGGATATATCTGTATCTCCCTGCTTTCTCTCTTGTTACTGCTAGCTCTACTTCACTATTACTATATACTGTATTTGGTATCCTGGAGATAACAGGGGACATTTATTATTATAATTACAGCACTCTCTGCTTTGAGGGTTGGGGCCACCTACAGGTGACAAATATAGTGTAATTTATGCCAGATTGCATCAGTTATATGTAAATGTATACCAGCCTCTGGCTACTTTACAATTAATTTTTTGTCAAACACGCAGCTGGTGATGCACCTCTTTCGAAATCTATTGTATTTTACATTTTTGAGATTTTTATGCCATTTTATTAAATGTGTAGTTTTAGACTATAGAAAAAACAGGGCTCAGATCACCATCAAGCCCTCAGACACCATGGAGGACAGAAAACACCTCTAAGGGGCCTTTCACACTGGAAGATCAGGAAAAAACCTGATTCTTATGGCCACTTTACACGTCCCGATGTCGTCGTCCAACAACGATAAAAAGTCACGTGGTTCGTGCGTTGGCCCTGATATCGTTCATGCGTTGTATGGTGTAAATGTGCAATGCGACGCAAGAACGATGCCAAAACGATATCGGAAAGAATTGTGCAGGCTCTCCAACTGCCCGATATTGGATGGACGATCAGGCAGGATCATGCTGTGTGACAGTCCAACACCGACTTGGAGAGCAACTTCCCCTATTCTCTCCCATGTTAAATGGTCGTTCCCTGAGTCGCTCGTACAAGGGGGCGTAGACATCGCAGTTGCGTTGCCTGCCGATATCGCCCTGTGTGACATCTCCTATGCGATCTTGGATTACAGGCAAAAAAGTGCGCGCTCCCGTGCCGTTGGATACAATATTGAAACGATGTTGGGACGTGTAAAGTGGCCATTACAGGATTCATTTTTTTGCCCATTCACTTTAATTTTGTCAGGTAGAATGTTGTTGCTTCAGGTTTTTCCCTGAAATCATTAAAGTGAATGGGCAAAAAAAATGAATCCTGTAAGAATCAGGTTTTTTCCTGATTTTCCGGATCAGGAAAAAAACGCAAGTGTGAAAGGCCCCTTACACAGCCAAATAATCCAAAGGAAATAAAAATAGTAATCCTGCTCTGTAGAAGGAATTCTTCTTTATTGTATTATTAATAAAGTGCAGTGCTGGACAATTATGAAGCATGAATAGCGCATTTCCTTCTATGCGTTTCGATTGCACACAGCAATCTTACTCATGTCAGATTATGGCACCTAGGGACCACCTGAAGAAGTGACATTGGGGTCTACCCTACAATTTCATTCACATTATTAGTCAATTGTTTAAGGCACTTTTCACATCTAAGGCATGTGTGCGTTTTGCTAAATTTGCGTTTTTTGGCGTTTTTACTGCTAAAAACGCTAGCGTTTTTGGTCCTATAGGTTTTAATGGAAACGCATGTAAAAACGCATGAGCGTTTTCAAAAACGCAAAACGCATGCGTTTTTGCCAACACGGCCCAAAACGTCGGGAAATACCTCTAGCGCGGCGTTTGCAAAAACGCATGCATTTTGCGTTTTTTTAAAACGCTCATGCGTTTTTGCCTGCATTTTTACATGCGTTTCCATTAAAACCTATGGGACCAAAAACGCTAGCGTTTTTATGCGTTTTTAGCGGTAAAAACGCCAAAAAACGCAAATTTAGCAAAACGCACACATGCCTTAGATGTGAAAACACCCTTTTAGAATACAGCCTTTTCCCATTCACATGAACTTATTATACAGCATTATGTGAATCCCCTATATATTATATTGATGGCTGGACCACATATGATGGCACTTTTTACTGTTTACCTTTTGTACTTCCCTTATTTCCTCATAGATTATAAACTTGTGAGCAGGGACCTCACTCCTCATGGTTTCAGAAACTTTTTTTTGTCTCATTTTGTCTGTGTTGTATGTTATCATATTATTATATATCATTATTATTATATTGTATTTTATTGTGTTGCATCATATTGTACAAAAATCCCTCTGAATTGTAAAGTGCTGCGGAATAAGTTGGTACTTTATAAATACATATTATTATTATTATTGACATATTAAAGTCTTATTGTTGAATGGCACCATTTAGAGGATTATATTCTATCACCTAATATTTATTATTAACGTTCCTTAATTTGTGTTGAGCGTAGATGGTGGCAAATCCGTTATCAATTTTTATGCTTTTGGTTTTTACAGTATTCACCCTCTGGTCTAAATATCATGACAATGTGGAGAGCTGGCCTCATGTGACCTTCGGCTATCAAGAGCGAGGCAGGGATGAGGCCGCGGAGCAGCCCCGTCCTTGCTGAGCTTGTGCCGGCTAGGCTGGCTCCTCAGTGCTAAAGTTCAGTTCACAGTCACCCTCAGTGGGGGACAAGGCTCACATAGAGTCTATCAAAGTTCTCATAGACGATTTACTTACAGTCTTGTGAAACAGGTGCAGTCATCTTAAACATTGCCTGGTTGGAAGTATTTACAAAATCACACTTTGCTGCAGACTGCTTCTCTCGTCCCGATTCCTCTAGACTCTCATACCTCAGCCCCACTGACTCTTGAATGAATTTGTGCAGTCTATCATAACTCGTGCCCTATCCCACCCATAGAGGACCACTCAAAGGACCAACCAGGGCCGCTGCCAGATAAAAATTGTTTGATAGCACGTACTGTGGAGACCCATTTGCCCGAGTCTAGGCCGGATCCTCTGAACCGAAGAAAGTAGTTGCTGTTCAGGTATTGCCAGAATAATCAGAGGCGGGAAGACAAAGAGGAACAAATAGGGTCTTATTGTACAAAAATAAGGGAATTATCAGTAGTTTGTGGCTCACCTGGAGGGGTTGTGAGAGCCACAACTACTTTGATCGCGTGTACCCATGACCGCTGCAGCCACCACGAGAAGATGAAATGAACCGGGAGAAAATAGTGTACACGCTGCGATGTCAGTGATCAGTCTCCAATAATGGTTAAATTGTGAAAGTGATTCTTTATTATGCATTTCAGAGCAATTACCTGCTCCTTCTTCAGATAAACCACAATCTGGTTTGACGCCGTGGCACATCATTTCCGCTCCTGTGCTTTGTGGGGGAGTATTGGGTGTACAGACTGGCTTCAGAATGTGCAGTGTGCATGCTCCGGAGCTGGACAAGTACATCCAATATCTACCATCAATGCGCAGGACTGAAAATGACACGCCGCGGTGTCATAGCAGGAAGGCGCAGATTTATTCCAGATGCTGTCATTGCACATTTGAATTAGGTAATCACACCCACCAAGGCGTGTTAACCAGGGAGCGAGGAGAGGAACATGGAGCCGGAGAAAATGCTGCACCCTTGACAACACCCTGCTTATTAACATTGGGACATGTAAGTTATTAAATTAGTTTTCTCAATGATTACAAGACACATTTAGGTCAGACAGGGATAGTTAGGCATGTAGTAGGAAGCTGCAGGAACAGGTAGTGATAGGTTTGGGGACATAAACGACCTGACAGGTTCCCTTTAACTCCCATATTTCACTAAGTTTGTGTAATAGCCAAAAGAAGCCTATTAAAGAATTGGTTGAGTGATTCCATGCCAAATCGGAAAGCTATATTAGGTCAAATGGAAGCTCTGCTTCACTTGGAATGGTTGCAAGCAGAGTGTAATCTACTATATAATTGCCTTATCGTGTCTGTCACGGAAATCGCGCGCCAGCGCTCATTGGTCACTGGCAGCTGCAGCGACCAATGAGTGCAGCATATGCAAAAGAGCCGCGCAAATTCAAAATTCGCAATGCGGCTCATGTACAGAGGTCCGCGGCGAGCCAGCGTTACACAGATATAGCGCTCCTGCTGCCTGCGCTCCTCAAAGCCCCCCGCTCCTCATGCCCCTGCTCCTCATGGCCCCCGATCCTGCTGCCCTGCTCGCGCTCCTTAGGCCCCCGCTCCTCAGGCTCCCCGCGGGCCCCCGCTCCTCCCGACCCCGATCCTCCATGGGAAAAATAAGAAAATACTCAGTGAGGATAATCACCCATCCGCTGGCTCGCTCCACCGCGGATGCGTCTTCTAGCTCCTACAGGGCTTGAAGACCTGTCGTTGCCTGGGAAACCGATCAGCTGATCGGTCACATGACCGCTAACTACGGTCATGTGACCGATCAGCTGATCGGTTTCCCAGGCAACGACAGGTCCTGCCCTGGGAGCTACAAGATGCATCAGAGGTGGAGCGAGCCGGCGGACGGGTGAGTATCCTCACCGCGGGGGCCAGGAGGAGTGGGTGGGCCAGGAGGAGCAGGGGGCAGGAGGAGGGGCGGTGAGAGGAGGAGAGACGGAGGAGCGCTGACAGGAGGAGGGACTGAGGACCGGGTACAGGAAAAGAGACAGAGGAGCGAGGACAGGAAGAGCAGTCACAGGATACAGAAGGAAAGGTGCATGAGCATGGACAGGAGGAGCAGTGACAGGAGGCGAGATAGAGGAGTGGGGACAGGAGGAGCAGTGACAGGAGGAGAGACGAAGGAGTGGGGACAGGAGGAGAGACGGAGGAGCGGGGGCAGAAGGAGCAGTCACAGGATAAGCCGTGACAGAAGGAAAGACGGAGGAGAAGGGACAGGACGAGCGGTGACAGGAGGAGAGACAGAGGAATAGGAACAGGAGGAGCGGTGACAAGAGGAGAGACGTAGGAGCGGGGACAGGAGGAGCGGTGATAGGAGGAGAGACGGAAGAGTGGGAACAGGAGGAGCGGTGACAGGAGGAGCGGGGGGCAGGAGGAACATGGGGGAGGAGGAGCATGGGGCAGGAGGAGTGGGGGGCAGGAGGAGCATGAGGCAGGAGGACCGGGGGGCAGGAGAAGCGCGGGGCAGGAGGAGTGGGGGACAGGAGGGGCATGGGGCAGGAGGAGAGACGGAGGAGCGGGGACAGGAGGTGCAGTCACAGGATAAGCCGTGACAGAAGGAAAGATGGAGGAGAGGGGACAGGAGGAGTGGTGGCAGGAGGAGAGACAGAGGAACGGGAACAGGAGGAGCAGTGACAGGATGAACGGGGACAGGAGGAGAGATGGAGGAGCGGGGACAGGAAAAGTGGTGACAGGAGGAGAGATGGAGAAGCGGTGACAGGAGGAGCGGTGACAGGAGGAGAGGTGACAGGAGAAGCGGTGACAGTAAGCGTGGTGACAGGAAGAGAGATGGAGGAGCGGGAACTGGAGGAGTGGGGATAGAGGGAGAGACGGAGGAGAGGTGACATATGAGGAGCGGTTACATGAGGATCGGTGACATGAGGAGCGGTGACAAGAAGAGAGATGGAGGAGCGGGAACAGGAATAGCGGGAACAGGAGGAGAGATGGAGGAGCGGGGACATGAGGAGCCGTGACAGGAGGAGCGATGACAGGAGGAGACACGGAGGAGCGGTTACAGGAGGAGCGTTGACAGGAGGAGAGATGCAGGAGCGGGGACAAGAGAGACAGAGGAGCAGTGACAGGAGGTGCGGTGACAGGAGGAGCGGTGACAGAAGGAGCAGGGACAGGAGGCGCCATGGAGGAGTGATGACAGGAGGAGAGACGGAGGATTGGTGACAGGAGGAGAGACTGAGGAGCGGGGACAGGAGGAGCGGTAACAGGAGGAGAGATGGATGAACGGGGACAGGAGGAGTGGTGACAGGAGGAGAGACGGAACAGCGGTGACAGGAGGAGCGGTGTAGTTCACTCATGTTGACTGAACAAGTTCTGTTAGTACAGTATGTAAACTACATACATATTCTAGAAAACCTGATGCGTTAGAATCGGGCCACCATCTAGTAAGGAAATAAGTATAAAATTGCTCATGACAAAGTAGAAAAACTTTTACACAAACACTATACAAATGAACAGCTTCAGCGTATTTTGAGACCCTTTGAACAGACTAGTTGTTACATATCAGTAGACATGGGAGAAATGTTGGGAAAGTTGAAAATAACTGATCTGAATGTTGATGTAAAAAGAGGGAGGACACAGGTTAAGATGTAATATACACTTCAGATGCAAACTAAATATTCCATAACAACTAAGGGGGTAAAAAAAGAAAAGGAAAAGCTAGAGGTCCACACCAGAAATATACAGGTGATTCCTGCATGAATGATTGGAGGGAGGGTAGTTGGGAGTTCATTTATTGTTTGCTATATTTTTGATCACAAAGTTCAGAATGTGATAATCAAGAAATGGAAACAAGAATATGAGACCTAAGAACATATGTTTGACTGTACATTTATGTATTAAAAATCAATAAAAATGATTGTATAAAAAAAACATGTTTGTTAGAGAACCACTTCAAGCTTGGGCAAGTCATTCAGGCTTTGAATGTTTCCTGGTCTTCGGCCAAGTTTGCCATGTAAATTCTTCCAAGAAGTCCTTCAGCTTTATAAGGACACACCCAATTAATATAGGAGGTTCCAGTAAAAGTCATGTGTACATGGTACAATATGTGATAGTCAGCCAAAAGATTATAATACACGTGCCAGTCATTTAGGCCCATCTCGCAAATTATCCTGTACTAAATAGACATATCTCAACATGTTCAAAATAAATATTTCCATAAAGTGGCTCACAAAGTGCGGAGGATTTAGTACTAATCTACATACAATATGAACCATTCTCTATTTCATGTGCTAACACTCTGCCAGTCATTTTAACCAGTTTTAGAGAAAAATTGCACAATAAATAGTCTGTCAATCTTGTCATTATTAGATTTAATCTATAGTACTCATCATAATTTAAGAATGATGCATATTAGATACAGTATTACCAAAAAGTAAGGATGTTATATAATTATTGTTATGTTTTATTGTATGTTCTTTTTATTATTTGGCTCAAAGTAAGTAAGACATTCCTGTTTTTTTTCATTACTTTGGCTTGTAGTGATCTACTTCAATGACTGAAGGAAAAGGAAATGCCAAATCAAATACAGATAAATAAATATACAGTAAATTAAAAAAACAATAGTTCAAATTTGCAATAAAACATGCAAATTAAATGTTTCCTGTGAAGACACAGCTTTTTTTCAATTCCGTCTGCTTGGATAACATCGTGTTTTATGCTCTGTATGACCTTAATCTAAGAGTTGCGGGTCCGATTGGAGGAGTACTAAGACTGTATTATTTTCTTCATGAGCTCAGCCTAGGATTCGGCTGAGATATCAGAGACTAAGTAAGGAAGATACCCAGGTTGGGACAATTCGGTCACCTGGTTACAGACTTTGCCATGCTCGGTCAGCTTCCTAAGCTTGTCACTATTCCTTTTTTGGTGGGTGCCCACCAAAAGCAGGGTGCCGCTGAAATGGAGTAAGTGGCCTTGGAAGCCCCGATGTTATGGTGTAGTGGAAATGCTGGTGAAGGAATGGCAGTTAGAGGCAGGGTGACCAGGGAAACATAGTCTGTCCCTAGACTGGGAAACCTGAATCAGCCCTGATCCAGAAGGTATCTCTGATGGTGAGAAGGTTCAGGTCTCCAACCTAAGCCCTAAGGCTACATTCACACACAGCGTAATTGCTGCGTTTTGTGAGGTTCTATTTTTGGTGGAAAACTGCATCCATTGTGTGGTTTACAAACCGTGTGTTGTCTGAGTAGTTTTCCGCCCACAGGTAAGAAGTTTGGGTGCTCAGTTGGGATGAGCACTGGTCCACGCAGTCTTTCTAAAGGCGGCCGGGCCAGTGGACGAGAGCACCCACTGACCCCTGATTCTCTTTATTTCCATTTATCATAATGAATCACTATGCCCACAAATTAAACAGATTAAAGACATGAACGTCAGATATTGGTGATTTAGTGTTTGTGGCTAATTTTCCATGTAAAGAAGTTATAAGAATCTATTCTAAATAACTATGTATAGGCTATGTACCCCTGTGTTGCCTTTTTTAATTTTTTTTGCTGAAATGCCAAAATAAAATAAAAAACCTTGCAGATGAGGAGGATTACAAATATTCTACCAGATTACTGTATATACTCGAGTATAAGCCGACCCGAGTATAGGTCGAGGCCCCTAATTTTACCCTCCAAAACTAGGGAAAACTTATTGACTCGAGTATAACCTAGGGAGGGGAAATGAAGCAGACTCTCATCACGGTATACAGCCCCTCTCATCATGATAAATGGCCCCCCATTACTGGTATATAATCCCCCATCACTGGTATATAGGACCTCCATCACTGGTATACAGTTCCCCCCCATCAGAGGTTACAGCCGCCATCAGTGGAATACAGCCCCCCATCAGTGGTATATACAGGCCCCCCCTCAGTGGTATATACAGGCTCCCCATCAGTGATATATACAGGCCCCCCATCAGTGGTATATACAGGCCTCCCATTAGAGGTTTCAGCCCCCATCAATGGTATATACAGCCCCCCATCAGTGGTATATACAGCCCCCCATCAGTGGTATATACAGCCCCCTCATCACTGGTATATACAGGCCCCACATCAGTGGTCTATACAGGCCCCACATCAGTGGTTACAGCCCCCATCAGTGGTATATACAGGCCCCACCATCAGTGGTTACAGCCCCCATCAGTGATATATACAGCCCCCTATCAGTGGTATATACAGGCCCCCCCTCACTGGAGTATACAGGCTCCCCCTCAGTGGTATATACAGGCCCCCCTCAGTGGTATATACAGCCCCCCATCAGTGGTATATACAGGCCCCCCCCCTCAGTAGTATATACAGGCCCACCCCATCAGTGGTATACAGGCCCCTCCATCAGTGGTATACAGGCCCCCCATCAGTGGTATACAGGCCTCCCCCATCAGTGGTATACAGGCCTCCCCATCAGTGGTATACAGGCACCCCCCCATCAGTGGTATACAGGCCCCCCCATCAGTGGTATACAGGCCCCCCCATCAGTGGTATACAGGCCTCCCCCATCAGTGGTATACAGGCACCCCCCCATCAGTGGTATACAGGCCCCCCATCAGTGGTATACAGGCCCCCCCATCATGGTATACAGGCCTCCCCCATCAGTGGTATACAGGTCCCCCATCAGTGGTATACAGGCCCCCCCATCAGTGGTATACAGGCCCCCCCATCAGTGGTATACAGGCCTCCCCCATCAGTGGTATACAGGCCCCCCCATCAGTGGTATACAGGCCCCCCCCATCAGTGGTATACAGGCCTCCCCCATCAGTGGTATATAGGCACCCCCCCATCAGTGGTATACAGGCCCCCCCATCAGTGGTATACAGGCACCCCCCCATCAGTGGTATACAGGCCCCCCACCCCCCTGCCAGTGGTATACAGGCCCCCTGCCCCCCCGTTAGTGGTATACAGGAACCCCCCCATCAGTGGTATACAGGCCCCCCGCTCCCCCATCAGTGGTATACAGGCCCCCCCTTGCTGCTGCATACCTGTAAAATAATACATTATTCATACTTATCTATGTCGCTGTCACCGCACATCCTCTGGTCCTCTTCCTGCTTGTACCCGGCGGGCGCAGCAGCGATGACGCCATTGCTTCTGCATCGTCACATGACGGGTACAAGCAGGAAGAAGACCGGAGGATGTGCGGTGACAGCGAAATAGATAAATATGAATGATGTATTATTTTACAAGTGTGCGGCAGCAAGGGGGGGCCTGTTTTGGAAGAATGTTCTCTCTTTTTGGGCAAAGGCATCAACATAGAGTTTACAGGAGAAAAAAGAGGCATGCAAAGAAAAGAACACGGTCCCTACAGTCAAACATGGCGGAGGTTCCCTGATGTTTTGGGGTTGCTTTGCTGCCTCTGGCACTGGACTGCTTGACTGTGTGCATGGCATTATGAAGTCTGAAGACTACCAACAAATTTTGCAGCATAATGTAGGGCCCAGTGTGAGAAAGCTGGGTCTCCCTCAGAGGTCATGGGTCTTCCAGCAGGATAATGACCCAAAACACACTTCAAAAAGCACTAGAAAATGGTTTGACAGAGAGCACTGGAGACTTCTAAGGAGTCCAGACCTGAATCCCATAGAACACCTGTGGAGAGATCTAAAAATGGCAGTTTGGAGAAGGCACCCTTCAAATATCAGGGACCTGGAGCAGTTTGCCAAAGAAGAATGGTCTAAAATTCCAGCAGAGCATTGCAAGAAACTCATTGATGGTTACCGGAAGCGGTTGATCGCAGTTATTTTGGCTAAAGGTTGTGCAACCAAGTATTAGGCTGAGGGTGCCAATACTTTTGTCTGGCCCATTTTTGCAGTTTTGTGTGAAATGATCAATGTTTTGCTTTTTGCTTCATTCTCTTTTGTGTTTTTTCATTGAAGACAAATTAAATGAAGATAATAATACCAAAGAATTTGTGATTGCAATCATTTTCAGGAAGAAACTGAGTATTATCTGACAGAATTGCAGGGGTGTCAATACTTTTGGCCCACACTGTACAGTATGCCTACATCTATGAAGACCTACATTGACAAGCAAAAGGGTATCTGATAACACTATTTTGAAATTTTTGTTTCAACTCATTAGCTTGTTTTGTACGGTTTCTCAAGCAATGTTTCTGAATTGTTGAGTATATTTATTTTAGAGAGAAGTTGGATGGGTGCTCTCCCATTTCAACAAGAAGTTTGTCGCCTTGATTTTTCTATGTGTTTGAGTGCGGAGGTCACCTTTTTCAGCTTTGTTATTTATTATTGGTATATACTGTATTAGTTTTGGTATAGTGAACTTTTATTAACAGTATAGAGATAATTATCGTTAATTGGTAAGTGTATGACTACTTTTTAGAAGAATTACTTAAGAAATTATATTATTTCCTCATTGGGGCCTGTGAGTCACAGGAACCAGATGCCAGCGCTGGGACCACCCTCCCTGCATCACAGTTTCAACTCTAACTGTAACCTAGATGCAGATACTGTTAAGCAATGATGGAACAGTGAGCTGTCAGCTCCCATCCCCATCATTTTGAGCTCTGAAGTGGCAGTGCAGCAGATGCAATGACATCACCACATTGCACTTACTGTGCAGTTCTTCAGAACAATCATATCGGAGAACGAGGATAGCGATTGAGAGGTGAGATGTTTTTTTAGACAGCTATGTAGGTGTCACATGTGTAGCGGGCGAGGGGAATGGAGCAGGAAGAGATAACGGGCAAGGGAGGCTGGGAGGCTGGTCTGGCCCTAGATTTGGAGCCTTTGACTAGCCCAGTCCCGAAAGTACCTCTGAAGGTGAGGAGGTTTGGGCCACCACCCTATCCCTCAAATCCTCAACCTGCTCTCAGCTCTCAGCTGAAAGCCCCTACCTCCACCTACAGACCAGGAAAATGACACCTCTCCAAGTGAAGGGGATAGCAGCTGCTCCAACAGCACATCTGCACAGCAAGGGTCCTAGATGACAAATTAACTCAATCTGTGACCTCTGGTGGAGAGAAGTAGAAATACTTAAGGCTGAGGGGGTGGAGAGCAGAAGACACACCCCTCCACCTCCACCTGAGCTATGACTCACTCCCCACCTGCAAAGCCGCCCACCACTCATTCAGCAACTGCAGCTTCAATATCAACCCACATTGAACCAAGGGAAAAAAAACCCTCTGGTTTAAAAAGCAGCAAAACTCCAGGACTGTAAACCCAGTCATTAGGTGACAGTAGATCAATGTTACTGTTTGTCAGGTATGTAAGGGACGATTATACTGTTTGGATGGCTAAATGGGGGTCATTATACTATTATTTGGAGGGCTACGTGGGGGCCATGATACTGCTTGGAAGGCTATGTGGAGACCATTATACTATTTGGAGTGCTATCTAGGGGCTAATATGCTGTTTTGAGGGATATGTGGGGTCATTGTGCTGTTTGCAGTGCTATATGAGAGAGGTTATTATTCTGCTGGAAGTCTAGTTGGGGACAATTATACTGTTTGGAGGGATATGTAGGGATCAATATTCTGTTTGAAAGAGTATGAAGGGGCTTTTATACCGTTTGGAGGGCTGTGGGGGCCATTATACTGTTGGATAGTTGCGGGCTATTTGGGGACAATTATACTGTTTTGAAAGATATGTAAGTACCATTATACCATTTGAAAGAGTATGAAGGGCCATTTATACTTTTTGGAGGGCTAGTAGGGGTATTATATGGTGTGGAGTCATTATACTGTGTGGGGGGCCATTATAATGTTTTGGGGGCAATTATACTGTTTGGGGGCTATTATACAGTGTGCAGGCCAATAATACTGTGTGGAGGGATGTGTGGGGCCATCATACTGTGTGGAGGGACATTATAACATTATATATAGAGGACATAAATGGGATATCTTAGAACATGAAACCACTAAATGGTTTACTTTGTTAGGACTGGAAAATGTGTGAGATTTTTGAATTTTGGGGGGCCTCATTAGGACTTCTGCTATGGGGCCCCATGAGTAATATGTATACTCCTGACTACAGAGGCCTATGCATATCCTGAGGAAGGTGCCAGGAAGGCACTGAAACGCGTAGGATGTAATAAAGGCTTTTGGATATACTTCATCTACTCGTGTATTTTCCTTGGAACAAGTGGATTTGGCAGCGCGGACCATAGGACACCGTTTTTTCCCGTATTACAGTCTCACACTTTGATATCGGTAACGATATTGTTAGTGCATCACGGGTTTTCAGTCACTCTGACGACATCGTAACGACGTCGTTCAGTGTGACATGTACAAACGATGAATGATAATTGGGCAGATCGTTGATGGGAGGTTGGTGAACTCGACCTTAAGCCAAATGATGAGCGCTCGTTCAACCTGCAGCATGGGTGTGTGTGACACCTCGATAACGATGTAGTTAACGACCTCACCTGTTGAGAACTGAAGGACTTAGGCGATCTAACGACCGCAAGTATCGTTTGCTTGTTGCGGCATCGTTGCTGCGTCGTTAACGAGATCTATACGTGTGGCACTTCACTAGTGATAGTTGAACGTCGTTCTAGTGGTCTAGGTCAAGTCGGATCGTTGGTCGTTTCGCCGACACATTGAAGCGTGAGACGGGGCCTTAACAAATAAGTGGTTTGATCTGATACAAATTGAGTCTGTATTCAGTTTTTGGAAATTCTTAGGACCCGGTGTCTTTGAATAATTTGCTATTTGATTCGTTTGAATCACTGAAAAACCCTTCTGCCATTTTACCCAATGTGAAAGATTGCATCAGGTTCCCATGACCTTAGTCTGAGAAACATATAGAGATTCAATTGATAGAGTGAGAGACAGAGAAGAGCTGGGAGCAATGCCTGTAATTATTCACAATTACATAGTGACTTAATATAGCTTGCAGCTGCTGCATTTTAATTACACATTTTTAATTTCATTCTTCATTCAGAAGCAAAATGGCAAAAAAATATTTCTTAAAGTAAATTTTTTTTGACTCAGTTAAATTGTCAGAGAAAATGTGAATGTCACAAGCCACTGGATTGAGTCTTTGCACTTCTTATTCAGTCCATCTGGACAGTACTACTACCAAATGCCGCTCACAATTGCTCTACTTTACCTCCGACAAGTGTGCTGGTCGGGAGGTAGTGGAGTATGTCATAAAATATTTTGTACATGACTCATCTCTCACGCTTAGGCTAGGTTAACACTTGCATGCCTTTTTAAGGTGCTTTTGGCAGCCTGCGTTTTTGGGCTGCGTTTTTGCTTAAAAAACACATGCAAAAACGCATGCAAAAACACATGTACCATTTAGTGCCATATAAAAATGCATGCGTTTCCCATAGGGCCACATGTTAAAAGACGCATGCGTTTTTGGAAAAGCACCAAAAAATGCAGCATGCAGTATTTTTTGGTGCTGAACCAAAAACACATCCAAAAAACGCATGGCCCTTTAGACATGCGTTTTTGGCATTGGGGCATGCATTTTTAACATGGGGGTCTATGGATGCGTTTTTCCATGCGTTTTTCACAAAAGACATGTGTGAAATCTGCATGGAAAATCTGCAAGTGTGACCCTAGCATTATTTGGATTTTACCTCTGACAGTGACACACTCAGCTTGAGTCAGTGTTCAGCACAGTCCTCTTAGGCTAGGGTCACACTTGGGAGCCTGCATCCAGTAACTGGATGCATTACTGGATCCAGTTTTTCCCTTGTCTGTTTGGAGACATTTATACCGGATCAGGTACCTGATGGTACCTACAGTCATATGAAAAAGTTTGGGCACCCCTCTTAATCTTACTTATTGTTTTTTGTTTAAAATTGTTTTTTTGCAACAGCTATTTCAGTGTGATATATGTAATAACTGATGGACACAGTAATATTTCAGGATTGAAATGAGGTTTATTGTACTAACCAAAAATGTGAAATATGCATTATTTCAAAATTTGACAGGTGCAAAAGTATGGGCACCTCAACAGAAAAGTGAGATTAATATTTACAGTTGTGGCCAAAAGTATTGACACCCCTGCAATTCTGTCAGATAATACCGTATATACTCGTGTATAAGCCGAGTTTTTCAGCACAGAAATTGTGCTGAAAAGTGCCCCCTCGGCTTATACACGAGTCAGTGACGGCTGACTGTGTGGGGCCGGTGTCCGGGGACTGGAGGAGGCAGGGGGAGGCTGTACAATGAGCGGCCGGTCACGTGGGGCCGCTCATTAGTGCAATGCAATATGCACTGCATCCCCCTGTCTATCAGCGGCAGGGGGAGCCGTGCATATTACATAGCACTGTCAGTGCTCTCCCGCCCCCTGTGGTAGTATACAGCAGCCCCCCCCTGTGAGTATACAGCAGCCCCCCCGTGGTAGTATACAGCAGCCCCCCGTAGTATATACAGCAGCCCCCCCGTGGTAGTATACAGCAGCCCCCCCCCCGTAGTATATACAGCAGCCCCCCCGTGGTAGTATACAGCAGCCCCCCCGTAGTATATACAGCAGCCCCCCCTGTGGGTATATACAGCCCCCCCCCCCGTTGCTGCCGCACACCTGTAAAAAGAAGATCTTTCATACTTATCCTCCTGCTGTCACCGCGCGCATCCTCCGCTCTTCTTCTTGCTTGCACCCGGGCCCCGGCGTCCATCCACGTGACCGCGCACAAATAATGACGTCATTATTTGTGCGCGGTCATATGGATGGACGCCGGGGCCCGGGTGCAAGCAAGAAGAAGAGCGGAGGATGCGCGCGGTGACTGCAGGAGGATAAGTATGAAAGATCTTCTTTTTACAGGTGTGCGGCAGCAACGGGGGGGGGGGCTGTATATACCCACAGGGGGGGCTGCTGTATATACTACGGGGGGGCTGCTGTATACTACCACGGGGGGGCTGCTGTATATACTACGGGGGGGCTGCTGTATACTACCACGGGGGGGCTGCTGTGTATACTATGGGGGGGCTGCTGTATACTACCACGGGGGGGCTGCTGTATATACTACGGGGGGGCTGCTGTATACTACCACGGGGGGGCTGCTGTGTATACTATGGGGGGGCTGCTGTATACTACCACGGGGGGGCTGCTGTATATACTACGGGGGGGCTGCTGTATATACTGCTTTATACTAGGGGGGCTGCTGTATACTACCACGGGGGGGCTGCTGTATATACTACGGGGGGGCTGCTGTATACTACCACAGGGGGGGCTGCTGTATATACTCGGGGTGCTGTATACTACCCAGGAGCGCTTATACTACACAGGGGAGGGGCTGCTGTATATACCTCTGTGGCTGCTGTATACTACCACAGGGGGAGGCTGCTGTTATACTACCACAGGGGAGGGGCTGCTGTATATACCTCTGTGGCTGCTGTATACTACCACAGGGGGAGACTGCTGTATACTACCACAGGGGGAGGCTGCTGTATACTACCACAGGGGGAGGCGCTGCTGTATACTACCACAGGGGGAGACTGCTGTATACTACCACAGGGGGAGACTGCTGTATACTACCACAGGGGGAGACTGCTGTATACTACCACAGGGGGAGGCTGCTGTATACTACCACAGGGGGAGGCTGCTGTATACTACCACAGGGGGAGACTGCTGTATACTACCACAGGGGGAGACTGCTGTATACTACCACAGGGGGAGGCTGCTGTATACTACCACAGGGGGAGGCGCTGCTGTATACTACCACAGGGGGAGACTGCTGTATACTACCACAGGGGGAGACTGCTGTATACTACCACAGGGGGAGGCTGCTGTATACTACCACAGGGGGAGGCGCTGCTGTATACTACCACAGGGGGAGGCGCTGCTGTATACTACCACAGGGGGAGGCGCTGCTGTATACTACCACAGGGGGAGACTGCTGTATACTACCACAGGGGGATACTGCTGTATACTACTACTGGGGCTGCTGTATATACCTCTGTGGCTGCTGTATACTACCACAGGGGGAGACTGCTGTATACTACCACAGGGGGAGACTGCTGTATACTACCACAGGGGGAGGCTGCTGTATACTACCACAGGGGGAGGCTGCTGTATACTACCACAGGGGGAGACTGCTGTATACTACCACAGGGGAGACTGCTGTATACTACCACAGGGGGAGGCTGCTGTATACTACCACAGGGGGAGGCGCTGCTGTATACTACCACAGGGGAGACTGCTGTATACTACCACAGGGGGAGACTGCTGTATACTACCACAGGGGGAGGCTGCTGTATACTACCACAGGGGGAGGCGCTGCTGTATACTACCACAGGGGGAGGCGCTGCTGTATACTACCACAGGGGGAGGCGCTGCTGTATACTACCACAGGGGGAGACTGCTGTATACTACCACAGGGGGATACTGCTGTATACTACTACTGGGGCTGCTGTATATACCTCTGTGGCTGCTGTATACTACCACTGGGGAGGCTGCTATATACCACTGGGGGGGACTGTATACCTGTGCTGGGGTCCACCCTCGGCTTATACACGAGTCAATAGGTTTTCCCAGGTTTTGGGGGCAAAAGTAGGGGGGTCGGCTTATACACGGGTCGGCTTATACACGAGTATATACGGTACTCAGTTTCTTCCTGAAAATGATTGCAATCACAAATTCTTTGGTATTATTATCTTCATTTAATTTGTCTTCAATGAAGAAACACAAAAATAATTGTCCTAAAGCCAAATTGGATATAATTCCACACCAAACATAAAAAGGGGGTGGACAAAAGTATTGGCACTATTAGAAAAATCATGTGATGCTTCTCTAATTTGTGTAATTAACAGCACCTGTAACTCACCTGTGGCACCTAACAGGTGTTGCCAATAACTACATCACACTTGCAGCCAGTTGACATGGATTAAAGTTCACTCAACCTCTGTCCTGTGTCCTTGTGTGTACCACATTGAGCATGGAGAAAAGAAAGAAGACCAAAGAACTGTCTGAGGACTTGAGAAACCAAATTGTGAGGAAGCATGAGCAATCTCAAGGCTACAAGTCCATCTCCAAAGACCTCAATGTTCCTGTGTCTACCGTGCGCAGTGTCATCAAGAAGTTTAAAGCCCATGGCACTGTAGCTAACCTCCCTAGATGTGAACGGAAAAGAAAAATTGACGAGAGATTTCAACGCAAGATTGTGCGGATGGTGGATAAAGAACCTCGACTAACATCCAAACAAGTTCAACCTGCCCTGCAGTCAAAGGGTACAACAGTGTCAATCCGTACTATCTGTCGGCGTCTGAAGGGACTGTATGGTACGATACCCAGGAAGACCCCACTTCTTACCCCGAGACATAAAAAAGCCAGGCTGGAGTTTGCCAAAACCTACCTGAGAAAGCCTAAAACATTTTGGAAGAATGTTCTCTGGTCAGATGAGACAAAAGTAGAGCTTTTTGGGTAAATGCATCAACATAGAGTTTACAGGAGAAAAAAAAAGGCATTCAAAGAAAAGAAAATGGTCCCTACAGTCAAACATGGCGGAGGTTCCCTGATGTTTTGGGGTTGCTTTGCTGCCTCTGGCACTGGACTGCTTGACCGTGTGCATGGCATTATGAAGTCTGAAGACTACCAACAAATTTTGCAGCATAATGTAGGGCCCAGTATGAGAAAGCTGGGTTCCCCTCAGAGGTCATGGGTCTTCCAACAGGACAATGACTCAAAACACACTTCAAAAAGCACTAGAAAATGGTTTGTGAGAAAGCACTGGAGACTTCTAAGGTGGTTTTACACAAAAATCACTGAATTGGTACATAAAAATATAGAAAAAAAAACTCACCAAATTTGGCCGCTTACAAATATCATTGCATTTAGCAGGATGCTATCAGCCACCTCAGAGGCAACCCATATCTCTCAACACCGATGCGCCATCCCCTACAACCCTGACACGGGGGCGATTGTGGCATCTGCGACCAGCCGTGCCACAAGGAGGAGACAGGTGGTATCACTGGACATGAGATCACCAGAGGGCGGCAGCCACTCCAAAAGTGAAGCATAGTGTCAGTAAGCAGCCTATTAATGACACCCAGCTGTTAGACAAGGCGGGCTGCTCTGCAACAAAATATGCAACACAAGTAACTGACGCCCTCTAGAGGACCCAGCTGTAGACTGCAGATGGATAAAAAAATGCAATATAACACTATAGATGACAGTGAGGTGTTAGTTTGATATTTTGGACCAAAATAGCGTAAGCTCGTAGCCCCTGTCACGGTCCCTCACGCCTACGAGGACCTAGCCACATATATAACACATGTATAATTTAGTTTTACACAAAAATCACCGAATTGGTACATAAAAATATAGAAAAAAAACTCACCAAATTTGGCCGCTTACAAATATCATTGCATTTAGCAGGATGCTATCAGCCACCTCAGAGGCAACCCATATCTCTCAACACCGATGCTCCATCCCCTACAACCCTGCAACAAAATATGCAACACAAGTGTCTGATGCCCCCTAGAGGACCCAAAGCAGCCCGCCTTGTCTAACAGCTGGGCGTCATTAATAGGCTGCTTTCTGACACTATGCTTCACTTTTGGAGTGGCTGCCGCCCTGTGGTAATCTCATGTCCAGTGATACCACCTGTCTCCTCCTTTTGGCACGGCTGGTCGCAGATGCCACAATCGCACCCGTGTCAGAGTTGTAGGGGATGGAGCATCGGTGTTGAGAGATATGGGTTGCCTCTGAGGTGGCTGATAGCATCCTGCTTCTTTTGCATCACTCTCCCATACAGCTTCTCATTGTGCAGAGTGCACTGTATTGTTGACCGATGCACAGTGACACCATCTGCAGCAAGATGATGCTGCTGGTCATTGGAGGTGGTCTGTGGATTGTTCTTGACTGTTCTCACCATTCTTCTCTGCCTTTCTGATATTTTTGTTGGCCTGCCACTTCTGGCCTTTACAAGAATTGTCCCTGTGGTCTTCCATTTCCTTACTATGTTCCTCACAGTGGAAACTGACAGGTTAAATCTCTGAGACAACTTTTTGTATCCTTCCCCTGAACAACTATGTTGAACAATCTTTTTTTTCAGATCATTGAGAGCTGTTTTGAGGAGCCCATGATGCCACTCCTCAGAGAAGATGCAACTAGGAGAACAACTTGCAAGTGGACACCTGAAATAGCTTTTCTCATGATTGGATACACCGGGCTATGAAGTACAAAGCTCAATGAGGTTACCAAACCAATTTAGTGCTTCAGTAAGTCAGTAAAAAGTAGTTAGGAGTATTGAAATCATGAAAATCAGAAGGGTGCCCATACTTTGGCACCTGTCAAATTTTGAAATAATGCATATTTCACATTTTTGGTTAGTGCAATAAACCTCATTTCAAACCTGAAATATTACTGTGTCCATCAGTTATTACATATATCACACTGAAATAGCTGTTGCAAAAACCCAATTTTAAACCAAAAAAAATGAGTAAGATTAAGAGGGGTGCCCAAACTTTTTCATATGACTGTATATGTACCATCAGGTACTGGATCAGGTTCCCATAGGGTCCCATGATAAAAAACTGATCAGGTTTTGCTATGAGGCCAAAAAATGTTGCAGACCCTATTAAAACCTAAAAACTGGTTCCAGCAGACAGATTGTGCTTTGGCAAACAATTGTTAACATTGGAGTCTATGGGTCAGGTACCTGATCAGGTTTTCAGGATGAAAAACTGGATCCAGTAACTGGTTTGCAAACGCAACTGTGACCCTAGCCTTACTCCACTATGGTCACAAATAGGTTATGTTTACACTGGGCGTTATTGATCCATTTTTTGGTGCTGCATTTTTTTTTCAACTGCACCAAAAACAGATCAGTCAAAACGTCTGTCTGCAAAGTGAATGGTATTTTCAATTTGCTGTTCTGACGCTGCGTATTTGACTGCTGCGTTAGTGGTGCAGTAAGCGCATCCAGAAAATAATGAGCATGTTAATTTGTGTAGCGTTTTTCAGCACCACTAACATGCAATTACTTACCCTCCCCGAGATCCCCATTGTCTGTGCAGTACTTTAGGACCTATCCATGTGACTCACCATGTGACTCAATCACATGGGTAGGTCCTAAAGCACCGTACAGACCACTCACAGGTCCTGCCGCTGAACAGGAGGCAGACATCACCGAGATTCACTGTGGGATTGCACTGTGGGATTGCAGGGAGGGTAAGAAACTGTGTGTGTGTGTCCGTCTGTGTGTCTGTCTGTCACGGAGCAAAAAAGCAACACAAATTAATTATGCATTTGTGATGCTTTTTTGTAAAAGTGGATCAATAGAAAACAGAGCACAAATACTCTGTCTGAATTTAGTCTTAATCTTTACATTTCATCAATGACACATTTACCTTTCCTGCTTCTTAGCCTCCTAAACCCAAAAGTCTCATTGGGCTAATGAAGAAATTTCACAACTACCTCTTCCATGTTCTTCATTGGATGAGATGAAGCATATAATTAAGTCAGAATAAATGGAGGACATTATTCAAATGCCAAGCTTTGTTGTTGGCTCTGACAGCCATTATGGTAATAGCACTGGCAGCCAAGGTAATAGTGGTACTTCAAATCAGTGCAAATGTAGAGGTGAGAATCAGGAGGTGGGCAAGAAGTTAAGGACATTTCACATACTAAGGCATCTGTCAGTCGAGTGAGGGATATTGAAGATAAATGTTGTGTGGCGGAGAGGACCTGCGAATCGGACAGTGGTGCCGATAAGGTGATGATAGCAACAATAAAAAAGCTAACATGCAATGAAAAGATTTTACGGAGTCTTCTTTTTATACACGTATCAACTCATGCCCGGGAGCAGTAAGAAATTAAGCCACACTACAGTTTTTTACAGACTAGAATGTCCCAGCAGTACAACTAGAAACTATAGCTCGGACCTGTCTCCCTAAGAGGCCAGTGAACTGTTTCTCTTTCCTCCTGAGGGAAGGTCACTACACACAACTAACCAGGGTAAGGAAAGTGTGTAAGGGTAGACAAAAATTAAAGGTTAGCAAGGGTGGCACACCTGCGGACCGTTCGCCACTAGAAGGCGCAGCAGCCGGGATTGGTAAATTGGTCACCCCAAACACACACCCAACACACTCCCAAGACTAAGTCTAGGGACTCTTTGCCCAGCAACGGGAAAGTGGGAGGAGCCAGGTGGAGGGTGGAAAGTTAGTGAAGGACCCGGTTAGGGGAGGTACCAACAGAACAAAACAGACACAACACCAAGTTCACAAAAAGCCAGTCATCCCAAAGACACCAGAGAGTCAAGTCCATTCGGTAGAAGGAGAGACAAGAACACCACCGTACGGGACTGAGAGTACATGGACCTGGCGGCCTGAGCCACTATGAGGCTTGTCCGGGTCCCGGGCTGCAGACGTGGACAGAGGGAGTCCACGTGTGCCCGAATCAGTGGAGACATTGAGGGACTGGGCCAGAACCAGAGTGCCGGCTCTAATGAAGTGGCCAGGACGCTGTATGCTCCAATAACAAACCCCGGCAGGTTGCAGGGTCTTTACGTCCCGCGACCAAACCTCCGGAGCAGCAAAAAGAAGGCCATTGTATTAGGGTTAGAGGACCAGGCAGGTTGCCTACTAAAAACCCGAAACCGCTGGACCATAACTAGCATGAGGACAAACTGAAAAAGGCCCGAAAGAGACACGAAAGTGGGTGATGCAGACAAGCCATCCCGGCTGCTTAGACCACACCGGAGCAGCTACTAAACTGTTGTAAACTTTACCATCTGTGAGGAAAAGAGTAAACCCAGTTAAAGCTCTATGCTGTCTACGACTGTGATTCTTGCGCCTGAGAGGAGATAGACTGATTTGGGGATCTGGCAGCAGGAGACTGCCTGTGACTGTGAACATTGCACCCCTGCACTACACTAGATTATACGGTGCCCTGGGGACCTGCTCTTCGCGTGGGGAGCTGATCCATCTTCGCTGCTACCCCCATCATCCCCTGAGGACTCAACCGCAGCAGCGGCTTATACCAGCCATATTCCACGGGTAGCGTCACGATAACATTCTTTATTTTGGTTTTATTTTAATTTTCTCCATTTTTTTACAATCCCCCTTTTTTAACTGCTCGTCCGACGAGGGGATCACGGACCGAGTCACGCTACTGTGACATCCTGCAGCTCCAGACAATGATGGGGCCTGGTTCCGAGTACTCAAAGGTCCCCGCCAGGGGCGAGACACAAGCATAAAGGATGTGCACAAGAGGAAAAAGAAGAAATAATAAATGCAAGCGGGGTAACCTCCTGCAAACCTAGAGAAAAATAAGGAAGGCAAATGAGAAATACACAGAGCAAATACAACGCTGGTTTCGTCCGAAGAGGCAAAATCCCTTAGCTTACAGGGCTGGAACTCCTTAGCAGAACTCCACATAGAGATATAACAAGCAAAAAGGCTGGTAAAATTATAGTATAATTAGTCCTATCTGGGATGTGGTAGGACAGAGACAGAGTAAAAAAGTGAAAACACCTGACTAAGACCATTTTCTCACTACTGTATTTTGCAATCTGGCACAGTATCTTAAAATACGGGATCTTTAACGGACTGAACTGGATGGTACCATTCCTGTTTTACGAACACGGTTACCATGGTGCCTCTGTCGCAGAGTACAGCTTCTGAATCCCCATCGATGCAGTAGAAACTTCTCTGAGCAAGTGATATGGGAAAACAGGTTTTACTTCTTTCTTAGTAACATGAAATACAGGATAAGAGCACAATCACACTGTGATTCCCTCCTCCACAACACAGCAAGTATAGAACTTTACACAATATCACCATCAACTTTCAGGCCTGTATAAAGTCCTCCTTTACTCAGATTAAGTCCACAGCTGTTGCATATGTTAACAGCCTCAACTGTGTCCTCAGCAAACAGCAGAAACACCTCACAGCATTACTAGCATGGCTGCATTTCTCGGGGCACTTATTGTCTGCTCGGAGTGCGTGCTGATAGGATTTTTTTTTTAGCACAACCTACGATGTAGCAAAGCTGAGATGCATCGAGGGACATCGTTGTGGATTATCGTTTGATGATATGTTTGGGAAAATGAGTGTTGTCTGTGTGTTTTATTTCAAATAAAGGATTTTTCTCTGAGTGTTTATTAACTATTTACTTACCAGATTCGTAAAGGGCGGGTATCATAGACGCCTGATCACTACCAATCTGGCTGTTAATACTCAGCTGTCATTAACCCTTCCATCACTCTGATGCCACCGCACAAGGACATCGGAAAGAGTCAGGTAAAGCATCAGGATTTGGGGCTTCTAATGAATGCGCCAAATTTTGGGGCAGCTGCGGACTGCAATTTTTACTTGAGGAGTAATAACGATATGCCTCCCAAGGGTGAGAATAACAATCCCAAGCTGTGCACTTTATCTTTGCTGAGTATCAAATTGAAGGGGACCCCATGCTACTGTTTTTTAAATTATTTATTTAAAAAATTAAAAAACCCCATGTGGGATCCCCATATTTCATACTCAGACAATAAAAAGTGCATAGCTGGGAGTTGCAGCCCATAGCTGTCTGCTTTATCTGTGTTGAGAATGAAAAATATGGGAGACCCCTATACATTTTTTTCATTATTTATTTATTTTACACACTTTTAAGGTAGGTTGCCATACACTAATACACTGGGGGTCGGGGGCACCATTGACTGAGAGACACAAGGAGCACTGTAGCACTTCATAGGTAACTTGCTCAGGGTATTCTGCCAGATACTGGTCTCAATAGTGTGGTTGCTATATGAGCTGTATATGCAACCAGAGTCTGGGGATATAGGGGACATCCATATCCTAGATCTACTACACATTGAGCCAAATGTCATTATTATATATACTCAGGTGAAACTATACCTAGGTTGAATGTGCCTAGCTGGGTATAAAAACTTTTTATATTGCACATATGTACACCCATTGGTACGCCCGGCCGCGCCGACATTGCCCCTTTACATGAAGCGACGTAGGGGCGATGTCGCCGCCAATATGCCACACCCCTACATCGCCTATGTTATCGGCGGCGATGTGGCCTGGTGTAACGGGGCCTTAAGGCTGCTTTCACATCAGCATTTTTTTGAAAATGCGGCAGATCCAGCAGCCTAATGGCTGCACTTGTGGCACACTTGTTGCAAGCCCCATACATTGTCTATGGAGCTTGCGGTCAGGTGCGGCAAATGCGGTTTTTCGTTAGGAGGCAGATGCGGTAAATCTGCCGGATCTGCCGCATTTTCAAAAAAACCGCTGATGTGAAAGGGGCCTAAGTACAGCACAGTTGCTGCCATACTGCATTGATTGTACAGCCATTCGTGAAATGATTGTATGCTTTCAGACTTGATGGAAAATATTTAACTGCCATTATTCTTGAGGAAAGCTATTCATGCATTGTACTCTCATAAGGCACAGTCTGTGTGTGGGTCACTGGTTACAATTGACTTGCACCACTCCACAGCAGCATTTATAACCAGGGACTGTACATGTTTGGCATATTGAGTCAATGTTTTACATGGAGGTGATGCCCTACAGCTAGCAGATCCAGTGTTTACTGGTGAGAGCTCCACATCAGGCAACACTTATGCATGTCCCCCACATTGTCCTCAGTGGACATCTCCTTATGTCCGACAGGAACAGGGAAGAATTTTGTATGTACTGCCACAATGCACAATGCAATGTCAACAACAACTGGGCAACTTGGAAAGCAATAATGCAAGAAATATCAATATTATGGCTGCGATGCATTTGGGTTAAGGAATACACATTTAGTAAATGGCACATGTCCTCAATTTCATCATGCACAGAAGGTGAAAATGTTATTCAAGTAAAAATTCATGGGCTTCCATGACTACAACTAACGTTACCATAAAACTAATTTTTTTTGTAAATGGTATTTTGTGTAGAATGGCTGGAGTGAATTTACCCAGCAGGGCCAATCTGCGTAGGTCTAGGCAAAAAAAAGGTAATGTTTTTTTAAATAAAAATGTAAGGCTTCTATGATTAGTATCATTAGTATGATTGTGACTTGGTGCCCTGACTGGTGTGCATTTCTCTTGTTGGTCCCTGGGCAGCATTAGTTCCTTGTTCAGGACTGGGCATATAAAAGGCTATTGTAGTGTTATAATTTATTACTGACTCTCTTGATTGAAGAGGGTGATCATTTATAAAAAGTAGGGTCACACCTGGTTTGCCATGGACCACAGTCCCAGATCGATGAAGGTTTAGTAGACCCCTGCAAAGAACATTTCAGTTGCTCACGTGGAATTACATGCAGTTACAGAACAGTCTGCCTGGTCACAAAAGATTAAGGGGGATAATTTTTGGACCATTTTTTTTAATGCTGAACAGCATGAAAAAATTGTCAGTGTGGTTATCAAATGGGTTTTTGGTCACTATCAGTTACAGTTACCATTACTTTTTATAAATCTAAATATAGTAAGGTCACTTTAACATAAGGCTGTGTTTGAACTGAAAAGCTTGAAATATAGTTGGAGACAATCCTAGACCTCGGAGCTTTGCTCTCAACTTTCTAGGACTTTGTACTTTTCTAGCTGATCTAAATAGTAAAAATTGCATGCAGACCAAAAGTAACGTTCATAAGCTCATGCCATGTAGGTATAATTTGGGTAGGGTGGCATTTTACATGACTGAACATTTGCACGTGAAACCATTTAAAAGTAATTTAGCTATTGAAAATTGAGCCCAGTATGATTCCAGAAATAGCATCTTTCTTAATGACAGCTTGCATCTGGTATTGTAGCTCAGCCGCACTTACTTGATCCTTAGAAACAACATTCAACATGCCAACAACAGTTCTGTAGTGATGTGTATGTTATTTTTGTGCTATTAGTCTGCAGTCAATTGTAATGTCAGAACTCAATATAAAGATACACAATATAATAATAATAAATAATACATCAGTCTATTTCAAATTACAAAGTAAATCAACCCGGTCACTTTCCATTGGAAACTGCCTTCCACCAGAATTTTCCTTATGTCTCTACTTTTTTCACTGTTTTTCAATAAATTCTGCACAACAGTCAAGTCTTCTCCTGCGTTACAGACCCTGATATGAAATATGAAATAATTCAATTCTGGGTTTTGAGGGAATATTCCTTAATTGACTGTTTAGAACAGAGGTCCCTAACTCCAGGCCTCGAGGGCCGCCAACAGTGCATGTTTTCAGGATCTCCTTAGTATTGCACAGGAGTTGGAATCATGACCTGTGCAGATGATCACATCAACACCTGTGAAATACTAAGGAAATCCTGAAATCCTGCACTGTTGGCGGCCCTCTGTCACGGGTGGCACGGATGACAGGGTGGAGGCCACGCGCAGACGATCCCAGCGTTTGGCCCACCAGCCATAATGGTGGAGGATGGTCCGTCTCTTTCAGGAGCATTTACCTTCTGTGTTGATGGAAAGAAGGTGTGATGAGATCTCTCTATTATGGGGAGACGGCTGTGGAGGTCTTGCGCTCGGTCTGGTTTTATCCACCAATGTTGTAGGTCACTAGGACCCAGCAGACTCCTTCCACCTTTATAAGGAGGTTCATTACCCTTCCTCGGTGCAGGTGATAGTTCCTTGTGCACACTTTATCCTTGCTCCAGCAGAAGCTGAGATTGTGGAGGTGGCTGTGTTCTGCTGTCAGATAAGTGTTTCCTTTTCCCAAATGTCTGTCTTCCCTGGTGTTTGTCTTTAGTTGATAGTGGAGGGGTCTAGTGAACCTCTCCATCTGATCCTTAGATAAGATAGATCTAGGATCAGAGAGGGACGAGGTTCGTGGTCGGCGACAGTTGAGGAGACTGTATAGGGACGTTAGGGCAGACAGGGTCAGCTCTAGGAAGTCTAGGGGTCACCGTCTCCTTCTTGTGCCCTTAGCATTAGGGACTCCTGATCCCCCCCCCGTCGTTATCCTACGCTGGGTGTCTTCCCCACTCCCAGCGTGACATTATCACCTGCCATAACTGTAAGTGAAGGAAGGGGAGGATTTGATTTTCTTTCCTTTCCTTATGGATCCTGTGTCTGCTTTGGCCCAGCAGCTGCAGACCTTGTCTTTGGAGGTTGCGGACCTTCGGTCGGCTCTGCAGGGACCACAACCGCAAAATGGTGTCTTGGGGAATCAAGCAGTGGGTCCGGCCAGACCGGAACCTAAGGTTGCCCTCCCTGACAGGTTTTCAGGAGGCAGAGACAAATTTACTGTGTTCAAAGAGGCCTGTAAATTATACTTTAGGCTTAAGCCGTATTCCACTGGTGATGAGCAGCAGCGGGTAGGAATTATTATATCATTGCTGCAGGGGGATCCCCAATCCTGGGCTTTCTCTCTGCCACAGGACTCTACTTGTCTCCAGTCTGTGGATGGATTTTTTGACGCCTTAGGCCTCATATATGATGACCCTGACCGTGTCTCTTTGGCTGAATCCAAATTGCGCCATCTCCACCAGGGGACTCGGTCGGCGGAATCATATTGTTCTGAGTTCCGCAGGTGGGCTATGGACACAAAGTGGAACGATCCGGCTCTCAGGAGTCATTTTTGCCAGGGTCTTTCAGAAAGACTGAAGGATGCCCTGGCAGTGTATGAGACCCCCCCGTCCCTGGAGGCAGCTATGTCGTTGGCTATTCGCATGGATAGACGCCTCCAGGAGCGGAGGGGTAGACCTCCTGCAACTGGGAGCCCTTCTCATGGTGGTTCCTTGTTGCCGGGTGGTCACTCGGAGGGCGAGTCATTTCTCCCGAGGGGGGAGGAACCTATGCAGCTTGGAGGAGCGGCGGCCTCGAGGCTCTCCACCGGTGCCTCCCGGGGCAGGGGGAAGGGGGTCTGTTTTTTCTGTGGGAAAGGAGACCATTTTATCGGGGCCTGTCCCTACGCTCCTAAACGGACTAGGGTGCCGGGACCTCATGTGACTATGGGGGGTGTGGAGGTGGTCGAGCGGGAGGTGTGTGTATCCTCCGTTTGTACTTCCCATTTTCTCCTGAGTGCAGAGGTGGCGCTAGAGAGCAAAACGGAAGGCATTTCTGTGTTTGTGGATAGTGGTGCGGGATCTGCATGGTGGATGCTCGTTTTGTACACGCTCATGGGCTTAACCGCTGTTTATTGTCTCACCCCATCCGTATCTATGCCATCGACTCAGCCCCTCTTGCTCAGGGTAGTCTCACACATATCGTACATAACATTAAGTTAACGGTTGGATCCCAACATCAGGAGACGTTATCTTGCTATGTCTTAGACGGTCTCCCCGCTCCCATTGTCCTGGGCTTGCCATGGTTGATTAAACATAATCCCGTAGTGGATTGGCAGTCCAGGGACATTGTGGAATGGAGTGATTTTTGTTCGGAGAATTGTTTGGCTACATCCCTTTCGGTGGTATCTGCTGAATCTCTGCCCCCATTCCTATCGGAGTATGAGGATGTGTTCTCAGAGAAGGGGTGCCGAGACTTGCCCCCTCATCGGGCATACGATTGCCCTATCAACCTCGTTCCCGGAGCTAAACTGCCCAAAGCTAGGATGTTTACTATATCTGGTCCCGAAAGACAAGCAATGAAGGATTTCATTTCTGAAAGTCTGGAGACGGGACACATTAGGCCCTCCACGTCGCCGGTTGCGGCTGGTTTCTTTTTTGTGAAAAAAAAAAGATGGGGGCCTCCGTCCTTGTTTGGATTTTCGGGAATTGAATCGGATTACTGTCCGTGATCCATACCCCCTCCCTCTGATCCCTGATTTATTTAGTCAGGTTGTGGGTGCCAAATGGTTCTCCAAGTTGGATTTGAGGGGGGCCTACAACCTGATTAGGGTCAGAGAGGGGGATGAATGGAAAACTGCGTTTAATACCCCGGACGGCCATTTTGAAAGTCTCGTAATGCCGTTCGGGCTCACTAACGCCCCGGCGGTTTTCCAACATTTTGTCAATGATATTTTCCATCATTTGGTGGGTAGATTTGTAGTTGTTTACTTGGACGATATCTTGATCTATTCTCCCGATATGGAGACGCATCAGTCCCATGTCAAACAGGTGTTGCAGGTCTTACGGGACAACAAACTGTATGCTAAACTCGAGAAATGTGTTTTCGCCGTTCAGGAGGTTCGTTTTTTGGGGTACCTCTTGTCGCCGTTGGGTTTCCGGATGGATCCGGACAAGGTCCGGGCGGTGCTAGATTGGGAACAGCCGGACAATCTACGGGCATTGCAACGTTTTTTGGGGTTTACCAATTTTTACCGTAAATTTATTAAGAACTATTCGGTACTGGTGACGCCTCTTACGGACATGACTAGGAAGGGGACGGATTTTTCTGAGTGGTCTGATTCTGCTCGCCAGGCTTTTTCCTCCCTGAAGCGTTGTTTTGCGTCCGCGCCTGTTCTTTGTCAGCCCGATCTTTCTCAGCCCTTCATTGTGGAAGTGGATGCGTCTGAGGTGGGGGTGGGGGCTGTGTTGTCGCAGGGCCCTTCGCCTGGGAGATGGGTGCCCTGTGCGTTCTTCTCCAAGAAGTTGTCTTCGGCCGAGAGGAATTATGATGTGGGTAATAGGGAGCTGTTGGCTATTAAGTTGGCTTTTGAGGAATGGCGGCACTGGCTGGAGGGGGCTGTCCATCCCATCACGGTTATTACCGACCACAAGAACCTGTCTTACCTTGAGTCCGCCAGGCGTCTCAATCCCCGGCAGGCCAGGTGGTCTTTGTTTTTCACGAGATTTAATTTTACCGTCACCTACCGTCCGGGGGTTCAGAATGTGAAGGCGGATGCATTATCGCGTAGTTTTCCGGGTGGTAGTACTCATGAGAGTCCCGTCCCCATCTTGCAGGAGGGGGTGGTTGTTTCTGCTCTTTGCCCTGATCTAGAGGGGGAGGTGTTGAAGGTTCAGGGGGGCGCCCCTGCCTCCTGCCCTTCTGGGAGGCTTTTTGTGCCGTTCTCTTTGCGCCTCAGGGTGCTGTCAGAGCATCACGACTCTGTACTGGCGGGGCATCCGGGCGGTAGGGCCACTTTCGATCTCTTGTCTCGTCGCTTTTGGTGGCCGGGGTTGAGGAAGGACGTAGCGGAATTCGTATCCGCCTGTGGTGTGTGTGCACGTGCTAAGGTTCCGCATACCCGTCCGTCTGGGTCTCTCGTGCCATTGTCTATTCCTGAGAGGCCATGGACACATTTGTCAATGGATTTTATCACCGATCTTCCGGCGTCTGCGGGCAAGACGGTGGTACTGGTAGTAGTAGATAGATTCAGTAAGATGGTTCGCTTTGTGGCACTGCCCGCACTTCCTAATGCTCGGACTCTGGCACAGGTGTTCGTAAGTGAGATTGTGAAGCTTCATGGGGTTCCCTCCGATGTGGTTTCTGATCGCGGTACTCAGTTCGTCTCCAAATTTTGGAAGGCTTTTTGTACACGTTTGGGGATAACGTTGTCCTTTTCTTCTGCTTTTCATCCTCAGTCTAATGGTCAAACCGAACGTGTGAATCAGAATTTGGAGACTTACCTGAGGTGTTTTGTCTCTGACCATCAGGAGACTTGGGCAAATTATTTGCCCTTGGCCGAATTCGCCCTTAATAATCGTCTTCAGGAGTCCACTGGCAAGTCACCGTTCTTCGGTGCGTACGGTTTCATCCTCAGTTTGGTACTTTTAGCGGTACGAGTCCTTCCGGAGTTCCGGAGGAGGACCGTTTTACCTCGTCCCTCTCCTCGGTTTGGCGGGGTGTACAGCGTAGCTTGAAGCTCTTAGGTGACAGGTACAAACGTATGGCTGACAGGAAGCGTGCGCCAGGTCCGGACCTATGTGTGAATGACTACGTGTGGTTGTCTACCAAGAATGTGAAGTTGAAGGTGCCCTCTTGGAAGTTGGGGCCCAGGTTTATTGGCCCCTATAGGATAACCGCCGTTATCAATCCCGTGGCGTTTCGTCTTGCGTTGCCTCCTGCTCTTAAGATTCACGATGTGTTTCACAGGTCGCTCCTCAAGCCGTATGTGCCGTCGTCTAACCCATCTCCTTTGCCTCCTGAGCCCATCTGTGTGGCGGGGAATCTGGAATTCGAGATCTCGAGGGTGGTTGATTCTCGCATGTTGCGCCGTTCTCTTCAGTATTTGGTGCACTGGAGGGGGTACGGTCCTGAGGAGCGGATGTGGGTGCCGGCGTCGGAGGTGTCCGCCGCAAGGCTGGTCCGCGCTTTTCACCGTTCCCATCCGGATAAGCCTGGTCCTGAGTGTCCGGGGGCCACTCGTAGGAGGGGGGGTACTGTCACGGGTGGCACGGATGACAGGGTGGAGGCCACGCGCAGACGATCCCAGCGTTTGGCCCACCAGCCATAATGGTGGAGGATGGTCCGTCTCTTTCAGGAGCATTTACCTTCTGTGTTGATGGAAAGAAGGTGTGATGAGATCTCTCTATTATGGGGAGACGGCTGTGGAGGTCTTGCGCTCGGTCTGGTTTTATCCACCAATGTTGTAGGTCACTAGGACCCAGCAGACTCCTTCCACCTTTATAAGGAGGTTCATTACCCTTCCTCGGTGCAGGTGATAGTTCCTTGTGCACACTTTATCCTTGCTCCAGCAGAAGCTGAGATTGTGGAGGTGGCTGTGTTCTGCTGTCAGATAAGTGTTTCCTTTTCCCAAATGTCTGTCTTCCCTGGTGTTTGTCTTTAGTTGATAGTGGAGGGGTCTAGTGAACCTCTCCATCTGATCCTTAGATAAGATAGATCTAGGATCAGAGAGGGACGAGGTTCGTGGTCGGCGACAGTTGAGGAGACTGTATAGGGACGTTAGGGCAGACAGGGTCAGCTCTAGGAAGTCTAGGGGTCACCGTCTCCTTCTTGTGCCCTTAGCATTAGGGACTCCTGATCCCCCCCCCCGTCGTTATCCTACGCTGGGTGTCTTCCCCACTCCCAGCGTGACACCCTCGAGGCCTGGAGTTGGGGACCAATGGTTTTAGAGGCAATAACCCTGGGGAAAGTATACAAGAGAACAGACAGCGCTACGCCAAATCTAAGTGCAGAGATTGATTGTATCAGGGTGAATGAGTACAGTTTTGAACTCACCAGAATGTCAAATTTTACTTGGACAACTACCACTCCTGATAAGAGTCTCCTGCTCGGCTCCTGGACATTCGAAATGGTCCTCCACCATCTGTGGTAGTGAATAAAGAAATTAGGGGTTTCCAGTTAATTACCGGCACTCCTCATGTAGTATCTACTATATAAGAAGCGTCGGCAATTAACTGGAAACCCCTAACTGACTATTTGGAAGGGATATTGTCGTAAAGAGAGGTGCTGGTTGCCTAAAAAGTACATTAATGCTACAAATCTGCTCAAACATTTTTCACCCCAAGCATTCTCTCTTGTTTGGAGGAACCTCAAAAGGCAGGCTACTGTTACTCACTTGTCTAGGCTCCAGCACAATGCTCCATGTCTTCCTTCCTTTTGGCCAACTCTCTTTGCTCTTGGGCACCTTGTTTTACCTACTGACTTTTTTTACATCTATCATGTGACTCTCGAGACATTTTCTGGCCAATTCAGGTGGCAGCATGTAGTCAGAGAATTTGGGTAATTGGTCATCCACACCAGTACCACATTGCTAGTGCCAATTCACAGCTCTATTGTTTCTGTCTACCCACTTGGCTATGGTGTTCCAAAGTTTCTTTCCATCCACTCATCTCTGCTGTCCCAAATCGTCTATCCACCCACAAGGTGCTTCCCCATATTTGATTCTACTACATCTGGGTACTTTTATTTATACCCATGTCTACAGTTGCAAAGTGCTATCCTCACAGCATTCCCTACCAGCATGCTTTCCTGCATACCCAGCTCTGCTGTTCCAAAGTGTCAATCTGCATACTTGATTCAGCTTTAACAAGGTATCTGACACACAGACTACATAATCACTACAGTAACAGAAATCCTGACTTATTTGAAAGTATCATTGTAATAATTTTGGAAGAGGCAGATTCTGAATATAAGATAATTACAAAGAGATAAACAGATTTTTATAATATAAAAAGTCCAACAGCACCACACTTTTATTTCTGGCTGAAATTACAAAAAAAAAACAAAAAAACCTTTTAAACTATTCAGGAAATTGAATGGAAGGAAAGAATGTTTTGGGTAACACTCGATGTGGTAACTTTATAAAGTAAAATTCCTCATGGAAACAATTAGTGTATTGGTAGAATGAATAAAAACAGCTTCCCCCACGCTGAGGATACAGCATCGGTTTTAGTGGATGTCTTAGAATTCATTTTAAAACATAATTGCTTCAGTTTTAATTTCTTCACCCCTCAGCCAGTTTTCACATTCCTGACCAGGCTAAAGCCCCCATCACACCTAGCGACATCGCTGTTTCCGATCGGGCCCCTGCTGTGAGATCGCCGATCGTGTCGGAATGGCCTGGACCATTTTTTGGTCGTCGGGTTCCCGCTGGGCAGCATGCATCAGTGTGTTTGACGCCTTAACAACGACCTCGTTGGCGACTCAGAACTCAGCCACGTAGGTCTGAGTCGTCAGACTAGCTGCTGTGTGACAGTGTCCCAATGACCTCTGAGATCATTATACGGGCCACCGTATCATTTCTGCGTTGTTCAGTAGATCTGACTATTTGACATCTCACCAGCGACCACGTAGCGACGTTCCAGCGATCCCTACCAGGTCGTATCGTTGTCGGGATCGCTGGAACATCGCCAAGTGTAACGGGACCCTTATTTTACAATTCTGACCTGTGTCACTTCATGAGATAATATTTCTGAAAAGCTTCAACAGATTCCAGCAATTCTTAGATTGATTTTTTGTGACATATTGGAATTCATGTTAGTGGTAAATTTAAGATGATATTTTTTACATTTATTTGTGAAAATATTGGTAATTTTACAAAAATTTAGAAAACTTTTCAATTTTCAAACTTTTAATTTTTATGCCCTTAAACTATAGAATTATGTCAAACAAAAAATAACAAATAGTAAATAACAATTACCACTTGCCTACTTTACATGAGCATTCGTTTTTTAACCCACTTACGACATACTGGGTACATCATGGGTTGCCTCCCTACTTTTGATGTGAGCTCACACGCTGAGCTCGCATCTTTCCTACCCATATCAGCTGATCTCGTCAGCTGACATGTGCAGCGATTAAATTCTTAGATCGTTATGGAATTAAAAATCTAATATATAAAGCTGAATGTGTGTGTGTATGTATGTGTGTATGTATGTGTGTATGTATGTATGTATGTATGTCCGGGATTGGCATCTACACCGTTGCAACTACAGCCACAAAATTTTGCACAGTCACACATCTGGACCCCGAGAGCGTCATAGGCTATGTTGTGAGGCGAAATTTTAACCCCGCGCGTTCCAGTTCACCAAACAATTTTACCCCTATCTACATAATGGGGGAAAAAGTGAATGGAAAAGTGTTGGAGGAAAATTGACAGCTGTCAGCTATAGCCACAAAATTGTGCACAATCACACGTCTGGACCCCGGGAGTATCATAGGCTATGTTGTGAGGTGAAATTTTAACCCCGCGCATTCCAATTTACCAAACAATTTTGCCCCTATCTACATAATGGGGAAAAAGTGACAGTTACCAGTTGACAGTTGTGAATGAGAGGGGCTTAATGATAGCGCCAAAGACTAACAGCACATACCAGCATATAGTCACTAAGGTGGGGCCCCAACATGAGATATTCACCACGCATGGGGACATACACACCACACACCCACAAAGAGTAACAGCAAGTGTATAGTCGCTAAGGTGCAGGCCAAATATTGGATACTCACCACGCACCCGAACAAACACACACACACCACATAGAGACACACACAACACAGAGACATACACACACCCACGGGAACACACACACACCCTATAGCGACACATGCACTCACCCCACAGGGACACACACACACAACACAGACACACACACCACACAGACACCCCCCCCCCACAGGGACACACACACGTACACACCCTATAGGGACACATGCACTCACCCCACAGGGACACACACACACCACAAAGAGACACACACACACCACACAGACCCCCCCACAGGGACACACACACATACACACCCTATAGGGACACATGCACTCACCCCACAGGGAAACACACACACACACCACAAAGAGAGACACACACACCACACAGACCCCCCCCACAGGGACACACACACATACACACCCTATAGGGACACATACACTCACCCCACAGGGACACACACACACCACAAAGAGAGACACACAACACAGAGACACACACACCCCACACAGACACCCCCCCCACAGGGACACACACACATACACACCCTATAGGGACACATGCACTCACCCCACAGGGACCACACACACACCACAAAGAGACACACACAACACAGATACACACACACACCACACAGACCCCCCCACAGGGACACACACACATACACACCCTATAGGGACACATGCACTCACCCCACAGGGACACACACACACCACAAAGAGACACACACAACAGAAACACACACCACACAGACCTCCCCCCATAGGGACATACACACCCTATAGGGACACATGCACTCACCCCACAGGGACACACACACACACCCCAGGGACACACACTCCACACAGACAGACACAGATGTGCACAAATCACCTCACACAACTCGCCTCATACGTGTGCTATCTTTAATTTCCAAACATAAACATCTGATTAAAAACAGCCAATGTGCAACACATGTGCCATATAGGGAATTAAGGCAGATGTCAGTCACATGAGCTATCTATTATGTGTATGTGTTAGTTAACATATACTGCCCGGCCAGGGGGAGGGTTTACTGTTGGCTGGAGATTTATTAGGCTGCCTATAGCAACCAATCACAGCTCAGCTTCTATTTTCTTACAGGTCATTAATATGACATATTCAAATTCAATTTTGTTATAGCTAACATCAGTTATTTATTAACCCGGGAGTAGCCGGGTACTACAGCTAGTGCTATATAAATGAATAAATATTATTATTATTATTGCGTTGTCAAACACCGACCGTGTGATCTAAAGCGCCGAAGAGGGGATTGTGCTGTTCCCCACTGCCATTGATGACCCCATGACACAATTGATGTGTTGCCTCGACAGTGAGGGGCTCTGTGACAACCCCTGACATGGCTCACCTCCTGTGGATGCCCGCCGAGTGCCGGTATTTACAGAAGGTGATCATTTCTGCTGTTCAGAGCTGTGGATCATCATGGTTCTGTACCATGCAGGAGAGATCGGACACCGAAGTATTAAGGTGCCCTAACGTGCCAAATAAAAAGAGAAAGTGAAAAAAAAGCTTTTAAAAGAATGAAAAAAAAATGAATGAAATTTCAAATCACCCCTCTTTTGCCCCATTGGAAATAAAACAATTAAAAAAAAATGCACATATTTGGTATTGACACGTTCAGACATGCCTGATCTATCAGAATCTAAAATCAATTAATCTTATTAGTAAACTGTGAAATGTACTTGGCAGGTATTGTTGCAATTTTAGCCTCCCTTTAAAATTTAACCACCCTTTGAGGGTGGCACACCTCAACACATTTTCTGCAGACGTGTTCAACTACTGGCTGAATTTTATATAGGTAATCAAAGTTGGAATCATCTCAGGGAGGGCACTGCACACTATCACTACAATGGAAACATTTTTGGATTGTTTTGTAATCTTGTCATGGCCATATGGTCTACTGGGGTGCTGTAAAGTATATCAGTACACCAGTATTGCCTAGGCTGTTTTTTTCCCTGTCCATATAGAGCACAATTTTCCAAAAAGTCATCATTTTTGCCACATTTACAGGGATCCATCTGGTATATGGAGATGTGGGATTTTGGGTGAAATCTTTATTGGCATACCAATTTGTCTCTGCCAACATAACATTTATTACACCGTCATTGAAAAAGAATTTGAAAAAGTCAATTTCAAAGAGGTCTGCTACATCAATCTGGATTCCTGAACTGGTCAAGAAATCCGGAATAACAGGCCAATAATTTACGAGGTGGAGACCTCTTGAGATCAATTGCTGAAGGGGCTGCTATGGTCCTAAGCACCTCCGGGTGAGGAGGAGGAAGAAGAAAAAGAGTGGAATGTGGAATGTTCCTCACTGCCTGGATTTGTGTCAGAGGTAAAGAAAGCGGCCGCCTCCTCTGCTGACTAACGTCTTCTTGACAAATGAGCCATTTTTATTTTATTGCACAAATACGCAAATAGAGTCCGTGGAACCTCGTTTAGGAGTCTTAAACACGGGAAGGACCTAGCCATGGGGTGGCTCCTTGAGGAGGCCACCATAGGATTTCACTGTGTTTAAGCACTTTTGCCAGCTGCTCAGAGTTTTCTTTGACTGCCCTCCCTGAGATCAGTGATTGTTTATTGCACAAATGCACTACCAATGAAGCTACCCAATGCTAATTATTACTTTTCTGCAAGAAAAAAAATGGATGTCACCAACACTGCATTGTCTGCTCCCCTAGTGTGTTTCCCATCAAGCTACGTCATGCTATTATTATTTTTCTGCAAGAGAAAAACGGATGTTACTAATGCTACAATGTTTGCTCCCGACTAAAAAGCTACTCAATACTATTTTTATTTTGATTTCTATAAAAAAAAATCGGACGTCACTAGCAGTATGACGTTTGCTACTCCACGTATACAAAAGAAAAGGTCACTTGGCGCATACTCTGATCAGCAGCAATACCAATAGGAGCACTGCGACCGCGGGAAGTGCACATGCTAGTGCTGCAAAAAAACTGCACCTTCAGTAGAGCACGGATGCTCAACGTAAATTGAAGTTGGGGTGTGCACGCAGGATACAATTCTCCTCCAACATGGTATTACAAATGATGTTAAGGCAATACAATCTGTGGTGACCAGACACAGGGGAGCCACGCGGACATGCAATATAAAGTATGCAAATAATACACTGGAGGAGTGGGTAGATTGGGGTTGGTGGGAGAATCTGGAATAAGGATGTTAGAACTGCTGCTGTGTTCACAGATCAGTCACACATACAGCACACAACACTGCGGAGATCATAGGAGACAAGAGACCCAGTAGGGTGGCCACCAATAATTTTCTTTCTCTCAGCAGCTCACAGGGGGAATACAACCGTTGGAGTATAAGGTGCCAAATTCATTATGAGGTGCATATTGAATGAATATTATTGCATCCTGTGAGTGGCGTACACCTTAGTAAACCATGCTAAAAATGCTTCTCTAGCCAGGGGCTGGAGTAGGAATTCTGCCATCCATTTTTGCTGTGCAGGAACTTTCTGCTGTACAAAATGCTATTTTAATGAATTGCATTGGGGGTCATTGCCACGCCCTGTCGTGGATCCTTCTCAGCCCCATCCATTGCAGCGGGGCAGATTTAAATGGGCATGAAAATGCTAAAATTTGCAACTTTTTTGTATAACCCCAAACTGAGCAAAGATGTTGTGACTTTTCAAAGTATTTCTGCCTCTTTTCTGTTGTAAAAGCTTTGATGAATAGTTTTCCCCCTTGAGTCTAGTTTGGTCCACATTGAGTTTTCAAAAGCATCGTATGAGGAGATATCTGGGCCAAAGATTTGAGTATCATCACCATATAGATACTACTGGTGACCATAGGACTTTATGAGCTGTCCAAGCCAAAGTATAGATGTAGAAGTGGAGGAGTTCCGAGACAGAGCTTTGAGGTACATCAACAGAAAGGGGGCAGGATGAGGAGGTGGTGTAGAATACGTGATGATAAATGTGCAGTTAGGCTAGGGTCAGACTTGAAGGAAGGATTATATCCCTGGTCAGTATAGGAGAGCTATCATGTAAGAGAGATGACAATTGGAGAAAAATGATTTATATCAAACCTGTTTAATTATAAAAAAATTTCTCCAATTGTCATCTCTCTTACATGATAGCGCTCCTATACTGGCCAGGAATATAATCCTTCCATACATTTGCTTCCCTATTCATGAAAAGAGGTTTGAGGACCTGTTGTGATGTCAGACGCGAAGTCAGGTGACTGAGACCACGTGACCCTACCAGGAAGTGGAGGATCTGGCACCGCTAGGCCGTCAGCCGATGCTGGACTTTTATACCACGGTTGTGCAGGGCTTGCACAACCAGCTAAGTGAGAGGCTAGACCCCCCCACCAGAGAAAGTTAACTCCACTAATCACCGGGTATAATTCAAGGGTGCGCCTCTTGTTTTATGTTTTTCCAGGGTCACACTTGAGGCATTAAAGCGCTAACAGTTTTTCACTATTGTGGAAAACGGTAGCGTTAACGCTTCCATAGGCTCCCATGCAAAAAACGCATGGTCAGAATGCAACAGTTTTGATGCTATGCGTTTTTGCTAAAACACCCAAAAACGTGGTAAGCAACGTTTTTTGTTGCTATTGCAAAAACGCATGCGTTTTTTTTAACATGGGAGCCTATGGGAAACGCATGCATTAACACATGGTACATATATGTACCATGCGTTAACACATGCAATATTGCTAGAGTTAAAATGCCATAAAAACGGCAACAGAATAAAACTGCAACCATTAACGCTGGCGTCCAAAAAACGGCCTCCCAAGTGTGACCCTAGCCTTAGTAAGGTATGAGGCGATCCAGTAGAGAGCAAGGTGGGTAATACCAAGGGAAGAGAGGATCTGTAGTAAGAGGAAGGGGTCATCTGTGTCATAGGCAGAAGAAAGCTCTAGAAAGGGGAATAGACAAAATGATCTGTTAGCTTTGGCCATTTGTAAATGGCAAGTACTTTTGGTCAGGGCAGTTTCTGTGGAGTAGTGTGGACAGAAGCCAGATTAGGCTGGGGTCACAGTAGCATTTTTCACATGCGTTTTTGGAGACCTGCGTTTTCAAAAACGCATGTAAAAAAACGCACCCATAGGCCCCCATGTTAAAAAACGCATGCACTAATAGCCAAAAAGCATGTGTGACAGTCCCATGCGTTTTTGGAGCTTTTCCAAAAACGCATGCGTTTTTTTAATATGGGGCCTTATGGGAAACGCATGCAAAAACGCATGTACAATTAGTGCCATTCAAAAACGCATGCGTTTCCCATAGGAGCCCATGTTAAAAAAACGCACAAAAAAATACTACAAGCACTAATACGCAGGGAGCCATCAGACACCTTAAAAAACTCATGATGACATGAAAAAACGCATGAGTTTTGTTAAATCACTAAAAAAAACCCATGGCAACTGTGACCACAGCCTTATAGATTGTCAATGAGTGTGTTGGTAGACGTGCACTTTTCCAACAACATAATGATCCAAAACACACCTGTTGCATTTCTACAGAACATGGTGAAATAACACAGTGGCCAGTAATCTACTGATCTGAACCCAACTAAACACCTATGGGGAATTCTGAAGAGACAAGTTGTCATCACTCTCCATGCAGCATCCAGACTCTAAGAGAGGTGGTTATTGAGTAGAGATGAGCGAACTTTACCCGAACATGTTTGCCAATTTAAAATTCGGCATGGACATTTCAGATTCAGAATCAGGATCGGCAACCAGACATTTGCCAAAAAGTCGGCAACTCGGCTTTAAAAATTATACTATTAACCTTACTTTAATGTTATGGATAAAAAATGTTCTCCGAGACTAAGTCTTGCCTAATTTTGGAAATTGTTCAAGTAAATTAATATTACATGGTCATATCTTAAATGCTATGGACACCTTTGATGTAGAAATGTGTACAAAGCCTTTAAGATGCTTAAGCAAACCTAGAAGTGTGAGGTATCCATGTGCACTGTGTTTTTTTCTTTTTCAATCTTGTGGGTTGTTAAATCTTCCTCATTTGAGAACTGCTTTGGGCAGTAGCATTGGGACAAAAGTCTTCTATCAAAGTCTTCGTAGCTTTGGGTACTTGTTAACAGTTTTTTTTTCCAGTGGTTCTACTTCAGTAGCAGTTTATATATTGACTTGTAGTTTGACAATTACATATACCATGCATCCATTGTTATCAATATGATATTAATACTTTGCACTTTCTATTCAAAAGTGAGATACCTAAACAAATCTGAGAACAAAGTATGCTTTCAATAAATTTGTACGTTTTCGAAGATCCCTGAACTGACAAAATATCAAGTGCTCTCCTACCAGAGTAAAGGTCCCATTACACGCTTCAATATCCCAGCGATCCCACCAACGATCCCACCTGGCTGGGATCACAGGGGCATCATGAACTGATTGCTGGTGAGCTGTCGAACAGGCACACTCACCAGCGATTAGGACCAGCAAGTACGGCGCTTAGTTATCCGCTGTTTACCATGGTTACCAGCTCCTAGCGCTTGCTGTGCGGCGCTGGGAGCTCGTTCATCGTTGGTCTCCCGCTGTCACATGTGCCGATGCTGGCCGTCCAGCGGGAGACCAATGATAGATTTATGGTCCTGGCCATAAATCAATGATCAACTGACTTTTCATTGATCATTCATACATGTCACACGTACCGGTGATGTTTCAACAATATCGATCACGGTATCGTAGTGTGTAACGGGGCCTTAAGTGTAGCCCAATGTTCCACCAGTAAGAGTTAAATTTTGCATTCTGATATGTTTGAATCAATTTAATAATTTGATCCTATAGTAAAACTTCTCATTTTGATGTGATATCAGTCTCCATTGTGGTCCCAATTAAGGATCATTTATGTTACTTTCTATATTTTATGAACATACACAAAAGTGCATTAGATAAAGAACATGAAGAGAGTTCTAACAGTTTAATATTAATGTCATTTATTGTACAAATAACAAAATAGATTAATATATAAAAACTTTAACAGTAGATACAAAAATATAAACACAAAGAAAGAATAGGCTAAAATTACAAATGACAATATATAAACTTTTAAATAGAATGTAAAATATACTGTGAGTATACAATTAGTTTGACTTTTCATTCAGTGCAGTTTCATTTAATGTCAACTTTTGACACATTTATGTCGTTTAAAGTGTCGTTTGACAATAGGAGATCACATTTTTTCCCAACACTAAAACACCTCCGACCACAACAGTTCTAATCTGTGGGATTAAGGAATAATTGTCCTACAATGCCACCATTGGGAAGACAAAGGATCTAATGATGTTTAAATGGGTTGTTCACTACTTGGACACCCCCATCTCATTCCCCATGTTCACCCTCATAATAATACAAAAGCCTATACTCACCTCTGGTGCCGGTGCGGTTCTAGCTGGAGTACTCAACAGGAAGTGAAGAGCTGTCACTGCTCTCTTCCTGTTAAATACTCCTGTGTCCGAGGTGTGGAGAAGGAAGCTGGTGCTGTTTGGTCATGTAGACCCCAGGAACACGACTTTTGATGTCACTAGAACTGCCCCGGCACCAGAGGTGAGTATAGGCTTTTTTTATATTTATAGAGGTGAACATGGGGAATGAGAGGGGGTAGTCTACAAAGTGGACAACCCTTTTAAGGTCCATGTAATCAACAGGCGATACTCTCATTGTAAAAGCTATCCGCTCTAATGGTCTTGAGTAAAAATTGTAATTCAATTACAATTAACCGGACAGTTGCTACCTGGGAACTTTTCCCATGGAAGCACTTTTGTCAAATTGGAACCGCTTTCTATAGGAAATGACCTTCGCTTTTTTTTAAAAAGACTTTTTCACATTTATATCTGATTGAGGTTATAAAAATATGGTATAAAAGTCATAGGTAACGCTTCTTGGAACATATGCAATGACTAAACTATAGCAAAAGTTTTCTTGTGAAATCTAATTCACCGTCACACAATGTGTAAACAAGGGCTGAGATTTAGTAGTCTGTTATTTGATCTTCCACCTAAAAACCTCAATTATGTCCTCCTTACTAGAGATTAAGGACATTTGGAATGGTTGTCCGAGAAAGGCACCAAGGTAATTACCAACCATAACCCGGTATGTTAGCCATTTTCCTGATCAATTTTTCTTTCATAAAAAGTAATAATATTTTAAGTGCTTTAAAGATGGTAAATGCATAAATAATATATTATTGTAGCTTCATAGTTTGTACGATTGAAGGTAGACATGAGTCCATCGAGTTCAACCTTTAGCCTAACATGCTTATGAGAGGAAGGTGAGAACGTTGAGCTTATTCATACATAGATGACTGTAGTTCAATATCAAAGCAGTTCTCAATAGCAAAGTAGCCTCGTGTAACAGCAACAAAAGAGAATTCCACACAAATCAGTATTTTCTTCTGAGCTGGAATGATCTAAATATCAAGATTGTCCTTTCTTCATGTAAAATCTCAGCTGACCCTGAAATTGTTGACCTGAGCTGCAGCACCTTTAAGTATCCTGAAATGTGTAATTATACGTCGTTAGGGAGGCCTCTTCTGAGATTTTTGGAGAGCGCTGGCAACAGCTAATGCACCGCCTTGAACAAAGCGTACAAAATAATCACCAGCCAGGGGTCCCACCGCGTACAGTCCTTTGTCTTGAATACATTCATATGTGAATGGGTCAATATCAAGAGGATTCCTTTTAGAGTTGACAGGTTGCTCAGTATCCAAAGCCAAGTCTGTACCATTTTTGGGGAGGAAAGACAAGTTGGATTAGACCCAATGAGAATCAGAACCATTGAGACATTAAATGCCGTATGCTGACCATGCTTATCTCTAAAGGTACATTTCTTGTCATCATTGAAACACACAGCATGGTGCTCTGGAAGACTCATGTAGCCCTTGTAGGGTCCTCCTTGAAAGACTGATTGTTCTTTCATCATTTGGTACACCTTATGATACTCTGGGTACATGATATGTGGTAACTGGTTGAAGATGAGTCCTGGATCATTAACTCTTCTTCTGAAAGCATGGATTACTGGGATGTTGTAATGATGAGCTAGCAAAATGGCGTCTGCGGCCGTCAGTCCTGCGCCTACGACCAGCACCGGGTCAGAACCTTGGTGGACTTTCTTTGATTTTACTGCCTCTTCAAGAGCAGATAGCTGATGTGAGACATATGGGAGGTCTTCTCCTTGGACCCTTAACCATGAGGGGCTGTCATAGGTACCCGTCGCCAGAATGACATTCTCAGCATACAGACAGAAGTTCTGCTTGGGACCAATGCCATTTTTCATAAATCCACTGACTTGGAATACACTCTTGCCCTGGCTTGGTTCTTTGTCAAACTCTGCATTATTCCAAATGATTTCATTCCCAGAAGTGTTTTCCATGTCTTTGCTTATTTTTATGACAGAGGTGACAACTGCTCCAGATAAGAAATTATTCTCCAGTCTTTTGTTCTTTACGTAGTACTGGTAATAATTCAGGATGTCCCCCGCTGTGGAACGATCATTTCTGAGGTTCCTAAAAATAAGAAAAGTAAAACCTATATTAATATTCCATTATGTGGCCAACATTACCATAACTAATATACATATCAAGTGATTTATATAGTTGCAGAGAATAATTTCCCACCACAAGTCATAGCATATTACCATACAGACTTAGCATAATGTGGGATACACAAGATCAATCTCTTTCTTTACGGAGTATTTCTGTTACCTTAGTAACTGAAGATCAATGACATTTTCACGTCTTCCCACTGCAGGGAATAAGGAAATATCACCAGCCTAAGGAAGATTGTTTTAAGAAGTCTATTTTTACAGCTTTCTTTCATCGATTCTACATTTTATGGATGTTGCAGACAGGGTTCCTTTACATCAGGGGTGAGGAACTCCAGGCCTCGAGGGCCGCCAATAGGTCATGTTTTCAGGATTTCCTTAGTATTGCACAAGTGATAATATAATGTAGAGATGATGATTCTATCCCCTGTGCAATGCTAAGGAAATCCTGAAAACATGACCTGTTAGGGACCCTCGAGGCCTGGGAGTTCCCCACCCCCTGCTTTACACAGGCAGGTTTCTGTCCCTAATGAGGGCTGGTAGACCTTATAGGTTGATCAGCACTCATTTGAAGAGCCTTTTACACAGGTCAATGTAATGTGTATAGGTACGAACACTCACTAACATGATCGCTTTGGTCCTCATACAATCTGCAAGCTGTTGGCAGCACTTCTCTTGTTTACATGCTGCTGACATTGGTTGCAAATGATGTCAAATGAGTGTCAACTTGCTTAAATGTTAATCAATGTTGACAATTTTTACACTGTCCAATGATGGGAATGTTCAATTTTACAAACAACCACTTAGCCGAATACCAGTACACCCCATGACAAACGTTTATTCCAGCTTCGGTTGGCCATGGTCAACCATTTTTGCCATATATTGCTTAACCAGTACAGCACCAGGCCATTAACCATCAATTCTGACCAGGCACATTTTTTTCCGACATTTGATTTAAAAATTAAACCATTTTTTCTCATTTGTGTTTTTTGATAGGGGTGGGGCTAGTCATGATTTGGTTTGATAGTCACTTTTTTTTTAATATTTACTGTACTTAGTTATCACCTACTTTTTATTTTTCATTTATTTTACATATCATACACTCTACATGTTCATAAAAGATCTTTAAGGAGCATTTCAACATTTACAAATTTTTTTTAATCTGATTTCCCCTATAACTGAGTTGGTATATTGACCAAGTTATAGTGGAAATTTAGCCTTCTGACTGCGTACAGAGCTGTCTCTGTCTCCTATGACCCAGCAGCTCCTGCACCCTCACTCTACACAACAATCACATGACTGCTGGGTTTTGGAGGAGGAAGTGATGTTAGCGTTTCCTATTATTGTATACACTGTGGTTCTTATGCAATGCGTATATAGGATAGAGAAGGCAGGGATGGTAATTAACCCACTCTGCTTATCTATGGGTAGTCTCGCTGTGTCTGATAATAGTCTCTTTGCTCCTTCAGCTGCATGATTGCATGGAGCTGTCTTACTATGCTTTGATATTTTAGAACATTCCTAGAACACATACCACCCGGGCATTTAAAGTGTGTGGGTGGTCCACACATAGTTAATATATGTCAGCCAATAATATCCAAAATTAAAGAGTTAGTTGAAGTTAATTATGTCCTTTTAGTTATTAATGTTTGCTGCATAGGTTTGGAATATAGTTCATATTAATGGACAAAGTGGTCACAGCACTTAAAGGGAATCTGTTAGCAGGTTATTGCAATGTAAGCTGTGGACAGCATACTGTAAGGGTTCAAAAACTAAATCATCTATGTCTCTCTTATCAGGCTGTATGTTTATGTAAACTAAAGGTTATATTACCCTGTGATTACCATTACAGGACTACTTTGTCATGCTCGCTTCTGTGATTGACACCTCACTGTCAATGTTCACTCTCTAAGAGAGCCTCGTGGGGGTGGGGGTAGCTCTTTCCAATCTGGAACATGGCTGAATCTAAATGCTTTGATTGTGTGAGAACAGCTGCAGCCAGTAATCTATGTGATACTTCGTTGGATTGCCTACATTATGTTGCGCTCAGATGAGGTAGGAAAAACCTGCTGACAGATGATTCCCTTTAAATAAAAAGTATATTTACCCTATAACACTTTATTTGTATGTGACGCAGACAGCGCCAATTTAAAACTGCTTTGTTTTATGGATATTTGTGAATGATGAATATTATATATGGGTCTGGGAATTGGGACTTGTCTATAACTATGTCAAGAACAACTACATGTGCTCTGGTAATGTTATTACTACACTCACAGGCCATAAGAAGAGTGTCAGCCTCTGAAAGAAAGCAGTATGGTGAACTTGTTCTATGTATTGTTTGAAGCTCCTGTAGATCCAGTTTTGTTAAATCTGTAAACCTGTAAATCTGTTGTGTTTTGTTAATTTTAAGCAGAAATGTCAGGAATGTGTTTTGGACGTCATGAAGGTTAATTGTGCCTAAACAAAACCCATTATCTTGAAATCTCTATTAGAATTAATTGCTAGTCAGAACGAGAAGAGTGAATTACGAGAAGAGGAGCTGCGGAAGCCTCAAGCTGCAAGACATTTTTTGTGATTTAGAAAATCGGCTATTTACTGCCATTAGAATGTTCATGATTATTTAGAGTGCATAACCATTAACGGTAGGAACACCATTTTGCCCATTGGACCACTGGTATAATTCTCCAGGTGTCTGTGCATGCATTATGCTGTTCATATGCAGGTTATGTGGGATATGAATAACTGAGATTCAGAAGAGACATTACAATGTCTGGAGGCGGTGCGCTAATGTTACGGTAATTACCGATTTGTACAACAGAACACTTTGTCCACAACTTTTCTTCACCTTTCTGTGCTTGAAGCAATGTAATCTACAGATGAGTGATAAGATGTGTACCTGCGCAAACTATCCCTAAGCTATGGCCGTACACATCAGAGTAATGTTGTCCAAACCTGCTGATTTCAGCACAACGAGCCCACCGCACAACAGGAATGGAGGACACCATGTTCCCTGACATCAGATGATGCAAATTGGAAGTTCAACGTACAACTACATGCTGATGATTGTGAGACTTCCAATGTTAGAGATGCAACCATTACTTGTCCCTGGTTCCCACCTCTGGCTAATAGAGGAAGAATCTTGATCCATGATGTCCATATGCCCTAACATGTGTTAAGCCTGAGGATGAAATTTAGCAATTTCTGAAAGATGTAGTATATATATATATATATATATATATATATATATATAAAAGAGAGGGTAACTTTAGCAAAGGTGAAAAAGGTCATTTACTGTTTCTTCGTTAGACTGTCAGAAGGGGTAGTCAATGAAAGACCACCCGTATGGATGTGCGAATCAGCCCTATTCTCATACACAAGGAAAGACTGGAAGCAATGGGATGAAACTGAATGGGAGGGGACACAGACTAGATATTAAAAAGAACTTTTTCACACTGAGGGTGAACAACGAGTGGAACAGGCGGCCACGAGATATGGTGAGTTCTCCTTCTATGGAGTCTTCACACAGAGGCTGCACAGACATCTGCCTGAGATGATTTAGTGAATCCTGCTTTGAACAGGGGGTTGGATGAGATGACCGGGGTCCCTTTACCTCATAACCCGGGAGATCCCTTCACTTGATACCCCAGGAGATCCCTTCACTTGATAACCCACGAGGTCCCTTCACTTGATAAGCCAAGAGGTCCCTTCACTTGATAACCCATGAGGTCCTTCACTTGATAACCCAGGAGGTCCCTTTCTTGATAAGCCAAGAGGTCCCTTCACTTGATAGACCCAGAGGTCCCTTCACTTGAACGATTTTGATAGACAAGAGGTCACTTCACTTGATAACCCAGGAGGTCCCTTCTCTTGATAAGCCAGGAGATCCCTTCACTTGATGACCCAGGAGGTCCCTTCTCTTGATAACCCAGGAGGTCCCTTCACTTGATAACCCAGGAGGTCCCTTCACTTGATAATCCTAGTAGATCCCTTCACTTGATGACCCAGGAGGTGCCTTCACTTGATAACCACGAGGTCCCTTCACTTATAACCACGAGTCCCATCACTTGATAAGCCAGGAGGTCCCTTCACTTGATAACCCAGGAGGTCCCTTCTACTTGATAACCCTAGGAGTCCCTTCACTTGATACACCAGGAGGTCCCTTCACTTGATAACCCAGGAGTCCCTTCACTTGATGACCCAGGAGAGTCCCTTCACTTGATAATCTAGTAGGTCACTTCACTTGATAACCCAGGAGGTCCCTTCTCTTGATAAGCCAAGAGGTCCCTTCACTTAATAACCAGGAGTTCCCATTCTCTTGATAACCCAGGAGGTCCTTCACTTGATAACCCAGGAGGTCCCTTCCTTGATAACCCAGGAGGTCCCTTCACTTGATAACCTAGAGATCCCTTCACTTGATGACCCAGGAGGTCCTTCACTTGATAACCAGAGGCCCCATGATACCCACCCCTTTTTGATAACCAGGAGGTCCCTTCACTTGATAACCCAGGAGGTCCCTTCACTTGATAACCTAGGAGATCCCTTCACTTGATAACCCAGGAGGTCCCTTCACTTGATAACCAGAGGTCCCTTCACTTGATAACCCAGGAGGTCCCTTCACTTGATAACCTAGGAGATCCCATCACTTGATAACCCAGGAGTCCCTTCACTTGAAACCTAGGAGATCCCTTCACTTGATAACCCAGGAGGTCCCTTCACTTGATAACCTAGGAGATCCCATCACTTGATAACCCAGGAGGTCCCTTCACTTGACAACCCAGGAGATCCCTTCACTTGATAACCCAGGAGATCCCTTCACTTGATAACCCAAAAGATCCCTTCACACTCCACCACTCTATGATTCTATGATCAATTCAGAGGAACCACTAATCAATGTTGAAGCCAATATTTTAGTCTGTGGCTGGCTCTACTAATTCTTCAGCTCATTAGGCTGCTTTACTTTGGTCAATTATACTTAAAAATATATAATGAGCTTGTGAGACATTAGAAAAAAGTGAAATAGCACCAGTCTTAATCATAGAACTTGTGTAGAAGTAAAGCATAGCCCAAATTCAAGTAAGTAGAAAAGTTTCTCTAATATAAACCACTCTTTTTTTAATGAATTTATAGCATATACTCCAATAAGTGATAAAGTTACCCAGTTATTCAGTTTAAGACAATTGGTCACCTGGCTTTTGTCCCTTAATCTGAGATCAGCATATTAAGCTGAGATTTCAGCGATATGTCACTTAATGGTCTGCTTGCTGTAGTTTTGATAAAAATGAGTTTTATCAGCAGGAGATTAGCAGAAGAGGACTAGTAAATGTTCCATGTAGTCCTCCATATTCACGAGCTTGTATAACTAAACATGATTGCCATTTTTCTGCCTATGCACAGTGTAAAAAATGCTGCAATGAGTGGCAGAGCTCAACAATCACAGAACTGGTAAATCTGCAGCAGATAAAACAAGGATTTTATCAAACATATAGCAAGCAATATATATTATTACAGTATATATTATATTAAATTATTTCATTTCCAGCACTCTGACCACATGGACCTCCATGGATCTCAAGTTCATGACACTGCAGTGCTTGCTGTACTCGGCTATAGCCATCAGTCCCATTGACAATACATGGACAAGGGATCCCTACCTTTTTTTCATCCTCATCCAGTCTTTGAAGGATAAATCAGGCAGCCCCATCCAGTCTCCACGGCTAAGAGTTATCATTGATCCCTCAATGGCCTGAAATATTAAATGTAATGTTAGTTACTTCTGATATACATTACTCCATGTGTGGTCACAGTCAATGGCCTGGTGACCACACAATGTAAAATGTTACTAAATTTACTACATTATTTTAGATAAAAGTATAAAATAAACGGTTTTGAAAACAAAATTCAGATTGGTTCTAATCTGCTACTTTGAACCAGGACATTGGTTTCCATCAGGACCACTTACACTCCATGCTCCTCCAGGAGGACCTCGTCCGAGCACCAGGTGGCGAATCGCACGTTCAGGTTGTAGATCCACTGCAGCACTGAATCCACATCTCCCAAAAAGTCAGTGTCTGGTCTGAGCAAAGTATCAAACAGCAGTGCGCAGGACTGTTGGAACGGCCTTCTAAGCCTTCAGACAAATACTCCAGATCCTGAAAAGGTACAAAAAAAATGAATGAAGCATAATGGTCCTAGAACACAAGTACAATCATAATATAGGTTATCCTTGTTTAAAGGGAATCTGTAGGGTGATTTTCTAGTACAATGCTAATGGTATCCTAGAATAGGGTTTGGGCAGCCCTTTCAGGATCAGTCATTTTTATTGCTCTATCTTCTCCTGTAACCTTGCAGCAAGCCTATAAAAATTAATTGTCACATGCCGGCTAGTCAAGTGTATGTTAATCCATGCTGAATATGCACTACTCCCCGCGCCCATAATAATCCCACCTCTCCCGTGCTCGCATCAGCCATAGTAAATGACAGTGAAGATTTTTAGCAACACAGGAGAGGTGGGCAGGATTATGGGCATGGGGAGCGCTGCATATTCAGTTTGGATTACACTTGACTAACTGGCATACAAAACTGAATTCTCCAGGAGCAAGGTAACAGGAGAAGCTACAGCAATAAAAGTAACTGATCCTGAAAGAGCCGCCCAAGCCCTTTTTCAGGATACCATTAGTATGGTAGTAGAAAAAAATCACCTGACAGATTTCCTTAAAAAACAAATACAGACCAGTGGGGAGATCTTTATTGATCAACAGAACCAGATCTACATCAAGGCAACTGCCACATTGGTTGACTATTAGCGAAGCAGATAAGGGGATGTGCTCAACATGTTTTTACAGGCTGGTCTGCTCTGCAATGGCCACTGAAAAGTATTAACTAAAGCAATGAACGTATGTATTTCTATGTAAATACAACTTGCTTCAGTTTTTTTATCGTCTTTTACCTACTACAAGATTCCAAAAATACCCTAACCATTCATTCTTCAGGATTTTCCACTTTGAAGATCTTGTACACGTTACAATACAAGTCAATGGGAAGGTTGATAATACCCCCAGAAGATGTCCGGGCATCCTTTTGAGCGGTTTGACAGCATTTTTGCGTAATGAAAGGTAATTATTTCTACCTGGTTGAGTAGAGTTAAAAAATATCAGTTCACAAAATGCCCCAAAAACACAAGGAAAATGTTCAGTAACAATGCCCTTTCCCTTTGGTTTAGTATTTCAGCATTATTATTGGATATTTTTCCTTTAAGCTACTTCCACTGTCATTTTGGCCAGTAGTTTGCAGTATCTGTAACCCACGGATGAGGCTTACATTTTTCAATTTCACTTTTTCTTTGTTTATTTTACTCTTCTGGTTTTGGTTTGCAAATCCTGATGCAAATACAGACCTAAATACTGAACAGTGGCCTTAGGAGGGCAGACATGCACCTGGAGCCAAGACCAATGTCAGCTTTTACAGAATTCAGCTCGAAAGCAATCAGAATTGTGAATGCAGCTCTGGAGTGTAGTACAGACTTTTATTTAGTATCAAGATAGTTAATGATGTGTTTACAAGGTCTGTCATTAGGTTTTTGCTATCTAATGTGATGTAGGGGCAGAGACCCTGATTCCAGTAATGTCTCCTTTACTAGGCTGATTACTGTAGTCCTCCCTAGTTATGAGCTCCTTATAACCCCATCCCCACCATTGATTGGCAGCTTTCTGCCTATACAGTGTAAACAGATAGTTGCCAATCAGTGGTGTGGGCGGGGTTATACGGAGCTCAGCATTCTGAGAACTGCTTGATCTGCAGCAGATAAAACTTGGATTTTAACTAAAATGAAGCAAGCAGCTCAGTAAGTGACATATCGATTGAATAAGGGTCTCGGTCTCTATATTATACTGCTGTCAATTTAGTTAGCATAAACTTAGTGACAGATTCCCTTTAACTTTCTCACTATAGAACATAAGCGCTCACAAGGAATGTGACAGAATAATGGTAACCATTGACAGTCTCTCAGTTATACTGACCTGTTGAGTGATAGGAACATTCGGAAATTCTTCCAGCTTCCTCTGTAATAAGGGGTTTGGGTGTATAGCACCTTCTTTCATATATGGGGTATAACCAGACAACAGGTATGAGAGGCAGATGCCCGATGGACCGTTTCCTGGAATAAGAAATTCAGAATTGTTATTAAAATGTAATAGTGTAAGGTATCACACCTTGCGAGTACCCCTTGATCACAGGGACAAATGTGTTTTTATAGAATGTGACCTAATAGGTAACCAGTAGATTGTAACCCCTCATGGGCAGGGTCCTCTCTCCCAATGCACCTTTATGTGCTATTACAATGATTGAGGAAACATTAGTATCCAGGCTCCTTATAAAGAAGCATCACTAAACAAGCAGAAGACCATATTACATGTGACCATAAGGTGTATGAAGGGTTCCACAATCGCTCTCATTTGAAAAGGATCAGGTACTTTTAATTTTGGCACTCAATGTTTTTTTTCTAGTAAAATAACCACCAGCAGGTTCTGGAAGCAGCTTAGGCTGGGGTCACAGTACCATTTTTCACATGCGTTTTTGGAGACATGCGTTTTCAAAAACGCATGTAAAAAACGCACCCATAGGCCCCATGTTAAAAAACGCATGCCCTAATAGCCAAAAAGCATGTGTGACTGTCCCATGCGTTTTTGGAGCATATCCAAAAACGCATGCGTTTTTAATAAGGGGCCTTATGGGAAACGCATGCAAAAACGCATGTACAATTAGTGCCATTCAAAAACGCATGCGTTTCCCATAGGAGCCCATGTTAAAAAAACGCATGCGTTTCCGGAAACGCATGCGTTTTTTTTAACATGGGCTCCTATGGGAAACGCATGCATTTTTGAATGGCACTAAAAGGTACTAATTGTACATGCGTTTTTGCATGCGTTTCCATAGGAACCCATGTTATAAAAACGCATGCGTTTTTCAAAACGCTCCAAAAAATACTACAAGCACTATTTTTAGGTGCAGATTCAAAAACGCATCCAAAAACGCAGGGAGCCATCACACACCTTACAAAACTCATGATGACATGACAAAAAGCATGAGTTTTGTAAAATCACTAAAAAAAACGCATGGCAACTGTGACCACAGCCTTACTCCAACACCGTGCATGGGATAGGTTATCTCCAGATCACAGCAGAAAGCTTCTTACAGGCTCCTGTCCTGCTCATGGGCTGTTCACAAGGTCCTGTCCTGCTCAGGGGCTCCTGTCCTGTTCACAGGTCCTGTCCTTCTCAATGGCTCCTGTCCTGCTCAAAGGCTCCTGCCCTGTTCACAGGCTCCTGTCCTGCTCACAGGCTCCTTTCCTGCTCAGGGGCTCCTGTCCTATTCAAAGGCTCCTGTCCTGCTCACAAGCTCCTGTCCTATTCAAAGGCTCCTGTCCTGCTCACAAGCTCCTGTCCTGCTCACAAGCTCCTGTCCTGCTCACAAGCACCTGTCTTGCTCACAGGCTCCTTTTCTGCTCATGGACTCCTGTTCTGTTCACAGGCTCCTGTCCTGCTCACAGGCTCCTTTCCTGCTCATGGGCTCCTGTCCTATTCAAAGGCTCCTGTCCTGCTCACAAGCACCTGTCCTGCTCATGGGTTCCTGTCCGGCTCACAAGCTCCTGTCCGGCTCACAAGCTCCTGTCCGGCTCACAAGCTCCTGTCCGGCTCACAAGCTCCTGTCCTGCTCACAGGCTCCTTTCCTACGTGCTCACAGGGTCCTTTCCTGCTTTCTCATAGGCTCCTGTCCTAATAGCATTCCAGGTCAGATTTCTGTCAGACTAACAGGATAGTGACTATTTTAATTGTATAGTGATTGTCCTTCTCAAAAGTATTTAGGAGTTTATCTACAATGGCATTTCCTTTAATATTTTCATTTCTATTCACAAAGAACTCTTAAAGATGTTACCCTGGAATACAGACATGATGAACTATCAGCAGAGAAGGTCATAAGAAGCAGAATAATAGGCGTCATAGCACTTCCACTGATCAACTGTTATTTAAGCAACAACTAGAAAATGTGATTGAAAACTACAGCTCCATCCAACATTTATAAACAAGGCTGGCGCCGAAGCAAAAAACAGCTGATCATTGTTGGTGCCAGGTGTCAGATGCTATCAGCAGACAAAGGGTTAATTGCAGATCTGACTCATGATGCAAATGTATATTGCTGAAGCAAACAATCGATAGCTGCTGGCAGTAGAGAAGGAGAGGCAAATTTTTTAAGAGGAAGATACACTGTGATGCAGAAGTGAAAGTGATAGAGAAGAGTTTGCTATGCTTACAGCGGACGAAGGGTTAGATCTGAGCCAGGAAGCAAATGCAGATTCTAGAAGCAATGAGATGAGATAAATTAAGTAAACTAGTGAGGCAAACAAAAGGCAAAAGATTAACACAAGGCTTAAGTCCCCGTCACACATAACGAGATTGTTAGCGAGATCGTTGTAATGTCACAGGTTTTGTGACGTAACAGCGATCTTGCAAACGATCTCGCTACGTGTGACACTTAGCAGCGATCAGGCCCCTGCTATGAGATCGCTGATCATTACAAAGTGCTGCGGGTCATTTTTTGGTCATTGCGCTCCTGCTGGTCAGCACGCATCACTGCGTGTGACAGCGAGACCAATGATCATCGACCTCACAGGCTGGTAACCATGGTAAACACCGGGTATCTAGGCAGCGCAGGCTGCCTAGATACCCGCTATTTATCATAGTTACCAGTGTCCTCCCGCTTCCAGTGATGTGGAGGTGGCTCCCTGGTCCCTGAGGAGATCTGCCTGTTTGACAGCTCCCCAGCGACCAGGTAACGACGCACCAACGATCCCTACAGGATTGTTTTCATTGTTGGGATCACTGTTGCGTTGTTGTGTGTGACGGGAGCTTTACTTATATGGGCAGTCTAGTACTTCCATATTGATGGCCTACCCTTAGGATAGATTATCAATATCAAATCGATGGGAATACGACACTCAGCAATGCCGCAAATCAGCTGTCCACAGAGCCATCAGTGGCCAGATGGGATCAGTTGAAGAGTGGAACAGCTCAGCTATGTCAGCTGTATAGCAGCCACAGTGAAGTATTGTAGATCCATTCCTATTTATTTGAATAGGGCATATGTGAAGTACCCAGCCATGACCACTATACAGTTGACGGAGTTGTACTGTTCCGGTCTGCAACTAATCACATTCAACCACAGCTGATCAACAAGAGTGTCAGGTGTTGCACCCCTATCTACTATTCATGACCTATCTCAGAGATAGGCCGTCAAGATAAAAAAGACTGGACACCCGCGTTAATATTGGATACAAGTATGTCCAAGCCTCCTAAAGAGTCCTTGGGTGATGAGTTCACTGGAATTTGCTTGTGAAGCCCAATAAACGCCCAGCAGAGGAGGCCGCCATAGGTGAAGGGAGCAGAGCACAGCCAAGCAGCCTAGGCAGGGGCGTACAATCATATTCTGGGGAATATAAAAAGCATATGACAATGATATGTTACATTACAACACTATGAAGACGGGGTCAGAAATGGTGCCCAACTGACACTGTTTCTAATACTGTTTAAGAATCCTATGTTTTATTGATTCTTTGTTTTGATGATTGACAGTTGTGGAGCTGAATGAAAGTGGATGGTATGATGGTCTAATTACATAACTGGATTTACAACTACATTTGAGATGTCCAGCCTTCGGTGGAATACCAAGTCCAGAATGTGACCCTTTCTGTCAATGCCTGAGGCAACTGCTTGAAAGAGAGCCGCCATTTATCCATGGTAATAAGCAGCTCTATTCCAAACTGTGAGTCATTCATCCAAGCATTGACATCTTCACACATGACCCACCTTGGGTGTTGTAGGGGTAGGACTGACAAAGTTCTGCAAATGAATTGAGAACTGCTGATCCAACCCCTGGGGCTCGGTAGACAAGTCAAGTTTTGATGGTGTTGTCCGCGGACACTTGAGCAGCACTCCAGGGTAGGCTGAGCCTTGTTCGGAGAATTGTATGTGTGCCGCTACACAATATATTTAGCTCAAAGAAATGAATTACATTGTTTTATTTCGTTTTAATCTCCCCTGACTGTATTTGAATTGAAGGGCATTTATCGCACTCGGCAGAATATTTAGCAGCCCGATAAGTCTCCGTGGTGCATTATTGTCTTCAGTAATGGAAATATTTTCCTTCTCCGCGGGAATATGTCACAAATTTAATGAATGATTTTCCTACTTTGATGGTCAAGGAGATACGTTTATATCCATAACAATAGAGTTTCGCTCCCCCGTGGAGAACCTGCTAGGCGGCTTTTTCAGAAGGTTTATAGTGACATCAGCTGGCATGTGCACAGCCTGGTTATGTAATGTAATGCAAGCTGTAACTCATCCTCGGGGAACTATAAACCAATGATTATATCAACCAAGCTAAATTGGAGGTCACCGGTGTATTAGAGCAGTCTGTGGCACGCACATTGCCATAGATCCAATGACATTTTGGCAGCGAGATGTCAGATGCCGGGTTGTACGATGACTCAGTAACCTACCTATTACGAGCACCGGGAGTGGTGATGCCAAGCTTGTGTTGAGTTCGGCTATATTTGCAGACATACTGGTCACTTTGGGGGAATCCAATCAAAGGTTCTGCAATGAGACAAAATGACTGTTACTTACAAAGAAGTTCATTCTTGTATTATATTACAACATATACAATATTTAAAAGGAGACTGCTAATAAAGCCAAAGACTCCCAAGTAGTCTACAATTGTATTTGTTTTTTTAGATATATACTGGCCGGTATACTGGGCCAGAATGTGAATAAAACCACAAACCACCTCCTATTGATGTCTACATTATGGCTCTCTTCAGTGCACATTTTTAAAATTTGAAAAGAATAGTGCAAAATAGATGGCACAGAAACACGAGTCAGATATACCATATCAATAGCAGCATCACCGCATCGTTCATTTCATTACATCAAAGGTCCATTTTTATTGATTTGATGAAGTATTCAAATTTTTCCCATTCATATAATATTTAAGAATAGTCAAAACCACTTTGCTAGCGCCTGCAGGTACTCCTTAACTGTTTTTACATATAATGAATCTGAAAAAGCTGCCAGGTTCAGGGTGCATGATTAGCAAAGATAAATGATTTCATTCCAGCAACATAGTAGCAAGATTTCATCTGTTAATGCCGCTCAGACAACCCTGCCCATCAGTAACATCAATGCCACTCTGACAACCATGTCCAACAGTTTTATCAATGCCGCTCAGACAGCCTTGTCCATCAGTTTCATCAATGCCACTCAGACAGCCCTGCCCATCAGTACCGCTCATGCAAAAAAATCAAAATAGATGGTTGCGCCACACTGCAAATTTAGGGGGATAAATTCCCGTTACACTGTACGTTTCACTCACCTAAGTTGGTTGTGCCCTCTGCACAACTAGATTAACCGCAAGTAGGTGAGATTTTTTTATACAGGATCCCTGTCTTCATCTATTGCCTGTCTCCCCTTTGCACCCAGGTCTGTGCTCCTTCTCTCACACGTGCACCGTCCCGTGCACGTGCAGGGGCCAGGTTTCTGTTTTCTTCAGCAAGGTCCTCTCCCAGAGCTGCTCGCACCACTCTCCCCGAAGGGAGAAAGGAACGTGATGCAATAATAAATGTGGTATATAGAAATGAGCGCTAGGGATAATGGAACAAGCCGAACGCTTTTGTAGACATTACCTATTAGTTTATTACGATAAACACAGTACAGGTCCTTCTCCCACAACGCGTTTCGACGCTACATGCGTCTTCCTCCACTTGAGGAAGACGCATGTAGCGTCGAAACGCGTTGTGGGAGAAGGACCTGTACTGTGTTTATCGTAATAAACTAATAGGTAATGTCTACAAAAGCGTTCGGCTTGTTCCATTATCCCTAGCGCTCATTTCTATATACCACATTTATTATTGCATCACATCAGTACCGCTCAGACAGCCTTGCACATCAGTATCATCAGTGCCACTCAGACAGCCCTGCCCATCAGTATCATCAGTGCCGCTCAGACAACCCTGCCCATCAGTACTGCTCAGACAGCCCTGCCCATCAGTACCGCTCAGACTGCCCTGCCCATCAGTATCATCAGTGCCGCTCAGACAGCCTTGCCCATCAGTACCGCTCAGACAGCCCTGCACATCAGTATCATCAGGGCGCTCAGACAGCCCTGCCCATCAGTACCGCTCAGACAGCCCTGCCCATCAGTATTGCTCAGACAGCCTTGCACATCAGTATCATCAATGCTGCTCAGACAGCCCTGCTCATCAGTATCATCAATGCGGCTCAGACAGCCCTGCCTATCAGTATCATCAATGCCGCTCAGACAGCCCTGCCTATCAGTATCATCAATGCTGCTCAGACAGCCCTGACTATCAGTATCATCAATGCCGCTAAAACAGCCCTACTCATCAGATTCATCAGACAGCCCTGCCCAACAGCTTCATCAAGGACGTTCAGACTTAAAAGTAATCTGTCTGCAGGTTTTTGATATTTAATCTGAAGACTGCATGCTGTATGGATTAAAACAGAGATTCAGCCATGTATCTATTATCACACTGTGTGCTGTTGTTTACCTGCAATGTTTGTTTTAGCTTCAGGAGATTATCATCTACAGGTCAGCTAGCTTGGCACACCCCCTGCTGTGATTGCACCTCACTGTAGATACTGTACATACAAAACCTGGTGTGGGCGGAAGCAGCTCTTGAGCACTACTGCATGGATAAATCTAAAAACTCTGATTGGGTCAGAACCATTGCACCCAGTCATTTAAGTAACACATAATTAGATTCAAGATCACTTTCCCTACATCATGCTGGTCTCACACGAGATGGCAAAAACCAGCTGACAGATTCCTTTTATCAAAGGATCAGTTAAAAGTGGATGAAACTTGAAGTCTTCTGAGTCTCATCGATTTTACACAGATCCCAGCAGTCATGGACTAGAAACATGGATCAGTTTTTAAAACGGATGTGTGATCAGATCAATAAAACTCTATGGGTCAGTGGTCTGATCGATGAAAAAAAACAGATGTGTCACTCCAAGGCGTGAGTCTCAAGAGTTGAGCAAGAGCTCATCCCTACTCCTGGGCAAATGTCAAGACGTCTCAGAATATTCCTATGTGTAGCCTGAAGGGCAGACGCCACTGGTTTAAAGTGACAGGAGGACATGAGGGATGTACGTAATGTTTTCTGCCCTGAAAATGTAACAAGCACAATATCTCAAGGTCACCCTCTCAAAGTATTGAAAAACTAGTTGTAAAAAAATAGTAAGTCTGACACATTCTAGATATAATTGTGAACGTGAACCTACAACATCCAGCTTTCCTAAATTCCGCCATAATACCAATTAATTAAATGTTTGTACCGTGTTAGCCGGTACCACAGAAAAATATTATAATCTGAGAGTCCTCAGTGGTTGATACCTTTTAATGGCTGACTGAAAAGATAATAAACATAGCAAGAGTTTGAGACTCTATGGCCTCTCTATAGTTTATTAAACCTGACCAAGGGTCCGTAGTGCCTGGAAAGCTTGCTATTACTTACCATCTTTTCAGTTAGCCATTAGTAGGTATCAACCACTGAGGACTCTCAGATTCCAATATATATTCTGCCATAATACCAGCCTCATGTCTCTGGTCAGTATATTATACCGCTGACATTTGGGAAATTCTTATGTCACCCTTCCCAGAACACAGCTTTATAATGTAAAATAGATAACGAGAGGAGACGGTATAACCATGTGACTGTGTCTAACGAGATCTTAAAGGGACAGGCCAAAAAGTGTTCAATGTATTAGCAGCATTTCTGTCGCCTGTCCCTTGGGTGATAAGAGGCCTGACTTACCCTATGGGCGATACTCTGGGAAATTCTAAGAATTTGCTTTCTGGGCAGAAAACTTGCAACGTTTATACAATATACCTGTAAATAATGTGTTATAAAGAACGCTCAGTTAGACATTTAGTTCTATAGATATAGTATTTATGGCATTATGCAAGAAAGATGAAATGATCTCTTGGCCTCCTCCTCTGTACATGAGCTGTTATCACTGTAATGTTCTATCTATGGGGTGAACTTTGCCTGTGTTACTGGAGGATTACACAATTCTACATGGTATGCAGTCATATTTACTGGAATATTCCAGACCTATCTGCTCAGTAGATGTCAGCAATCTCTTAACTGTGCAGTGGCCTTGAGTAGAACTATATCATCATGTATCTGGACTATATCATCGGACACATTAATATTGAAGGCTATTTTGTTATTTCTATTTGTTTTTCTGAATTTTTATTGATCGGATGACAGCATTTCATTAGACATCAGACAAATACATTTTAACCTTTCGTCATAACCTTTCCCAATATACTTCTGCTACCTACCCAGCTCCTGTAAGCTGATCTTTCTGAGGCTCGTAAATAACGTTATTGTTGTTATTGCTTTGATCTTTCCAGTCTGGAGACCGGATTCAGACCAACTGAGCAGGGCATGTTCATCACACATTACATAACAGAGACACATATATAAGACTATCTCAGCACAGGAGATGTGGTATGATCAGACCATGTCCCTGTACAGTCAGACACATCCATTACACAGTACATAGAAGGGACACATATATAAGATTATCTCAGCACAGGACATCAGACCATGTTCCTGTACGGTCAGACATATCCATTACACAGTACATAGCAGGAACACATATATAAGATTATCTCCGCACAGGAGATGTGGTATGATCAGACCATGTCCCTGTACAGTCAGACACATCTATTACACAATACACAGCAGGGACACATATATAAGATTATCTCAGCACAGGAGATGTGGTATGATCCGATCATGTCCCTGTACAGTCAGACACATCCATTACCCAGTACATAGCAGGACACATATATAAGATTATCTCAGCCCAGGAGATGTGGTATGACCAGACCATGGTTCTGTACAGTCAGACACATCCATTACATAGTACATAGCAGGGACACATATATAAGATTATCTCAGCACAGGAGATGTGGTATGATCAGATCATGTCCCTGTACAATCAGATACATCCATTACACAGTACATAGCAGGGACACATATATAAGATTACAGTATCTCAGCACAGGAATGTGGTATGATCAGACATGTCCCTGTACAGTCAGACACATCCATTACATAGTACATAGCAGGGACACATATATAAGATTATCTCAGCCCAGGAGATGTGGTATGATCCGATCATGTCCCTGACAGTCAGACACATCCATTACACAGTACATAGCAGGGACACATATATAAGATTATCTCAGCGCAGGAGATGTGGTATGATCAGACCATGTCCCTGTACGGTCAGACACATCCAGTACACAGTACAGCAGGGACACATATATAAGATTATCTCAGCCAGGAGATGTGGTATGATCAGACCATGTCCCTGTACGGTCAGACACATCCAGTACACAGTACATAGCAGGGACACATATATAAGATTATCTCAGCGCAGGAGATGTGGTATGATCAGACCATGTCCCTGTACGGTCAGACACATCCAGTACACAGTACACAGCAGGGACACATATATAAGATTATCTCAGCGCAGGAGATGTGGTATGATCAGACCATGTCCCTGTACGGTCAGACACATCCAGTACACAGTACATAGCAGGGACACATATATAAGATTATCTCAGCGCAGGAGATGTGGTATGATCAGACCATGTCCCTGTACGGTCAGACACATCCAGTACACAGTACATAGCAGGGACACATATATAAGATTATCTCAGCACAGGAACATTTTTATTAAACACATTAAATTGTGGAAGCTAATATTTTTCCAATATCTGTTGATTAAAATGCATTTTAAAATTAACTTTGTTCGTGGTAAAATCCCCTTAAAGCTTTAACCACATTTTCCTTCCGTGTGAGGGACAGATCTGTATTGCATACCGTATATTGGAGGTATTTACCTTATTTCACTATAACAATAGCTGTTTAAACGTCATATGACACGTACTTTGTGACAAATACATGTTAGATTCGCTGCTATGGGGACTTCAGCGTCTTCATTTGCTTTGGCAGAAAAGGAAACTTTGGATGCTACTTTGTGCATGAAAGCATATTTCTAACGTGATCTCAGGCATCTGAGAGATGTTGCTACTTGAGCATTGGGCAGGTTATACAATGAACAACATTCCTCTAGTATCAGCCAAACGTGAAGAAATTACCTTTCACTAAAGTCCCTGGAATGTATTACTATTGCATCGTAGAATGCCGGAGGAGATTATTTCACGGGATCTTACTCACACCCTCTACTATACTACACTATACTATACTATACTATACGATTAAGCCTTCACTGAGGCATTCTGCAATGTTTCAATGTGGTTTTCTAGTTGTGTGGATGAAGCCTTAGGATATGGTCCCAAAATCTGCAGGGACAAAAACTGTTGCAGATTTCATTAGGGTACTGTTGACAATTTCCCTTACATTTTATGTGGCGCCCCTGCGACTGGGTGGCCACAAAGGGGAACTGCAGCTAGGATTGGTAGGTCAGTCACTTCACACCAACACCCCACACACACTCCGATCCTGAGCCCAAGTCACTTCATGTCGGGCGAGGGATGGCGGGAGGAACTAAGTGGTGGGTGAAGCGTAGAACAGCACTCAGTAAGGGGTGGAGGAACTGGAGTAAAATCCAGGAACACTAAGTTAGTTGGTGGGTTCCAGCATGGAGAGGTGGTGGAGAGTGAACCAGACGTCTAAGCAAAAACACCGATCAGCTAGTCAGTGACTGAGACCAAGCTGGGAACAGAGGGACCCGGCGGCCTGCACCACTAGTGGCCTGCCAGGGACCCAGGCTGAAACTGGTGAAGGACAGAAGGAGCCGGGTGTGCCTGACTAACCAGGACACTGGTGGCTGGGCCAAAGAACCAGAGTGCCAGCTCTGTAGATGTGACAGGGTAGCTTTAATCCCCAACCATGAAACCCGGCAGGGTATGTGAACTCTATGTCCCGGAACCTAACAACTAGTGCGCTGAAGGAGAAAGCCATCGTACTAGGGCTAGTGACTCAATGAGTGGGACAAATCACTAAAGATCCCGTGAAGGCTGGACCATAACTGCACACGGAAGGGAACACAAGGGCCCGAAAGGTATACTAAGGGGAGAGTGATGCAGATGAACCGTCCTGGCTGCAGTGAGAACCTAAGCCCGTAAAGAACTGTACAGAGCTGTTGTGTGAGCTTAGATCCGTTGTAACTACTGTGAAAGAACTGTGAAACTCTTAAGTGAAAAGTAAGAGTAAAAGCCCGGTCAAGCCCAGTACTGAGTGGACTCAGTTGTTTATCCGCAGGAAAGAAGAGAAGTCGCCATCGATCAGAGACTGTGCATGCTGCCGGAAGGTATGGGGAACATTACACTCCTACACAACACTACATCTTTAGATGCCCTGGGGACAAGCACTACCCGTAGAGGGCTCACCATCTAGCTGCAACTACCATCTCCCCAGTGGCCCTAATTGCAGCGGTGGCTCATCTTGCCACACACACTATGGCATCACAATTTAATCTTTCAACCAAACTTTACTCTAGAAACTTTTCCCCTTTTATTTGACCGCCCGGGATCACGGAGTCGGGAACGTCACCGTGACCATCCCAATCAGCCCAGACGATGTACGGAGGGCCCGGTTCCGAGTACCCCACGGTCCCAGCAGGCAGATCATTTACCCTTTAAACAGGGAGGGGATGGGACTACAGGCCTTGAAGGCCGCCAACAGGTCATGTTTTCAGGATTTCCTTAGTATTGCGCAGGTGATAATATAATCACGCATTTACAGTCCAAGTATAGAAAACAAATAGGCGGCACTCACCGTGTGTTCGTAGGTGCTTTCTTTATTGAAGAGGTGCGGGGAGGGGTGCATGAAGGTACAGACGACAGGTCCTGTTTCGCGGTTTGCCCGCTTCTACAGGTCCTGTAGAAGCGGGCAAACCGCGAAACAGGACCTGTCGTCTGTACCTTCATGCACCCCCTCCCCGCACCTCTTCAATAAAGAAAGCACCTACGAACACACGGTGAGTGCCGCCTATTTGTTTTCTATACTTGGACTGTAAATGCTTGACTGGCTGATGCAGGCGTAGCACCACCAGGTGACTGGGGATAAGACAGCGGTCTGTCTTTATGGAGAAATAAGAAAGACCAATAGCCTGAAGGTGCCCGGTGCCCCTACCTTTCTATACACGTGGATAATATAATCACTTACACTGATGATTCCAACACCTGTGCAATGCTAAGGAAATCGTGAAATCATGACCTGTTGGCGGTCCTTGAGGACTGGAGTTCCCCAGCCCTCCTTTACATCCTTGCAATCTTTACCCTTGTCATATATAGGGCTTAGTCTGTGATAAATCCGCAAAATCACCAGAGAACGTTTCTCCATAAGCAAATCCATAATGTGCAGGAGTCCTAGGACTATGTGCACATGACCAGTGGCATAGCTCGGAGCTCATGGGCTTTGATGTGAAAGCTCCAAAGGGGCCCCCAATTACTGTAAATCTTATATAGCAGTGGTCTTCTTCTATAGGATAAAGGAGGGACATTTGGAGCCCCCTAGACTCCAGGGCCTGTGTGCGATTGCAACTGAAGACTGCCTAGTTATTCCCCAGCACAGGAGGTAATGTTGGCCATATGCATTTATCTAGCTTTCCTAAAGTTCTGAATGACAATTCTGCCTTGTCATCATAACATGAAAAATCCCCAATCTATATCACCGAGTGACTAACACCTGGACTGAAGAGTGATAAGGACTCTGACCAAAGGGTGAGCTCACCGAGACAATATCGATGTCATCAGACCATTGGTGAACTTTTATTAATGTTTATTTACTAGTTATAAAGTTCTAAACTCTACTTGACTTTCTCATGGCTGTATGACTTAAGCTCCCTCCTGCTCCGCTGTTCTGTCCTCATTAATCATTACTATGCACACAGATATGCAGAACCACACCCAACCATGTGACAGCTCCAACACGTGCGTCTTAGTACAAGCGTGAGTTTGTAAATACAGACTACGTGGAGAGAAGGAGCACCGGCCCACCATCATGCATTACTCTACATGGAGGTCTTCTGTGATGCTGGGAGCTGCAAATATTATACATGAGAGTGATATGTCAGCAAACATTTAGGGAAATAAGAATTTAGACTTCTGCGTTCCTTGTCGTCCAAAGTGCTGGGTCTATGTATTTACATTCCATCAGCAACACTGGGCTGCACCACTTCTGGGGCAGGGAGACATGTTAGTGTCACCCACCATTGATACTAAGCTGCTCTCCGAGCTCATGTGTGACCCGTCTAACAAGCATTGCACTGGGAAAGAATTTACAAAGTCTTAGGCCGGCTTCACACCACGATTTTTTGGATCCGGGGCTGTCCGGTGTGAACTGGACAGCCCCAGATCCATTGTTGCCCCTATTGTATCCCTATGGGGGCGGATGGGGCTGGATGGCAGTTATTTGCCATCCGGTTTTGTGTCTGTCCGGCAGGATCTGGCTGTTTTTGTTTTTTGCCCTAGACACAAAATCGGAATTTGCAGCATTTTTTGTATCCGGGGCAAAAATCGCACAAATTCTCCTGGATCCAGTGCCCATAGCATGGAGTCTAAGGGAGCTGAATCCGACAAAAAAAATCAGACCGGTTCCCGGACGCCGGGTGCTGAAAGAGTGGCAGCTGCTAAAAACAGCTGCCGCTGAATTTCAGCACCTGGAGAGCTCCCCGGCTGAAATATCAGCACCGCGGCCAGCTCCCAGCAGCCACTGTGCTGATATTTCAGCATTTGGACAGCGGCAGCCGCGCACAGGGAGGATTCCGGCAGAAAATAGGATCGGAGGGCATATCTTGTTCCGGGGCTGTCAGGTGCTGCCCGGTGCTTCCTGCAAAACACCGGACAGAACCTGACAGAGAAAAAACATGGTGCGAAGCCGGCCTTATATTTACGAAATGGCATGCAAAATGTTAATACTCCTTCATGTGTTAAGGCAGCTTCAGAGCTTGGTTCCATCTGATAGCAGGACTCTGTGACCAGAAAAGGTTGTATATTCTTGTTATAAAACCAGAAACCAGTGATTCCAGTGGTGATAGGAGCACTTGGAGCAGTGATCCCTAAACTGGAAAAATGGCTGCAACAAATCCCAGGAGCAAGATCTGAGCTCTGTCCAGTAACGTGCAGAGTCGGGAACAAGATCCTGCGCAGATCCCTCAAAGTCTCAGCATGCCTCTGGTAGACGACCAGAGAATGAGGAAGGGCAAATAACCTTCCCATATATACATTTACCGTATATACTCGTGTATAAGCCGAATTTTTCAGCCCAAAATTTGGGCTGAAAAGTCTACCCCTCGGCTTATACACGAGGAGGCTGGAGGAGGCTGCTGTATGAGCGGCCCCGTCACGTGGGGCCGCTCATTATATATGCACTGCTTCCCCCTGTCAATCAGCGGCAGGGGGAAGCAGTGCATAACTAAATAAATTACCCCCAAATGCTGGCACTCGCCCCCCTTGTAAGGGCTTCCCCCCCGCTGCTTATCTTACCATCCCGGTCTTCTGCACAGCGCCGCTCCTCGGTGCTCCGTTCTTCATCCTCCCGTCCAGCTACATCCGGGATCTCCGGCCGTCGCAGGCATATGACGTCATCGTGCGACGGCCGGAGATCCCGGATGCAGCCAGCGAGGACGGAGCATGAAGAACGGAGCACCGAGGAGCGGCGCTGAGCAGAAGACCGGGATGGTAAGATAAGCAGCAGGGGGGGGCCCTTACAAGGAGGGGGGGTGAGTGCCAGCATTTGGGGGCTGCTGGATACCCCCTGGGGGCTGCTGGATACCCCCAAGGGGCTGCTGGGTATCCTCAGGGGGCTGCTGGGTACCCCCTGGGGGCTGCTGGATACCCTCTGGGGGCAGCTGGGCACCCCCTGGGGGCTGCTGGGTACCCCCTGGGGGCTGCTGTATAACCCCTGGGGGGTGCTGTATACCCCTGGGGGGTGCTGTATAACCCCTGGGGCTGCTGTATACCCTCAGGGCTGCTGTATATACTGCTGGGGCCTGTATAGCACTGGGGCTGCTGTATATACTGGTGGGGTCTGTATATACCACTGGGGAGGCTGCTGTATACCACTGGGGTTGCTGTATAAACTACTGGAGCCTGTATATGCCACTGGGGAGGCTGCTGTATACTACCATTGGGGGGCCTGTATACCACACTGCTGGGGGCTGTATACCTGTGCTGGGGTCCACCCTCGGCTTATACACGAGTCAATAGGTTTTCCCAGGTTTTGGGGGCAAAAGTAGGGGGGTCGGCTTATACACGGGTCGGCTTATACACGAGTATATACGGTATTTATCTATATATTTTTTTAAGTCAATTGTAAATATATATACAGTACGGTATATACCGGTATATTGAAAGTGAATTATGTATAGTGTATATATATTTATTTATACATATTTATGCTACACTATATTGCCTGCACTGTATGTACTTAATGAGTACAGGTGGCAGAAAGGTACTATACTTTCCCACAAAGCTTGAGGTATTTTTACATAAAAAGCACATCATCAGATCAAGGCCACATTGCTGACAGATGATATACCGATATGTCCCAACGTATCAGGAAGAAGCATAGTAATAGTGACTCTGCAGAATGTTTCTTCAATTGTATCACAAGGGCTCTGCCTAATCTCTGCAGGTTTATACAACGCAGGTCACACCTACAGACTATTAAGCAGCTTTGCCGGGTAAATAAATGCCTTTATTGATATTGTGTATTTATATTATATTAATCTCAGTTACCCAATTACAAAACACACCCAAAAATCGAATTTGATGATAAATAATCCATAAAATTTATGTCAAAATGATGAGTTATGCGAATGTATCAGTGTATATAGTACATTACACATGCACATACATTTTATACCATAGGCATAATTGCTGTAACTACAAATTTGTATGGGTTTCCTACAAGTAATGATAAAAAATGCAAACACAATTTTTGAAACATTTCAATTTATTCAATATCGAGTATGAGGCCATACGCAGTAATCTCCACACTTATGAGATGGATGCTATCAATGAGATTATTAATGGTTGTCTGAGGAATGTTCTGTCATGCTGAATGCAGTTAGGAAAATCATCAAAATCCACTGCTGGCAGCTCCCTTTGTAATTGCCGATCAGCAATATCCTGCATGTGCTCCATGGGAGACAAGTGGAGAGACGCTGCAAGCCCAGGGGCGTAACTACCACAGGTGCAAGGTTGCGATCGCCCCGGGCCCTGCAGCCTAGGTGGGCCCCAAATGTCCCTTTGGCCTATAGAAAAAGGCTAATACTATTAAAGATTTGCAATAGTTGGGGGCCCCATTGTAGCTTTGCATCGGGGCCCCTGGGCCTGAAGTTACGCCACTGCTGCAGCCATAGCAGCACATGTAGGCCATGCTGACTGTTCACACTAGGCTGGCACCCATCAGTCCACCATTGTTACAGGGTGACATCCTCATCCACAGCAGTCTCAGGACTCTTATCCCGCAGCTCTGTTCCACTGATGCCTCCACCATTACTTCACTTGGGGCCTCTCTTCACTTCCCAGCTTCCCATTTTTGCTCTACTCACTCTCACCTGTCTCTCTGAATCTCTCAGCTCTCTGCAGGACTTGGTGTCACTAACACTACACTGACCTCCAACCATGGCACTCTGGCTCTGCGCCACTATATAGATAAAGCCATGGCCCCACCTGGTACACTCTGGCTGTACTGAGTAAGAAGGCTGCTCCCTTCCAGTTAATGGGGTTGTCCACTACTAGGATAATCCCTTCTGATTCCAGATGTCCCCCCAGGTAAAATACTCACTCCCGTTGCCGGCGTCATTCCAGTACTGTCAGTAATTGCGTTCACGGTGCTCACATGACTTTGGGACATCAAGCGTGCCTGACATCCAATCACAGCTGGCTTCTCTCTCTTGGCCTTTGGACACATGAGCAATCAACAGGGAGGGAGCAGAAGCCGAAATGCTCATTTCCTGTTGAATATCTCATCTCTCCAAAAGCGGAGAGACAGAAGCTGGTGCTGATTGGCCATTGGGCTCGCGTGATGTCCTAAAGTCATGTGAGCACCGTGAACACGATTACTGTTCCTAAACGGTGGCGGCATGGAGAGGAGTATAGGCTGTTTAATTTTACCAGGGAAGACATCTGAAATCAAAAGGGGACAACCCCTTTAAATTTTGTGCCTGAGCATAGTTTGGTATAAAATAAACCAATCATGTTGTACTCACCTACCATGAGTATTGGGCGAGTCTCCGCAGCTGCTCCTGGTGTCAGGCATTAGCTGCATGTCACATAACAAGCAGTGAGCTACGTGGCTCTACGTAACGCACCACTTTAGGACAATAAGTGGCTGCAGATGTTAGCAGCCAGACACAGTGAGCAGCAGCAGAGACTTACCGGTGGAGGTGAGTAAAGTAAGTATACATTTTCTATGTAAGGAAAAACATTAACAAAAGACACAACGCCTTCAACAGTGTTTAAAGAGTCAATTTCACGTTCACATTCTAGGAAGAGCATACAATGGAATCATTGCATTAAATACATTCTCCCCTTTCACAAACTTTTTCTGATATGTAGAGTTTGCTGTAAAAAAAACCAAAAAAAAAAACCCTGTATATCTGTACTCACCCTCGCCAGGTCCAGTGCTGAGTCTCCCGCGCTGCTCCACTCCCTGGTACTTGGCTGTTAAGTGTTGATGTCACGTTGACATTCGCTGCAGCTGAACACCGCGGCTGTGAGGGGCTCAGGGTAATACACAGACAGAGCTGCTACCCTTTTACTCAGCGATGATGGACGAACACCGCAGGATACTCAGCAATGCAGAAAACAGTGCAGGGCAGGGGCGCTGCTGATTCTGACCGTCCAAAGATAGAAGGACGAGGTTCCTTTATTTGTAAAATATTCTGGCTACTAATTCAGTATTGAAATGAGTAACCAAAAAATATTTTAGCAATAAAGGAACTTTGAGTTCATCGTCTGTCTTTGGATGGTCATAGGCAGCATCGACCGTGTCCTGCACTTTCTTCTACATTTTTTCTGTTTACACAAGGGCAGAGTAACTGCTGCTGTAACTGTATGTAATATATATTAATATTACACACAGTGTCAGACTGGGGGCGGCAGGGGCCCACCAATAAGATTGACTCTGAGGGCCACTGATCAACAACATGCAAATATGACATTCACAAAGGAGCCCACTGGAGGTTTCTCCTGTTCTCTTAGGGGCCAGTCCGAGTCTTGATTAGTATTACATGTATATATATGTCTGGGTTAGCCTCCATTGATCTGGGTGTAATGGTGGCCAACTGTCACGGTGGTCTTTCCAGAAGGCAGGCCGTCCTCAGCAGAATACAAATGGGTTACATTTGTGGATGAAGGGGTGCAGGATCAATGAATAATGTCCAGACCTCAGGTACAACAGAATAAAACTCCTGTTAACTGGAGCAGTTTATGACGGTGATGTTATTACAGCTTTCCACAGTTGCTCAATATACAGAGTCACAGCCTCTGATGGTGTGATGGTCTCAGCTCTTACCAGCAAGGTGTGACAGCTCTTCTCCCTCCCGCTGGTTATGGCACTATACTACGCTCTTAAACTTCTCTTAGCCTGGACCTTGGCATCCACGGTACCTCAGGCTTACAAGAAAGTACTTCAGCTTTTTTCCCCACTACTGACAACTCAGGATCCCATCAAGGCAGCTCTCCACACACATCCTTACTGATCCCTAATTGTCGTTTTCTGGCAGATGGGGGCTGCTGGACTGCACAGGATACTATGTCCCTCATGGCTGCCCAAATTTTCCTGTAGCCCGAAAGCGACCACAGCAAAGGCTCTGGCTGGCCTCCTTTCTCTCCAGAACCACTGAATCCAAGGAGAGCACAATGCAGTGCAGTGTACAGGCCCGACCTACGCTCCATTCATTGCCTAAGAAGCTCCCACTTGCTGCGCTCTGACTTTTTCAACCTGAGCACCGTCACGTTATTATAACAAGAGTAAGTTTCCTGTTCTGCCGATTAGTGCAGGACCCCAGGGTAAGTTATCACCTCTCCACAGGGTAGGATAGGTGGATAACTTGTTTTCACAAAAATAACACATTTTACTTGCTGTACACTGATTTTTTTCTGTGTGTTAGGATGCATCTATCTAGTTATACCCCTGTCACTATGTCATCAGCGGCCAGCTTTTACTCTTATTTTCTCCTGAGTATTTTACTTTTTAAAACTGAATTATGGATCAGGATATATGGGACTTTTTATTTGGTGCTACTTTTTATGATCTTTACTAAAGGGGAGTGACTTACAGGATTCTCTGGAGGCGAGTCTTTAGGCTGCTCACCACAAACCACATCAATGTTAAATGTGCAGCAAAAAAAGAGTCCGTTAAAGCCGAACCGTGCAACATTTTTAATGAAGACCAATTGCAAAAAAGATTTGTAGCTCAAAGTACGTGCATTTGGATAAAAAAAAAAAGTGTCCCAAAAAGGTGAACAACCCCTTTAAGGAAGATAAGATATAAGAATATATAGATGTATGCATCTTTTTATAGCATTCTATTGTGCAAATACCTTGTCTGAAATCTTGGTGATATATTAACTGTGTCATATGTCACCAGAGGACTATGTGCTTCTGTTCTGTCTGATTGTGTTATCACGTCCTCATGGTATGATGGTCTTAGTGACTGTAGATATAATGTGCAGCTGTACAGTGCAGTTTATGGTCTTATATTATCACCAGAGCATCCATGGTGCAGGGACAGAATGTGAACATTCCAGACTAGCGAGGAGATATACACACATTCCTAATGCTTCACTGTAATGTGGCTATTCTCCTAGGAAAGCTCTACTTTACAATTGCTTTTAAGATTTTGCATAAATAACAGTTCCTTTCTTCACTGCTGACAGGCTGAATCTTTTTGGTTAAAGTTAACAGTTTAAGGAGCTCAGACATTTCGGTTTCTACAGTGTACACTGAATCCCTACATCAGCTTTTATAGGGGCTGTCAGACAGTATTATTATTATTTATTTATACTGTGCCATTAGATTCCATGGCGCTTTACATATGAAGAGTTTAAGGAGCTCAGACATTTCGGTTTCTACAGTGTACACTGAATCCCTACATCAGCTTTTATAGGGGCTATCAGACAGTATTATTATTATGATTTATTTATATAGCGCCATTCCATTCCATGGCGCTTTACGTATGAAGAGGGGAGAACGCAGTATGTCCCTAGAACCATTTTCTCCATTGACCCCATTGTAATACAAAACCATCAAACAAAGAATGGCTAGAAGAAAGCGTTTTGGTACCGTGTTAGCCAGTTGAGAAAATGTTGATTGCTCTCAGTGTGAGAAACAAGATAAAGGTATCACAACAAAGATTGTCAGGACATAAAACGTATCAAAAACGAAATGCGTTATTGGTGCATTTTTTTTTTTTACAAAAACGGATGTCGTCTTGCTGCGGAATTTTCTGGACCACATTTACTGCATAGGCACATTGCTTAAGAGTAAGTGCCCACGATCAGGACACGCTGCGCTCTAGACACAGCATCATTCCTCAGGTGATGATGGTGGTGTTCTCTGCGGGAGAACGAACATCGGTGCCCACATGGGCGCAGCGTATTTTCGCTGTTCTCTCAGAACACTAGTGTCTCCGCAAACATAAACTGAACACACCGTGGCTCGGGAAGCGGCGCCGCAGGTCACTTCACGCTGAGCATCTATAAATCCATCCACTGTGCTGATACTGTACAATGCAGCAGTTTGGACGTAGCTAAAATACGCTGCTAATCCTGACTGCCAGCACCCGCCGTTACATCAGCTTAGTGACAGCTGGTCTATATGGACAGATGCAGCTGCAGAGCAAACTTCAGCACCATAGGTTTTATGAGAACTCAAGTTCTCCTTCATTTCAGCAATATTTCCATGAAGTTACATTACATTCCCCTTGTAATAATCCCATAAGTAATGAGCGGTATCCAGTTCTGTTGTGACTCTCAGGTCAGTTTCTTACCAGACTACAGCAGCAGTGTTCAGTCCTATGGTCCTGCTCAGATCTCTCCATGTGCAGAGCTGTCTTTCCTGCTATATATAGCTGTAACAGGTAGTTTGATGTTGTAGAAGGTGGAGCTGGGGACTTAGAGGAAGGAGGACTTACACATTTCATGGGATAAGCATGAGTCAGCAGGGCTCATGTTACTGAGCTTATGAATGGGCTCAGCCTCAGTGACATAACCAGCATGACAGTGATGAGGGAGGGTGGCAGATAGAGAGAGAGGGCCTGACAGCAGCCCAAGGAGGAATGAACCATCTGGAAAAGAACAGAGGAAAGACAAGAAAGGAGGAAGAGTATTTTTCCATTTTGCATTTCGTGTATGATTGTTCTGAAGGAGGAGGTTCTGCACTAAACTCAATAAACTGTTTGTGCACTGTAAATTGCAGAATTGGACATTTGACACAGTTACGTAATCGCGCTGCTTTTACATAGGACTGCCGGTAAATGTGCTATATTTTAGACACATCACTAGGCACAATGGGACCAAAGAGTTAAAAAAAAAACTTTGTTCTGCAAAAGCACGTATGTTACGGCTGAGAATGGTGATGGATATGGATACAAATGGTGTACCGTAAATATGGACATTCATTCTCAAAGGGCTAAACAATTGCCAGAATCTCTTCATGCTATTTCATATTATGGTACATACAGTATACATAACATACACTTGTGGCCAAAAGTATTGACACCCCTGCAATTCTGTCAGATAATACTCAGTTTCTTCCTGAAAATGATTGCAATCACAAATTCTTTGGTATTATTATCTTCATTTAATTTGTCTTCAATGACACAGCACAGAAGAAGAATGAAAGCAAAACATTGATCATTTCACACAAAACTCCAAAAATGGGCCAGACAAAAGTATTGGCACCCTCAGCCTAATACTTGGTTACACACACCTTTAGCCAAAATAACTGCGATCAACCACTTCCTGTAACCATCAATGAGTTTCTTACAATGCTCTGCTGGAATTTTAGACCATTCTTCTTTGGCAAACTGCTCCAGGTCCCTGATATTTGAAGGGTGCCTTCTCCAAACTGCCATTTCTAGATCTCTCCACAGGTGTTCTATGGGATTCAGGTCTGGACTCATTGCTGGCAACCTTACAAGTCTCCAGTGCTTTCTCTCAAACCATTTTCATTCAGACGCCGACGGGTAGTACGGGTTGACACTGTTGTACCCTCGGACTGCAGGGCAGCTTGAACCTGTTTGGATATTAGTCGAGGTTCTTTATCCACCATCCGCACAATCGTGCGCTGAAATCTCTCGTCAATTTTTCTTTTCCGTCCACATCTAGGGAGGTTAGCCACAGTGCCATGGGATTTAAACATCTTGATGACATTGCGCACGGTAGACACAGGAACATTCAGGTCTTTGGAGATGGACTTGTAGCCTTGAGATTGCTCATGCTTCCTCACAATTTGGTTTCTCAAGTCCTCAGACAGTTCTTTGGTCTTCTTTCTTTTCTCCATGCTCAATGTGGTACACACAAGGACACAGGACAGAGGTTGAGTCAACTTTAATCCATGTCAACTGGCTGCAAGTGTGATTTAGTTATTGCCAACACCTGTTAGGTGCCACAGGTAAATTACAGGTGCTGTTAATTACACAAATTAGAGAAGCATCACATGATTTTTCTAACAGTGCCAATACTTTTGTCCACCCCCTTTTTTATGTTTGGTGTGGAATTATATCCAATTTGGCTTTAGGACAATTCTTTTTGTGTTTTTTCATTGAAGACAAATTAAATGAAGATAATAATACCAAAGAATTTGTGATTGCAATCATTTTCAGGAAGAAACTGAGTATTATCTGACAGAATTGCAGGGGTGTCAATACTTTTGGCCACAACTGTATCATTGTCTGCATTACTGGATGGTCTACTGCATCCGGTACTGGATGCCACATTAAGGGCACATCCGGTACCGCATGCGTTTTTAGGGACACACTTTTTCCAGTGGAAAATTAGTATGAAGGCACAGGGTAATACCGGATCCGGTAATGGATGCGGTTACCGGATTGTGCTTTCCAAATGTGACCCTAGCCTAAAGGAGCCACAGCCTGGTACAGGGGAAAAAATGACCAGGAGCACAATTACAATGGGATTGCAATCGCACCTGGGCCCTGGAGCCTAGGGGGCCTCACAAGTCCTTTTGGCCTATAGAAAAAGACTAATGCTAAAAAGAGTTTGCAATAATTGAAGGCCCTGTTGGAGCTTTAGCATCAAGACGCATGAGTTCCAAGTTACACCACTGCCTGTAAACACTATAATTAAATATGCCATTGAAATAAATAAAACTATGGTACCTGGAATAAGAAATCTCTTGACTATTCTAACATAGTAAAGGTTGAAGGAAGACTTTAAGTCCTTCTACTCAACCCATAGCCTAACATGTTGATCCAGAGGAAGGCACAAAAAAACCCATGTGGCAACACTAAGCTCCAATTGGGGGAAAAAAATCCTTCCTGACTCCACATACGGCAATCAGACTAGTTCCCTGATCAACGCCCTATAAAGAATCTAGTATATATAACTGGTAATATTATAGTTTTCAAGAAAGGCATCCAGGCCCTTCTTAAATGTTAGTAGTGATCACCTCATTACAACATCATGTGGCAGAGAGTTCCATAGTCTCACTGCTCTTACAGTAAAGAATCCACGTCTGTGATTATGATTAAACCTTCTTTCCTCCAGACGTAGAGGATGCCCCCTTGTCCCAGTCTCAGGCCTAAGAGTAAAGAGATCATTAAAAGGTCTTCTGTACTGCCCCCTCATATATTTATACATTATTATAAGATCACCCCTAAGCCTTCGTTTTTCCAAGCTAAATAACCCCAATTTTAAAGTGATCCTGACCCCATAACACCACCCCACATCCCCTTCTTACCTACTCCCTGCAGCTTGGTATCCTGATGCCATCCATCACTGGTTACTCCACACACCGTGCTGGCGATCTTTATAAATCACTATTTTATTATATCATTACTGCTGCTCCCTAGTCAATATCTCTATCTTATAAGCTGCCGTGAACCCCGCGCATGCGCAAAGCTGCGCGAAGCCAGCAGTACACCCGAATGAGTGTACTGACGTATGTGAAACCAGATATGACGCGTATTACGTCATACCGGCTTCACCGCCGCCAACTACGAAGCGAGCAGCCTCTCGGATGTTTACCACGCCCATGGGGGCGTGCATAATTACTGTCAAGGCAGGGGAGAGCGGCACACAGCCCCGCCTGTTGCGGCTTCCTCGATACTAGAAGCAGCAGTAATGATATAATAAAATAGTGATTTATAAAGATTGCCAGCACGGTGTGTGGAGAACCAGGGATGGATGGCATCAGGATACCAAGCTGCAGGGGTAGGTAAGAAGGGGATGTGGGGTGGTGTTATGGGGTCAGGATCACTTTAATAACCTGTCTTGGTATTGCAGACCCCTCAGTCCTCTAATGACTTTTGTCGCTCTTCTCTGGACCCGCTCTAGTTCAGCTATGTCTTTCTTATACACCTGAGACCAGAATTGTACACAGTATTCTAAGTGTGGTCGCACTAGTGACTTGTATAGAGGTAGAATTATGTCTCTCATGAGCATCTATTGCCTCTTTTAATGCATCCCATTATTTTATTTGCCTTTACAGCAGCTGCCTGACACTGGCCACTAAATGTGAGTTTGTCATCTACCCATACACCCAGGTTTTTTCAGTTGACAGTTTTGCCCAGTGTTTTACAATTAAGCACATAATTATACCTTTTGTTTCCTCTGCCCAATGCATGACTTTACATTTATCCCCATTAAAGCTCATTTGCCATTTATCAGCCCAAGCTTCTAGTTTACATAAATCCTCCTGTATAAATGCTCCTCGTATTATTTCCCTGCAGAGTTTATGTCATCTCAAATGAATCTACTCTGTATGCCCTACAAGTCATATAAATTATAAAAATTGAGATGTTTCCCTATTTATTCAGCTAATTCTTAGATGAAGGGGATGCTGGTGAACCCAAACTGTAAAGTTCAGGGTCCGTACCGAACACCTAGTGTACGGGCATGGACCCCAAACACGGACATCCCTGTGAAGTTCCTGTTACTGTTCAGTTCGGCTGGGGAAGGGCTGCAAAAGAAAGCAAAATGGTGATTAAACATCAGCATCATTCTAAGGAGGACCGCACACTTCTACTTCCAGGACCGCTCATTAAGTTTCTGATTATTCATTGCACTCTGCCTCTAGCAGCATATCACAGATGTCCCACTCTCTGTGGCAGCATCTGTGATTGGCTGTTGCACCCCCACCCATTGTGCAGATGTCTGTGATTGGTTGCCATTATCAACGAAAACTGCCATCATAGGGTTGTAAAAGTAAATAAATAATTTAAAAAAATTTATATAGAGTTTTGCCATATTTTTGATTCTCAGCACAGATAAAGCGGACTTCAATGGGTTGCAACTACCAGCTGTCTAGCTTTACCTTGGCTGTCAATCAAAAATACAGGGGAGCTCATTTTTAAAAAAAATTTATAATAAAAATGTTTTAAAAAAATGCGTGGACTTCCCCTATTTTTGATTGCCAGCCAAGGCAAAAACCGAGCTGGGGGCTCGGTAAGTATAATGCTGCTGTTTTAATCACCATTTTGCTTATTTCTACAGATTCCCAAACCACTATTTTAAAACTTTAAAGTCCAGGTTCGAGGTTCGGGCTCAAGTCCGGATCCACACCCGGACTTTAAAAAAGTCCTGCCAGATCTGTCAAACCCAAACATCTGCAGGTTAGCCTTTCTCTACAGACAATTATAGAGTGCAGTCAGCTGTATTTGGAACTCCCAATAGCAATAAATGGAAAGAGCTGGCACATGCACAGTCCCTTCTACTCTCCTGTTACTGCAGATCAGGCAGCAGTCAAACAAGGAGTTGGGTCCCAAAATTAGGGCTGCATCCACAGCTGAAACCAGAAATTACATACACTATATAAAAAGACACATAGGCCCCTTTCACATCTAAGCCTGGGCTGCGTTTTGCTTCATTTGCGTTTCTATGCGTTTTTACTGCTAAAAACTCCTCAAAACGCATGCGTTTTTGCCCCATTGAATTCAATGGAAAATGCATTGAACACGCATGCAAAAATGCATGTGTGTTTTCAAAAACGCAAAACGCACGCGTTTTTCAAATGCAGCCCTAGACGTAGCAGCCCACGTTTTTGGCTGCGTTTGCAAAAACGCATGCGTTTTGCGTTTTTGAAAACACACATGCGTTTTTGCATGCGTGTTCAATGCATTTTCCATTGAATTCAATGGGGGCAAAAACGCATGCGTTTTGAGGAGTTTTTAGCAGTAAAAACGCATAGAAACGCAAATGAAGCAAAACGCAGCCCAGGCTTAGATGTGAAAGGGGCCATAGCATGTTTTTCTCATTATCTGACATGAAATCAGATTAAACCTTTCCCGTTTTCGTTCAGTTAGTTTTACCATAATTATTTATATTTGCTACATGCAAGGATAATAAGAGAGAGGCCCCTTTCACATCTATGCTTTGTGCTTTTGCCTGCATTTGCCTGGCCTATGCTAGCGCAAATGCAAGCGCAGACAATCACAAAAGTGCATAGATGCACAGCTCTTGCGCTTGTCTGCGTTCCCGACGCCATTACCTTCTATGGCAAGCTGAGAACACGAAATGCCGGGAGCGAAGTTCTGCAGAGGGGCTGAGTGTGAACACATGCATCACTCAGGACACGGCGGAAATGTCGCATTATGCGTTTCTGATGCATCCTGAGTGACGCATTCACTCACACTCAGCCTCTCTGCAGACCTGTGCTACCGGCATTTCATGTCCTGCGCTTGCCATAGAAGGTAATGGCTTCAGGAACGCAGACAAGCGCAAGAGCTGTGCATCTATGCACTTATGTGTTTGCATGCATTTGCCTGAAAATGCACCTGCGCATGCATTTGCGCTAGCGCAGGCCAGGCAAACGGAGGTAAAAGCACAAACTCATAGGTGTGAAAGGGGCCAGAGAGAATGTTTTAAGGCATTTCATTATTTTCTGCAAACATTTACATACACTAAGGTAGCTATGCCTTTAAACAATTTGGGACAGCCCATATGATGATGTCAGGTGTTTGGAAGCTTCTGATAGGTTTATTGGCAACATCTGAGTTAATTTAAGCCACACCTGTCAATATATTTTAATGCACACCTGAAACACACTGCATCTTTGTGTAGCATCATGGGAAAGTCTACAGAAATCAGCAGAGATATCAGAAAGAGAATTGTGGATTTGAACAAGTCTGGTTGATCCATGGGTGCAATTTCCAGATACCTGAAGGTGCCTTGTTCATCTGTTCAAACAATTATACACAAGTACAAACAAGATGGGACCTCTGTGTCCCTGAGATGCTTTGGTCTGACATGTGTGACGCCCCTATGGTCCGGTTTAGGGATGGGCGAATCCTAAACTACTCGGAATCGCTAGACTCCTACGAGTCTGAGTCAGGACTCACTACTCGTTGCGAGTCTAGCGATTCCAATGTTAATTAATGGGGAACGAGTATTGCAGCGATTCCTCTGCTGCCGGACCCTATAAGGGGTCTGGCAGCAGAGGAAAAACCTGCAAATCTCCATGTTATTCTTTTAAGGCCAGCGGCAAAAAGACGCTGGCTTTTAAAGAATACTAAAAAAAAAATAAAGGATTGAATCGGGGGGGGGGGGGGGAGTGAGGGGGGCGGGTTGAGGGTGGAGAGGGTGGGGGGTGCACCGGATCGGCCGGCTACTTGCCGCTGCCAGCGCCGGCCGCAGATTCGCTCCCCGAGTCTCTCTGCTGCTCTTTCCGGAGATTCCCGAATGGTGACAGAAGCAGTGAATAAATTAACTTCCGTCACCGCTCGGGAATCTCCGTAGGCAGAGCGAGTCGTTCTCAGCTCTGCTATATCCCTGTGTATCTAAGCACAGACAGGGATGTAGCAGAGCTGAGATTGCGTTTTGGACTACGTCGGACGGAAGAGGATTTTTGGAATAAAGATGGAGTCCCTAATGTCTTTTTTGTTTTATTTTTAATTAAAAAAATTTCTCTGTGTTGTGTTTTTTTTCGATTGATTACTGGAAATTCATGGCGGTCATGTCTAATATTAGCGTGACCGCCATAAATTTCAGGCTTAGGGCCAGCTGATAATACAAAGCTGGCCCTAACCCCTTTATTACCCAGTGAGCCACCCACCACCAGGGCCACTGGAAGAGCGGGGTTCAGTGCCAGAGGATGGTGCTTCAATGAACGCGCGGGTTACAGAAATATGGCGAAGCCCACGTCAAATTTTTTTCTGACAAATCCATAAAACAATATAAATAAAAGGGACTGCATCTTTATTAACCCCTGGACCATGGGTGAGGGGTTAATAAAGATGCAGTCCCTTTTTTAGGATTGTTTTATTGATTTTTCAGAATAAAAATGACGTGGGCTTCGCCGTCTTTCTGTAACCAGCCGAAACCAGCAGGCAGCAACGGACTGCCCCCAACCCCCAGGTGCCTATTTGTATCTAGCCAGACACAAGAATATAGGGGAGCCCTTTTTTTTTTAATTATTTCATAAATTTCATGAAATAATAAAAAAAAAATGCGTGGGGCTCCGCGCAATTTCTATGTCTAGCCAGGTACAGCTAAGCAGCTGGGGGCTGGAATCCGCAGCGCAGGGATGCCCAAGCTTTCTGGGCACCCCCCGCTGCAATTTGCAGCCCGCAGCCGCCCCAGAAGATGGCGTGTTCATTGAAGCGCCATCCTCTGGCGCTGAACCACGCTCTTCCAGTGGCCCTGGTGGCGGGTGGCTCACTGGGTAATAAAGGGGTTAGGGCCAGCTTTGTATTATCAGTTGGCCCTAAGCCTGAAATATATGGCGGTCACGCCAATATTAGACATGACCGCCATGAATTTCTATTAAATTGTTTTAAAAAAACATAACACAGAGAAATTTTTTTTTATTAGAAATAAAAAAAAAAAGCAATTACGGACTCCATCTTTAATTAAAAAAATCCTCTTCCGTCCGACGTAGTCCAAAACGCGATGTCCATTCTGCTACATCCCTGTGCATAGATATACATGTCTATGCACAGCGAGTGAGCAGACTGAGAACAATGTCAGCACTGCTACATCTCTGTGCGCAGACATGGATGTCTGTACACAGGGAGAGCAGGCGGGCTCTAGGACCCTGAAGCTGTCTCAGCCTGTAGGACCCGGAGCCCAGCACAGAGCAGACAGCTGGAAGAGAGGTAAGGAGCATTTCTCCCCCCTCCCTTCCTTCGCTCCTCGCTCGCTCCCCCCCAGCCCAGTCCTAACTTAGGACGGGGGGGGAGGACTCGTTACTGTGCGAGTAATCCCTGCGATTACTCGCACAGTAACGAGTCGGGCGAATCCCTTACCACTTGTACCGAGTAGTAATGAGTAGATTCGCCCATCCCTAGTCCGGTTGCCACAGTGGTGTTGACTCCCTCACATGAGGTGATATCATGCTTGGAAGCAGGAGGAGATCCCCACGTTGGGTGCACACACATGCACACACAAAACCTGATCCCTGACCTGAAGGGGGAGCTCTAAACCCTAGTTTGAGGGGAGCTACCTTCTCCGGCTAGAGGGAGTGGTTAGATGGAGTGTGAGAGGGAAGAGGAGGGCAGTTAAAGTAGGAGTTGGAAGGAGAAGGTCCTGGGGAGTGGAGCTGTTGAAGAGTTCACCCCAGGCAGCTCAGCAGAGGATGCCAGAGTCCTGGGTTGTACGGGCACTGCACGTCCCCGCAACCGAATTTGGAGGACAGGAGACTGCAAGTTTCCTGGCCGCAAGCAGGGACCCGACAGTGCAACGGTATAATGAGAGCCCAGATGTGCAATCAAGACTGCAGTATCCGATATAGGTTCAAACCATCTGCCAGTCGGGAGTTTAGAGCAGAAACGTAGGAAAGGGACCGTATATTATCTCATAGGCAACGAGACCTGAAACTGAAAAGCGCAGCAGGCAGACCTTCAATCTCACCTGGCGGGGTGGACTCCGATTGCTTCCAGGCTGACCAGACCCTCCTGGACCTGGTAACCAGTGCCCCCGGACTTCACTACGTTTCATCAGTAAAGGAAAAGGAACTGCACCATTTGCATCCTCCTGTTTATTTCCTGTGCCCTCCTTGCTGCACTCAGCACCATAACCACCATCATCCCCAAAGACTCTTACATTCAACCTCAGGGAAGTGTTCCATCTCAGCTGCTACACCACCTATCCCTCAGGACGCACATAGCAGCGCTGGTCATCCCTGGTCAGGCACCACAGGTAGCGTCACGTAAAGACTACAAATCCCCTGTAAATACCCCCTTCACTTGCTCTGCCAAGACCAGGGAGCTGGGCCACCGCCACCGTGGACTGCCGACCCTGCTACAGAGTCCCCCAGGCCCTTATGGCTGATGCACATGTGCATATCAAGAACAACAGCAAAAGACCTTGTAAAAATGACAGAAACTGGTAAGATTGTGTCATTATCTACAGTGAAACGAGTACTGTATCAACATGGGCTAAAAGGCCACTCTGCCAGGAAGAAGCCATTACTCCAAACATATAAAAGCCATATTCATTTTTGCAAATACACAGAGGAACACACCCCTACATTTTTGGAGACATGTCCTCTGGTCTGCCGAAACTAAAATTGAACTGCTTGGCTATAATGACCGTTTTCACTTTTGGAGCAAAAAGGGATCACGATGCGGAGGTAGTGGGGTGTGAGCGGGGGCACTGGGGTGAGTGGGGCATTGAGTTGTGAGTGGGAGCAGTTGGGGGTGAACAGTGGGATGGAGTGGCTCCAGTCCCCCTCCTTCCCCCCTCCTGCTCCCCTCCTCTTCTCCAGACTCCAATCCCCCTCCTGCCCCTCTGCTCCCCCCATTCCTCCAGGCTCCAGTCCCCCTCCTGCCTCCCTGCTCCCCCCTTTCCTCCAGGCTCCAGTCCCCCTCCTGCCCCCTGCTCCCCCTCTCTCCTCCAGGCTCCAGTCCCCCTACTGCCCCCCTCCCCCTCTCTCCTCCGCACTCCAGTCCCCCTCCTGCCCCCCTGCTGCCGCACTTGGTCACTATGGGCTTCCTGTGACTGAGCCATGGTTCAGCAGGCTCCGGCTCCTCAGCCTGTCCGCCGCCCCGTGCACGCTCCGGGGACACTAACCTATGACAGGTGGGCCCCCTCCGTTCTCCCCGATGCCATCTTTGCTCGTCTTCCTCGGTATGTCGGGCGGAGGCGCAGTCTGTGGCGAGCGGGTAGAGCCGGGCGGGGCGAGGCACAGGCTGCTGCTGGCCACCACCGGGGAGCTCCATGTCACCGGATTAGAATAGACCGCAGCAGGTCGATGGCTCCCGCCCCCTCCGCCCTCGCCATTCACACGCTTGGGCTTGGGAACCTTCTCCTCCGTCCGGATCCTCTTGGCGGGAAGCAGGTGATGACTGCTGGAGCTTGGTGGCCAAGGCTTCCCCTCCGCGCTGGCCTTCACTACAATCACCTCCCAGGGTTTGGGCAGCGCTTTGTGTTTCTCAGCTGGCGCAGCACGAACAATGCCCCACAGCTCCGCCATTTGCCGAGCTGCCAGGGAGTAGTGGGCGGGGCCATCTGCAGCTAATTCTGTCTGTTTCTCTGTAACAGAAATCCCGCGTCGCTGATTGGTCACGCCCGGCCGGGATTTCCGTTACAGAGAGACAGACAGACAGAATTAGACGATTATATAGTAGCTATAAAGAGAATGAACCATTATATCATAGAGGACACAAGATAGAAAGTAAAACCTAAAGGCTGAAGCTAGCAAGGAAACATAGCAACGCAATAACAACAAATACTGATAGAAGCATTTACCTTGCAGGCTAGGTGGGACAAATAAGTAAATAAAACAGCCATACAAATATAAAAATAACAGGTAGATAAGGAAGAATTAGCCGTAACAAATCCCTCAAATATTTCCCAAATAATTAATTCTGTACCTCCACTAGAGTCGACCTACAAAAATTAAAACAGACCCAGGAAAAACCAGAACAAAAGCGAAAGGGAAGACAGACAAGCCATATGAGGAGAAGGTAGGTAAACCAAAAACACCAAAAGAAACAAATTGTTTTAAAACAACAGAGCATAGCAGAGTTAATATAGACCACATTGTTTGCAGAACCCAAAGAGAGCCAAGACTACGACCAGCTGATACTGTACCAGTAGGGACAAGAAGGATATAATACAAAATTCTTCCACCGTTTCTTCACAACAAGGAGGTTACTACCCATCGAGAGTCAGAAGAAAACAGATCAAAGACATAACACATAAGATATTTGTAAAAAGTTTTTATTTTTAATTTTAATTATATATTTTTTAAAGAGTGTAAAGGAAGTTTTTTCACAGTTTTTATCTATATTGTGAAATCAATTTTTTGTATCTGCACACAGTTGCTTAATAAACCTCCCTGAACAAGGGTGAAATTCAGTATATTGTACAGTACTTATCCATAGCCATAGTATATAAGGGGACATTTAGTGCTGGGCACCAGCTATTTACATAATCAGGAAATACACAATTTTAAAGTTTTTATTTTTTTAAAAAATGGTTAGGAAATATTTACTGTGAAATAACAAGTGGACACATAGTCAGTGAGTAAACATCCCTGATTAAGAGTAAAAAAATTTGACGGACACTTCGTATGACAACTTTGAAGAATACACCTCTAATTCATCATATGACAAGCGTCAATATTTGAGTACACGTAACAACAACCAACTTTAAATGAATTCATATTCCATCTAATTTTTCAAAAAAATGGAAGGGGAATAGGAGAAGGGGAGGCAGGAAACATAAAAAGGTACCCACTCAGACCAAGGTGGAGGAACATGTTTTAATTGATCTTTCTGGTTACATCTTGCCTGAAAGCCAAGTGGTCATTCTTTTTAAAGGCCTCTCCTTCTCCTCCACAAATGAGTTTGATGTCTATAAGACGCTCCTAGATGTGAATAAATTTGCCAGAAATTTGACTCTCAAACGTCATTTCTTGAAATCACCAGATAAATTGAATGAATCTGCATCTACCAAGAGAGAAATCGACTATTTAGTCGATAAAATTGGTTCTTTTTAAGAGTAGAAATTCATCCACGATTTGAGATTACTTGTCAGTGAAAATTTAGGTCATGATATTGACCTTCATGAATTTTTTTTACTGTTAACAAACCGAATTACATTGAGGAAGATCTCATGAACATGAAGTAAAGAACATGCTAATCCCTTCTCAGATGTCAGGTGGTTTGGTCATTACATTGATGATCTGCTCTTAATATGGAAAGGATCTAGGGAATTGGAATTGGGTTTCATGAAGTATCTTAATGCCAATGACAGGAACTTAAAATTCACCTGGCATATGTGGTGTATCGGGCATTATCATATTCCTATACAAGAAAGACAGGGCTACAAACTCTATACTCCATGCCCAATCATCCTACACCACATATGTCATCAAAACCATTTCCCTGGGTCACCCTGTGCTCGGAGGTACCTCTGCAGGTGAGGAGGTTCAAGCCACCATCCTTTCTCCTATGCTCCTGAAAAGCCCTATGCACAAAGCCCCTACCTCCATCCATGGACAAGGGAAAGGACACCACTCCAAGAGAAGGGAATAGCAGCAGCTCCAGCAGCATGTCTGCCCACCATAGATCCAAGATGAGAAATGAAACTCAATCAGTGACATCTGGTGGACAGAAGCTGAACTATTTAAAGCTGAGAGGGTGCAGAGTAGAAAGCTCAGACACACCCCTCCCCTCAGCTTAGCTGCGAGTCACTCCCATCACACAATCAGCAACGGCCACCTGCAGAGCCGCATACTGTCTGAGGATAAAAAAGCTTAATTTAAATCACAGCAGCAGCACTTATTCACTGCAAGGCAGTCAATATGTGACACTAGGGAAATCAGCGACATCATTAGAAGAATCCCTATGTTGAGTTTAGAAGGAATCATATCTAAGCCTGTCCAATTCATAGCAAAGAAATCTGAAACATTAAATAATATCCTTTCCCCCAGTTTATTTTGGGCAAATCCCATGATAAAAAGTGGCCTAGCTCATAGGGTTGTGACGACCGTCCGCTGTAAGGCTGAGCTGCTGGTAAGGCAGCACCCCGAGAAACCCCGAGACCCTTAACCCCTATACAGGGATCTGGAATTATAGTGGAGCCAGGGGGTAGCTGCCTATGGGAGCAGCAGAGCAGGGAGGTCGTCTAGGAAGGGAAAAAATCAGGAAGCGAAGAACGTAGTCAGGAGTCCGAGTCAAAACCGAGAGGGCAGCGAAGGTACAAAATCGTCAGGCGGTACAGAGTCGAAAATCCAGGCAAAGGTCAGAGTCAAAACCGAGAGGGCAGCAAAGGTACAAAATCGTCAGGCGGTACAGAGTCAAAAATCCAGGCAAAGGTCAGAGTCAAAACCAAACACACACTATGTCACTTGGGGAACCAAAACTATATCTGGCGGCCTGCAAGACAGGCTCCAATGTATTTGAAGGGCGCGGTTACCTCCCATAGGCTGGAGCTCACAGCCTGATGACCTCATCCGAACCGCCCCTAGAGCCAGGCCAGATGGAGATGCCCGACTGGCTCCACCCATCCCACCTCTGACAGAAGAACGCAGGCTGCGCCTAACGGACACCTCTGCAGGGCCCGCTCTTCTGCGACCAACACCACCCAGAGGGGAAACACAGCGGCGCTCAGCGACAGAGGCAGACGTCGCTGGAGCAGGTCCATATGAGGACAAGGCCTTCCTATCACCAGCACCACCAGACGAAGGAATCCGGCTCCTCCCAGCGGCCGAGGCAGGAACACCGGCCACCGAGTCCGATGGCGATGTGACAAGGGTACATACAAGTGTGGGCACGTGATTTGTACGTGTTGCCAACAAATGAAAAATACTAAAACATTTGGCTCCCCAGCTACCAGCAAAATATGTGACATTTCATATACTGTATTAACTGCAACAGTAATAACATCATTTACCTTATTATATGTACAGCATGCAGCTTTCAATATGTAGGCTGCACAGGCCGACCTCTGAAAGTCTGCATAGAAAGCCAACTGTCTGATGCTAGCTACAAGATTATTCACAAAAGATCTGCAATCTCAAAGCATTTGATTTTTCCCCATAATGAATATACATCCACATTATAGGTAGCAGGAATAGAAAAAGTTAGGTCCCCATTCAGAGAAGGTGACATTAATAAGAAATTAACAAATCATGAGACCTAGTCGCTCTATATATTAAGGACCAGAATTCCATTAGCTGTTAATGTTAGACCGGATTTAATTTATGATTACGAATATTCAGTGTCCTGTTTAATCCTTTCAGGGAGGTTTTCCCTTTTTTTTGTCTTTTTTTCTTTTCAGTTTTTTTTTAGTTATTTGCTCTCTTGTTCCAGCTCTCCCAGAACTGGATCCTGTGATAAGGGTGTGACCTAGTAAAGTAGTATTTTTATGGGTTTCTCACAGTAACATGCTTAAAAAAAAGTGTTTAGGGTTGCTTTACTGAAACACGTCTGTTATTAACTACACAAAGCTGTGACCACTTTTTTTTTAACATTTAAAGGTTGCTTTTAAGTGTTTTGAAAATAAAGGTTTGTTTTATGAATATATTTGTGGTAGATCCTGGTCATCCTCTTAGTCCTCCATCTAATATATAAAGCTGAGTGTATGTACAGTCATATGAAAATGTTTGGGCATCCCTCTTAATCTTACTCTTTTTTTTTTGTTTAATATTGTTTTTATGCAACAGCTATTTCAGTGTGATATATGTAATAACTGATGGACACAGTAATATTTCAGGATTGAAATGAGGTTTATTGCACTAACCAAAAATGGGAAATATGCATTATTTCAAAATTTGCCAGGTGCCAAAGTATGGGCACCCTTCTGATTTTCGTGATTTGAATACTCCTAACTACTTTTTACTGACTTACTGAAGCACTAAATTGGTTTGGTAACCTCATTGAGCTTTGTACTTCATAGCCCGATGTATCCAATCATGAGAAAAGCTATTTCAGGTGTCCACTTGCAAGTTGTTCTCCTAGTTGCATCTTCTCTGAGGAGTGGCATCATGGGCTCCTCAAAACAGCTCTCAAATGATCTGAAAAAAAAAAGATTGTTCAACATAGTTGTTCAGCGGAAGGATACAAAAAGTTGTCTCAGAGATTTAACCTGTCAGTTTCCACTGTGAGGAACATAGTAAGGAAATGGAAGACCACAGGGACAGTTCTTGTACAGGCCAGAAGTGGCAGGCCAACAAAAATATCAGAAAGGCAGAGAAGAAGAATGGTGAGAACAGTCAAGAACAATCCACAGACCACCTCCAAAGACCTGCAGCATCATCTTGCTGCAGATGGTGTCACTGTGCATCGGTCAACAATACAGCGCACACTACACAAGGAGAAGCTGTATGGGAGAGTGATGCGAAAGAAGCCGTTTCTGCATGCACGCCACAAACAGAGTCACCCGAGGTATGCAAAAGCACATTTGGACAAGCCAGTTTCATTTTGGAAGAAGGTCCTGTGGACTGATGAAACAAAGATTGAGTTGTTTGGTCATACAACAAGGCGTTATGCATGGCACCACAAAAACACAGCATTCGAAGCAAAACACTTGCTGCCCACTGTCAAATTTGGGGGAGGGTCCATCATGCTTTGGGGCTGTGTGGCCAATGACAGCATCGGGAATCTTGTTAAAGTTGAGGGTCGCATGGATTCCACTCAGTATCAGCAGATTCTTGAGAATAATGTTCAAGAATCAGTGTCAAAGTTGAAGTTACGCCGAGGATGGATCTTTAAGCCAGACAATGATCCAAAACACCGCTCCAAATCTACTCAGGCATTGATGCAGAGGAACAATTACAATGTTCTGGAATGGCCATCCCAGTCCCCAGACCTGAATATCATTGAACATCTGTGGGATGTTTTGAAGCAGGCTGTCCATGCTCGGCGACCATCAAACTTAACTGAACTGGAATTGTTTTGTAAAGAGGAATGGTCAAAAATACCTTCATCCAGGATCCAGGAACTCATTAACAGCTACAGGAAGCGACTAGAGGCAAAAGGTGGATCTACTAAATATTAATGTCACTTTTCTGTTGAGGTGCCCATACTTTTGCACCTGTCAATTTTTGAAATAATACATATTTCACATTTTCGGTTAGTACAATAAACCTCATTTCAATCCTGAAATATTACTGTGTCCATCAGTTATTACATATATCACACTGAAATAGCTGTTGCAAAAAAACTATTTTAAACAAAAAAAAAAAGAGTAAGATTAAGAGGGGTGCCCAAACTTTATCATATGACTGTATGTATGTGTGTGTATGTGTCATTCCTCTGCCCACTCCACATAGCCCTGCCCACTCCACATAGCCACACCCACTTTATAGCAGCTCTTTACATAGCCCCACCCATTCCAGTTAGCTCCACACACTTCACAGCCACACCCTCATGTGTGTATGTCCACACATAGCACCACCCACTTCATAGCTCTACCCCTACACATATCCTGACCCTAAAGGGGTCATATTATATAGAGTGCTATTGAAACTGCATTTTATTATATGGAAGACCATGGAGGGTGCACTATATTATATGGAGGATGGATTATATTACACAAGCTGTAGCTAGTGTGGCATTGCCGAGACATAATAACTAACTGTTTTTGGTTATAACAAAAGAGAATAAAATGATTATTTTGCACATAAAAACATTTCCCGGAGGAGGGAGCCAGATACTTACTCACGGCCAAGGCTAACAGACATTTCTCCATCCTCCTCCTTCTAGACTTGTCCTCTACATTCAACACAGTCGACCACTGTCTCATATTACAGATCCTCTCTTGTATTGGCATCACTGACCTTGCCCTCTCCTGGATCTCTTCTTACCTTTCCAACTGCACATTTAGTGTCTCCCACTTCCACACGACCTTCCTCGCCCCATCCCCTCTCTGTTGGGGTCCCTCAAGGTTCTGTCCTGGGGCCCCTCCTTTTTTCAATCTATACCCTTGGTCTGGGACAACTCATGAAGTTCCATGGCTTCCAGTATCACCTGTAAGCTGATGACCCTCAGATCTATCTCTCCGGCCTAGATGTCACCTCTCTCCTGTCCAAAATCCCGGAGTGTCTATCAGCCATATCCTTCTTCTTCTCCTCTCGCTTCTAAAACCAAATGTAGACAAAACCGAACTCATCATATTTCCTCCATCTCTCACACCTTCCTTACCAGATCTATCTATACAATAATGATATCAACTTGCCTATACCTGATGTCCGCTGCCTCGGAGTAAACCTTGACTCTGTCCTGTCTTTCAAACTGCACATCCAAGCCCTTGCCACCTCCTGCCACCTTCAACTCAAAAATATTTCCAAGATCCTTCCCTTCCTCAACCCTCAATTTACTAAACTACTAGTGCGTGCCCTCATCATCTCCCATCTCGACTACTGCAACCTCATCCTCTGTGGCCTCTCTGCTAACACTCTCGCACCTCTCCAATTTGTTCTTAACTCTGCTGCTCAACTAAATCACCTCTCTCCTTGCTGCTCCTCCACTTCTCCCCTCTGCAAATCCCTCCACTGGCTCCCAATTCACCAACGTATCCAATTCAAACTACTAACACTGACTTACAAAGCCGTCCACAATCTGTCCCCCCATATATCTCTAAACTAATCTCCCGATATCATCCAACTCGTAATCTTCGATCCTCCCAAACCTCCTCCTTTCCTCCACACTTGTACGTTCCTCATCTAACCGCCTGCAAGACTTCGTCCGAGCATCCCCCATTCTCTGAAATTCTGCATCCCAAAATGTCCGACTGTCCCCCACACTTGGAACCTTCAAACGGAATTTTGAAAACCCATATCTTCAGAACAGCCTTCAGACTGCAATGATCACAGTGCCATCTCACCACCACTGGACCAGGTGCTCAACCACCACCAGAGCAGACCCAACCTACTGTCTCGCTCCACACTGCCCTGTAGAATGTAAGCCTGTAAGGGCAGGGTCCTCTCTCCCCTTTGTACCAGTCTGTCACTGTTAGTTTGTTCATTGTATTTTTAACTTGTTTGTATGTAACCCTTCTCATATACAGCACCATGGAATCAATGGTGCGCTATAATACATAATAATGTTAATAATGTGCATCCTTGAAGGGGTGGAGCTATGAAGGGAGCAAGGCTATGTGTGGGCATACATACATACATACACTCAGCTCTATGCCCAGACAATGCCAGGCTCTACAGCTAATTTATTATAATATACTCCCCATAATCCTCCATATATTATCAGGGTTGTTAGAGCAGAGTTAGGGGCCTTTTACATCAGTGTGTTTGTCCACATCCGAACAATCCGGACAAAAAAACGCATCTACCTAATGGCTGCATTGTGGTACACTTGCGGCAAACCCCAAGCATTCTCTATGGGGCTTGCGGCAAGTGCGATATTGCTGCGATCCGGCACTTGCAACAGTTGTGGTCGCGAAAAAAAACGCGGTCTGCTGCGTTTTTTTTTCGCGGCCGTAACTGCCACAAATGCTGGATGGCAGCAATACCGCATTTGCCGCACTTGCTGCAAGCCCCATCGAGAATGCATGGGGCTTGCTTCAAGTGCACCACAAGTACAGCCGTTAGGCGGCACATGCGGTAGATGCGTTTTTTGTCCGGATCGGCCGGATCTGACAATAACGCTGATGTGAAAGGGGCCTAACACTAGGGGATTTCATTGGAAGACATCTTGTAGAGTAGGCTCAGCATCTCCCTCTAGTGACTGACTGGGAACTGCATGACTGATAACTTCTCTAGTGGAGAGAATTGAAGTAGTAGTAAATAGTGATAGGCGAACCCAAACTATAAAGTTCGGGGCACATTCCAAACACCTCTTACAACTGTGATTGTCTTGAATTGCAATGCAAGAGAATTCCCAATACCAAATGTTATCCAATATCTACAGCATAGTTGATACCTTACCAATCACTTAGGCTTAGAACCAGGCTCTGTAGAGTTCCTCACACGGTAGAGCGGAGACACGCATGTTTGGAACTGACAGAGAAAGCTGTATACAAACCATTTTAATAAATTCTATTATTTTTTATTTTTTCACGTTTTACTTAGAATCTTATTTGGGAATTTTCATCGACCTTCTGTTTTCCTCATATATCAACTTTTAATAAATGATGATAGAAATGTTCTCTAGTTACTGTTTCTCCTTTGTATCTCTTCTTTCAGAATACATACCTTACAAACTTTCCTAGCATGGGGTATAATCATAATGTATATTAAATCTTTTTTTACATTGTGCATTTAAAAGATCCAGCTGTGAGTGTGAAATTGAGATGCTCATGTAATCTACCAGAGCTTCCAGATCTAAAATTAGACTACATACCACTGAGCACTTGGAATGGCTGTGTTAGTAATGCTGCCATATTCCATTAGTCATCTTGCTCATTCCATGTTAGGAAGAAAGGATATGATTACATAGGATATGTGGTGAATCAAAAAGTATGTATGGCAGGAGTCCTAATGTACAATTATCATTAAAAAGAAATGGAGAAATGCAGGATTCTGTTAGCGCCAACAAATTGTGTATTTTTAGTGTCATGCAAAGTTTGATTTATCAAAAGTAGTTGTTGCTATTTCATACAATTGGGCGTAGGTACTGAACTTGCTATATAGGCCTGTTCACACTACTATATTTTCTGTCTCAGCTTAGTTTCCAAAAGTAGAGAAAGGGAAGTATAGTTAGTATGAAGCGTAATTAAAAGTACAGCGACTAATAACTTTCTATTCACTAAAGTAGGTGAGGAGAGACAACACTGCCCACGAGGTCTCACAGTCTACAAGGGATGATGGGATACAGTAGGTGAGGAGTAACGACCTTGCCAGCAAGTACAAGGATGGTGAGGCGAGTAGAGAGATACCTGCCACGAGTCACAGTTACAAGGGATGGGGATAGTAGGTGAGGAGTAGACTGGTAGGTCAAGTAAAGGGAGGGAGGATGGTAGTGAAGATGCCCTGCCCACGAGGTCTCACAGTCTACAAGGGATGGGGGGATACAGGAGGGGAGGAGAAATGACCCTGCACACAAGGGCTCACAGTCTATAAGGAAGTCTATAAGGGATACAGTTTGTGAGGACCTGCTCTCGAGGGCTCACAGTCTATAGTGGATAGATGAGATGAACCGAGAGACCATGTCACAGATGTACAGTATGGAGGAGACAGGTTGCAAATGGGTTTGTGTGGCTCCCTGCAGATCCAGTCGCCACAGAGGCACGGCACCCTTGTTAGGGTGTAGTATCCCACTCTCGGATAAGGGGGCACCAACTGGTGTTGGGACACCCAGACCACACACTAGGAACCATTGTAGTGGGGATGGGTGGAGAGGAAGTAGTTAGAGGGAGCACCTGGGAGGAGAGAAGTTAGCAAGCACACACATAGATGACGTCGGATACATGGCAAAGGGTATAAATAGAGCGGGAAAGATCTAGAAAGGAGGAGAGACAGTTGAACATCAGAGAGGAGAGTTGCTGCAGAGAGAGGAAAGGAGAGTGAAGCAGCCAGAGTAGAGTTGCAGGTAAGCTAAAGAAAGAAAGCCTGTCACAGAAGGAAAAGTGTCCAGAGGCCAGACTGAGGAGCAGAGAAGGAAAACTACGTGGCTCAAGGAGAAAGAGAGGGTCCCAGAGGCACGGACAGAGACCATTCCACCCGTTGGACTCATATCCATTATCAGGTGCAGGCATTGGAGGGACTAGGCTGAAGAAAGGGGCACCGGGACCCCAAGACTAGTGGAGAAGACAGACAAGGCTCAGCTAGCAACCCTGGAGACTGTGGTACTTCCATGGTGACACAATCGACAACCGTGCACATCTGCTGAAAAGGTGGCAACCATAGGGCTAAGGGGAGATACTGCAGGGGAGCCCCTAGGAAAAGCCCACAGCTACTGCTTCAGAGCTCTGTGTGGCGAGGCACAAGGCAGGAGGGTGAAGCAAGCGCAGTTAGTAAAATATGAAAGAGAAGGGGTGCCAGTTATGTGTCATCCTACTTCCCGGGAGTAGCTGGAGCCTTGTCTCTGAGAACCCAGTGCTCAGCGGTCAGTTACACCGAAGCTATGAGTAAAAGACCTGAAGACTGCAACCGCTGTGTCTGTGAACTTTCTTGATGCGTTGTGAGCACTAGAAACATAACTACCAACTCACTCAGGTACCTTCTGCTATCCCGAGGGTCAGCCCTACCAGTAGAAGGGTTAAGAACATTGCTGCCTCCTTACTATGGCCCCTAGCAGAACTGTTGTGCAGCGATGGCCATCTATAGCCGCAACCTGTGGGTTGCATCATGTAAAATTAACAAGTATCGCCAAGTCTGGTCATCCCTGTCCAAATTAACCCTTCAGGCCACATAACCTTCCCTAAGAGAGAGAGCCACCTCACTGAACCTTTACTGACACCCCCAGGGTCACGGAGCCGGGTCTCGGTCCCTGTGATTCCAGTGATGAAGCCTCAAAGCCCAGTTTCGAGTATCCTAATGCCCTGGAGGTGCGTGTCATTTGTATTTCATGGTTAGGGTTTTGAACCATAGTGTTTGGGCAATGAAAAGCCAGTGAAAGGATTGGCAGCAAGTAGAGGCCAGGTAATAGCAGGGGGACAGGTGGATTTGTGTGGCACACTGGGACGGGGTACTCGGTATTGGACTGAGGGTAGCATTGGGGGATGATCATGGCGGTCTGGGTCCAGACCGTGTCCCGAGCCACACAAGTAAAAGGGTATTTACAGGGGATATTGTCGTGATGCCACCCACGGGTTGTGGTCAATGAAGGGACTCTGCCAGGAGGATGGATGGATGGGGCTGCAGCTAGATGGATGAGCCCGCCGCGGGTCGGGTCTGCTCCTGACAGGGTGTAAAGGTGGAGTAAAAGTTCTGTTGCAGGGAATTACACACAGGAGACTCAAGCAGGGTTCACTGGGTTTTACTGACAAGTTCTTTACGGTACAGTTCACAGAGTCACTTTACACAGGCAACTCCGGACACTCTGAACCCTCTGCAGCCAGGTTATCTTCCTGAGACCCCTCACTCTCACTGTAACCTTTCTGGCTTTCCTTTCCTCAGTTCTTCCCTGTGGGCTGTATGGGGGTAGCTCGGTCCCCTATCTGCCTTCCCCCTGTGTATGTGGACGGCAAGCTGGGTCCTATACGCTGTTGATCCTCCAGCCCATGTGTTGGGTGACCAGACCTGGAATCTGCGCCTCCCCATCAGTGTGTTAGTGTCCCAGCATATAGCTATGGTCACCCAGAGCCGACACTCTGGTCCCAGCCTAGCCTTGGGTGTCCATGTCTTGCAAGGAGCCACCGGGCTCGTTCCTACTCATGTGACTATCCGGGTATGTCAGAGGAGTCCGTTTCACCAGTCGTCCGTGCTCAGTTGTTCCCCTTCCCTTAACTCCCAGGTCATGGAGCGGGCTTTCTCTCCATGGAACGGTGTCTCTGTGGACTCTGCGCCTCCGGGCAACCCAGGACCGTCAGGGAAAGTGTCACTCTGTTGTTCCTGGCTTCTCAGCCTACTCCTTGTCTTTTCTGGTTGGCTCACTCTGGCCTACTGCCTAACTCCTCCTTGTTCCCCCCTTTTGTACCCCTTACATCACCTGACCTACATTCCCACCCACTTCCCTCTAAACCCTGTCACCCCTTGCCTGCCTAGAGTCGCGGGCTCTGGGTTGGGTGCTGTGTCTTGTGGGTGTGTGTGTTGAGGGTGTTCCTATAGAACTGTCTCCTATCTGCCTGGCTGCAGTTCCCTCATGTGGCCTCCTGGTCACAGGGGCGCCACAGATTAGTCAGGCAGTAGAGTTTAGGATAGATTGCAGGAGTGCGAGATTGTAAGAAAGGAGGCCACAGATTGGAAGGTTGCAGTAGTCTAGACATCCGTAGTCCATACGGATGATAATGAGGGCATGCACTAGTGTTTTAGCAGATTCTTGGGTAAGGAATGTGTGGTCGGTGGGCGTTAGAGAGGGCTTGGATCTGTGGCTTGATAGAAAGAGCAGAGCAGCAGGTTACCCCGAGTCAGCGAACATGCAGGACTGGGGAGTGAGCAGCCATTGACATTAATGGATAGGTTTCTTGAGGGGTTGAGTGAGGTGGAGGAAATATGATGAATTCAAATTTGTTCATGTTAAGTTTTAGAAATAAAGCAGAAAAGAAGGATGAAATAGCGGACAGATATTGTGGGAATTTGGTTAGTAAGGAGGTGATATCAGATTCAGAGAGGTAGATCTGCGTGTCATCAGCGTAGTGATGATACAGAAAGCTGTGGGACTCTATGAGCTGTCCCAGGCCGAAGGTGGAGAAGAGCAAGGGTCCAAGAACTGGGGGGACATCAATAGATAGGAAGCGAGATGATTAGGTAGTGTGTGAGTAAAAGCCGCTGAAAGTTCAGATAATATGGGTTGCCTGTTGTAAAATTTTATTGAAAAACTTTATTGATTTCATTAATTACATACTGGTTAATGGTCCTAGTGCTGCAGAACCCTATGGCAATAGGACTGTGGGAGCAGCAGTATATGACTAAAGTGATTAAATCATATGACTGTACAATCAAGAAATTATAATGGTGTGTTGGTTGTTACGTTTCCAGAGTTTTGGATAGTTTTTATTTTTTGGAATGCATACTGGAGGCCAGGGGCGGACTGGCCCAGGTGGCAGGGGGCAAGTGCCCCCAGGCTGGTGGTATTGCCCACATCTAGGGCCGCCCCCCTTACTGAAATGGGCTGGTCGGCTTTGCTTTGCGGCCGCAGCTGCTGGCATCATAGGGCAGGGATGCACCGGGCAGTGTGGTGAGTGACAGTGAAAAGCCCCCCCCACTCCACCACCGCGTCCGATAGCACCAGCCCCCCGCCCTCACCTACTCCAAGGGCTGGCGGGATCACACTGCCTCCCGGGGTAAGGAGGTGCACCAGCCCGCCGTATGCAGTGTGTTGCTAATGAAAAACAGCTATGAAAAATTTCAACGCAGTGAGGAAAGGAATATACATATGTTCTGCTGCTTTGCTAGTTTAATAGGATCTCCAATGCAATGTTCTTTTTCTTGAGGAAGGAATTGGTTCAACACTGAATCACATTCATGTAATAAACTGCTTTTCTTGTCACCACCATCTCCAATGAACATCTTCATCTTATTAAACTAGCAGCACATCAGAAACATCTGTATATTCCCTTTTTCACTGCATTTATTGTTGGATTCACCACTATGCCCAATATATCAGTCAATTACAATAATTTGTATATTGTTTTTCAACTTAAAAAATCACAGATGCCTTAAAACATTTTTTACAAACAGGTAAGTAAAGTGCCCTACATCTATAGACTATCTGGGAATTTCTAGACGGTTGGCAACCCAGCTCCAAACATCATTGGTCAGCAATTGCAAAGGGCGCTTCTAGCAGTGGATCTTGATGATTTACCCAAGTGCATTCAGAGCAGCAGAACATTCATCAGACAAAGAGTAACAACCTTATTGAAAACAACCAATGTGGTATAGTACATCTAAATTTTCACTACAGAGAGGAAGTGGACAAACTCTAGTGCCACCTTTAGGTAGCTCCTCAAAGTCATAGTTGACTTTTTGACAAGCTTTTTAATATGACTAAGGATTTGTGCCAGATCAGAACCCCAAACTACAGACGTTGCGTTTTGGGGTAACTGCCCCTCATCAGTGCTGTGTGTGGGATATTCTGATCTGGCTGTATGAGAGGCTATAGACGAGGTCTGGGAACTTGCTATCTACCTTATGGAGAGGAGTTTGCCTGCAACCATAAGGAGACAGAAATTTCCAAATTTTCACTTCAGAGAGAAAGTGGACAAACTCTAGTGCCACCTTTAGGTAGCTTCTCAAAGTCATAGTCGTCATGACAAAAAGTCGACTATGACTTTGAGGAGCTACTGAAGGGTGGCGCTAGAGTTCGTCCACTTCCTCTCTGAAGTGAAAATGTGCATATTTCCTAGAGGAGGGATGCAGCTTTAAATCTTCTTATCTACTTAACTGTCTCCTTATGGTTGCAGGCAAAGTCCTCTCCATAAGGTAGATACCACAGTACATCTATTTATTCGAGTGGTGCTCATGGTTGATACTGAATAAATCAATGTTTTGAAAATGTTGTTTCCACTTTTTCTTAATTGGAGAGGAGGAGCTGGGATCTTGCCGCTTCTGAGATGCATTGTCCACGGACGGCTTTTCAAAGTATATTTTCTCTGAGATGCCTCAGTATTTCAGTGTAAAACATACAGTATACAGCTGCAATAATTCAGCCAGGGTCTGAATTCTGAATCTCCTGTCAGGTTCATATACCCACTAGTAACTGAACTGCATATAAGGCCTTTAAGAACTCAAGGGTGTAATTAATCTTGTCCTGGGTCCTTGTTCATATTTACTTTATTTAACTAAGGTTGGTCCATCACTACATTCAACCAAGCAAATAATTGATGCAATAGCTGCATTGGCAGCACATATATCAGTTACTCCTTCTTTTGTATATACATAAACAAATATTCTATTAGCTATGCATTATTTTGATCCCTAGAGACCAACTCCCTATTACTATTATAATAGTACATGTTGTAACCATGTTTTATCGAGCAGTTATACAATGCACTTAAAGAATGTTCTGCCCTTCACTTTGTATTTTCGACAAATCATATTAACTTTTTAGTAGGTGTAAGCCATATCTAAAGAGGCAGGAGAGGCATTTGCCTAAGGCGAATCTGGCTGGGGGGGGTCACAGTCAGTCCTCCTAATGTGGCAGCCGAAGGTGTCTCCCGGGCGGCAGCATTGTGTGGGGTTCGGCCGTTCTCTGAGCCAGCTGTCAAGCTGACAGTAAAGTCAGATCCCATTCCAGCTCCCAGCAATCAATTATACAGTTGTGAGTACTTGCCCTTACCACCAGCACTTCCCTGTCTAGGTGACATCAGTAGTGTGATCAGATCTAGAGATGAGTGAACTTTCCCCGCACATGTTCACCAATTGTAAATTCACCGTGAACATTGCAGATTTTGATTTGGTATCGGGAATCAGAACATTTTGCTGAAAAGTTGGCAAACTCAGCTTTGTTCGGTAATTGATCAGATGAAGAAAAGCATTACTACATTTACAGTTATGCTTTTCTCCTACCTTCTGATTCTGTAGGATAGTGGGCGGGCATGTTTGATCAAAGGAAGGGTGTGGGGAAAGGTTAGAGGAATGTCAGACTCCATTTTTGTCCCCGCCACTTACTCTGTGGATATTCTGATCCGGCAGCCAATCAGGGTGCATAAAACATCAACAAGTTGTAGACAGAAGGGCTAGTGTCAATGGCTGGCTTGTGTCATTGGCTGCTTTATGTCATTGGCTGCCTACATCACATGTCCTTTAGGATATAAAAAGCGGCCATTTGCTGTCATCGCCATTTTCATGTTAGGGATAGTGCTACTGCCGCCCCATGCTGCTCCATCCTGCTCCATCCGTGCTACACTAAAAAATAGCTAGCTACTTGGTTGCATTTTAGCTAGAATGGGCTGGTGAGAGGATTGATCTGGACATAGACATTTGTTTGCCAAGAACAAAAGGCTGCCTATTCAACACTATGGATGCCTGATGCTTTGCGCAGCTGCCGACTCCACACACATGGACCGGATATGTGCAATTGCAGAGCGCACAGGAAACGCGATTTGTGTGTGAAGCCGGCGGCTGCGCGAAGCATCAGGTATCCATAGTGATAAATTAGCAGCCGGCGCATAGCATTACATGCCGTTAACACTATGCGCTCAGGCTGAGAAAAGTTTTAAACGGAACTGTCAGTCTGACAGCTGATGCATGTTTGACCCTAGTCACAGCTACCCAATCTAAACTTAGGCTGTGGTCACAGTTGCCATGCGTTTTTTTTAGTGATTTAACAAAACTCATGCTTTTTTTCATGTCAGCATGAGTTTTGTAAGGTGTGTGATGGCTCCCTGCGTTTTTGGCTGCGTTTTTGAATCTGCACCTAAAAATAGTGCTTGTAGTATTTTTTTGTGCGTTTTGAAAAACGCATGCGTTTTTATAACATGGGCCTCTATGGAAAACGCATGCAAAAATGCATTGTACATTAGTAACTTTTAGTGCCATTCAAAAACGCATGCGTTTTTATAACATGGGCCTCTATGGAAAACGCATGCAAAAACGCATTGTACATTAGTAACTTTTAGTGCCATTCAAAAACGCATGCGTTTCCCATAGGAGCCCATGTTAAAAAAACGCATGCGTTTTCTGAAACGCATGCGTTTTTTTAACATGGGCTCCTATGGGAAACGCATGCGTTTTTGAATGGCACTAATTGTACATGTGTTTTTGCATGCGTTTCCCATAAGGCCCCATATTAAAAAACGCATGCGTTTTTGGAAAAGCTCCAAAAACGCATGGGACTGTCACACATGCTTTTTGGCTATTAGGGCATGTGTTTTTTAACATGGGGGCCTATGGGTGCGTTTTTTACATGCGTTTTTGAAAACGCAGGTCTCCAAAAACGCATGTGAAAAATGCTACTGTGACCCCAGCCTTACTCAACATGTTTATTCATGCAACTTGTCTTAACGTTCATCCCTTTCCATAAAAGCCCATTAATTCTTCATAAATTAAAGTCCTACTCCTCCTGCTTCTGCCACATGTACTTCATGATCAATAATATCCTTACAATGTTACATTCATTAATGTTTTTCATTGAAGGCCCTTGTCACGGTCTGTTGCTGCATTTATGACACAGCCCCCAGGGTTAATTTTTTGAAAGCTGATGCACATTCTGCATTGGCCAAAATACTAGAGTAATCCTACTGCTACTACTAATAATAATGTTAATGTTTTTCATTGTAGACATAGGCTTTCCCATATTGTTACTGCTATAGGGGATACATATTCGATAGCAATTTACACTGACCATTTCTGACCACCTGATGGACCTCCAAAAATTCAGGTTGAAGGCCGGCTGATGCCCCTGCCCAACTTAGGTGACTGTTGAAGTTGGTTGTGGGCAATTTGATATTCATATTGTTGTTGTTCAGCTCACCCACGAAAGTATCGAGCTGCTCCGCAGTGCCCTGCCACACGATCAGGTTGTCTTCTATATATCTATACCAGCACTGCAAATGGGCGTCGGCCTCCACGTCTCCGCCGCCAAAAATCAACCTCTCCCAGAACCCCAGAAAGAGTTTGGCGTACGAAGGCGCACAGGCCGTGCCCATCGCAGTGCCACGTGTCTGTAGGTAAAACTGATCTTTAAACACAAAGACTTCTTCATGTGTGAACCATCATTGTGGGAGAAACTGCCAGAAAAATCTAGTGGATTCCTATGGATTTTCTACATCAAGACATTCGTCTGTATATATATCTTGGTAGTTTTATGCCATCGATCTCTGGGAGCCACCTTTTGATTTGTATACTGGTTGTTTTTTCTGTTGTAATTGTTTGTATATAGTTTTCCTCTCTTCTCCAGTGCGCACATGCGTGCTGCGGCCCGCTTCCGCCAGCGGTCTAACTCACTACCTGCAGGAGTGCGCATGCGCACGGTGTCATGGTAACCACCTGACTACGTGTGCGTCATTACAGCATGCACTTCTGGTACGCGGGGAGGACATCCGGCACGGCGATTTCCCCAGTGCGCAGGCGACAAACAAGCCGGTGAATAGAGGCACAGGTGAAGTCCATCTGTGGACATTCACATGATATAAAAGGCCGTGGCCACAGGGTGTGTTCTTTCCCTGAGGAAGGAAGTACTTTGACAGCGAAACACGTGTAGGAATGACTGTCTTCCATGTGTGTTTGTCCTGAGCCTGGCACCATCCCTGCAGTATTGGACAATATGGGTATTATAATTGTTTATACAATTTTTGCACTTTGGAAAACTTTTTCCTCTCTTTTTAAAGATACAGAAATTTTTAATACCCATGCGACTATAGTCCAATAACTGTGGGGAGTGGCCTAGAACTGCTCATGAGCTATAAGATTCTGCACTAATGGTTGCTTAAGGTGTATAGGGAGACATATATAGGTGTTTCTGAAACTATATTTATCTTAGAAAATTTGAGGTTACTCTTTTTACAAAGAAATAAGTGGTTCATATATGCTTTCATATTATAAGATTGGTCTCTTCTATATGGTCACTGCACTAAACCATGTGTCCTTTTAATTGTAGTTCAGAGTTTTTTACTTATCTGGGCTCATTTTGTGTATTTATGTGAACACCAAATGTATCGTCCTTGATTTTTGTATTTTTGTATTTATGTACTAGTCTGTAAAGGTTTTTATGAAGTCTAAATAAATTTTTATACTTTTTTGCACTATAAACTCCTGTTGTTCTCTTGGTATTCAATTTAATGTTTTAGAGGTGTAATATATATTTATGAGCCGATAATAAGATGTGGACATTGAACTTTATGTATTTACTGGCTTACCATCTGCCTATTGGCACTACGCGGACGTCTTCAACAAGACAGAGGCAGAGGTCCTCCCACCTCATCGTCTGTATGATTGCCCTATTGACCTGGTTCCCGATGCTACACCACCCAGGGGATGTATCTACCTGTTGTCCCCAGCCGAGTCGCAAGCCATGTCGGAGTACATCGTGGACAATTTAGCTAGGGGCTTCATCCGAAAATCCGCGTCCCCTGCTGGCGCAGGGTTCTTTTTTGTAAAGAAGAAGGAGGGCACCCTTTAGATTACAGGGGCTTGAATTTGATCACCATCAAGAACAAATACCCACTGCCACTGATTCCGGGGCTCTTTGACAGGCTCAAAGGGGCTTGCAACTTCACGAAATTGGACCTACAAGGAGCCTATAACCTGGTTTCTCATACGTGGTGGGGACGAATGGAAGACTGCTTTCAACACCAGGGATGGCCCTTATGAGTATTTGGTCATGCCATAGGGGTTGTGCAACGCCCCCACGGTGTTCCAAGAGTTCGTCAATGATATCTTTTATGACCTGTTGTACACGTGTGTGGTGGTATATTTGGATGACATCCTCATTTTCTCCCTGGATTTATCCTCTCATAGACGAGACGTACAGCAAGTCCTCCTGTGACTGAGAGGAATCGGTTGTATGCCAAGATGGAGAAGTGTGTCTTTGAGCAGGCCTCTTTGCCCTTTCTTGGATACATCATCTCTGATTCCGGACTACGGATAGACCCTGAGGAGCTCCCCGCCATTCTGAAGTGGCCCCGTCTTGTGGGGACCAAGGCTATTCAACGGTTCCTTGGCTTTGCAAATTATTACAGCCAGTTCATTCCTCATTTTTCTTCCTTGATTAGACCCATCACAGTTCTCATCTGTAAGGGAGCAAATTCCTGCAACTGGAGCCCAGAGACCGAAAAGCCTTCTACACCTTAAAGCACTCCTTCTCCGAGGCTCTACCTTGCACCGACCAGAGGTAAACAGACAGTTCATTCTAGAGGTAGATAGGAGCAGGGGCTGTCCTCTCCCAGAAATCCTCTTCGGGTCGGTTAGTCACCTGCAGGTTTTTCTCTAAAGCATTTACCGCATAGGAGCGTAACTATCGGGGATCGTGAATTGCTGGCCATCAAACTGGCATTGGCATTGGAAGAGTGGCAACACTCCTCGAGGGAGCCGTTCATCCATTCATAATCTTCACCGACCATAAGAATCTGGCTTATCTCCAGTCCGCTCAGAGACTCAACCCCAGCAGTTCTGGTGGTCCCTGTTCTTTAACCGGTTCAATTTTGAACTTCACTTCTGGCCTGGCATTAAAAATATCAAAGCTGATGTCCTGTCAAGGTCTTTTCTAGCCCTGCGGATGGGGAAGAGGAGTCCTTCCATATAAAAGACCATACCAAGATAATCACGGTGGCTCCCTTACGTTTTACTGGACTCCCACCTGGTAAAACCTTCGTAGCACAGGATAAGAGAAAGAGGGTTCTGTTATGGGGACACTCGTCAAGACGTGCGGTCACGTCGGAGTTAAAAAGTCTCTCTCTTTGATCTCTTGTCACGATTGGTGGCCTACTATCCGTTGAGACATACACAATTTTGTTGCTTTATGTCCGTCTTGTGCTAGGAACAAGATGTCTAGACGGTTGCCGGCTGGACGTCTACTGCCTCTCCCAGTCCCATCAGCTCCATTTGAATTTCATTACGGATATTCCTTGATCCTCCGGCTGTACGGTCATATGGGTAGTTGTGGCTCGCTCCTCTAATATGGCCCACTTCGTTCCTTTGCTCGGTCTTACCATTCGCTCCTGAGTTGGCCAAGATATTCATCAAACACATCTTCTGGCTCCATGGATTTCCTCGTCATATCGTGTCTGATAGGGGAGTTCAATTCACTTCCCAGTTCTGGAGGGCACTGTGCAAGCATATAGACATCACATTGGACTTCTCTGCTTATCATCTTCAGTCCAATTGGCAGGTGGAGTGTACAATAATAAAATAATAATTTATTCATTTATATAGCGCTATTAATTCCATAGCACTTTACATACATCAGTAATGCTTTCCCTATTGAGGCTCACAATCTAAATATCCTATCAGTATGTCTTTGCAATGTGGGAGGAAACTGGAGTGCCCGGAGGAAACCCACACAAACAAGGGGAGAACATACAAACTCCTTGCAGATTGTTTGTCCTTGGTGGGAATTGAACCCAGGAGCTCAGGACCTCAGCGCTGCAAAGGCTGCAGTGCTAACCACTTGAGCCACCATGTCGCCCATGTGTATTAATCAAGTCCTCACTACCTACCTTCGTCACTTCGCTCTAATGAGTTGTCTACTAAATGTCCGGGTCTGGGAACTTGCTATCAAGCTTATGGAGACAGCTAAGTAGGTGAGGAGATTGTAGCCACTTCCCTCCTCTCAGATATATGCAAATTTGCACTTCACTAAGGAAGTGGAGAAACTCCAGTGCCACATTTAAGCAGCTCCTCAAAGTCATAATCGCTTTCCAACAAGCTTTTAATATGACATATAATTAATGATTTTATATATAAGGGATTTGTGCCAGATCAGAACCCCAACTAAATCTCCTTTTGTCATGGTATTCAGGTCAACATCCTGGTATGCCTCTTCCGATCTCCTCAACATCTGGCAACCTGGCGGCTGGTGCATTGTCTGTAGACTTCTCCAAGATCAGGAGGGAGACCAGAGACACTCTCACACAAGCCTCCGGAGGATGCAGAGACATGCCGATACAGACGCCTGATTCTCCGTCTTTCCTCACAGGCAATAAAGTTGGCTTTCCTCCAGGTACATTAGGCTAAAGGTGCATCCTACAAGTTAGGGCCGCGTTATGTTGGTCCCTTCGAAGTCTTGGGACGCGTCAATGACGTTGCCTACAAGCTGAGACTGCCTGCCTCGCTTTGCATCCCTAACTCCTTTCATGTATCGTTGTTGAAACTAGTGGTGCTTAATCACTTTCATCCTTCCTCCGGGACTGTACCACCGCCTCTCAGCTCCAAGAACGTCTATGAAGTAAAAGACATCCTTGCCATGAAAAAGAGTAGAGGCAAAACCCTCTTCTTGATTGACTGGGTTGGCTTTGGTCCCGAGAGATACCTGGGAGCCACGGGAGAACATTGATGCACCCCGTGTTCTGGAGAGGTTCTTTGAGCGCCTTCGATGGAGGGGGCGTGAGGGAGGTGGTACTGTTAGGTCCCCTGTCACCGCTCCACAAACTCACCTTCTCTGGCTCTGCATCCTTTACTGCTCTGATGGTCTGGCATCCGGCGTTCAGGCGTGCTGTGTCTCGGAGCCATCGCTGGGTCCCCATCCTGTCTGTCGGTCACCAGGTTAACACACCAGCACTCTACAATGGAGGGTGTAATGAGCGGCGCACTCTTCTCCTGTGAATCTGGGGGCCAGCATGGCTCAGCCTGACACTCCCCTTGGCCGATAGCTGTCTGTCCTCTGGTATATCAGGCCACCTCCACTGCTGGGAAGTGCCTGATTTTGTGTTAGTAAGCTTCTGCATCTCTGGCTGTTAGTCAGGCCCACCTCGTGCTCTCCTCCGGTGGAACCCGTTCCTGCTATTCTAGCTTACCATAGTATAGGCTAACCCTTTGAGCCGCCCCCCTGGTACTAGCAGCTGTAGTATTTAAACCCCCTTGGCTTGCCCCTGACAATCCCTCTATAGGGGTTGATAAACTAGGACCAGCTCACCCAGGGGAGTTCGGTATCACGGCCCAGTGGGTCCACTCTAGGGCGCCTTCCCCCCGGAAGCATGACAGCACATAGCCTCGTTCAGTGTGAGGCTCAAGTCACACTGGGCGACAGACATTCAATACTCGCTCAAGTCTCACATACATCACCTTTCATGACTTCCTGCCCTCTGGACGAAGCTTGCAGCTCCATAGAACTATACGCAGCTGCACACTCCTGTTATAGCGATGTAGCCATGCTGAATGTGCTTTGTTGGATATTTTTGAGCTGTGTAAATTATCATCGGAGCTGGGCATGTTTGTGTTTAATTAATTGGTGAAAGCAAGTTATCTGTGTGTTTTATTTCTAATAATGGATTTTTCTCTGCATCTCTGTTTTTTAACTATTTAGTCACTGGATTGTTAATGTCAGGGTATCATAGACGCCTCCACATTAGCAATCCAGGAGTTGATCACAGCTGACAATTTTCACCTGTTAATAATCCCTTCTATTACCCCATTTGCCACTGCACCAGGGAAGTGAGTTGAGCCAGGATGGAGCACCAGGATGTAATGACTGCCCACCATTTGCTCTGAATGTGGAATTCGGTGCTATGGATGAATCCGACCACAATGTGATAGTGAACCAACCTTTTTTTTTATAGCTTCCTAACAAATAACAGTTTTATTTAAAGCAAGATATGGGCCAAAACAGCTTCAAACCACACAAGTTAAACAGCCTGGGAGATGCCAATTATCAGCTTCACTGAAGAGGGAAATATTATACTCAAAGATATGCGCTCCCCCCTTCTCCCATACTAGACCTACCCAGGATTTTACCATGACTGTGGCACATGGTTAGTATATAGTATAGAATATCCCTAGTATATAGTCTTACACTCACTTGACACACTGATTACAATGAATTGCAGGTATTCCTTTTCTCCCCTAATATCCCTTATCATAAATAATCATAAATAAGAATTGAGCAACAAAAATTTATATACAGTGCACTGTTTTCCTTATGCATACGCTTGAAGTGGACGCCCTGAATGGATAATCACACACTCACCAACAATAAGCAACACCATAGAAATGAAGTTGCTGCTTTAACAATGGATCACTATGGGTTTAAAGAAGTATTTTCCCTGAGTCACAGTGTCCCATGATACATAGAGATGCAAATGAAGATTAACAGTTTGAAGTCTTTACAGCTGAACTCCTCTGCAGTCCTTGTGATTAGGTTTCATTGAAAGGTTTCAAACCCTAACTACCTTTCCCTAACTGACTAGATTAACTGTGACCGGTCACACTGCCAGATTTACTCACTGAAGGTGATTTGACTCCACAACACTGTCCATCTTTAGTTTTGTGCTGATTCCAGCAACTCTGGGTCTCTCTTCGATTCTGGACTCCTTCCTTGACCAACTCCTTCTTTAACAGTCTCCTCATGTCCATGGTCTAGCAGTAGCTTAGGTATCAATGGTTACAGCCACTCATAACTTGTTGTCTGATGACCTGTAGTGGCCAGACTAAGTTACTGTAGTAGCAATTAATTCACTTAAAGGAGACAAGCAGTATTAACAATATAACACTTAAGGTACCTTTACACGCCGCTACAGAAGGTAGAAAACAACCGGGTTACGGAGACAAATGTATCTTGAACCGTCAAATCAACCCGAGGTAGCGGCGTGTAAAGTAGCTAGTTGCCAGCCTCACTTTTGGCACCTGTTTCAGAGCAGTGCTCTAAAACAGGTTGATTTCAACCCGATGGTAACGGCGTCTAAATACGGTAGGGTAAGGTTTTTTCGCCACCTAGATAACTCCTCGGGGCGTGACACAGCCTCCAGGAAAACGCTCCCCTTCAGCGATTATTGGTGGAAGCTCCTGTGTTGCGATTGGTTGTCGCTGCATAGGGCGGCATATTTAAGGAGATGACCAGTCACACTACACAATTGCTCGAGCGTCATGTATTAATCAGCCTCCTGCGCTGGCTGGCCAATCATGATGCTATTGCTTTGTCCTATCAGCGTACGAACGTCTCGTAATCCACAATTCTGGTATGCCTATGTGTTGTCCCTGCTGCACCAGGTCCTCCCATATTACCTTCTGTCACGGCGTGTAAATGAGGTAAGATGCTCTACAGAAGGTAACTTGAGGCACCCGGCGGGGCATCCAGAGGTAGATTAAACCTTCTGTAGAGCACCTTGTAGCGGCGTGTAAAGGCGTTATCGGGTACCGTTTGCAACCGTTGGTGCGTGCTCGTGCACGTGAAGCACCCGGTTGTTCCTAACCTTCTGTAGCGGCGTGTAAAGGTACCTTTACAGATATCAACCTGCTACAAAGATATGGTGCTTCTAATGAATGTGCCATATTGTGGAGCAGCTGTGGGCTACTATTCTTATCTTGTGGGAGGGAAATAACTATGTGCCTCCCCAGGGTAAGAATGTCCATCCACAGCTGTGCTCATTATCTTGGCTGGTATCAAAATTGGGGGGACCTCACCCCAATTTTTTTAATTGTTTATTTATTTTTTCAGTAATCTGAAGTCAGTTTGGTTGCCCAACTGGCAACCAAGCACAGACGCCGATGGAGAGGGTGGGGGGGCCAAGTCTGACTTTATCCAATCAAGGTAGGAAGCAGTGAGGTTCATGAGCGGGCCCTGAAGCTGAAGCTTGGTAAGTAATAGTCTATGCCAAAACAGCGGGGCTCCACTGTAAACTTTTTGAACTGTATTTGACAGCTTTGGACCCCATTGAAGGTGTTTTTCTAGGCCCTTGACTTTGCCATCCATTGATTTGAATAGGGTTCAGATGTTCATCGAACTGTTCGCTGATCTGGTTGGCAAACATTTGCCCATTTAGTGAACCAAGCAACTCTGTAATTCAAAAGGCTTGCTCATCTCTACTGAGGAACAGTATGTTGTCTGGTATTGACAGCATCTGTATATGCAGGTGCTCTTATTCTGCTAATTGCTAAGCAATTGTATAGTATTTTTGATCACCTTAACAAAATTATTTGTTAGTTGATTGTTTATTTATCTCCCTGGTACTTTTCTTGCTGTGGACTTATCCGTATAGACTTTCAATGACATCATTCCATTACACATTGTGCATCTGCCTGTGCCAACTGACTGCACCTTCTTGTGTTCCACTAAGAAATGATTGATAGTTGTTAATGTCATTGGGTCTCTTTTGGGACCTAGGACAATGGTGATTTATTTTGTTGTGTGTTTTACTGTATGGCTTTGTCCTTGGGAATTTTCAGGGTGTGGTGCTCTTATAGGATGATACTCCTAAAGATTTAAAAAACATGTGACTGGCATAACCTTATGGTAGAACTAAACCTAAGCTTAGGTGGCAGTCTAAGCAGACGTCAGAGCACAGGGAGGTCACAGTAAGATTCAAGGACTAGATGCCCACTACAATTGGTAGAACAAATTGCTCAGAGAGTTGGGAGATAAATTGGAAACTGCTTTTTGGAGAACTCTACCACAGATTGTAACTTAATGCACTATTTTTGCATTTGCGTACCCTTTTTTCAAGTGGATGTAAGAAACTCCCATCATTATCTTTGTTTGATCTTTGTGCATGTTTTTTAACTAGCAATTTTTATACAGTAATTTTTCATGGTTGCACTTTATTTTTTTCTTTCATTTCCTTAAAGATTAATAACTTTTTCATTTTTCAGCAGTATACAGCCAATGAAATAAGGATCCACTCCACACAGGAAAAGAAATCAAATCAGAAATGTCCATAAATTTAGTGATGTGTAATAATGAGAAATAGGAAAAATCGACAGACACACAGTTCCTATAAAAAACAATTATTTTATTCCATTAAATCCATATATGGAAAACGAGGCGTCATAAATACATTTGACACTTTGTTTTCCGTATATGGATTTAATGGAATAAAATAATTGTTTGCGGGTTATGAACAGAACAGAGCACATTATCCCAGGAAGGAAAACAAAATAGGACGCCATATCCCAGAAAAAGGACCAAGCTCAAAGACATGCATGCTGGTACTGATGTTGATTGATGACATCATCGTATCGGCAATGGGAGCTCCCCTGGGCTATATGCCGGTCTGTATTGTAGGCAGTGAAGCTTCAGGAAAGATTACTGCCCAGAGATCTGCACCATGGAGTGGAGCGAGTTGAGTATCTTTTGTTGCATACATTGTAATGAAGGCAATATGGCCATGGGTTCCCCCCCAAAGCTAGGGCCCTGGCAGTAGCCCAGGTTACCCTCATTAATATCCGCCTTTGCTTCTGAGTTTTAGCTTAAAAAGTGAGGTTACATAATTTATAAGGGCATAATTTTAGTAATTTCGTCTCTCCCATGTCCTCTCTTTTTATAGGCTTAAGGCGTGTATGCTGAGGATTATAACAAATATTTTTTGGTTACTTAAAGATAATATGTACTTTATATATAATTACGGGAACAATACGTAGATTGTTTGTAGTTTGTTTTTCATGGAACAGTAACTAGCGATTATCACCCTCTGTATTATCATATTACTTATAGAGGAGCTGACACCGGGCCAAAAGTCTCCAGTTTTTGCTCTTATTTTATTCCTGCTCCTTCCCTGAATATTCTGTTTTCTTTTCTTTTTTTCTTAATCTGCCCTACAATTCCAAAGGTATAGACTTTTTTTATACAGTTGATTTTTATGGTCTTTTCCAAATAACACAGTGTTCAACAAATGATTAAAAGGCTTGACCCCAGGAAATTAATAGAGCAACACCTACTTAATATACAGTTCCTGACAAAAGTTATGTCGCTTATCCATGTTATGTAAATAAAAGCTTATAACCTGACATTAAATTCATCCATTAGTTTTATAAATGACTCTTTTGAAGGCTGAAACCCTCCCAAATGTGGTTTAGGTTAAGAAAATAAATTGGCATCAATGCTGAAATATTGATCATTTAATGAACACAGAATGGTCAGATTTTGGCAAGACAAAATGTTGTCGCCTGGTCATATAATGCACCCAATCTTAGTTTACATTGTCACCTGTGCTTCGTAAATGATCTGTTAATTAGTGGGTGTGTATAAAAAGAAACCCAGCACCCCCAGACCTTCACTTGCACTGCAACTTGAGCTCTGACAACATGCCAAAAATACACCTTGCAACCACAGCCTTGATTATCAAGAGGCTGAAGACCAGATCCACTGCAGAGGTGGCTGGCACCTTTAATGTGTCTCAGCATCAAGTACAAAGAATTAAAAAAGGATTTAAAGAGACTGGAGATATGTCTGACAAGCCCAGGTCCAGCAGACCCCGCAAGACAACTGCTCAGGAGGAACGTTTGTTGGTTAGAAAATCCAAAGCAAGCCCCTCTTCCACTGTAGCAGAGCTCCAACAGGCCTGGTCACCTCAAGTCCCTGTGTCAACTAGAATAGTTTGTAGGATTCTGTCTCGAAATGGCCTCCATGATTGAATCAGTGCCCAGAAGCCAGCACTAAAGAAAAAGCAAATAAAAAAACATGTGGCCTTTGCAAAGTCCCACAGCCTGCTAAACAGATGAACGCTGGAAAAGTGGCAGAAGGTGGATTTCTTTGATGAATCTTTAGTAGAATTACACCACAGCCGCCACAAATACTGCAGGAGACCTACTGGAGCCCGTATGGATCCAAATTTGGTGGTGGAAAGATCATGGTCTGGGGTTACATTTAGTATGGGGGTGTGCAAAACATTTGCAAGGTGGAAAGCAATATCAATAGCCTAAAATATCAAGAAGTATTAACTATTTCTTATATTCCAAATCATAAAAGGGGTCAAATTCTGCAGCAAGATGGTGCTCCATCTCATACATCCATCTCTATAACAAAGTTCCTCCAGGCAAAAAAGATCAAGGTGCTCAAGGACTGGCCAGCCCAGTCACCAGACATGAACATCATTGAGCATGTTTGGGGTAGGATGAAAGAGGAAGCTTGGAAGACAAAACCAAAGAATCTAGATGAACTTTGGGAGGCATGTAAGACTGTATTCTTTGCTATTCCTGATGACTTCATTAATAAATTGCATGAATCGCATGGATGTAGTCCTTGAAGCTCATGGAAGTCACACAAAATATTAAATATGACTCTAATAGCACAAAACTTCATTCACCAATGTTATGCAACATATATTCGTATTTTAAGTTAATTATTTGTTTGAATATCACATTACTTTCTGTGGGCGGCAAAACTTTTGTCTTGCCAAAATCTGACCATTCTGTGTTCATTAAATGATGAATATTTCAGCATTGATGCCAATTTATTTTCTTAACCAAAACCACATTTGAGAGGGTTTTGGCTTTCAAAAGAGTAATTTATAAAACCAATGGATGAATTTAACATCAGATTATAAGCTTTTATTTACATTATATGGAGAAGCGACTTAACTTTTGTCAGGGACTGTAGGCCAAAAAGTTATCACTTTATAAAAAAAGACCCAAATCTCTGGACCCGTACGGTGAATTTTTCAAAATAATAATAAAAAAATAATAATTATTCAGGGAAGAAGCAGAAATAAAACAAAAAAGGAAAAACTGGCCACTTTTGATTTGGTGAAATGTCCTCTTTAGGTTTTCTTTTTTAGGCTAGGGTCAGATTTAAAACAAGAATTGCATTCACCGCATCCAGATCCGGATGCGGTGAACGCAATGCCGGGCACACACATTTTTTTTACAAAAATGTGTGCTGAATACCGGACTGCAGTAACCGGATGGCTCAGGATGTGTAATCCTGAGCCATCCGGCAACTGCATAGTTTGCTGATCCCGGCTATTGCCGGCATCAGCAAACTGTCCTATCTCTAGTAAAGTGTTAAATTTACTAACTAAAGTAATGTTTGAGGTCTCTAGGGGGGCTTAGACCCCCCCTAGAGACCGGCCGCCCACTCCGTTAGCCCCGCCCCTTTCATGATGCGGCCGCCCTCACAACACTGGATGAAGGCCGGAGGGGGCGGCCATAATGAATGAGGGGGCGGAGGCTGCAGCAAACAGCCCCGCCCATGGATTTACAATAACACAGCCTACCAGAACATGTAAGTATGAGCTTACATGTATAATGTATTCGTTCGTTATTGCACATACAGGAATCACTATACAGGGGTGCAGGCACCCCTGTATAGTGATACGGGGGGGCGGGAGTTTTGGGGACTTGCACGGAGCTCAGAGGAGCCCGTGCCATGGGGGACATTATAGTAGAAGCCCACCGGAGTGGGCGGCCGGTCTCTAGGGGGTCTAAGCCCCCCTAGAGACCTCAAACATTACTTTAGTTAGTAAATTTAACACTTTACTAGAGATAGGACAGTTTGCTGATCCCGGCAATAGCCGGGATCAGCAAACTATGCCGTTGCCGGATGGCTCAGGATTACACATCCTGAGCCATCCGGTTACTGCACAGCGGTTCAGAGAAACGCTGCGAAAACTGCTGCCTGCATGATTTTTAACGCAGGCAGCAGTGCCGGACACGGCCACCGGATGGCTTGTGAAGCCATCCGGTGTTTTGCATTGGCTTCTATGAGGAGCGTTTCCTGGTCCGGTTTTGAGCTTTTTGAAAGCTCAAAACCGGATCAGGATTCTTAAAAAAAACCGTAGATGTGACCCTGGCCTCAGACTTTCAATATTGGTAAATGAAAATCTATCTATCTTTTCACATTTGCAAAAACTAACATTTTTGAGGTTTAATTACGGTATGTAAGAGCTAGTTATCTATGTCCAGTACAATGTTGCTGCACAGTTTCATAGTTTTAACAATGAAAGAAGACATAAGTCTATCACATATCTACAACCTAAAATTTTGATCCAGAGGAAGGAAAGAAAAACTAGTTGCCCAATATTTGCATACTTCTGACAACGAATTTTGTGATGGGCTTGCAGGAGAGGTTTTCTTCTGATGACTCTTTCATGAAGGTCATATTTGTGCAGGTGTCTAAGAACTATAGAACAATGTACCACAACTTCAGCGTCTGATAAACCTTCCTGAAGATCCTTTGCGGTCGACTAGGGTTTCTTGTTTTCCTCTCTAGCAATCCTATGAGCAGCTCCCAATGACTCTTTACCCCTATTCAGTGATCCGGAATTACTATGGAGTCCAGGAGGTACCTGTCTATAGGTGATCAGCAGAACAGAGCAGGGAGGTCAGTAGACAGAGTCATGGATAGGAGGTAAGGGAATACTGTCCTGAGACATAAAAGTACATAAAGCAAATGGGAGACATTTATTAGCATCCTGAATAGGACCTGTGCACAATATATACTCTATGGGAATAAACATGCTAGAAATAGGAGGAGACCACTATGGTTAAATAAGGCTGTAAGGGGTGCAATAAGTGACAAAAAGAAAGAATTTAGGGAATTAAAGCAAGTAGGTAGTGATGAGGCATTAAATAAATACAGAAAATTAAATAACATCTCTAAATAGCAAATCAAGGCAGCAAAGACTGAGTCAGAGAGACTCATTGCCAGAGAAAGGAAAAAAAATCCCAAAATATTCTTTAACTACATAAATAGTAAGAAACTAATAAATAATTGTGTTGGCCCCCTTAAAAATAGTTTGGGTGAAATGGTGGATGAGGATGAGGAAAAAGCCAATATGCTAAATGACTTTTTTGCAACAGTAATTACACAAGAAAATCCCATGACAGACAACATGATGACACAAGAAAGGACAGCGCCACAGACACGGATGGTGCAGATAAACTTCTGGTCTTTATTCCAGGGTCATAACAGGCGACGTTTCGATCACAGTTTGATCTTTATCAATATAAAGATCACGCTGTGATCGAAACGTCTCCTGTTATGACCCTGGAATAAAGACCAGATGTGTATCTGCACCATCCGTGTCTGTGGCGCTGTCCTTTCTTGTGTGAGTAAGTGTGCATTACCCGGATTGGACTCTTTGGGTTGGACTTGCGTCCAGGTGGCTGACTGGAGGAATAGTCAGTTCAGCTTTTACCCACAGGGTGCTGTGACCATTTGACTTAGGGTAGGGTCACATTGCAAACCTAAATTGCATTCACCGCATCCGGATCCGGATGCGGTGAACGCAATGGCGGGCACACACATTTTTTGTCAGAAATGTGTGCAGAATACCGCACTGCGGTCACCGGATGGCTCAGGATGTGTAATCCTGAGCCATCCGGTAACTGCATAGGTTGCGGATCCCGGCTATTGACGGGACCCGCAACCGTAATAAAGAGTTAAATTGCTGACCTAAATGACTGTTTGAGGTCTGTAGGGGGGCTTAGACCCCCCTACAGACCGGCCGGCCACTTCTATAGTGTTCTTGTACAATGTCTCAATGGGCACGGGCTCTTCGGAGCACGTGCATGTAAACCAAAGGTGCCCCCCCACCCGTATCACTATAGAGGGGTGCATACACCCCTGTATTACAATTATGCTTTAATTATGTGATATACACCCAGAAATGTCACAATCGTAATGTAAGAATATATTTACATGTTTTCGGAGGCTGAGTGAAGGCAATTCCATGGGCGGGGCTGTGTGCAGCAGCCTCCGCCCGCTCCTTCTTGATGCCCGCCCCCTCTGGCCGTAATCCAGTGTTGTGAGGGCGGGCACGTCGTTAAAGGGGCGTGGCTAACTATGTGCCGCGGTTAGCCACGCCCATTTAACGACGTGCCCGCCCTCACAACACTGGATTACGGCCAGAGGGGGCGGGCATCAAGAAGGAGCGGGCGGAGGCTGCTGCACACAGCCCCGCCCATGGAATTGCCTTCACTCAGCCTCCGAAAACATGTAAATATATTCTTACATTACGATTGTGACATTTCTGGGTGTATATCACATAATTAAAGCATAATTGTAATACAGGGGTGTATGCACCCCTCTATAGTGATACGGGTGGGGGGGCACCTTTGGTTTACATGCACGGGCTCCGAAGAGCCCGTGCCCATTGAGACATTGTACAAGAACACTATAGAAGTGGCCGGCCGGTCTGTAGGGGGGTCTAAGCCCCCCTACAGACCTCTAACAGTCATTTAGGTCAGCAATTTAACTCTTTATTACGGTTGCGGGTCCCGTCAATAGCCGGGATCCGCAACCTATGCAGTTACCGGATGGCTCAGGATTACACATCCTGAGCCATCCGGTGACCGCAGTGCGGTCCCGGCAAACGCTGCGAAAACTGCTGCCTGCATGATTTTAAACGCAGGCAGCAGTGCCGGATCCGGCCACCGGATGGCTTGTGAAGCCATCCGGTGTTTTGCATAGGCTCCTATCAGGAGCGTTTCCTGGTCCGGTTTTGAGCTTTTTAAAAGCTCAAAACCGGATCAGGATTTTACAAAAAAAACGGAAATGTGACCCTAGCCTCAGACAACATGATCAGTGATAACAGAAACTCTCCATTAAATGTAACCTGCTTAACCCAACAGGAAGTACGGCACCGTCTAAAAATCACTAAAGTTGACAAATCCCCGGGCCCGGATGGGATACACCCCAGAGTACTGCAGGAATTAAGTACCGTCATAGATAAACCATTATTTTTAATCTTTAAAGATTCCATAATAACAGGGTCTGTATACTGGCGTATAGCAAATGTGATGTTAATATTCAAAAAGGGGACAAAAACTGAACTTGGAAATGATAGGCCAGTAAGATTAACTTCTACTGTGGGTAAAATCCTAGAAGGTTTTCTAAGAGATGCTATACTGGAGTATCTGAATGAAAATAACCTGATGACCCAATATTAACATGGCTTTACGAGGGACCGTTCCTGTCAAACTAATCTAATAAGCTTCTATGAAGAGATAAGTTCTGGACTGGACCAAAGAAATGCAGTGGATGTGGTGTATATGGACTTTTCAAAAGCTTTTGATACGGTGCCACACAAAAGGTTGATACATAAAATGAGAGCAATGGGGATAGGGGAAAATATTTGTAAGTGGGTTAAGAATTGGCTTGGTGATAGGAAACAAAGGGTGGTTATTAATGGAAGACACTCAGAATGGGTCACAGTTAACAGTGGGGTACCACAGGGGGCAGTGTTGGGCCCGCTTCTTTTTAACATATCTATTAATGACCTTGTAGGGGGCATACAGAGTAGAATCTCAATATTTGCAGATGACACTAAACTCTGCAAGGTTATCAATACAGAGGAGGACAATTTTATATTACAGGAGGATTTATATAAACTAGGAGCTTGGGCTGATAAATGGCATATGAGCTTTAATGGGGATAAATGTAAAGTCATGCACTTGGGCAGAGGATATAAAATGTATAATTATTTTCTTAATTGTAAAACACTGGGCAAAACTACCACTGAAAAAGACCTGGGTGTATGGGAAGATGATAAACTCACATTTAGTGCCCAATGTCAGGCAGTGCTGCAAAGGCAAATAAAATAATGGTATGTATTAAAAGAAGCATAGATGCTCATGAGGAGAAATCATTTACTCTATTCAGTCACTAGTGCGCCCACACTTAGATACTGTGTACAATTCTAGTCTCCGGTGTATAGGGAATATATAGCTGAACTAGAGCGGTCAGAGAAGAGCAACCAAGGTTATTAGCGGACTAATGGCCACTTTACACGCGGCTACATTTCTAGCTTATCCACAGGTAACTTACTGCTGCAGTGAAATCATGGAGACATGGTTCTATCTTGTTGCTGTGTACAAATGGAATAATGTCTCCATGATTTCACTGCAGCCAGTAAGTTACCTGGGGATAAGCTAGAAATGTAGCCGCGTGTAAAGTGGCCATAAGGAGTATGCAATACCAAGACAGATTATTAAACTTAGGGTTATTTAGTTTGGAAAAACGAAGGCTTAGGGGTGATCTATAATAATGTATAAATATATGAGGGGACAGTACAGAGACCTTTCTAATGATCTCTTTACTCTTAGGCCTGAGACTGGGACAAGGGGGCATCCTCTACGTCTGGAGGAAAGAAGGTTTAATCATAATCACAGACGCGGATTCTTTACTGTAAGAGCAGTGAGACTATGGAACTCTCTGCCACATGATGCTGTAATGAGTGACTCACTACTAACATTTAAGAAGGGCCTGGATGCCTTTCTTGAAAAATATAATATTACCGGTTATATATACTAGATTCTTTGATAGTGTGTTGATCCAGGGAACTAGTCAGATTGCCGCATGTGGAGTCAGGAAGGAATTTTTTCCCCAATATGGAGCTCAGTGTTGCCACTGTTTTTTTTTTGCCTTCTTCTGGATCAACATGTTAGGCTATGGGTTGAACTAGATGGACTTAAGGTCTTCCTTCAACCTTAAATACTATGTTACTATGTATTTTACTAAATCAGGAACAAATGAGAGGTCAGAAGGCAGCATCAAACCTGTGATGGCAGCAAAAGTACAAAATCTTTAGGCAGTAGAAGACTCCAAAATCCAGGCAACAGTCAGATACAATAGAATAGCACACTTGTCTAGACAGCAGGGGAACCAAGAATATATCTGGTGGTTTGCAAGGTAAGCCCCAAGATATTTGAAGGGTGCGGTCCCCTCTTATATTCTGGAGCTCAGAGTGTGATGACATCACCTAGACCGCCCCTACAAGCAGACCAGACTGTGATGCACCACAGGTACCAGCCACCCCAATTCTGATAGATGAATGAAGCTTGTGCCTACCAGACGCCTCTGCAGGGACCTCTCCCCCATCATCAGCATCACCCATCGGGCGAGCACCCCTGGCTGGAGGAATCCGGTGGCGCCTAGTGGCTGGATCAGGAATCGCAGTCACAGATTCTGATCACAGAGAGACAGCGCACAGGGGAGAGACGTGCACATGGAGGAGAGACACAGCGCACAGAGACTGTCCTCCCAATAGCATCGGGCCCACATGTAGTCCAAAAAATAAACAGTAAAAGAAATAACATTTTTAAAATGTAACAATGCTAACCTTTTTATCCTATGAAAACTAAAAAAACAACCATATTTAATATCAACGAGTCTGTAAAAGTCAAGTTGATCAAAATATAAAATTACTTGAGCTGTAAAGTAAACACTGTAAACAGAAATATTATACATGATCATCATCACTCCTCTTACTCCACAATACAGCAGAAGATTCCAATCTCACAGATGAAAAATCATTTTCTATGTTTGTATAGAAACCTTCATTTCTATAGGCATAGTCTTATAGTTACATTGTGGGGTATAAATAGATCACGATACAGATCTCAGGATTGACCTTTGATATATTTATACAAGTTATTACAACACCCATATATTGACTGCTTTCCAAGCTAAACAACCTAAGGTTTTATAATCTTTCTGAGCACTCAAGTTCATTCATTCCAATCATATTTATAAATCTGCCCTTGAACCTGCCAAGGCCCCTGGCCAAATGTGTTGCATCCAAGAGTTATTAAGGAACTCAGTTCAATTATTGCGGGGCCTTGGCACATGGTTTTAGAGAGTCGATAGTGGCTGATACTCTGCCGAGCAACTAGTGCAAAGAAAATGTGTTGCCCACTTTTAAAAAGGGCTCTTGGTCTTTTACATGTAATTATAAACCAATCAATTTAACATTCATTGTCGGAAAAAATGTTTGAGGGGCATGTAAATCATTTTAATATAGTGCATTATATGAAAGGTTTTGCTAGTTATATGCAGATTTGGACAAACTAAGCTTTTGGGTATCCACTAAGTGTGGCGCCCCACTGGTCAGTGCGACACAGTAGGAGTACTGCACCCATTACTGGGTGTGCGGTATTCCTGTCATTGGGGAGTATAAAGTTTACCTGAGGCTCTCTATTCCATCATCCCTACACTTAACATAGGAGACCAGGTCTGCCAAGCAGCCCCCACCTCGTCCAGAACGTGCAGCCCCACCAGGAGCACTAAAGCGGTTGAATCCCTTAGAGAATAAGGGTAACCTCATAGCACCCAAAGGGCCTGATAGACAATGGGTTGTGCAGGACAGTGCAAGAAAAGTAAGGAGGCGCAGGAACAAGGGACAGCGAAAGTAATTGAAGGAACAATCTGGGAGCCACAAAGAGACTGTATTCTCCCCAGTGACTTCCCAGCCAGCTACCCGCTAAAGACTGTGTAACTGTGTACCTCAACTGCTGAAGAACTGTTTCCAGTAAAGTACTTGTACAGAGTCAGCAAGCCTCCGGTGTCTTATTCTGTTAAGTTGAGAAGCATCTGTTACCACATCGACCAGCTCAGCAGCAACGACACTGCAACGGGGATCCCGGTCCACCTGCAAGGAGCGTTGTCAACTGGCTGCAATACCACCATCCCCAGCGGTCTGACGGTGCCGCTGGTAAGATCACCAGAAACTGCAGGTGGCGTCAAGAGACTTTTATTATTTTATCCCCTTTGTTTAGCTGACCCCCAGGGTTACGGGACTAGGCACCAACCACCGAGTCAGCACCCCCATATCAACGCCCAGGTACCGAGTTTATATAGACCCCTGGGCAGGTCACTAAGCAGGTGAAATACAATGTAGATCAGAGGTCCCCAACTTTTCTGACCTTGCGAGCCACATCCAGCTTTGAGAGAGTGTTGGAAGCCACATTCATCTCCTACTCCATCACTGTAGTGACATACAGAGCCCCCAATTACAGTGTAATTACAGCCAAAGCTTTTCTACAGAAATCACAACAAGGCAATAAACTAAGATCCATGCATTCCCATAATAACCCCATCCAGATCTGCTCTTCTCTGTGGGGCTAGACACAAAAGTCACCACCTGATCTTAGAACCTGTTTGCTAGACCTCGTATGAATGCACCAAGCTGGCAGACAGCTGCGAGCCACACATCACAGGCTTGTAAGCCACATGTGGCTCCCGAGCTACAGGTTGGGGACTCCTTATGTAGATGAATGTAAAGTTAAGCATCTATGCACTAATTGTGATGCTAGTCACTATTCACTAGCAAAGCCATGAGACAGGGTAGTCAAACATTTTGGTGTCTGATACCAAGTGAGCTAATCGTGAACTAAGCAGAAAGACAAAGGCATAGTCAGGTCACAATCCGAGGTCAGAATACCAGGAAGATAGTAGATCAAAGCAAAGGGGCAAAACAAATAGATGGCGGTCCAAAGTCTGGCAGCGATAGATCAAAACAGAGATCACAGATAAGTGAGGTCAACATGTACCAACGAGCAAAATGCTATGACTGGCAATGATCTGGTACTAACTGCTCTGCTAAGTAGCTGGACAATTCGAGAGAACAGGCAAGCACCTCCTAGTCTCAGATTGGACGGCTAAGATGTCAATCAACACACCGACAGCTCAACATGCTCCAGCGCCAAATTAGATGACTAAGCTGTCACTAACCAAACTGAAATGGGGATGTTAGTTCCCCGACTAGTTGGCCCACCTAGCATGTCATCATGTGGCGCCCCGCAACGAGTGCGTCACAAGAGGGTATTGCAGCCATAAATGCAGCCGCAATATTCTCTGACACAGCAGTGATCTGGTTAATTTTGAGATCCAACCCTGCATGCATCACCTAGAACAGAGGGCCAATCCAGGGTCCTGGTGGGCGGAGTGCTAGGGAAGTGTGTAGGGAGAACAGACACTTAGTCTGTAGAGGAGTCTAGATGAGAGTCTAGAACAGAGGACTTGAATTTGGAGTAGGAGCGGCGGCTCCGCACCCCGTGCAGCCCCCGGGCCGTCACCGGTCGGGTGTCAGCACCTGAGGCCTCAACAACCAGGATCGGGCATCATTAACCACGGGTTCCAAAAGACTCCCGTGCCCAAAACCTCACAGCCGGTTCACTGGTACCAAAGCTGGCAGCAGTTCACCTCTGCTACGCGAACCAGAAGAGTGGAGGAGCAGCTTCACAGGAGCACCCCACCACCAGCCAACTTCCAGTCGTCTAACCAGCGGTGTACCCACCGAGGGACCCAAGGCTCCCCAAAACATCCACAACGTACATCTTGGATAGGGCATTGAAGCAGCCTCCCCGTACCCGACCTGGTATTCCTGGGCGACAATGGCAAAACACTTAGCTAGAATGGAGGAACACTTGCGGATCTCTGAGGGACACCATCACTGCTGAGTCCACCCGGTCCACTACCCGTAAACTGTATACCATGTACTGCCTGCTGGTTACAGTAAAGACCCGTTGCAGAGACTTTCTGTGTCCGTACTTCCTTATGAACTGTCCGTCCGCACTACAAGGTAACCGCAGCTGCCGCACAACATCTTAAGCAGCTCCAGCCTCCGGGGATCACCGCTCAGCCTGTGGGGAGCGTTCCATCTTGCTGCTGTCCATCCCCCGGAGGTTCCGCAGCGTCGGTAACGATTACCGAAACTACTCATAGGTGGCGTCACGAATAAATTAAAAACCCCTTTAATCTGTTCCTTACAAGACGTCTTCAACTTTTGATCTGCACTCCACCGGGCACCACTACCGGCAGGCGCGGCCCACCCGTGACAAGGAGGAAGGAGCTACAGCCTGTCTAAACCGGAGTCCCGGCCACGGTGAGTCAATCATGCCCATGTTAGTGTGATAACATGCTTTGGAAAAGCAAGCATCTTTGCCAGAACAATACAAAGCCACGACCACACGGGCATGATAACATGCTACGTGGGCTGGCTAGTCGGGGGAACTAAGGTCCCCTCGACCAGTCAAAGCCTTATTTTGCATATCAACGAGAATTTAATAAAATGTACACTCTACGCTCTAAAATAGAATTGTATTTGATGTTCAAAAAAGCTTTGTTTTTTGTCTTCTGTATACTGAGAATTTATTTACATAAAGTATCAGTCAACAATTGAATGGCGTTGGAGTCGCTGCACCTTTTAGAATCCATATTATTGGGATTCTGTTAGGCTCACCTGTTGAGGTGCAACCACAAAGTCTTACATCCATGTGGGCAGTCAGGCAACAGTGCAGCTGGCAGGAAAGCATGTGTAGAGTGAGCACCTGGCACACTGGAGACCTCAGAATAAAAGTTGCATAACAGCCAGTAGGATTAAGCACTAATTAAAAACATCCAAAGATATTGTGCATAGAGATGAGTTAACTTTTCCAAACAAGGTTAGCAAGTATCAATTTGGCTTGAACATTGACGATTTGGTTCGTGATCGCAAGCAATTTACTTAAAAATCACCAAACGTGGCTTTGATCAGGAAGAAGTTTGAAATTTTAAAATTGCCTTAAAACTTTTCTTGAAGGTTGGGGCCAAAACGCTCACCGGAAGACACAGGGGTTGAGAACTCCGCTAATGTAAGGTAGAATGCCAATCCCCAGGAGTGTGCTTTACCTTGACTGGTATCATAATTGGGGGGGCACCACATTCCAATTTTTTCAATTACTAATTTATTTTTGCAATAATCTGATGTCAGACGCCGGCAGAGAGGGTGGGTGGTACTAAGTCTGACTTTAACCAATCGGGGGGAGAGCAGTCAATATGTCTGAGGTTCATGAGCGGACACGAAAGTAGGGTGACAGCGACACTGAATCTTGGTAAGTGATAGTGTAGGAAATTAATGGCTGTGCTAAAACAGCGGGGCTCTACTGTAAAATAGTTTGAGTGGTGTTAGGCAGCTTTTGTGCCCCTTTAAAGGTGTTTCCTAGGCCCTTGATTTTGCCTCCCATTGATTTGAATGGGGTTTGGAGGTTTGGCGAACTGTTCACTGATCTATTTGTCGAACATATGCAAGTTCAGCACACCGACCTGAATTTCAAAAGGTTGGCTCATCTCTACTCGTGCACACAAAGATAAAAATGGGACTAGTTCTACCTATATTTGTTATGACAGCCCCACGTTTTTTTTGCTAGGGCATTTCAAATTTTTTTCCTTGGAAAAAGTCCGTTCAAGAAAAAAAAATCAAAGCATGCATGATTTACCTCTGTGAATTATATCACACACAAACAATCAGATCACACTCAGATCACATCCTTGATGTGGCTACTAGGTGGTTATCAATATGGCCATATTTATAAGCTAAGTGTCTTATTTTTTTCATTTCTCCTTAGCTATAATAATCTTCTATTTTCAATTACATGTCTTAGTATTTCAGAGTGCCGCTGATTTTTTGATACAATGTACCGTGTTATGCGTTGCACCTGTAAACCTTATATGTTGGAGTGCCAAAGGCTTTTTCTTATTTTCATATTTAGCTGAGCTCCTCCGATCAACACAAGGGTAATTCAATTAGTGATGGATCCTACCTTTCCTTTAAATTTGTAAGCCAGGGAAAGGCATGTTTGATAAATATTAGGTTGGCTCCCATCAAAGAAAAGTCGCCTAGTCATGGCAGGTGGGCTCTCATGACTTGGCCAATTTATGCACTAATTACCTCCATTTTCACAAGTGTATTCTATATAGCAGTAATGCAGTCTGAATGTCATATATTCAATATTTGCATACATCTTATCGCTTGCAAAGGGCTGCTGTAGTCTACCTGTTTGTAAAGATTACAGTGCAGTGATAGTTCCACAATCAGGAATCCTGTATTTTCCTACTAAATGTAAATTAAATGTGAAAAGGGTTAAGGTTTCATTCAATAATTGATTTAATATTCAAAAAAACAAAAGATATAGCAATTTCCTCCTCAACCTTTCTACTTGAATTCTTTTTATCGGAAGAAAGGGAACAAGATGTTCAAACCCTCCCAGTGCCAAATGAGGATATATACGTTCATCTTCTAGCATTGAATAAGGAATATGACCAGATGGTGCTGCAAGTAAATACCTGCTATATAGGACTTGTGGCACGGAGACTTGTTTCAGCTTTATTAGCAACCTGAATATTACTTTAGGTAAACAACTATTAATTAAATTCAAGAGGACCATTTGTTAAAGTAAACTATGCTCATACTTATTTGCTCTCCATTCTGTTGAAATGCAATTAAAGTTGTCATCTGTCACATGAGTTTTCTAATTGGGGTAGATGGGAAAAAGGAAATCTTAATTGTCGATTCTTGAATCATAGTAATTTGCATCTTACATTTCATCAAATCTGTTGTTTCTTGTGACCTAATAGATACTTTCTTTGAAACTGCTTTCACCCTAAGGCTAGGGTCACACTTGCGCCTTGGAAGCGCTAGAAGCTAGCATTTTTTAAAAGTGCAAATTGTGAAAAACGCCAGTGTTAACGCCTCCATAGGCTCCCATGTTAAAAATGCATTGCAAATGTGCAATGCGTTTGATGCTAGGTGTTTTTGCAATAGCACCCAAAAATGTGGTAAGCAGCGTTTTTTGTGGTGTTTGAAAAAATGCATGCGCTTTTTTAACATGGGAGTCTATGGGAAATGCATGCGTTAATGCTAGCGCTAAAAATGACAAAAATGGCATTGCAAAAAAATGCACCCTCCCAAATGTGATCCTAGCCTAACTGGACTTTGCTGAGGAAGGGGGGTAGTATTTAATTAGGTAATAAATATATAATTGGCTTGGTTCCAGGGAGATTCACAAATAGTCATTAGTTCATACCTGGGCATATTAACGATGAAACGGCAGGAACAAGGCAAAATACGGAGCCTGAGGAAGGAAGATCAAATGTGAAGAGATTAAGCAAGAAACAGAAAAGGTTTGACACAGGAACCAGGCCAGATTCACGAACTGGAGGAATGAAGTTCTAGAGAGATCTAGAAGCTGGAACCAGGATAACAGGAATATGGAGCATAAAGGCATGGCCAGGAACCGGAACTAGGAGTGTGACAAGCAGAAGAATTGACAGGAACCAGAGCAAAAACAAGCAGTCCAGGTGTACAACTAGGAGCTAGAACCAGGAACGTGGAGACCAGGAACCAGCTCTGAGATGGAACCAAGAGTACTGAGAAGTCGGTTGGTGGGCAACCAATCCTACCGACATCCCATGTTATGCCCTTCTATCACTACCAGCACTGATATATCAATACATTTCACTACACCTAATGCATTATTAGTTATAACATCGCCTATAGCAGTGATGGCGAACTCCAGGCCTCGAGTGCCACACACAGTCCAGGTTTTCAGGATTTCCTTAGAGTTTGACAGTTGGTAATTTGATTGCCAACTGTCAAATGCAATGGAAATCCTGAAAACCTGGACTGTGTGTGGCACTTGAGGCCTGGAGTTTGCCATCACTGCCCTATAGCAACCAGAGTGCTGAGGTAAAGTGAAAGCTGATTGGTTGCTATGGACAACTAGACGCTTATCAAGTGTAACCAATATCTATAATATAATGCTGAACGCGTGCGGGATACCTGGTGTGTGTGCCGTGCTATGTTCACATCCTAGTAGAATCCTTCATTAAAATTCGGCCGGAGTCAGCACATATATACCGCAAACTCTGGCGACATTTCATTGAAGACAATGTCTCTGTGAATATCACCAGTTTATTTCAGATGATATTCACAGAGTCAGTGTCTTCAAGTAAATGGCGGTGGTGATCGCGGTATGTTCATGTGCTGACTCCGGCGCTGTTTTATTGAAGAATTTGACTACCTTGTTAGGTCATAGGGATAATGGTGGCGGCCACACTGTGAAATTTAAATAAAGGGGAGGAAATCAGCCAAGGGAGGACTAGATAAAGAAGACCTGACCCACAAAGTCCTGCACCAACAAGGCAACTGAAAGAAAGACAGAGTTTACACCAAAAATGTTCTTTACAGAGACGTTTTTACACAATAAATACATGTTGTTTTCAGGTCATGCTTCAATAAAATGTGGCAATTTTAATATGCCGCCAACCGGGAGTAGAACGGAGTCATTAACTGGTACTCTAATAACATTGTACAGTGTTAAATAATACTGCATTATGGTAATATTAATAAATGGCTAGCTCATAAGGCTTGTGAAAGGACATAAAAGCCTGCACTGTATAAGGTGAATGATAGTAATCAGTTAAGACACCAGAGATTGCTATACATGAAGATCTCACCTAAGTCACCTTACCTCTGTTATTATTATGTAACTTTTCTTGCTCATTTCACAATCACAATTGATAATCCAGCTCATCATCACTTATTCTTAATTTGACACCCTTATGCAATACACGGTTTTCCCACTCAGATGGCATAAATCCTAAATACACATTCCCGGTTACAAGTGGAGACATCTTGCTTTAGACACATTTTTCAATACGGCTGAACTGTCTGTTTAACAAAAAAGTACATCAAAGTAAAGCTACTAACTCTGTATACTGCTGTATAGTTATGGTTTTGTACTTCGTTACCCTGTAGACCAAAAATAGTCTTGTTTTCAAAGCACACTTGGTAACATTTAATAACTGAATTAAGTATTTCACAAAAAAAACTTTGAAGTTGGGAGTTAGCTAGCACTAATTGTAATTTATTAACTCCCTAATTACCCCCGATATCTTATTTTATAGTGGTCATTAATGGACATTATTCTACTTTGCACCTTTTTCGTGTCACTTTAGAATAATATTATGCGGCAGCTAACACTAAAATTACCATTATAGAGCTGTTATAGGCTGCATGCACATGATTCGGAGCAGCAGTGTTTTGGACACAGTGTCTTGCTGCATGTACATACCCTTAATTTACAGCCAGGTCATAGGAAGAATTAATGTAAGGCTTATTGATTCACAACGTTGTCAACCCTGATAATAAGCCTATCACAACTGGCAAAGTCCATCTTACAGGAAGGCACTGGGGTTTGCTCTTCTTCACCTCCCTTCCTCTTCTTTCACTGGTAGTTTGGTAAGATAAGAGTCAAGGACCTGCTGAGGCAACTGTGAAATACACCACTTATAACAAATTTTGTTTTTTTACAGCATTTTTCTGGCCCTAACTTGAGTCACCTTAATGTTCATTCCCTTATTTGGTTACTCCAACTAAGCCATGCCACACCTTTAGGGACATCGCTGGCGTAACTCCCTTCTGGCTCAGATTTTTTAATCCTCTGACTTTCTACCATTAGTTGCCAGTTATAAGAGCTGCTAGATCTGGTTTCACATGAATCTACACTCTCTACCCTGCTTTGTTGATTACTGTTGTGTGTCCTCGGCCAAAATTTTGACAACACTTTATCCTGATATTTCTATTCCTGGAATTGAAGTGGTTTCCTAACCATCCACTTCCAGTCTGTCTGTGGAAGCCCTAAGAAGAACAGCAGGCTAACACGCATGACAGCTGCAGCTTGGATTAGTAAAGTTACATTAAATGGTTATAGCAGAAATAAAAAGCACAAAAATCGGAGAAAAAATATAAATAAATAAAAAAAATTTTTAAAAATCCCAGTTATTAATTGTTATTATTTTTATTATAATTATTCAATGACCTTCAGATCTATCTCGAACCATGGCGACTTGATGGATCAACACTCTGCAGGAAAATCGATCTTGTTGAGCCACGATAGGTCTTCTCCAAGCTTAGATAGGTCCATCAAGGTGTCCTCCAAGACTAGATAGGTCCACCGGGGTCTTCTCCAAGCCTAGATAGATCCACCTGGTTCTCATCCAAGACTAGGTAAGTCCACCAGGGTCTCCTCCAAGCCTAGATAGATCCACCAGGGTCTTCTCCAAGCCTAGATAGGTCCACCAGGGTCTCATCCAAGCCTACATAGGTCCACCAGATGTCTCCTCCAAGCCTAGATAGGTCCATTAGGGTCTTTTTGTAAGCATAGATAGGTCCACCAGGGTCTGTTCCAAGCCTAGATAGGTCCACCACGTCTCCTCCAAGCCAGATAGGTCCACACGTCTTCTCTGCTGTTTTTATGTAAAATGTAGACTTATATAATAACATAGCTAAGTGCAAACTTACATTATTCTGTGCTCTGATTCAGGCAGTGACACAGACACCACATTGGGGTGGAACTTTCATTGAGTGACTAGAAAATTTGAGTGGAAATTAATTCTACTTACATATACAGAGAATATAGATATTTTCAAATTCACTTTAAACAAAATTCAGCAAAATGACGGCTGATCACCATTTTGCTGGACCCTACACAGCCAGCAAAATAAAAAAACATACTGACCACTGACCTGACTGCCCTCTCCGCTGGTCATTGTACACTATATGGTCATTAAAGCTGCGATGCATCCCCTGACCTAATCACCCTAGGCAGGTCTTCCTAATGTAACCAAGCCTCTAGAGTGTCACACATTGTAACTTCATGGATGTGTGTTCTGCAGTGACTTCTGTTATCTGGAATATTGCCAGAAATCCTGGGCAAGTTTGAAAAGGTCAAAGATACGATAGGGAAAAGGGACAGTACGATGGGCAGTGCCATACTGGCACTAGCATGGTGAATCAAACTGTCAAACATGGTGGACAGCATCATGGTTTGGGCCTGCTTTTCTTCAGCAGGAACAGGGAAGATGGTTAAAATTGATGGGAAGATGGACGGAGCAAAATACAGGACCATTCTGGAAGAAAACCTGTTGGAGTCTGCAAAAGACTGAGACTGGACGGAGATTTATCTTCCAACAAGACAATGATCCCAAACATAAAGCAAAATCTACAATGGAATGGTTCAAAAATAAATGTATCCAGGTGTTAGAATGGCCAAGTCACAGTCCAGACCTGAATCCAATCGAGAATCTGTGGAAAGAGCTGAAAACTGCTGTTCACAAACGCTCTCCATCCAACCTCACTGAGCTCCAGCTGTTTTGCAAGTAAGAATGGGCAAGAATTTCAGTCTCTTGATGTGCAAAACTGATAGGTTGGGGTCACTTTTGGACAAGTAATTGCGGTTACTGCATCCAGATCCGGATGCGGTAACCGCAATTGCCTTCAGACACATTTCTTGTCAAAAATGTGTTGTGCAAACCGAAACACGGTAACCGGATTGCTCCGGATTTGTAATCTGGAGCAATCCGGTTACCGTATGCTTTGTTCATCCCTGCTGCCAGAACAGAGGGTTAATGTTAATAATAGCTGTGGGCAACATGTCTCTAGGGGGTGCCCATCCCCCCTAGAGACATGCTGTCCACTCAAGTGGGCATGAGAGGGGTTAATCTTGTCATTATAGTATTGCCAGCTATTGTCGGCTTTGCCAATTTTATGAATGAATGCGGCGGCTCCTCACTGTAGAGGAGATACAGTACGTAATGTACATACTGTATGAGCCCCTGTCCTTGGTCCTGAAAGTTGTAACATTAGGTCTATGGCGGTGCGCTGCCCATAGACCTAATGTTACAACTTTCAGGACCAAGGACAGGGCTCATACAGTACGTACGTTACGTACAGTATCTCCTCTACAGTGAGGAGCTGCCGCATTCATTCATAAAATTGGCAAAGCCGACAATAGCTGGCAATACTATAATGACAAGATTAACCCCTTTCATGCCCACTTGAGTGGACAGCATGTCTCTAGGGAGGGTGGGCACCCCCTAGAGACATGTTGCCCACAGCTATTATTAACATTTAACCCTTTGTTCATCCCTGCGGCAGCAAGGATGAACAAAGCATACAGCTGCTGCAGGCATTCACATATGCCTTGCGACAGCCGCATGGGCTCCCGTAGGCGCCCATTATAACAATCCTCGCTGCGGTTTCCTAACCGCTGCAAAACTGCAGCATGCATCATTTTTAGCGCATGTAATATATATATATGTATATGTATATATATGTATGTATATTATATTGCATGTAGTGCAATCCGGTTACTATAATGGGCTCCAATGGGGAGCAGTTCCTGATCCGGTTTTGTGCTTTTTAACAGCTCAAAACCGGATCAGGATCTCAAACGTTTACCGCATATGTGACCCTAGCCATAGAGACATACCCCAAGCGACTTGCAACTGTAATTGCAGCAAAAGGTGGCGCTACAAAGTATTAACTCAAGGGAGCATAACAATATTGCACGCCCCACTTTTCAGTTTTTTATTTGTTAAAAAAGTTTAAAATATCCAATAAATTTCATTCCACTTCACGATTGTGTCCACTTGTTGATTCTTCACAAAAAAATAGAATTTATGTTTGGAGCCTGAAATGTTGCAAAAGGTTGAAATGTTCAAGGCAGCCAAATACTTTCACAAGGCACTGTATATTCATCGTCCTGCATCCCCCTGGCTTGCCCTCCTTTCTTAATTTAAATTTTGTTCCATGCAGCCATTGCCACTGTGGGCAGCGCGTGCACATTGCTATTATAATGTTGTCTTCATTAAAATGGCACCAGAGTAAGCACGTGCATTTACCGCGATCTCCAGCACCATTTTATTGAAAACAATGTAGAGAAAAATATGAGCTGCATCGGCCCATGCAACAGCGGCAATGGCGCTTTATGGAGGATTAGGTAGGGGTCATCATACTGTGTATAGATGTGTGGGGGCCATTTTACTGTATGGACAGTTATTATACAGCCTGAAGGGTTGGGGCTACAGTTGGGGCAACAGATTTAGTTGGGATCACCATACTCTGCAGGGGTAGGAGTATAGTAGGGTCACCATACTGAGTGTGTGGCAGGTATTGTGGAGAAATTCACTGTGGGGGTATCATACTGCGTTTGAAGGCATCTTATTTGGCATAATGGTTTATGGGGGCTATGAAAAGGGAATCTTAGTGTGTGGAAATACTAAGGGACTTCAATAGAAGGAAAATTACTTTGTAAGGGTTGCAAAGAAGTAAAATTTGCTCTTCTGTGACCAAAGCCAAATATTTTTTTTTCTTTGTGCGGGTTCGGACAATTAGACCTTCTGCTATGGGGCCCCATGGTCTCTTTGTATGCATCTGGTATTCATAATATGTATATCCCCCAAGGTCAACATCTGCAAGGAGTTTGTATTTAATCCTTGTGATTGTGTGGGTTTCTTCTGGTTTCCTCTCAAACTCCATAAACATACTGATAGGGATCTTAGATTGTGAGCTCCAATGGGGACAGTATTGCTTATGTATGTAAAGCGCTGTGGAATTATTAGCGCTATATAGGTGAGCAAACATTATTATTATGTCCCTAGTAAAAAAAAAAGTACAAATATATATACTGTATACACAACACTTTTGAAAAATAAAAGTACAGAAAATATGTCATCTTTATCATATACGCTTTGATTAGTATTTAATTAAGGGATTGGTTGCCATAATGTCCTTCTGACATTTTGTCGAGTTGAACTTTTTATCATAAATATATCTAAAACCTCCAAATACCAATTTACATAATGATTACGACATGAAGGTGCAGTATATCCACAGTATATGTCATAAATGTTAGTGAGTCCTACCCAGTTTCTCAACTTATGTGAAGAATGAATGCAGATGACTGCGCATTTGTCAAAACTCTTTTAATTCTGTTCCATGATTACATGTGCTCATCTGTCCTCAACATACAAGTGCTTGTCAATAAATTAGAAAAATCATCAAAAAGATATTCATTTCAGTCAATTTACAAGTGAAATGCTAAGTCATTATCTCAGAAAATTAGAATAATTAACACAAAACACCTGCAAAGGCTTACTAAGTATTTAAAATGGTACCTTAGTCTGGTTCAGCAGGCTACACAATCATGGGGAAGACTGCTGACTTGACAGATGTCCAGCCAGAAGGCAGTCATTGACACACTCCATGAGGAGGGTATACACATAAAAGGTCATTGCTGTTCACAGTGCTGTATTCAAGCATATTAATGGAAAGTTGAGTGGAAAGAAAATGTTTGATAGAAAAAGGTGCCCAAGCAACCAGGATTACCACTGGCTTGAAAGGATTGTTAAGAAAAGGCCATTCACAAATTTGGGGGAGATTCACAAGGAGTGGACTCTGCTGGAGTCAGAGCTTCAAGAGCCACCACACACAGATGTATCTGTAGCACCCCAGGGGTCTGGTTTCAACAATGGTACTTTCTCCCACACAAGGGGGTGATGTCATGCCTGGAAGCAAAAAGAGGGTTCTCTATTCAGGTGACACAGCATCCAACACTTTCCTGTCTCCAGACAAGGGGGAGCTCTAGAACCTGGCTTAAGGGGAGCTTCCCTATAAAAGTTCTGGCCCAGAGGTGGGGTTAGTCAGAACAGCCATGGAGTGAGTCTGAAGAGGAAGGAGAAGAGAGCCTGAGGGAGCCGAGCAGTGTCTGCTCACCCGAGAGGAAAAGCGCCAGAAAACCAGACACCAGAGTCCGAGGCTGTTCGGGTACTAATGGCCCAGCAGGGGATTCCAGGTTCACTGGCCTACCTAATGCCTGGAACACAGTAGCATACTAGAGCCTGGTGTCTCCACTGAGGAGCAGCCCCTGGAACAGGGCTCACGCTGTCTGCTGTACAGGCACAACTGAGAGAGAGCCAGCATAGCTTCAGCAGCGAGGTCAAATCACACAATGCAGAAGGGAGCCTCCAACACACCTGGCTAGGTGGATTTCTCCTGATTGCTTCCAGGCTGCCCAGTCTACAGTAACATCTAAACCAGTGCCCCGGATTGTACCTATGATGGACAAGTAAAGGTAAAGGAAACGTTCAGTGCTGTGAACTCCAGTTATTTCTGGCGCCGTCATCCTGCACCCTACACCTTTACTACATCCACTGCCCCAGGGATCCGTTCCACCTGTGGGAAGGCCGTTCCATCCCAGCTGCCCGTCCATCATCCCCGAAGGTTCTGCAGCAGCGGTGGCCACCTATAGCCACATACCACAGGTGGCGTCACAAATAACTCCCTTTTCAATCATCCCTTTTTCCTACCGAGCCAGAAATTCCCCTTTTAAAGGCTGTCCCCAGGGCCACGGAGTCGGACTCTCGAACCCCTGTGACTCCCCGAAACTATTCGATAGCATGGTTCCGAGTACCCCATATCCTGGGTGGGTCATATCCAGGACATGGGCTACGACTGTCACATTCCTTGTGTCAAGCCACTCATTATCAACAGACAATGCAAGAAGTGTATTACCTGGGCCAAGGTGTTGTTTTCAGACGAAAGTAAATTTTGCATTTCATTTGGAAATCAAGGTTCCAGTGTCTGGAGAAAGAGTGGAGAGGCCACAATCCAAGCTGCTTGAGGTCTAGTGTGAAGTTTCCACAATCCGTGATGGTTTGGGGAGCCATGTCATCTGCTGGTGTAGCTCCACTGTGTTTTATCAAGACCAAAGTCAGCGCTGCCATCTACCAGGAAATGTTAAAGCACTTCATGCTTCCCTCTGCCGACAAGCTTTATGGAGATGGAGATTTCATTTTCCAGCAGGACTTGGCACCTGTCCACACTGACAAAAGTACCAATACCTGGTTTAATAACCACATTATCACTCTAATTGGCCAGAAAATCACCTGACCTAAGCCCCATAGAGAATCTGTGGGGTATTGTCAAAAGGAAAATAAGAGACACCAGACCCAACAATGCAGAGCAGCTGCTATCAAAGCAACCTGGGCTTCCATAACCCCTCAGCAGCTGTCACAGGCTGATCACCTCCATGCCACGCCGCATTGATGCAGTAATTCATGCAAAAGAAGCCCCGACCAAGTATTGAGTGCATTTACTGTACATACATTTACTTAGGCAAACATTTATGACTTGAAAATCATTTTTTCAGTTGGTCTTATATTAATATTATAATTTTCTGAGATAATGACTTTTGGGTTTTCATTGGCTGTAAGCCATAATCATCAACATTAACAAAAACAAACACTTGAAATAGATCACTCTGTTTGTAATGACTCTATATAATATAGGTGTTTCACTTTTTGTATTGAATTACTGAAATAAATTATCTTTTTGATGATCTTCTAAATTAATGAGAAGCACTTGTGCATAGAATGTGTCAATCATACCTATTAGAAATATTTGGCATATCCTGGAGATATTAGCCCAGTTTTTTTTTACAACATTTTATAGATCATAAGTCTTGTTGGGTTCATTCATCTTTACTGCCATGTTGCAATAATCTGAGGCTGTCAAAACCAATGATATTATTGAACGAATGAATATAGAGTTAAAGATTCATGGATATTTTAGCTGCTGGTAATAGAGCTGCCCTTGTCCAAAACATTGATATATACTCTTCTCCCATTGTGTATTATATAACCCTATTATTCTATGATTTCTGAGGTTTCTGCTTTATTGTTTCAAACTTTCCATCTATATTTTAAAGGTCACTATGACCTTATAAAACTCACAGGGAGGTTATAACTACAAGATTACACTATTTTCATCAGCCAGAGAGGAACACAGGTGCCAAGTATTGAAGCTCATACATCAAGCGCTTGTAATGAAAAAAGTCACAATTGTGCAAGGAAAAAATCTAGAATAAATAGTATTTACATATAATCTAATATCAAATGACAATCTACCATAAATCATAGACTGGCAACAATTAGTTGATGTTCACCCTACTTTTTTCACTTTATAACAAGTACACAAATCACCAATGTAACACAAAGCATCTAAAGGCTGGATATCATGGCGTTATAAAATATATCTCAAACATATTATTCAAATAGAGGTATTTGTGGTGGAAAAAATAAAGATCTACTACAAGTTGATTAAAAAAAAGTATTAAATCATCAAGTCCTGATTAGTATTTTATGGCTTCCTTTAGTGCTTTTATGACTGTAACTTCTTTTACGTATGTTGCAATTATGGCCAATATCAATCTGGTTCCAGTTTTCTTGTGTAAGTTGACTTACCAGCTTTGAAGGAAAGGAGCTTTGTCGTTGACCAATTGTATTTTTTTAATTTTCAACATCAATTTTTAATAGTATTGACATCTGGAATATTTGCTGAATGTGTCATTGAGTTGACCTTTACATTTACTGTTGGGGTAATAACTGCCATCTTCCTTGATCCTTTGTCTGACTGCCCTTTTTTAAAATAAAATTTTATTCGACCTGATAACAGCAACAGATTGTCAGGGATTTCCAACTTTTCCAGGTAACCTTCAGTATTTCCTCTCCCTTTGTCAAGATGGAGTTTGCTGTTACACCATGTCTATGTGTTTCCTGCCCTTCCTGCTTTATAAGTTCCAGTCCGTCTTCCAGACCATGCTTGTGTATTTTGTTCCTGCTGTTGCTCAGCTGCTTAATCACCTGCTTCTGCTATTCTGCATTCCTGCTAGGCAATAACATGCTCTTTCTAGCCTTGTTGTTCTCCAGAAGCTAGAGTGTGCCTTCCAGGGATCTTCCTGTTGCCAGCTCCATACAGACTACTGTGTCTCATGTAAGCCTTATTTACTGTGTTCTGTTTGTCATGCTTGTTGCAGTGCATTTTCCAGGACTTTCCAGGACTTCGGGACTGTATTTACTAACTGTACTGCATAGCTTTAAGTTTGAGACTTTGATTACTATGTGAACTTGTTTCAAGGACTATACCTTAATCTGGCCATGTTCAAAGTGAAATGTGTTACTATGATTAACCATAAATTGGCCACTCTCAATGGGAACTGTGCCTCAAGGACTTACTCATAATTGTGCCACGTTCAAGGTGAACTGTGTTGTGAGGTCTGTTTCTTTATTAACTGTTCTCTGTGTGAACAAGGATCTAAGGACATATCCTGTATTGGCCTTGCACTTCTGTGTGTTCTCTGGACTCATACTGCTGCCACCCATGATTTGTTTTTGTATTATTTTCTATATTGTGTTTTGCTTGTTAATTTGTGTACGATATAGTTTTGAACTAAAACCTGTCCCTGTTTAGTCATTGCCTTATGCTATAAGATTCTTCAAGTTTCTTGCAAAAGTATTTTACAGATGTGATAAAAAAAATACTCATATAAGGCCTCTTTCACATTTTTGATTATTGTAATTCACAGCATATCCGGACAAAGTCGCCGCATCTGCCGACTTGCGGCACCGATCCACAAACCCCATTCATTCTCTATGGGGCTCGCGGTTGGCTGCAGCAAGTGCGGTTTTGCCAGATCCAGCACTTGCGGCTGCACAAAAAAAACGCTGCTAGCAGCGTTTTTTTGTGGTGCCGCACATGCCAGATCTGGCAAAACCACACTTGCCACACCTGACTGCGAGCCCCATAGAGAATGAATGGGGTTTGTCGGATCGGTGCCACAAGTCGGCTGTTATGCAACAGATCCGGCAGATGTGGCGACATCTGCTGGATCTGCCATGAATTACAATAATCTCAGATATGAAAGCAGCCTTATTCAACCCCTAACTGATACTGCGCAGAATGCTCTGGCCATGCTCCGGATCTTTCTGTTACATTGCAGACACATAACTGCTGCAACCAGTCAGTGATGTTAGTGGTCATGCTTGTGGCTTTACAGATCATCTATAGGAGACATGATGTGAGTAGCACATGAACATAGATAAGAGTATAGCGGCACTTACCATAATAATAATGATTAGAAAGAATTCTATTTTTTCCAATGCGTTAAGCATTTTGGCATATTGGGAGTATGCAAGGTGCACACAGACGATGGCTGTTTCTATTCTACGTGCAATGAAAGAAAAGAGACAGGAAGCGCTCCCATAGAGGAGACCTGGTATGCTATTTTGGGGTGGTTTAGAGGGGTGTGCGCGGGGACTCTTACCTGTGCCAATTGTGCCGCCTCCGCACAAACTCAGTGAGAGCTTCCACCGGGTTCTCCTGATGCCTGCACTGATCGACGATTCTCCTCCTCTTTCGCATCAAGTGGGGTGGAATCAGATGATCCGCGTGTCACAGGGCTCCTATGTCACCGCAGGTCATATGGCTCCACACCGTCCTCTGTTGGGGATTCTCCGCAAACTGCAGCTCTGGTAACCACACACCCGGAGGGTGAGAGAGTTTTGCAATAAAGAAAGGGTTACTCAGTGGGAGCGCAGATTCACTTAGGAGATGGATGGAATGTGGTCTAAACAACTTAAATACCACAACGCGTTTCCACAACGGATAGTCGTCTTCCTCAGGTGGGTTTTCTATTCTACGGGCAGGCAGAGCCATAGAATTGCTTGGATACATCAAACGGCCGTCGTGTGACAGCATCTTGCATACTCCCAATATGTCAAAATGTTTTAACGCATTGGATAAAAATCTCTTTATTATTTTGGTGAGTGCTGCTATACTCTTTTATTGTTGTTTCTATCATCTTTTCCAGTTTTGTACTGATAGTTATGCACCACCATTGCTTTTGGTATTTTTCCAGTTCTCTATTGTAGCACTGCACGCCTTACTCATTTTTCCCTTGATAGTGTGGAGCTTTTCCAGTTTCTTATTTTTGCTGAAGAACATGAAAACCGTATTCACTGAGGAGGCCACAGAGCTACTGCACTGGACTGCTGACAGAAAGGAGAATTAAGTTGTTGAGGGTCTCAGTTCAATCACAAGTCCATCAGCCATTCCAAATTATATATAAAGGCAATTGTGTACGTCTGCACTGCCGCAAGTAAATGATATGGACACCAGAGCCGTCTCAAGCCTTACTCATGCCTACGCCAAACGGATTAAACACTGCGCCAGCGTTTATTGAAACACACATTTTTATACAGAAAGCAAAAGGCGTGTTAGAATTCTTGAACTTTCTACGAAGTGATCATCTCCTAATTGGTCAATTCTTATCAAATTATTCTAATATCTAAATTCCTCCCTTAATAGGTTGGCTTAGGTCTCAGATATATTTATGAAACGTGGGCACCACCTAGTGTATAACTGACGACATGACATCTCTGAGTCACAATATATATAAAAAGAGAAGAGTTGTTATATTTAAGAACTGTAAGACACACACAGCTGGGTGTATTGGATACTAACATTTAGACAATACAATATAAATATTTTAATGCCAGCGCTATGTAAGAGATAAGCTAAGTCAATTAGGATGTTATAATGTATGCCCAAGAAATGCCTATATAACTTTGAGACAATGATATAATAAACAACCACTTATATTGAGATAGAGAGATACTTCTCATACGTTTTTGGACTTTGAAAAAAAATTTACAAAATGTTCCCAAAAACGAATTTAAGCCAAAAATGGATGGTATGCGTGACCCTGGCCATAGAGTAACTGCAGACATTTGTCACAAACCTGAACAACCCCTTTAATAGTCCAACATAAATACAAATGTAGTAACCCTGTTCTTCTCAAACAACAGAATGCTCTATTAACAAGGCCATGTGTCACATAATCTTACAAGTTATAGATTGTTAAATGCATACAAGATCAGAACTATAATACCATTAATACCACAGGAAGAAATGCTTATGTCACTCTCCATAAGGAGAAATGTTATCCCATAGATCCCCAGTTTTAGTCTCTCAACTAGCCAAATCAGATCTCATACTTTGCACTCATGAGGGGCAAACACCCCAAAACATCGTGCCTGCAAATTGAAGTTCTGGTTTGACCTATATCCTTGGTCATTTGAAATGGCTTGTTAAAGGGTCAATATTTACTTTTAGGAATGCTATTACCAAAGGTGGCAATTTTTATACTAATTTCCCAGAGGGACAGTGGAGTTAGATGGAAAACAAGCAGTTGGGAAATTGAATTTAAATTCACAATGCACCGTCATAATATTTAAGGTCATAATGCACCGAGCGCCTGTATTTGGTTTGAATAGTCATTCTGTGCTGACAGAGCTCCTTTAACAATAGTAAAGAGATACAGTGAGTTGTTATCAGTCATCATTGGACCATACAGGAACCACAGTACTGATGAGACACAGGCGGTATCACAAATAGACATTTATATCCAGATACCTATAGGTGACATCTTCTCTTGTTGGAGTCGTTCTGTTTCTTTTCTTCATCTTCTCCAAACATCTTTCTTCTCCAGTCTTATGCAGCACATCCAGACACAGTCTCCTTAGAAATAACAGCATGATTATATTGCTTCTGAATAAAAATATCTGCCCTATGCTGTACACCTGAATATTCAACCTTTACTGTGCTCCCCACACAAAATATGACCCACACTGTCCTTCTTACAGTACATTGCCTCTACACTGTCCTTTCCATAGAGGGTTCCCTCTTGATGCTATCCACTCACACTATGCCCCCCTTATACTAAACATTCACTATACTGTGCCCTCTCACACTCTGCCCTTCTGAATACTGTGCCCCTTCACAATGCCTCCCATGCCTGCTGCACTCTATACTTCCACCCCATACTACCCAGTCTTTATACTGTGCTCACTCGCACTTTTGTTCCACATACTATTCCCTCATGCTCCCCTCTTATGACGACTCACACATTTCTCCCCATACTGCCACTTTACAAAATTTACCCTATCTCCCCATATTGTCTTCTCACACACCCCACCGTCCCCACACATTACAGATTTTTTCACCCCTCCCACTCACACATTTCCCTATCCCATCCCTCTAATTCTGTCTTTTCTCAAATCCCCATCTTCTCATACTGCTTCCTCCCGTATCCCCCCGAGCTCCCCATACTGTTTCCTCACACATCCCCCCTCTGCTCCCCATCATGTCTTTCCACACCTTTGCCCCTCTCATTTTCTTATCAAACTCCTCCCACCACTCCTATACTGTCCCATTACAGGATTCCCCATGACAGTATCACTTTGATTTTTACAGCTCCTTTGGATCGCTTATGGTACTGACATTCACCACGTATGCTGCACAGGAAAGTAACATCAGCAGCATAATCAGCTGATCTGATCATGCAGGTGATATTGCTATATAAAGTTTTAGCCCTGGCACACATCGCGTGAAAAAATAAAGAGGAAAATGGTAGTTACTTTTCAGGTTTTTAATTTTCAGGGCAAAGTGTGTAGTTTCTAAAAAACGACGTTTCGGCTCAGGCAAGAGCCTTTGTCAGGAAGACAATTTGGTGCTGCAGTAATCACAGCCCCTTCATTATGTTTGGAAACAGATTCTAGGATATACTATGTGACTTGTTAGACAGATTGCCAGAGTGACGCTAAGGGGATGACTACCCATAGCTGCACACCACAGGTGGCGTCACGACATTCCCTAAATATTTTTCCTTTTTAACCCCCCTTTTTATTGACCACCCAGGGCCACAGAGCCTGGTCTCAACCCCCATGGCTCCCCCGGCAGAACTGTCACCTGGTTCCGAGTACCCCACGGCCCTGGTGGGCAAGTCAAAAACACTTAGGAGACACTGCAGATGCCCACATTAGATGGGCAATGGGGCCCACTGCCTGCTGTTGTCGAGCCCAGACTTTTGGGATACTCGAGTATCAGGCGGCAAATGGTTATCGGTGTCACAGGGAATGGCGGCCACGCCTGATCCCGTGTCCTGGGCCTATCTTTGAAAAGGGGTTTTATGTACAAGGGATTATTTACAAGTTAGTAGTTGTCGTGACGCCACCTGCAGTTTCTGGTGAGTGGCACCAGCGCTGCCACAGTCCGCCGGAGGTCGGTGGTATTGCCGCTGAGATGGTGTAGTGCTCCGCAGGCAGGACTGGGACCTCCGGGGCAGCAATCCTGTGAAGGAATAAGTTCATAGGAAAGAAGATGCAGCAGAGTCGAGTTCACTTCACTCCGGGTACTTTACTGGAAAACTTTAGCAGCATTTGTTACAGTTCTCAGTTCAGTAAGATGTTCAGTAACAAGTAGCTAACGGGTGGCTGCAAGCGGATCTCAGATGGTAGGATGGAACCTTCAGTGTGTGCCTTTTCTCCGTCAATTCTTCCGTGCTTCCCAGTAGTCGGTGTGAAGTCTGACCCCATTAAGCAGATCTGGCCTCCTGCTGTCTCTCACTCTCCTCGCTCCCGTTGGGTTACTTTCTGCTGGAACACCGAACCCTCAGGCGATCCATGGTACCCTCTTCTGGTCGCTTAAGAGTCTGGGCAGTATATATACAGTTGTGGCCAAAAGTATTTACACCCCTGCAATTCTGTCAGAAAATACTCAGTTTCTTCCTGAAAATGATTGCAATCACAAATTCTTTGGTATTATTATCTTCATTTAATTTGTCTTCAATGAAAAAACACAAAAGAGAATGAAGCAAAAAGCAAAACATTGATCATTTCACACAAAACTCCAAAAATGGTTCAGACAAACGTTTTGGCACCCTCAGCCTAATACTTGGTTGCACAACCTTTAGCCAAAATAACTGCGATCAACCGCTTCCGGTAACCATCAATGAGTTTCTTACAATCCTCTGCTGGAATTTTAGACCATTCTTCTTAGGCAAACTGCTCCAGGTCCCTGATATTTGAAAGGTGCCTTCTCCAAACTGCCATTTTTAGATCTCTCCACAGATGTTCTATGGGATTCAGGTCTGGACTCATTGCTGGCCACCTTAGAAGTCTCCAGTCCTTTTTGAAGTGTGTTTTGGGTCATTGTCCTGCTGGAAGACCCATGACCTCTGAGGGAGACCCAGCTTTCCCACACTGGGCCCTACATTATGCTGCAAAATTTGTTGGTAGTCTTCAGACTTCATAATTCCATGCACACGGTCAAGCAAGCCAGTGCCAAAGGCAGCAAAGCAACCCCAAAACATCAGGGAACCTCCGCCATGTTTGACTGGAGGGACCGTGTTCTTTTCTTTGAATGCCTCTTTTATTCTCCTGTAAACTCTATGTTTGATGCCTTTGCCCAAAAAGCTCTACTTTTGTCTAGTGATGGGCGAGTCCTAAATTACTCGGAATCGCTTGACTCTAGCGAGTCCGAGCCCGTGACTCGCTACTCGTTGCGAGTCTAGCGAGTCCAATGTTAATGAATGGGGAAGCGAGTAATAGCGAGTAATGTGCGATTTACAAATCGCAGATGTGTCTTGGAAGCTTCAGGCTCTATCTGCTATAATAGCTAAATCATGTTTAAAATACCAGCCGCTGTCACAGCACAGTTAACTCTCTGCTTACCGGCGCTGCAGTGATCGGTAAGCAGGGAGTTAAATACAGCAGCTTATGAATGAGTCGGCTCTGTGCTGTCGGCACTGCTTAATGCTCACAGCCTCACTGACTCATCACACAGCAGGGGAGCGCATTTCCGCCCCCTGTGGTGTGATGTGTGATGTAGCAGAGCTGAATGAGTTCAACAAGAAGAAGAAGGAAGACAGAAGAGAGAAGAAAGAAGAGAGAAGACCTGGGTCTTTGGAGGGATATGTGGTGGTAATAAAGTTGGAGTCCCTAATGGTGTCTGTGTCTTTATTTTTAATAAATAATTTTTCTCTGTGTGGTGTTTTTTTAACCCTTTATTGGAGATTCTTAGTGGCCGGGTCAAACCTGGCCAGACATTAAGAATCTCGGGCTTAATACCAGCTTGTATAACAAAGCTGGTATTAACCCCTTTATTACCCAGCGTGCCACCGCCCACCAGGGCCGCTGGAAGAGCGGGGTTCAGCGCCAGAGGATGGCGCTTCAATGAACGCGCCATCTTCTGGGGCGGCTGCGGGCTGCAATTTGCAGCGGGGGGTGCCCAGAAAGCTTGGGCCTCCCTGCGCTGTGGATTCCAGCCCCCAGCTGCTTAGCTGTACCTGGCTAGACATAGAAATTGCGCGGAGCCCCACGCATTTTTTTTTTATTATTTCATGAAATTCATGAAATAATAAAAAAAAAGGGCTCCCATATATTCTTGTGTCTGGCCAGGTACAAAGAGGCACCTGGGGGTTGGGGGCAGCCCGTCGCTGCCTGCTGGATCCGGCTGGTTACAGAAATATGGCGAAGCCCACGTCAAATTTTTTTCTGACAAATCCATAAAATAATATAAATAAAAGGGACTGCATTTTTATTAACCCCTGGACCATGGGCGAGGGGTAATAAAGATGCAGTTCCTTTTTTAGGATTGTTTTATTGATTTTTCAGAAAAAAAATGACGTGGGCTTCGCCGTATTTCTGGAACCAGTCGGATCCAGCAGGCAGCGACGGGCTGCCCCCAACCCCCAGGTGCCTATTTGTACCTGGCCAATTTCATGAAATAATAAAAACAAAATGCGTGGGCCTCCGCGCAATTTCTATGTCTAGCCAGGTACAGCTAAGCAGCTGGGGGCTGGAATCCGCAGCGCAGGAAGGCTCAAGCTTTCTGGGCACCCCCCGCTGCAAATTGCAGCCCGCAGCCCCCCCAGAAGATGGCGTGTTCATTGAAGCTCCATCCTCTGGCGCTGAACCCCGCTCTTCCAGTGGCCCTGGTGGCGGTGGCACGCTGGGTAATAAAGAGGTTAGGGCCAGCTTTGCATTATCAGCTGGCACTAAGCCCGAAATGTATGGCGGTCACGCCAATATTAGACATGACCGCCATGAATTTCTATTAAATTGTTTTAAAAAAACACAACACAGAGAAAAAATGTTAATAGAAATAAAAAAAAGCCATTAGGGACTCCATCTTTAATTTAAAAAATCCTCTTCCGTCCGACGTAGTCCAAAACGCGATGTTCTCTCTGCTACATCCCTGTGCATAGATATAGATGTCTATGCACAGGGAGTGAGCAGACTGAGAACAATCTCAGCTCTGCTACATCATCTCTGTGCACAGACATTCATGTCTGTACACAGGGAGAGCAGGCGGGCTCTAGGACCCTGGAGCTGCCAGCAGCCCGCAGGACCCGAGCCCGGCACAGAGCAGACAGCTGGACTCGTTACTGTGCGAGTTTCCCTGCGATTACTTGCACAGTAACGAGTCCAATGCAAGTCAATGGCAATCCTAGTTTTGTCAGAGTCTCTGACAAAACTAGGATTGCCATTGATTTGCATTGGACTCGTTACTGTGCGAGTAATCGCTGGGAAACTCGCAGAGTACCGAGTCCTGCGAGTCCCTTACTACTCGCCGAGTAACGAGTCCTAGCGAGTAGACTCGCCCATCCCTACTTTTGTCTCATCTAACCAGAGAACATTCTTCCAAAACATTTTAGGCTTTCTCAGGTACGTTTTGGCAAACTTCAGCCTTGCTTTTTTACGTCTCGAGGTAAGAAGTAGGGTCTTCCTGGGTATCCGAGCATACAGTCCCTTTTCATTGAGATGCCGACGGATAGTATGGGTTGACACTCATGTACCCTCGGACTGCAGGGCAGCTTGAACTTGTTTGGATGTTAGTCGAGGTTCTTTATCCACCATCCGCGTTGAAATATCTCGTCAATTTTTCTTTTCCGTCCACATCTAGGGAGGTTAGCCACAGTGCCATGGGCTTTAAACTTCTTGATGACACTGCTCACGGTAGACACAGGAACATTCAGGTCTTTGGAGATGGACTTGTAGCCTTGAGATTGCTCATGCTTCCTCACAATTTGGTTTCTCAAGTCCTCAGACAGTTCTTTGGTCTTCTTTCTTTTCTCCATGCTCAATGTGGTACACACAAGGACACAGGACAGAGGTTGAGTCAACTTTAATCCATGTCAACTGGCTGCAAGTGTGATTTAGTTATTGCCAACACCTGTTAGGTGCCACAGGTAAGTTACAGGTGCTGTTAATTACACAAATTAGAGAAGCATCACATGATTTTTCTAACAGTGCCAATACTTTTGTCCACCCCCTTTTTTATGTTTGGTATGGAATTATATCCAATTTGGCTTTCGGACAATTATTTTTGTGTTTTTTCATTGAAGACAAATTAAATGAAAATAATAATACCAAAGAATTTGTGATTGCAATCATTTTCAGGAAGAAACTGAGTATTATCAGACAGAATTGCAGAAGTGTCAATACTTTTGGCCACAACTGTATATTTCCCTCAGTACGCCGGATTTTCTGTGGTCCTTAGAGGATCCCACAGGTGCGGGCTCCGGTGCCCGGTAAGCTGCCGAGGTTGGACTCTCTGAAGTCCCTCTCTTCCCCCAGGCTGGCTGTCTGCGCCTGGGAAAGCTTTCTTTCTACCTGGGCCCTCAGCCGAGGGACCCTCCGCTCCATTTGGAGGCAAGAAGAGGACCTCCTTGCTCCCTCAGGCTCCCTGTCTGAGCTGCTAGTTTCCCCCTGGAGGTGGTTTTTATTCCCTCCCGGGTACCTCCCACTGTGTTGTCTAGTGTGAGGTGTTGGTCTATGGGTTTAACCCATCATTCTAAAATCCACTTGCAGCTGGAGCATCTGCACCTCTTTTACGGGTGCAGTACCCCTCTGTGTCGCCTGCTTTGCGGGGCGCCACACTGTGCCCGGGAAAATGCTCTGCCTGTACCCTCCAAGATATGCCACTGCTTTAAGGTGACTTTTGTCAGTTTTATAGTGTGTCGCATAGTATATTGCATCATTATGAGTTTATGAGAAACAACAACAGTGGAACATCACAGAGAAGAAGTATAATACCACGATTTCTAATTCCCAGATGTGGACCCCCTTACATTTGGCTTACAAATCCTGATATAATATACTACCATGTTAAAGTGGTCTTTGTCCAGGGCTATGCTGAGATTCTTTGTAGTGCTACTGATATATTTTTAGTATTGAGTGGCAGCTGCAGTCAATAGAGGAGATTTATGAAATGGTCTAAAAGAACAAAATGTTCTTCTTGCCCACAGTGACCAATCACAGCTGTCACTTTGTATTCTGCTGTGCTTTGATTGGTTGCTTTGGACAACAAGGACATTTTTCTTTTAGATAGCCTAATAAATCTCCTCCATTGAAATGGCTGTGAACTTATTTTAGACAGAGCCATAAATCTGCCCGGTGTATTCACCTGGAGTGTAACTCAATAGTTTAAATCAATTAGTAGCAGACATTTTAGCATTTTTTAATTTGTTGCTAATTATTTGCTGTTTCAGTTCTCGCAATTCTGGTGTAAGTTGCATTTTTTGTGCCAATCAATTTAGATAAATTAATTATTGATCCAAAAGAATATATGTTTGCACATCTAGAAAGAATTTTAATAGTGTCTAGAAAAGAGGACATGGTTTAGGTCAGTTTAACAATGTTCCAGATTATTAGTGAAGTGTACCAGTGTTAAGATGCACATTATTATTCTAAAAGAAAAAAAAAATTAACTAAGATGTGGGAGTCAGTTAGAGAAAAGTAAGAACAAAAAAATAGGGCCCATACGCCTATATTATTATCATATTTCCAAGATTATAAGACACACCCCACATTTTTATTTTTACAGGCACTGTAAGTGCTGCTGAAGACACAGAAAAGCAGAATCTGTAGAGATGTGCTCTGGGCATAAAACCTTATTGTAGCGTCTGTACTACATGGAGTTAAAAAGGATGGGAATGACTTCAATCAGAGAAAATGTCACCGATAAAGTTCCTGGATATAATGTTTATTTGTGATACTGCCTGTGTCTCCTCAGAGCTGTAGTTCATGTATGGTTCACAGCCTGAATATGGCTGGTAACAACAACTCACAGTACTCTTTACCATTGTTAAGGATATACCGGTAGTTGTAGGTTTATGTGATACAATTGTATATGGTGCTGCCCTAACATTATAGTTGATCTCTGTACTAAGCTTGGGGCTATGTTCATACACTGATGGTGGTTCTGGTGATGTATTCATGCACTGATAGGTTATGTCGCTGAAATCAAATACTGACATTGGTTCTAGAACGGCATTCATGTACCAATGGCAATTCTGGCACTGCATTCATGTACTGACACTGTTTCTGGTGCTGTATTCAAGTACTGATGGTAGTTCTGATGCTGCTTTCATGTACTAATGGTGATTATGGTGCTGCCTTCATGTAATGACAGTGGTTCTGGAGACATATTCATGAGTTGACAGTGGTTCTGATCTTGTACAAAAGTAGCAATCCATAGTGTGCTTTGTGGCTTTGATAAAACTTAAAAGTCCTCAAAATGTTTTATGTATGGCAACCAAGCACAGACATTGTTACAGGTTTGTATTGATTGCAACAGCCAATCACAGAAGCTCTCACAGAAAGTGGGCATCTGTGATTGCCCCTTGCCGGTTAGTGCAGTGAACATGCTTGAAGCTTATTGAGCGGCCCTGGAAGCAAGAAGGAGAATGGTAAGAACGATATTGTTATGCTATCTATCTATCTATCTATCTATCTATCTATCTATCTATCTATCTATCTATCTATCTATCTATCCTATCATCTATCCTATCTATCTGTCTATCCTAATTTTTTACAGCATTGGAAAAACCATGCTAAAATGCTGTCCGTTTGCAGTCCATTTTTTTCTCGCACCTATTGACTTTTGTTGACGAGTTTCACATGATTATCGGATCCATTTGCAGCATGTTACAACTTTTTTCTCATCCAGAATCTGAAAGAGAAAAAAGCTGAATACAAATGCTTATCTGCTCAGACTCGTTTAATAACATTGGTCTGAGCACAATGGGAGTTTTTCTTGCATTGCACTCATCCTATTTATTCGCCCATGTGTCTGAGCCTTCACACAGAAACACTTTTCTCCTGGTTCTGTTACAAAATCCATCAGTAACACAGTTACAGGGTTTCATTATCAGATTTGGTGGTGGCCACTCTGCCTAGCAGAATCTAAGATGTTTTCAGGTTTTCATGCTTACATCTCTATAATAGGATGTGGCCTTCAGCATATGTTTCCAGAATAGTCACTGACTGGTGGAGCAATGCTGAGGTTATAACCAAATAAGCTCGGCTGATATAATCAATATCAGGCAAATAGAATCCAAAAATGTGGTCAAGAGGTCAGAAGAAAGGAAAGAGCAGCGAGCGGTCAGCCAGTCCAAGGGTCAAACCTGTGAGGACATACCGGGTAATCAGGAGAATGTTCAGTAAGTAGGCCAGGTCAAAACACTGGGCAGTATCAATAGTATACAATATGTGGCAGTAAAAAATGAACTAAGGAGATTGATCACTGAACCTGCACTCTATTTTGTCTGCAACTGTCTCTTTTAACATGGACATCTTAATTGGCCAGTAGTGCAACTAGAAAATCTTGCTGGAGAACCATAGCACATGGGACACCCAGTGACTCTACCAGAGTAACGGCAAAGACCAAAGCACCTGCCATAGTTGATCAACACCAAATCAGGTGTATGGCATTGGTTTTAATATGTCCCCCCGCCTCAGAAAAGCCATTCCACCTCAAAATTCTCTTTTTATAAATATGGGTATGACTATCTAACAAATAATGTATGTCCTGCTTATCCATGTGGCAAGTACAACTTCATCCAGTCCATTAGTCTTGTGCGACATCTTGACATTCCATTGGCAATGTCTATAGATTTAGGCAGCTACCATGGACTAAAATGTCAGGGTGTCAGCAAGTTTGACCTTTGCTAGCTCAACGGAGTATCAGCACAGGTGTCCATCTATAATAATTGCCACAAACTACAGAAGAGAGACATGAAGTCTTTGGAAGCCAAGATACTGGATCTAAATGAGCAATAAAAGATCTTACATATCAACAAAAGACCAAGTGGACCAAAGCCCATCCATAGTGTACATGAAGTATACATATTCATAATATGAGGTTGATCATTTTAAAAAGCAACTTCAAATCTCAGAGAGAGAGAAGAATTTGGGAATATAAATGGATAACGACCTTTGACACATTCAAAACAGGATTAAATGTTTCAAATTGACTCATGGGTTTTTATATAAAACTAGATGGTGTAGTGAGTGACAGCGGGGACAGCCAATCGGGTAGGAGCCCTGGCTGGGGGTGTGGCCGCTCGGCGACCAATCAAGGCCGGGTATAATGAGTGACAGCCAATTGGGTGGGGGCGTGGCCGCTCGGTGACCAATAAGTGACGCGGGATTTCGGTTACAGTTTTGCTTATGTATGTATGTATGTGTCTTCAGAATTTGTGTCATTAGTTGCCTGACGAAGGGGCCATAGTGTCCCGAAAGCTTGCTATACTTACCATCTCTTCAGTTTGCCATTAAAAGGTATCAACCATTGAGGACTCTCAGATTCTAATATATTTTTAATGTCAAATAGTGACAAGAAAATATTCATGGGGTGCAGAATAATAAATAGACAATAATAACCTATTAAACCGTAGGAAGGCTGGGATTAAGCAAAATATCTTTTCAAAGAGGAAGAAGACTTGAACTCTAGAGCCACCTATTTGGAGTAGCAATCCTTAAAGTCAATATATAGCCTTTTAAAAGCCTTGCGATATGACTTAGGATAAAAAGCCAAACCAGAATCTCAATTTGTAGACATTAAAGACCACTGTGGCGTTAATCTTCTTATACTAGCATGTCAGACCTGGTATATCACTCTCCACGAGGAGAATATTTACCCCTTAGATCCCACTCGTAGCCTCTCAAACAGCCAACTCAGATCTCTTGCTTTGCATTGACAAGGAACAATACTCCAACATACCATGTCTGCAAATTGAGATTCTGGTTTGTATTTTTATCGTAAGTCATTTGGCAAGGCTAATTAAAAGGACGATATTGACTATTATGATTGCTACTTCTAATAGGTGGTACTAGAGTTCAAGTCCTCTTCCTATCTGGAGAGTCAATTTGCATATTTAATTTCCAAGAGGAGCATTGAGGCATTTAAGTCCTCCTCCTACTGGCATGCCAGACCTCTACAACGAGAAACCTTAACTCTTGGATGGAAATAAGAAAAGCACAAACTACTTGTTTGTGTCCTGATCCCATCCCTTCCAGGTCTTCACAGGATAATATTAACTATTCATTAATATGCACCCTGTGTATATTTTATTGTCACTATTGGACATTATTAATACATATACTTACCTTCATCCACTCTGTGAATAGACTTTGGTCCTATGTTGATCCATTCACGCTAAACCTCAGTGCACTGTATATCTATTATTCTTTTTACCTGATTCTTAGGAGAAGGGATTCTTCTGTGTACTATTCTCCGTTCATAATTGTAATTATTTTAATATGTATATATTTTTTGCATAATTAATAAAAGTTATTACTTTTTCCTTTACTTTGGGTTTCTAACTTGATTTGAATGTTCTGTTTATTGAACGTGCCCTCAATCTTTTGGCGTTATATTTTCGCACTTGCAGTCAGGTATGTTCTTCTCTGAAATATTCCAGTGTTTCAAAGGAAAGGAGGTCCTGTTCATGGAAGTACCAGTTTGTTGTACTAGCGGGGCCTGCGCTCATCAGTGATGTTGAGTATTATGTCGTCGACAGTATATTCTGTCAACAGGGACTCCCCGGGCTGATAGGTTTCAAATGAAGTGCCAAAGTACTGCCCAGCATCGTCAGCATGAGGTGGTGGTGACAACATACAACACTGATTTAGTGTGGTTCCTTCACAGGTCCCGCATTACTATGCAGAAGAAAGGCTTGTCAATCTACTTATGTATTATGCCAAGAAAGCTTGATGAGAGTCTATCTAAACAATTCAATATAGTGCTGCACCCCTAGATCGAAAGGCACTTAACAAGCTGATGGTCAACCTAAGTAGGATCAATGCTCATGATGGTTCAGGATAAAAGCCACAAGGACATCTTGGTGCTGATGTCACTTGGTCAAAAGTGAAGATAAAAAGCTGTAGAGATATCACCAGATGCAGCACTTGGAACATACAAACCATGGAACAAAGCAAACTCAATATTGTTAAAGCCAAAATGGAAAGAACAGGACTCAACTTGGAATTGGCTTACTAAAATGGACTCTATCTAGACATTTCCAGTCAAAAAAATATTGGATCTAAAATTCTGGCAATGACAACCAAAGATGAAACAGTGTTTCTTTTATTTCCAACTGAAGACTTGTCCAGCACCGTTCTTAAGTACAATGCAGTCCGTGGTAGAGTCATTTCAATATGACTTCAAGAAGGGCCAATCTATGCCACAGACATACAAGTCTTCTCCCCAACAACGAAATGAGGCTGCAGGAAAACTCATTGTCTTTTGTATGACAAAATAATTGTCCATCATGAGCACGGTCTTCCGAAATCACAAACAGAGACTCTACACATGGACATTACCGAATAGGGCTTATAACAATGAGATTGACTGCATATGTGTTCGCCAAAGAGGGAGGTCGTCTATCATTACTGTGAAAACGAGACCAGGAGCTGATGGTGGAACTAATCATGAACTTTTGACTTCAAAGATTGGAGTCCAGCTGTGCAAATGGACAACAGGCTCTTTTCTACTTCGATTTAACTGACATATCTGATGTTCTTTTAAATGGTCCGCACATCACTATTAATCAATTGCCTCCTGAAGAGCCCATGAGGGCGAAATGAGTAGAGGCGATTCATGAGGAGAATTCAAGAAAACCACTTCGAGTAAGAGGACAACAATCCTGAATGATGAACCCCGCCAGTTAAGTTGAGTACTAATCTGGTTATGTGACTGGTAACACAGGGGTACAAATCACACTCCAACGTATATATAGATCTGGTCGTTTTACTTTTTGACAATTATGGTATAACAAGTATCACCTGAGATACAGCTAGGTGATTGTCCCCTGGCGATAGCGATGGATGAATAGAAGGAGCCCCTTCATACATAATACCTTTTCATTTGTTTCTTCTGAGTAAGTAAGAAAAAGGTAGTCACATTTCCTACTACCTTGGGTACATATCAGGAGCCACCTGTGGAGGAGTAATTTAAGGCTTCGACTAGGGACTCCTTAAGGATCAACCGCCTTGGTACGGGGACAACATTATAAAGTAGGGTGTATCCTCCATTGTCAGGCAGGGACATATATCAGGGCCTGTTTAGGACATCAGGGGGATTCTCTGCTACCCATTTATTCATAGTCGCTATCAAGGATTTTTTACTATCTGCTTGTTTGTGTATCTGTATAACTGTTTTTGGGTGTTTTTTGTGCTTTAATAAAGTGTTAACTCTTTTAATCACGCATTACCCGGGTGTTTTTGAAATACCATTGATCTGATTTCTTAGACATGGCACAGACAGAAGAGTTGTGCCCTCAATGTCTGTAGCAGAAACTGGCTGTATTACACAGCAAAGCTATTGCTGTGTACTGGGACCAAACCTAGCTCTGGTCCAAGTACGTTGACTGCTTAAATGCACTGTCCATGACAAAGTAAGATCAACATCACTCATATAACACTGTTATGGGGTGCCGTTGGTTGCTATGGCAACAAGGATGCATAACTATGGCCTTTTTGTCGGCTATAAGCTTCAGCTCATTGGCTCCTGTAGAGACTGGGGCCTTTTAGGAATTACTCAAACACTAACTGACTGGTCTCTGTGAGTGACAGCAGTCTGGGCACTTCACTAGTGGGGGCGAGGCTGCCTCTCTGTGAGTGACAGCAGTCTGTGCACTTCACTGGTGGGGGCGAGGCAGCCTCTCTGTGAGTGACAGCAGTCTGAGCACATCACTGGTGGAGGCAGGGCTGCCACTCTGTGAGTGACAGCAGTCTGGGTACATCACTGGTGGGGGTGGGGCTACCTCTCTGTGAGTGACAGCAGTCTGTGCACTTCACTGGTGGGGGCGAGGCTGCCTCTCTGTGAGTGACAGCAGTCTGTGCACTTCACTGGTGGGGGAGGGGCTGCCTCTCTGTGTGTGACAGCAGTCTGTGCACTTCACTGGTGGGGGCGAGGCTGCCTCTCTGTGAGTGACTGCAGTCTGTGCACTTCACTGGTGGGGGTGAGGCTGCCTCTCTGTGAGTGACAGCAGTTTGTGCACTTCACTGGTGGGGGCGAGGCTGCCTATCTCTGAGTGACAGCAGTCTGTGCACTTCACTGCTGGGGGCGGGGCTGCCTCTCTGTGAGTGACAGTAGTCTGGGCACATCATTGGTGGGGGCTGGGCTGCCTCTCTGACAGCAGTCAGGCCACGCATGCCCAGATAACACTTCACTCTCCTCTCAGCCCCCACCTGTGATGTGCCCTGCTCAGTTGGTCCGAATCCGGTGTCCAGCCCCAAAGGATCAAAACGAGAACAACAATAAAGGTAATTACAAACCTCAGAGAGATCAGCTTATTGTAGCAGGTTAGGTAGCAAGGAGTATATCGGGGAAGTGTAAGTTACAAAGAGTTAGGATAAAAGAAAGCAGATCACAATAGTGATTAGGGGAAAACCTCTTTAAAGAAACCACTCTGCAGTACTACCTACAGTATGATGAATTCACAGGTGCTCTTTACCCCTATTTTGCAGCCACCCTACATTCTTTGCATTAATTTTTGCACTAAGTGCTTACTGTATGTGTTATCTTATTTCTTTTGATATGTAGTCACATTATTTACCCCATTGCATCCTCAGATTGATATAGCCAGCTTCCACTCTGCACTATATGGGACTTTATTCTGTGGCTTGTATTGATTACGGACACATATTCTGATGCCGTGGTCGGCAGGGGTTGAGATCTGGGTTTCAGATGCTTATTTTTGCACCTACCATTGTATATATTGTTCACTTCAGTGAACTTTAAGCCGTTTTAACTGTTTGTGTGCTTATGTCTTCTGTAAACTGTAGTTTTGTTATACAGTCTGCACCATTTTTTATATTTTTTTACCTCTAGTATGTAGTTTCATATAGATGGCCCATATAGTATAATATTCACAAGCTATTTCCTCTTAATGTTTTCGCATGAATGTGTCTAAATCTGCCATAATCCTACAATGAAATATATTTTCCATCTCTTACTTCTCATTTACATGAAAGATTAATGAAAGCTGTAGAAACGTCTCTTATCTGACTTTGATAACCCGCAAAGAGAACACTCACCTTTTCCCTATTTCCTAGGGTAAGATCAATGTGACAGGTTACCTGTCTGCTCAGGTCTGTTGCACGTGTTAAAAGGACAAATGTAACCATTTCAATGCTGGAAAAAATGGAAATGATCCCCGTAGATGTAATCTAAACTAAAAAGTGAAAAATTCTGCAAGACCGTAGAAGTGGAAAGGTTTCCAGCACAACCTAAAGGTCATGGGATCTCACAGTGCAGGTTTTGGATAGAGATTGTAAAATCAGACCAACTTGAATGACTCAGATGAATACACTCCATGACAGAAGCTATGCCACTTATCCATGTCATGTAAATAAAAGCTTATAACCTGACGTTAAATTCATTCATTGGTTGTATAAATTACTCTTTTGAAAGCTGAAAACCTCCCAAATGTGGTTTAGGTTAAGAAAATAAATTGGCATCAATGCTGAAATATTGATCATTTAATGAACACAGAATGGTCAGATTTTGGCAAGACAAAAGTTTTGTCGTCCACAGAAAGTAATGTTATTTTCAAACAAAAAATGTACTTAAAATACAAATATATGTTGCATAACATTGGTGAATGAAGTTGTGGTGCTATTAGAGTCATATTTAACATTTTGTGTGACTTCCATGCGGTTCAACAATGATTCATACAATTTATTAATGAAGTCATCAGGAATAGCAAAGAATGCAGTCTTGCATGCCTCCCAGAGTTCATCTAGATTCTTTGCTTTTGTCTTCTAATCTTCCTCTTTCATCCTACCCCAATCATGCTCAATGGTGTTCATGTCTGGTGACTGAAAAAAGGGGTGAAAAGAAAAAGTAATAGTTTAAGAGTTTATCATGACACCACCCGTGGAAGGCGGCCAGTAGGAGCCGCTGCTGCAGTCCGGGACCTCCTGGGACGATGGAGTTGCAGCCGTGATGGTTTAGCTCCCCACGAGAGGAGCGAATCCCCGGGGTATCCGGAGTTGAGGTGATTTGGGGTGAGGGAAGGCCAGCGGGGCAGAGCTGGTTGCTAGCAGAATCAGGACAAGGCCTTGCAGTCTGTGCGGTTTGGCATTCTACCGCTCCCCAGACGCAGGCGGGAAATAAGAGTCTCACACACAGTCTGAGTCCATCCCGGCCCGGGTAGTCCTTGGCAACCAGGATAGCTTGTCCAGTGCACTCCCTTTGTTTTCTTTTCCTCTTGGGCTACTCTCTCCCCCAGCGCTACCTGTTCTCCTTCTTCCTGCACACACCTATGCACACAGAGCCACGATTCAGTAGCCACGGGCCTTCTTGGGCAACCGTCAGAGTCCTCTGGCCATAATATGGCTGCCTTCACTAGGCTGAGTTGTAAGTTGGCCACAGCTCTTGGAGATCTCGTGGCCCCCCGATTCTGTGGTTGGAGCTTAGAGCCTCCTCGCCACCTTCAGGGCCGTGCTCCATGTTCTCGCCCTGTCCTTCCACTTCACTGCAGGTACCCAGGTGGATCGCTCATGACCTGTGCCCCTAGGACTCCACCCAGACTTCCTGGTGTGGGTGCAGTACCGCTTAGTGGAGTCCAGACCACTGGGGCGCCACAGTTAGCGCTGATGATTCCATCATCAATATAACTATTCCAGTCATCTACATACTGAAGCCAACTTTAAAAAGTCTGCGGCATAAGTTTGTGGTCCCATAGGAAGAGAAGGAGAAGGAACAGAAGGATGTAGAAGGGATACTAATATCTGTAAGGTCCAGACTCTCGCCGCACAAGTAGGTGCCATGGGTGGTGGAGTACAGTGTGGTACCAAACTGTTAGTGCAGATGCAGCAGCCGAGGAACAAATGGAGGAATGCAAGGATGAATATGGGATGGGCACAGCACATTCAGGAGATAAATAAGTAATGATTCCCCTTTTTGTTGTTCAAGGTTGGCAGGAGAGTATGGAGAAAGGAAGATCCATTGTTACCCCACCTCCAATACAACAAGGACTTGGTCCTCAAGGATGCATGAGACGAGACACATGAGCACTTTCTTGCTATACTATCTGCAACATGATGCTCGTATTGTTAGGATTAGAATTAGCGTTGATAACTGGGTAAAGTTAGCTAGATGCTTCCCACCCTGGACAGGGACACACACATACTGGAATATCAAAAAAAGCTTAAAGACAATTTTAAGACTGGTTTTCTCCAATACAGCAGTGAGAAAGACAGTACACATCACAGATCTACACTTAAAACCAGGGGAATGGTCACGTCACCAGCATAGAAACATTTACAGCAGCAGTTTAACTGTCAGAAGCAATTTTTGGGAGGCATTTGAACAATTTTTTAAACTAGCCCATCCACTGGCAGAACTGAGTACAAGTCTGACACACTGACACATAGTGAACGACTAGAGAGGATGGAGCAGGAGTATCCAGAGCCCCACTATCCATGGCATCAGGGTGGGTTTGGACTCTTTTGTATTTTGAGCTTCAAAAATGGATGAGCGGCCTGAGCTCATCATCACGCCTTCGATGTTATGTCATGTGCTGCTGGTGGTGTCCTGCTGGATAAGCACATCCGACTGTCACCTGAAAGTTTAGACCACCTAACTTTCATCAAGAGGAACAAGTCATGGATCTCCAAGGACGTATCCACCCCAGTCACAGACTGGTCAGACTAGGTGATGTTGTACTTTTCAGTTTGCTTCATTGATCTCGCAATTATACAATTTTTATTCTGTGTGATTTCATGCCACTATTGTGGCATCTGGCCCTAATTTTTTTTAAATGTCGAGATGCATCTTGGGGTCTCTTTGTTGTCTGTTTTCTAAATTTAGCAGGGCTCTCTGAGCACGATGCCTACACCTGTCACTCATACCCCTCCTACTAATCAGTGTTTAATATACTTGTACAAAAAAGAAAAAAGACGGCACTCACCAGTTTATAGCTGCTCTGTTTTAATTCCTTTTCAGGTTACATCAAAGGAGCGGGTAGGGAGTGATGGGGCAGACGACGGCACCGTTTCATGGTGAATTCCCCTTCCACTGGTCTGTTCTCCTGTTACATATTATGAGGTAGCAACCGGGAACCCGCTTGCAAAACGACAACAAACACGTGTTTATAAGGTAACCAATGTCTACCCGTTTATTTTCACATATTAATAGCAGAACCCGGGTAGCATGTTTGCCACATTGCACATTGATTAAAAACACTTCACATAATACATTACATATAATATTGCACATAACATCATATTGTAACCGGGACCTGTAACCATCTCTCTGTCCCCATTGGAGCTCTATCAACAGCTCCCGGGATGATCACGGCCTCCGGCCTATCTATACACATACCATACATTTATAATAAATACCTCAATTATGTTTCAACGATGACCCCTCCGGGTTCATAACAGGGATTGAGCAACCTGAGTACCGGGTATGTCATGTATCCCCAAGGGGCTCCTTCCTGGACGTGTTTCACCCCACGTCCAGGTCAGCGCCTACCTGGTTCAACCACGGTGTCCCCAACTCTAGGAGCCCTTTTTAACCCCTGCTTCTGACCTTCGTTACATACGCCTCAACGGGCCCTGTGGGTCCCAATGGCGGTACCTGCCGCCTGGCTTTAGTCACCCAGCTTGATGACACAACATTAACCCGTAGTCTGGATTCCTGCCTGACCGGACCTTACATACCGTATGTGATCCATCATACAAACGTCCATGGATCACATACATTTCTTACACCCGCTCACAGCCCATCATAACACATCCATGGACTGTGGCTCCTCCATGACCATAACAGGGACCTGGTCAACCGTAGAATCCGGGCTAACCAAGCGTCACCGTGGCCTACTCACCACGGTACGGGCCGCCAGTCGCCACCAAACCTCCATCTCATGGCAGGTCTCCAGGTCGACGACTGTACCCTGCGTCTGAGTAGCACCCTAACGGATCAGCCATGGTTACCCTTCTAGGAGCCTTCGTGACCCCTGTCTCTGGCCACAGGCACACCCACACCATTAGAGGTCGTGGTTGAGGGACAGGTACCCACTGCAAGCAGCAGGCAAGCCTCCCTCTCGTCCCACAGGGACGGAACGCCTCCAACATCATCCACTCCAGCTGGGGCTCTCCCACAGACTCCGCACATGGCCTTTCTATCTAAGCCATCATATACATATTGTTTACAACAGGTCCCTCACGGACTATCTAGTCGGACCTCGGCAGCTATGCCCGCCGGGCACCTTTCATGCACCGGGTACACAGTTCACACAAACTTTCAGGAACTGCTTTCTTACCGGGCACGGATCCGGGTCTCGCTACCTGTATAACGGGTCCACCAAGCGTCCCCCCAAGGCTCCTTTCCCGGACGTGGTTCACCCCACGCCCGGACCAGTATCCACCGGGTTCAGCCACGGCTTCCCCACCAGGTGCTATCACAACCTCGGACCTCGGCACTGGCATGGAGCTAGCCTGCTCCCTTCATTCACACAGAGCCTCTGGACTGCTCTGCACTTGGCTGGTCTCAGCACAATCTCCAGTCTCTGAATGAATCTCTCAGCACGAGTCTCTCAATCACTCAGCTGGCTGCCTCTTATCGTGCCAGCCACTCCCACATGGACACACCCCCTTAGCTGCTGGTAATCAGCCTTTCACACAGCTCAGGTTAACTCCCTGTGTTCCGGTTGTCAGCACTCAGCCCTCATTCCTTAGGGCCTCCTCGATCTCATCCCATTCTCACTGCCGCTCATTAGGCTCATGATTGTATCACGTCTATAGCAGTCACTCACAATTAACCCCTTATGTTCCGGTTGAGTTCACACACCATCATCACAGTAAAACCGGCCAGTGTGCACAGGATCATACCTTGATCCTGCATGTGATGCGCCCCGGCCATGAGGATCATGCCGGCGGTGCCTCGCAATATGTAACCTCTGCAATTGCAGGATTGAGTTAATAACGTCTAGAAAACATTTTGTTAAATGTCCTCTCCATTTTCTCTTTGTTTGAAAATCTATATATCTCTTTGCTTGTGTAATGCAGAGACAGGATCCAATGTTTATTTTAGTTTGAGGCGATGATGTAATATACAATCAAAAAAACAAACATTAGACAAAGAGAGCTTCTGTTACACGTCTGTCTCAGGGGGTTATTCTGTTACGTAAATATGAGATATAATGTTTATTTACTGATATAGCGCTATTAATTCCTCAGTGCTTTACATATATCAGTAATACTGTCCCCATTGGGGCGCACAATTCAAGGTCCCACTCTTTGGAATGTGAAAGTGTGGCGCCCCGCATGGTCAGGCGTCACAGAGGGGTATTGCCCCCGTAAAAGAGGTGTAATTGCCCCAGCTGCAGGTAGACCCTAGGATGGTGGGTGGGACCCATTCCCAGCACTCCCACATTAGTTGAGCAGTGGGAGGTTACCCAGGAGGGGATATATTCACCTCTAGGGGGTTCAAGAAGGTCTTTGGCTAATTGGAACAAGGCAGAAGGTTTACCTAGTCGGTTTCATGCCGAACCGGAGGGAAGAAGAAGGAATCTTTAGGAGATCCTGAAAGAGGCAAGAAGTCCGGGTCCTAGAGAAAGGGAGATCCTCAGAGTGGAGAGACCATACTCCAGGGAATACTCCAGTCCACCACAGGGACGCCGGGCCCGAGGATCCGGCCAGAGTTAATTTTTGCAGTCGGCAACCGGCTGCTGTGGCTTGTTTATCAGCTGCAGCACCCTGCTAGACGGAGCGGTCTGCCTGCTTCCTCACCACGAGGGAGACGACCCCCAGTACTACCTACACGGAGCTATTGGGTATTGGCCCATCCTAGGTGGGGAACAAAGGACACGGGTTCATCAACTAAGGTACACCACGGGTTCCACCATACCACCTGGGATCCACTTGCAGGCACCCGTAGACCTACCTGTTATTATAACATCTTGCTGAACTGTGAACTCTGTCTGATGCTACTACAAGTTGACAGTAAAGTACCCGGGAGAAAGTGACTTTGCCTGTGTGTGTTTTTCTACATCAACTTGTACCTTTTCCTGGAACGCTGCCCCAGAGGACCAGCTCTACCTGTAGGGGGCTTTGCCATCTAAGCCGCACTACCATCTACCTCCGGGGGATTGTAGCGGTGCTGGTGACCCATCACCAGGTACTACAGGTGGCGTCACATGACAAAAACTTTAATCCCCTGTAAATACACCCTTTTTGAAGTGTCACCAAGGCCACGGGATCAGGCGCTGCCACCCGTGACGTCCCTAGAACTACCACCGAGCCTGATACCCGAGCACCTCAGGGCCTGGGGCTCGACAAAAGTAACCTCACACAAGCACAAAAACACACAAAATCCTTGCAGATGTCATCCTTGGTGGGATTTGAACCCAGGACCCCAGTAGAGCGAGGCTGCAGTGCTAACCACTGAGCCACCTTATAATGCTAACCACTAAGCCACCATATATTGCCAAGCACTGAGCCACCATATAGTGCTAACTACTGACTCACCATATAGTGCTAATCACTGAACGACCATATAATGCCAACCACTGAGCCACTATATAGTGCTAACTACTGAGCCACCATACAGTGCTAACTACTGAGCCACCATATAATGCCAAGCACTGAGCCACCATATAGTGCTAACTACTGAGCCACCATATAGTGCTAACCACTGAGCCCCCATATAATGCCAACTACTGAGCCACCATAGAGTGCTAACTACTGAGCCACCATATAGTGCTAACCACTGAGCGACCATATAATGCTAACCATTGAGCCACCTCATAATGCTAACCACTGAGTCACCATATAATGCTAACCACTGAACCTCCGTGTTGCCCTGATATCAATGATTTTATTTAGGAGCACACACACAAGTCTTGAGGCTTTGTTCATACATGAATCTTTGCTGCAGATTTGGGCTGTGGATTTGCCTTGGTTTATGTAAATAAATATTACCGTATATACTTGCATATAAGCCGAGTTTTTCAGCCCAAAAATTGGGCTGAAAAGTCCCCCCCTCGGCTTATACGCGAGTCACTGTATACTGTATACAGTGTATACAGTATACAGGCCGCCTGTCCCCATCAGTATACAGGGCCCCCCCTTGTGCAGCAATCCTGTAAAGAAGAATTATTATACTTATCCCTGCCGCTGTCCCGCTGCCGCTGTCCCGCCGCCGCTATCGCGATCCTCCGGCTTCATCTGGCTTCTTCCGGCTTCCTCCGGTGGGCGCAGGCAATGACGTCATTGTCTGCACGCCAGAAGAGGAAGACGCTGGATGAAGCCGGAGGAGCGCGATAGCGGCGGCGGGACAGCGGCAGCGGGACAGCGGCAGGGATAAGTATAATAATCTCTTCCTTTACAGGATTGCTGCACAAGGGGGGGGCCCTGTATACTGATGGGGGGCTGCTGTATATACCTCTGGGGCTGCTGTATACTACCTCTGGGGCTGCTGTATACTATCTCTGGGCTGCTGTATACTACCTCTGGGGCTGCTGTATACTACCTCTGGGGCTGCTGTATACTACTACTGGGGCTGCTGTATACTACCACTGGGGCTGCTGCTGTATACTACCACTGGGGCTGCTGTATATACCTCTGGGGCTGTTGTATGCTACCACTGGGGCTGCTGTATATACCTCTGGGGCTGCTGTATACTACCACTGGGGCTGCTGCTGTATATACCACTGGGGCTGCTGGTATACTACCACTGGGGCTGCTGTATACTACCACCGGGCTGCTGCTGTATATACCACTGGGGTGCTGCTGTATACTACCACTGGGGCTGCTGTATATACCTCTGGGGCTGCTGTATACTACCACTGGGGCTGCTGTATACTACCACTGGGGCTGCTGCTGTATATACCACTGGGGCTGCTGCTGTATACTACACTGGGACTGCTGTATACTACCACTGGGGCTGCTGCTATATATACCACTGGGGCTGCTGCTGTATACTACCACTGGGGCTGCTGTATATACCTCTGGGGCTGCTGTATACTACCACTGGGGCTACTGCTGTATATACCACTGGGCTGCTGCTGTATACTACCACTGGGGCTGCTGTATACTACCACTGGGGCTGCTGCTGTATATACCACTGGGGCTGCTGCTGTATACTACCACTGGGGCTGCTGTATATACCTCTGGGGCTGCTGTATACTACCACTGGGGCTGCTGCTGTATATACCACTGGGGCTGCTGCTGTATATACCACTGGGGGCTGCTGTATATACCTCTGGGGCTGCTGTATACTACCACTGGGCTGCTGCTGTATATACCACTGGGGCTGCTGCTGTATACTACCACTGGGGCTGCTGTATACTACCACTGGGGCTGCTGCTGTATATACCACTGGGGCTGCTGCTGTATACTACCACTGGGGCTGCTGTATATACCTCTGGGGCTGCTGTATACTACCACTGGGGCTGCTGCTGTATATACCACTGGGGCTGCTGTATACTACCACTGGGCTGCTGTATATACCTCTGGGGCTGCTGTATACTACCACTGGGGCTGCTGCTGTATATACCACTGGGGCTGCTGCTGTATATACCACTGGGGCTGCTGTATACTACCACTGGGGCTGCTGCTGTATATACCACTGGGGCTGCTGCTGTATACTACCACTGGGGCTGCTGTATATACCTCTGGGGCTGCTGTATACTACCCTGGGGCTGCTGTATACTACCTCGGGGCTGCTGTATACTACCACTGGGGCTGCTGTATACTACCACTGGGGCTGCTGCTGTATATACCACTGGGGCTGCTGCTGTATACTACCACTGGGGCTGCTGTAAATACCTCTGGGGCTGCTGTATATACCACGGGGCTGCTGTATACTACCACTGGGGCTGCTGCTGTATATACCACTGGGGCTGCTTGTATACTACCACTGGGGCTGCTGTATATACTCTGGGGCTGCTGTATACTACCTCTGGGGCTGCTGTATACTACCTCTGAGGCTGCTGTATACTACCACTGGGGCTGCTGCTGTATATACCACTGGGGCTGCTGCTGTATACTACCACTGGGGCTGCTGTATATACCTCTGGGCTGCTGTATACTACCACTGGGGCTGCTGTATATACCCTGGGGCTGCTGTATATACCACTGGGGCTGCTGCTGTATATACCACTGGGGCTGCTGCTGTATACTACTATGGGGCTGCTGTATACTACCACTGGGGCTGCTGTATATACCCCTCATGGGCTGCTGTATACTACCACTGGGGCTGCTGCTGTATATACCACTGGGCTGCTGTATATACCTCTGGGCTGCTGTATACTACCACTGGGGAGCTGCTGTATACCACACTGCTGGGGGCTGTATACCTGTGCTGGGGTCCACCCTCAGCTTATACACGAGTCAATAGGTTTTCCCAGGTTTTGGGGGCAAAGTATGGGGGGTCGGCTTATACACGGGTCGGCTTATACACGAGTATATACGGGTATATTATATAGAGTCATTACACAGAGTGATCTATTTCAAGTGTTTATTTCTGTTAATGTTGATGATTATGGCTTACAGCCAATGAAAACCCAAAGGTTGTTATTTAATAAAATTAAAGTAGGGAGGATGAATGGTCTGAGGGATAAATCATTACCTGAATAGGTATCAGAAGCTTCACCTTGTGTGGTTGTGAGAGTCACAACCACTATAAAAGCAGATCACGGCTGCTGCAGTCCCCAGCGTGGTGCATATAGTATAGGGAGGATGAAGGATTAAAAACAGCGTTGCCGTATTCCATGAGACATCAAAGGTGAAAATAATATTGATTTATTAGTCAGCGTGTTTCAGGGCTCCTTGGCCTCTTCCTCACGACAAATATCATATTGCCATGTTTCATGACGTTTCAAGGAGACCTGAAACACGTTGACTAATAAATCAACATTACATTCACTCTTTGATGTCTCATGGAATATGGCAACGCGGTTTTTAGCCCCTCATCTTCCCTACATTAATTTTCAGAGATAATGACTTTTGGGTTTTCATTGGTTGTAAGTCATAATCATCAACATTAACAGAAATAAACACTTGAAATAGATCACCCTGCTTATAATGAATCTCTATAATATATGACTTTCACTTTATGTATTGAATTACTGAAATAAATTATGTTTTTGATGATATTCTAATTCATTGAGATGCTCCTGTACATATTTATTCAGATAACAGCAGAGGTCTCAAACTCGCGGCCCGCCATGCTCCCCAGTGCGGCCCGGGCACCATGAAAGAAAAAAACATGCCCCGGGCCATTTTACTGTGACTTACGGGTACCGCCGACTCAAACAAGTGCCTTCGCTCATGTACATTCACGCAAACAGGCGGCCAGTGGACCAATCAGAAGCCTCCTGAAACTCAAAATATGGCCCTATGTAAGTGTGTCAATGTGTGAGTGTGTATGTGTTTGTGTGAATATGTCTGAGGATGTATGTGTGTATGTATTGAGTGTGTGTGAATGTGCGGGTGTGTATATATGGGCTTGTCCACACACCTGTGCTCTCAGCATTTAGCGCTTCTGCGCTAAATACTTAGGCTTTGACAGAGAAGCGCAGGTGCGTGTATGCGGCCGCTTTCAGCAGACGCTGTCCCTGGTTACCCGATGTGTATCGTGGTAACCAGTTCATACAGCAGCCTGCATAGTGTGCGCTTATCCAGAGTGCACAGGGAAACGCTGTGAGCGAGAGAACAAAAAGAACAGAGACCAGGACATTACTACAAGATGACAAGGGAGGGAACATTACTAAAAGATTGGGACATTACTACAAAATGAGGACCAGGATGGGAAACATTAATATAGGATGGGACCAGGATGGGATACATTAATATAGGATGGGGACCAGGGCGGGGACATTACTACAAGATGGAGACCAGGGCGTGGACATTACTACAATAGGAGGACCAGGATGGGGACATTACTACAAGATGGAGACCAGGACGGGGACATTACTACAAGAGGACCAGGTGGGACATTACTACAAGATGGAGACCAAGGCGGGGACATTACTACAAGAAGAGGACCAGGATGGAGACATTACTACAAGATGGAGACCAGGACGGGGACTTTACTACAAGAGGTGGACCAGGATGGGGACATTACTACAAGATGGAGACCAAGGCGGGGATATTACTACAAGAAGAGGACCAGGATGGGGACATTACTACAAGATGGAGACCAAGGCGGGGATATTACTACAAGAAGAGGACCAGGATGGGAACATTACTACAAGATGGGGACATTACTACAAGATGGAGACCAGGACGGGGACTTTACTACAAGAGGAGGACCAGGATGGGAACATTACTACAAGATGGGGACATTACTACAAGACGGGGATCAAGATGGGGACATTACAACATGCTGAGGACCAGGATGGGAGTCATTATTATAGGATGGGGACCAGGATGGGGCATTGATACATGTACGGATCAGGGAGGAACATTACTTCAAGAAGGGGACCAGGAAGTGGACATTAGTGCCAGACGGGGAGCAGTATGTGGGACATTACTAGAAGAAGGGGATCAGGATGGGGACATTACAACAAGAAGGGGATTAGGATGGGGACATTACTACATGATGAGGACCAGGATGGGACATTACTACATGATGAGGACCAGGATGTGGGTCATTAATATAGGTGGGAACATTACTACATGTAGGGACCAGGGAGGGAACATTACTTCAAGAAGGGGACCAGGATGGGGATATTACTACAAGATGGGGACCAGTTTGGGGGATATTAATATACAATGGGGACCAGTATGGGGACATTACTACATAAAGGAGATTAGGGTGGGGACATTCCTACAAGAAGATCAGAATTTGTACTTTACTAGATTGAGCAAAAAATTCTGGTATTGCTAAAATGTCACTTAGGGTACTGTTACACGTCGCAACATTGCATGCAATGTCACTGGCAATTTGCTGGTTGCAGTGAAATCATGGACACATTGTTACATTTGTACACGGCAACAAAATAGAACAATGTGTCCATGATTTCACTGCAACCAGCAAATTGGCTGTGAAATTGCATGCAATGTTGTGACGTGTAACGGTACCCTTAAGGTACCTTTACACGCCGCGACGGCAGGATGGATACATCCCGCTACTTCACGTGCACGAGCACGCTCAAACGGTTACAAACGGTCAACGCACCCTCTTTACACGCCGCCACAAGGTGCGCTATGCCACGCTACATCTATAGCTAGCTACATCGCCGGGTGTCTCAAGTAGCCAGCTGTAGCTCATTTACACACCGCTATAACCAGCTACTATGGGCGTACCTGGTGCAGCAGGGCCAGCACATAGGCGTGCTACAATTGTGGATTACGAGACGTCCGTACGCTGATAGGACAAATCAATAATACCATGATTGGCCAGGCATCGCAGGAGGCTGATTAATATTTGACGCTCGAGCAATTGTGTAGTGTGACTCGTCAGCTCCTTAAATATGCCGCCCTGTGCACCGACAACCAATCGGACCGCACCATCTTCCACCAATGATCGCACATGGGGCGCGGTAACACGGAGCCTAGGTGACGCCTTAGCTACATTGCAGCTACATCGCAGGCTGTCCCGAGTTCCCTTCCGTTGCTTCTTTACACGCCGATACAGCTCGCTACCATCGGCGTTGTAGCCATCAGTTTTCGAGCAGACCTAGGAAACAGATGTATCTGTTGCCGGCTGTAGCGTCACGTCTTCAGACGCCGCTACGACGGGCTACATTGGCGCTACAAGCTACATTTGTAGCCTGTAGCGGGATGTATCCAGCCTGCCGTCGCGGCATGTAAAGGTACCTTCAGTCCTACAAGCAATGCGGTCCCCCGATATCAATTTTTTTCTACGTGTGGCCCACCAACCCAACCGAGTTTGAGACCCCTGGATAACAGGGTGTAAAATGCTGCCATAAGTAATGCGGCATTGTTTTAAATGGTGATCACTTTAATTTCCAATATAAATATTAAATCTCTCTAAGGTGATAACTAACATCTAGAAAATACTTACAGATATATTTTACAAAGATGAAACGCCTTGCAGTTAATGATTACATGACTGTGAAGGTATTTCCATTTCATGGATTCACTACGCCCTCTAGTGTTGGTACATGTGTAATGTACAGCACAATATATACTTTTTAAAAAGTGAGCGAAAAATAGATTTATTTTACATGGGTTCTCTTCTATTAATATTTTTACTCTTACAATTATTTTCATCTGGTTAAAACCTAAAGGTAAGGTAAAATGTAGTGAAAAATGATCAAGTATGGGATGGACACGGCCACTGTTGGTTGGGTTGATAACTGGCTTAGTAATCAGACCCAAAGAGGGGTCATAAATGGCTACACATACAGTTGGAAGAATGTCTGTAGTGCGTACCACAGGGCTCTGTCCTGGGCTATGTGTTAATTAAACATCTTTATCAATAATTTGGATGAAGGAATTGAGGGTAAATGTATTCAATTTGCTGATGACACAAAGCTAGGAGGCATAGCTAATACTAGAGAAGAGAGAGAGGATTCAAAAACATCTAAACTAGAACTTTGGGGAGCAACTAACAGAATGGTTTATAACAGGGAGAAGTGCCAAGTCCTACACCTGGGCAAGAAAAATGAAAAAGGGTTGGCGAAGTGCAGTTCTCAGGGGCCACAAGCAGTGCATGTTTTCAGGATTTCCTTAGCATTGCACAAGCTGCTGGAATCTCTGCCGGTGAAGAAATTAACACCTGTGCAATATTAAGGAAATCCTCAAAACTGTTTTCAGACCTTGAGGACTATAGTTAGCCACCCCGCCCTCAAATTCTCTGTGGAAGGGGCAAGAGGAATCCTCTAGCCCAGGGCTGGCGTCAGCACCCGGCATACCCGGGCAAGTGCTGGGGTCTTGAACAGCTGTGGGGGCCCACTGGCCATCAGGGACATGCAGCCCTGACAGCCAGGGGTCCATTAGGGACAGACAGCCCTGTGAACAAGGGGCGCATCAGGCAGATGCAGCAAGGCGCTGAGTGCTCTGCTGAGCTCCCAGTGCACATGGCTAATTTGCATGCGATGCAGATTAGCCATGCGCCGGCTCCAGGGAGCAGTGGCGCTTCCTCCTTTGCCTACTGTAGCAGAGTGATGAGTTATCGCCCTGAACCTCATCACACTGCTGCAGGAAGGAGGAAGCTCCACAGTCCCGGGAGTCTGCTGCTATAAGGATGGGGTGGTGAAGAATCTGAGGAGGACACAGCCTGGGGGAGCAGAGGGAAGGTGAGTATGATCAGTTAGTTTTTTTTTTTAACTTAGAGCAGCAGCAGAGTGGGGGATTATATGTACCATAGAGGCTATGCAGACTGTATATAGAGGCTGGCTGACTGTATATAGAGGCTATGCAGACTGTATATATAGGCTGTGCTGGGGTATATAGAGGCTGTGCTGACTGTATATAGAGGCTGGCTGACTGTATATAGAGGCTTTGCTGACTGTATATAGAGGCTGCTTGTGCTGACTGTATATAGAGGCTGTGCTGACAGTATATAGAGGCTGTGCTGACTGTATGTAGAGGCTGCCTGTGCTGACTGTATATAGAGGCTGTGCTGACTCTATATACTGTCAGCACAGCCTCTATATACAGTCAGCACAGTCTCTATATACAGAGGCTGTGCTGACTGTATATAGAGGCTGTGCTGACTGTATATAGAAGCTGCCTGTGCTGACTGTATATAGAGGCTGTGCTGGCGTATATAGAGGCTGTGCTGACTGTATATAGTGTCTGTGCTGACTGTATATAGAGGCTGTGCTGACTATATATACAGGCTGTGCTGACTGTATATAGAGACTGTGCTGGTGTATATAGAGGCTCTGCTGACTGTATATAGAGGCTGTGCTGGGCTATACAAAGGCTGTGCTGGGGTATACAGAGGCTTTGCTGGCAGTATACGGAGGCTGTGATGGCTGTATACGGAGGCTGTGCTGGGATATACGGAGGCTGCTACTGAGGTATATGGAGACTGCTGTTGTGCTGTCTATATAATATGGAAGCTGTGCTGGGTTATATATACTATTTGGAGGCTGTGCTGGGCTGTATATATAATATGGAAGCTGTGCTAGACTATATATATTATTTGGATGTTGTGCTGAGCTGGATATATTATTTGGAGGCTGCTGCTGGGCTGCCACAGCTTCCAAATAATATATACAGCCCAGCACAGCCTCCAAATAGTATATAGAGTCCAGGACAGCTTCCATATTATATATACAGCCCAGCACAGCTTCCAAATAGTATATAGAGCCCAGCACAGCCTCCAAATAATATATACAGCCCACAGCCTCTATGTTATATATACAGCCCGGCAGTCTCCATATTATATATACCAGTGTTTCCCAACTCCAGTCCTCAAGGCACACCAACAGGTCATGTTTTCAGGATTTCCTTAGGATTGCACAGGTGATAATTTAATCACTTGCACAGGGGATAATTCCATCATCTGTCTAATGATAAGGAAATCCTGAAAACATGACCTGTTGGTGTGCCTTGAGGACTGGAGTTGGGAAACACTGATATATACAACCCTGAACAGCCTCTATATTATATATACAGCCCACTCAGGAGCCTCTATATTACATATACACAGCCTGCAGCTTCTATATTATATTCATGAATCATAGTATGTGTTAAAGGGGCCCACTGAGACTGTTTCGCCTGGGGCCCACAAAAACCTGGAGCCGGCCCTGCTCGAGCCCTTTCACTACATCTGTGGTTCTCTCTGGATCCTTGTTGGCCCTCTGACTATGCTGTGTTGCTTGGTGATTTTTTGTACGCAGATTTTGAGAATTTGCATCAAAACCTGCATGTCTATCCTTAGGCCAGCAAAGTCTATGACAGGTCAGAAGTGCTGTGCCCACGTTGCTTTTTTTCCTTGTACATGGAGTTCAGATTTCCTTTTTCTGCACCAAAATCTGCACCAAATCTGCAAAGACAACATTGGCGCAGCACTTCTGAACTCTCATAGACTTTCCTGGCTTCAGGATAGACATGCAGATTTTGATGTGGATTCTCAAAATTTGCCTCAGAAGAAGTGTGGCGCCCCTCTGGCTAGGCGCCACAGAGAGGTATTACACTCTGACAACAAATGTGGTATCTCTGTAAGTTGTCGCCTTAGGGTTTAACCTGTGGAGTCTCAAGTTACACACACACAGGACCTAGTATAGAGGGACTGATTATTCCGTAGGTCCAGGAAGGGGGTGGAGCCTAGGTTAGTGAAGAAGTAGTTGAGTGGCAGTTACCTCAGACAGTGCTGGGAAGGCAGTCAGGGAGGACGCGCCTGAAAGTACCGCTGACAGGAGGGATCCCCATCTTTAAGAGGGGGCCCAGAACAGAAGGGGATGGACCAGAACCGTTTGGAGCTGGCTGGTATCGTCCGGGGAAACACCGGCAACACAGAAAGCCGAGGCGGCCAGTAGTTCACCTCTGGCCCCAAACCGACGAGCTGCGGGCCCATAATTACCAGGTAGCCGTTAGCGCCACAAAAGGTACCTCGCCCCTCAGTGCCAAAATGCATCCAACATCACAGGAGCATCGGTCCGGATTCTGGTGCCGGGAGGTACTGACGTTTACCTCTCCCGTCCGTACTCGTAAAGGAAACCCGTGCTCCACTGTGGGAGATCAGGGGACTGGCGGGAGAGCTCTGCAAGGGTGGTGAAAGATAGAGTAGAGCAAATTAGACCCCGAAAGACTTGAGAAGGAACATCTGGAGACTCCATAGGGGCACCATGAACCGGCAACTATCACCTGTTAAACCAGACTGTACCGTGTTTCATTTTAACATCTGCCGGTACCCAGTAAAGTGGAGTTAGAGTTGAACTGGTCTATGTCATTCTTCTCGCCGGTGCCCGGGGGGCTTCTGCACCAACACCAGCATCTCACCGGAGGGGTAAGAACAACAACCACTACTCCCCTCGTCCCCCTCATCATCCTCCATCACCACTGCCCTGAGGTAAAAGCTCCACCTGTGGGGAGCTGGACCACACTTAGCTGCACCTTTCATCATCTCAGCGGCACCCCAAATTACTGGGAACCACAGGTGGCGTCACGTACCCCTGTAAATATTCCCTCCCCACCATCTAACAAATGACAGCCAGGGCACGGAAGCGGGAACCTGACCACCCGTGACTTCCCCCAGTTAAACCATCAAATTCAGGCCCGGTATCCGAGTACCCCTTGCCCTGGGCTCATCAGAAGCATCAAACAATGTACCGTGGGCACAGGGCCTTAAAACAATATGGTGGGGTCATGTTCTCAGAAAGCATCCTCCATATGTGTGAGAGCAGACACACGTGAGAGTGTGACAAGCGTTACTATCACAAACATACTGCAGTTCATACTCGAGGGGTCACACAGGGATCTATCCAGCAACCTTGAACTGCACTGCACTCCCTGACGTCACTGCTCCTCACTGCGGTGTCACAATACCGCCGAGGTAATGCAGCTCTTGTGGCGCCTCTGTGATCAGGCCATCATAACTGGTACTGCATGTATTTTTATGCTTGTGGTATGAGGCCCAGAGGTAAGAAGAGGAAACTTTGCTGAGACCCCCAAATGCACTCAACACACCTAAACACCAGGCCAGGGAGGTGCTGGGCGGAAGAAACCCACATCTAGGGCAGTCCCCACCTACTGGCTGGAGGGAGAAGTTAGGTTTGGGGTGGTTGGCATGAGGAGAGCTCTGGTGAGTTCCAGACAGGCAGCATATGAAGTAGCATGGAGCGCAGAGTAAAGTGCTAGGTCAGGGACTGGAGAAAAAATCTGCTGTCAGCTGTTGAAGCTGGGCAGAGGAGCTAGCTGCAGCAGGGGTACTAGCTCCATTACTATTTGGGAGACTTCAGGACCAATCGTGAAACTGGAGGTCACTGGGCTTCATGGACAGTTACCCAGTTTGTGGACCCTCACCAGGCTCAAGAGACTACATAGGGTCAGAGGACAAAAAGACTGTCGTTCAAAGGACCCGCAGCTACCTACCTGAAAGTACTGACAACCACTAGACACTTAGGAGAGGACAAGAGGTAGCAAGTGTCAGGACAGGAAAAGGCAGCTGGAAGGCCAAATATACACTGTGTCTCAGCAGTGTAGACTCTGAATACCCCTGGGTAGACCAGGCTGCTATCCTGGTGAATACAGTGCCCAGGCTGGGTTGTGACTTTGAACCTCAAGTAAAGGGTAAGAACTGCAAGATTGTGTGTTGTCTGGTCCTTCCTGTGCCCACCTGCGGAGCCATCACCCTGCAGCACTACTCCCATCCTCCTCATTTCATCCACCTTCTACACCCTCCAAAGGACCCTGGCCCTAACTGGAGAGGGCATAACACCTGGCTGCCACACCATCCTCCCTTGGAGATCCCCCACAGCAGCCCCATGCCACCTACAGGCTAGAACACCAGTTGGCATCACAACAAACTATATCCCCTGTAAATATCCTGTTAACATGTCCGGGCTGGCCACGACCTCCGGGACCGCTGCTGTGACTCCCAAACTGTTTAACCTCAAATGGACGAGTACCCTGGCCCTATGCCCACGACACTCTTATGAGACAGCGTGTGTTATGAGCGCTGACGCCACTGAGGTTAACTCAGGTCACATAGCGGGATTCCCTGCTTTGTGATACCCGCTATGTAACATGAGACAACCTCAGGGAAATCAGGATGTCTAAGGTTCATGAATCATGAGCAGGCCTGGAATCATGGTGAGTGTGACAGCGGCGCTGACGCTTGCTAAGTAATAGTGTAGGAAGCTAATGGTTGTGCCAAAACAGTGGGGATCCACTGTAAAACTGTTTGAGCTGTGTTTGGCAGTTTTTGTGTTCCTTTGTAGGTGTTTTCTAGGCCTTAGATTTTTCCTCATTAATTTGAATGAGGTTTAGATGTTCAGGAAACTGTTCAGTGAACATATTCTCGTTTGGCGAACTGAACCAAATCCGAACTTCAAAAGGTTGATTTGACTCGCCCGGGGCAGGGTACTCAGATCTCAGGCTCGGTCTAGGATGTCACAGGTGGCTGCCTGAGACTGTGGCCCTGGTTCTCAACAATGGTTAGATAAAGAAAATAAAGTATATAAGTTCGTGACGCCACCTGCAGTACCTGGTGATGCTCACCAGCGCCGCTACAGTCCTCCGGTGGTCGATGGTATTGCGGCAATGATGTTATAGTCCTCCGCAGGCAGGACTGGACCGCCGGGGCAGCGATTCTGTAGGAGGAAACAATTTGAGCAGGAAAAAATGCAGCAGAGTCGATAAGTCACTTCACCTGGGGCAAACTCTCTGGTTACTGTGCTCCCCACATTGCGTGAACTCTCGTCTGAGTTTCTTTCCCCTTTCTCTCCTTTCTTGGATCTATTCTGCTTGTCCTGGGTCCCTCAGCCGAGGAGACCCTCCTTTCTCCCCCCAGGCTGACTGCCTGGTTCCTGAGTCCTCGACTCCTCTAGACTCCTCTAGGCTGACTCTCTAGTTCCCCCTGGAGGTCACTATATTCCCTCCCGGGTCCCTCCCACCTGCTGATTAATGTGGGGTGTGAGTTCTAGGGTTCCACCTACTGGCCATAATTCCACTTGCATTAGAGTGACTACACCGCTTTTATGGGTGTAGTACCCCTTTTGTAGCACCTACAAAGTGGGGCGCCACACACTCATCTCTAGTCTCTATCCCTCCTTCCACAGTGAGCTAGACCCAATGTTAGCTACTTCTGTCCCTGCTGAAAGGGAGGAAAAGTGCAAGTAGTAGGAAGGAAGCTGGTCATTGAGGTTCGCACTGCTGATTAGGAATCATGATCCAAAGGATCTTTGTCAAACAGATTTTATTATGTCAGCATGTTTTGTGTGCAAACTGCCCAATTCTTCAGGATATAAGCGTGACCTTTTGTAACTGGTGGTTATTACTGCAACCCACAGGACAATTAACACTTGTTACCACAGAAAAACATTTAAAGGGAACCAACCACCCCCAATGACCCCCCCGGACTATTAATATCAGTGCCTACACACAGCACATACATGTGCTGCACTGATTTTGGCTAAAAAAACTGTTTTTTAAAACTAAAGATAATGATTTTTAAAGTTTAAACCGGAGCGACGGATGGGCGGTACTTATCTGTGGAAACCGACGATATCTGATGCCAATCATCCCCCCGTCTCCCCTCGCAGCAGTTATGGCCACCCCTTTGTGCAGCGTCACAGCCCTGTGCACGGGCTCGCATGCCCGTGCACACGTCATCATCTGCAGCCGGGAAGCGAGCGCGCGCTCTGTCTTCCTGCGCTCGGCTATGGAAGACAGAGCGCGCGCTCGCTTCCCGGCTGCAGATGATGACGTGTGCACGGGCATGCGAGCCCGTGCACAGGGCTGTGACGCTGCACAAAGGGGTGGCCATAACTGCTGCGAGGGGAGACGGGGGGATGATTGGCATCAGATATCGTCGGTTTCCACAGATAAGTACCGCCCATCCGTCGCTCCGGTTTAAACTTTAAAAATCATTATCTTTAGTTTTAAAAAACAGTTTTTTTAGCCAAAATCAGTGCAGCACATGTATGTGCTGTGTGTAGGCACTGATATTAATAGTCCGGGGGGGTCATTGGGGGTGGTTGGTTCCCTTTAAGAAGTACAAGTATTACACAAATACTATTGGTGTTTTCGGGGGAATGTGACAGCCTGTCCATCTCTTTTCATTCCTCCCCTCTTTAATGACAGTCATCCCCAAGTATCCTGGAAACCTGCAAACCTCATCAGTGTTTTCTTCTTTGAGTTATGATGGATGTCTTCCTCCTTGTGTAATATAACCGGGATTTACCTCAATGTGGCACTTCTGGAGATTCAAGATATTGATAGACCCTCTGAGAGTGTTTGTATTATCCAAACACAAATTTATTCATTTAAACACGAGTTCCTCAGTATGTAACAACACAAATAGGTCCTACTAGGTAACGACCATGGAACCAAAGGGTACCTTTACACACAGCTACATTTGTAGCTTGTCACCAGGTAACTTACTGGTTGCAGTGAAATCATGGATACATGATTCCATTTGTACACAGCAACAAGATAGAACCTTGTCTCCATGATTTCACTGCAACCAGTAAGTTACCTGGTGACAAGCTACAAATGTAGCCGTGTGTAAAGGTACCCTAAGAGTCACATTTTTAAACAAGGGGTCCGTAGACCAACAGTTCATAAACTGGAGGTAAAGTCCCTTTTCTTTTACCCAGTAGAACCATCAGGTTATTCATACCCCCTCACCCCCAACAACAGTCCTTAGGACAGGGACATAGTCCATGATGGGCAAAGTCCAGAGTTGGATGGGGCAAAGTCCTTATATGAGGACAAAGACCTTCAGTCATGCTATCACTCAGTGGAGCTTCCGCTGCTCCTAATCTCAATGTTTCGGGGATCTTCTCAGCCTCCACTCTTCCTCATCACTAATCTCCATCCACCAGCCAGACTGCAGCTCTTCACTCCTGTCTTGGCTCACCATTACTAGTATGACTAGTTGTCTCTGCTCCTTATAGTCAGCATGTGGCATGATGTTAACTTTAGTTTCCTGACAGTCTTTTACCTCAAACCCCTCCGTTCCTGGGGCCATCTTTCTGAGGCATCCACCACGTCCACAACTCTGCCTTTGACCTAGCCTCTGGCAGTCGCCATTCATGACCTGATGGTTTTTACTTTATCTTAAACCACTTTATCTTCTGGCGTGCACCTCCCATCCTGGGCCGGGTCTATGCACTAGGACACACTCTCCTGGGCCTGGTACCAGCTGCCAGGCATACCTTCTTTTGGGTCAAAGCTTCGAAGAACGGGATACAAGGAAGAAATCAGCTGCAATGCCAAGGTATCTTCATGCACGTAATGCTCGTACGACAGGAATGACGCTAGCAAGACAATTTGATCTGTGTGTCAGAGTCTGGCCATTGCCAGTCCTTATTGTTTAAGTCTCCTGGGGTCTTTTCAGTGTGATTCCTTTGGAGGTGTCTGCTGTTCTTTGTGAAGGGTCCTTCTACCATTTACTATGGTACAGTGCCATATGTAAACATATGAGCAAGAAATATACCATGCTGGAATTTTAACCCCCAGACAACATGAGTGCAAGAAGAAACAGGTATTCTATTGGGAACAAGAAAGGACTCGTAGAGAACTCAAGGGGCAAAAATGTTCCTGATTTCCACAAAGAGAATATGTTTGATATTGGAATTGTCTGAATATAGCGATCAGAGTACGATAACATCAGCCAACAGGCCACAAGGGAAGTGGTGAGAAGCACAAGTATGGGACAGTTCAACAACACTTTTTTCCTGAGCTGAAAAACATAGTCTATGAATGGGCTGCAGACAGGAGGACAAAGGCTTTGGTTTGGCTTTCGTTATATATTTTAATAAATGTTATTTTTTTATGTTCAAGAATAATGTGGTTAGCTGTTCATGGAAAAATAAGAACTCCACTGAAAATAAGTCCTAACAAATTTTTGGGAGGAAAATTTAATATAAGACCCTGTCTTATATTCACGTAAACACGATATTGGTGAGTGATGGGTATGTGACCCCCTGGGATCTGATACTGATAAACTCGCCATGGCTATTTAGCCGGCAGAAAATCCCTGTAAGGCTGGTTTCACACTACCATTTTTTGGTATCTGTGAATCTAGCTGAAATTGGATGCACCCACATCTGTTTTCGGCCCCATTGACTTTTAATGGGACCGCCAGCACTTGCGGGTGCATGCAGTTCTTCAGGGTTCCACCTGATCTGGGTGTTCATGGTTTTTGCACTGAGACCAAAAATGCATTTTGGAGCGATTTTGGGCTCCGTGACAAAACCGTTAACACCCGGATCTGGGGCAATCAATGTGCATTAAATTACAATGGAGCTCTATTGAACCCAGACCTGGCAGAACCCAAATCCAGCTGGATCAGGGTTTTTGGTCTGAGCATGCCCAGAACTAAGGGGGTGTTTCTTTTTCCACTGAATCCAGCTAAAAAGGTATGCAGCCGGATGTAACTGTCTGCTCCTGTACCGGTATTATCAGTAAATCATGAGACAGATCAGTAATGATACTTGTGTGGGTGCATCTAATTTGTCAATTGTAGGTGATTATGGGGGAATATAGTGAGATGCAGGGTTTATCTGCATCACCCTGGATTCAAAAATAATGGTAGAGTGAAATTAGCCTAACAGACAGTGGTGCTGCCTGTACTTACAGTGGGTACAGCAAGTATTCAGACCCCTTTAAATGTTTCACTCTATGTTTCATTGCAGCCATTTGGTAAATTCAAAAGAGTTCATTTTTTTCTCATTAATATGCATTCTGCACCCCATCTTCACTGAAAAAAACAGAAATGTAGAAATTTTTGCAAATTTATTAAAAAAGAAAACTGAAATATCACATGGTCATAAGTATTCAGACCCTTTGCTCAGACTCTCACATTTAAGTCACATGCTGTCCATTTCCTTGTGATCCTCCTTAGGATTGTTCTACTCCTTCATTGGAGTCCAGCTGTGTTTAATTAAACTGATAGGACTTGATTTGGAAAGGCACGCACCTGTCTATAGAAGACCTCACAGCTCACAGTGCATGTCAGACCAAATGAGAATCATGAGGTCAAAGGAACTGCCCAAGGAGCTCAGAGACAGAATTGTGGCAAGGCACAGATCTGGCCAAGGTTACAAAAGAACCTCTGCAGTACTCAAGGTTCCTAAGTGCACAGTGGCCTCCATAATCCTTAAATGGACCTGGTTGTACAGCCAAACTGAGCAATCATAAAGAAGAGCCTTGGTGAGAGAGTTAAGAAGAGCCCCAATATCACTGTGGCTGAGCTCCAGATATGCAGTAGGGAGATGGGAGAAAGTTCCACAAAGTCAACTATCACTGCAGCCCTCCACCAGTCAGGCCTTTATGGCAGTGTGGTCTGACGGAAGCCTCTCTTCAGTGCAAGACATGAAAGCCTGCATGACATTTACTAAAAAATACATGAAGGACTCCCAGACTATAAGAAATAAAATTCTTTGGTCTAATGAGACAAAGATAGAACTTTTTGGTGATAATTCTAAGCGGTATGTGTGGAGAAAACCAGGCACTGCTTATCACCTCTCCAATACAATCCCAACAGTGAAACATGATGGCAGCATCATGCTATAAGGGGTGTTTTTCAGCTGTAGGGACAGGATGACTGATTGCAATTGAAGGAAACATGAATGCGGCCAAGTACAGAGATATCCTGGATGAATACCTTCCAGAGTGCTATGGACCTTAGACTTGGCCGAAGGTTCACCTTAAACAAGACAATGACCCTAAGCACAAAACTAAAATAACAAAGGAGTGGCTTCACAACAACTCTGTGACCATTCCTGAGGAATGCCCTGAGGAAGGTGCTGGGACAGCACCGAAATGCGTTGGTGTGATGAAATAAAGAACTTTTGATGGTAATAACCTCTTGTGGATTCCTTGGATAAAGAGCAGCAGCGCGGACCGTGGATACCATTCCAGTTTTATCTCCTGTGACCATTCCTGACTGGCCCAGCCAGAGCCCTGACCTAAACCCAATTGAGTATCTCTGGAGAGACCTGAAAATGGCTCCACCAACGTTCACCATCCAACCTGACAGAACTGGAGAGGGTCTGCAAGGATGAATGGTAGAGGATCCCTAAATCCAGGGAGGAAAAACTTGTTACATCATTCCTAAAAAGACCCATGGCTGCACTAGCTCAAAAGGTGCAAATACTCAATACTGAGCAAAGGGGCTGAATACTTATCATCAATACTGAGCAAAGGGGCTGAATACTTATCATCAATACTGAGCAAAGGGGCTGAATACTTATGACCATGTGATATTTCAGTTTTTCTATTTTAATAAATTTGCAAAAATTTCTACACTTCAGTTTTTTTCAGTAAAGATGGTGTGCAGAGTGCACAATAATGAGAAAAAATGAACTTTTTTGAATTTATCAAATGACTGCAATGAAACAAAGAGTGAAAAATATAAAGGGGTCTGAATACTTTCCGTACTCACTGTATGTTGTTCTTTGGATAGACTGGATTCCTAGAGGTGGAGATAAGTATTTGTTAGGTTTGTGTAATGGATCTGAATTTCAAGCTCCCCTTATTTTCTATAATGTCAGAAAATTTGCAGGCAACAATGAAAGGAATGCGCACGTCATGTGAAGAAACTCTAGGCCCAGTTACACACAGATAATTGTGCAGAGATTGTTCACAGATCTCTGGTTGCAGTGAAATCATGGACACATTGTTCCATTTTGTGGCCTTAAGTGTCTGTAGGATCTGCTCACTATACACTAATGTCTAAGGAGGAGTAGTGGTGGTTATGTCAGCCTTCCTTCTGGGAGGGGTTGTACCTTCTGCTATAGGAAGTAACAGGAGGCCCTGTCAGAACTAAGACTCTGTTCCTATGAGCCAGATAGGCAGCCAACATGGAGCTCAGCACAGGTCTGCTCCTGGGGGTCATCCTGCTGGCTTACTTATGGTGGAAGACGTCTCGTCCTAAGGATTTCCCGCCTGGACCTGCACCCCTACCTGTGTTTGGCAACATGCTGCAGATGGACTTCTCTAATCCCCTTCAGAATCTGAAGAAAGTAAGTACCAAGTATAGTATAGGGTGTGAGGACTGCAGGGCGGCTTGTATTAATCCATCATGAAGGTGAATGTACAGTATTTGTTCTGTTATACAGAACGTATTTACCTGTTTAGGTATTTTATATACAATCTTCATATAGAAGTTATATATTTAGGTGCAAAGGAAAATACAGAATTCTCATATAAGGAAGTATGTGCGAGTACATATACATATATACAGTATGAGTCCTGGCTTTATTTGCTTCATCTCTTCATAATACGCTGTCCACAGCAATAGTATTGTCAGTGATAAAGTGACAAATATGTGGATATGACACTGGACTTAGGACCAGTTTATGACGTTTTTAGAATTTTGAAGAAGATAGAAACTCTCGCTGCATTGGGGCTCACAATCTACATTCCCTATCACAGAGGTGTATCTAGGATTCCTGGCACCTGGGTCAAGAATACAGTTTGCGACCCTACCCCCCCAAGTAGTCTGAGTAGTCATGTGACCAATCATCCATATGCGATTTCTCACTTGCAGTCAGGTGCTCTTCCTAAAGGCCCTTTCACATCAGCGTTTTTTTCAAATCGCGGCAGATGCGGTGAAAAAACCGCATCTGCCGCTATTACCACATACCGGCTGCACTTACGGCACGGTTGCGGCGCGGTTGCGGTAAACGCCATACAAGGTATAGGCGGACTTGCGGCAGATGCGGTCAGCCGCGGTTTTTTTCGCGGCCGCACCTGCCGCAAGTGCAAAACCGCACTTGCCGCACCTGCTGCAAGTCCGCCTATACCTTGTATGGCGTTTACCGCAACCGCGCCGCAACCGTGCCGCAAGTGCCGCAAGTGCCGGTATGCGGTAATCGCGGCAGATGCGTTTTTTTCACCGCATCTGCAGCGATTTGAAAAAAACGCTGATGTGAAAGGGCCCTAATTCTCTCAATGTTCAGTGAAAAACAGAGAAGCAGGAAAAGAAGCTGTTAGGCTGGTTTCACACTACAGATTTTTTAAATCCGATGCTGTCCGATAAAAATCAAACAGCATCGGACCAATTTTGGGCCCCATGCAGCCCTATGGGCATCGGACCGAATCGGATGTGCACTAAATGCCATCCGATTTGGTCCGATCCGATTCTGTCCGATTTTTTTTATCAGTGCATGCTCCGATTTTTGCACTGAAAATAAAATCGGACAAAATCGGATCGGACCAAATCAGATGGCATTTAGTGCACATCCGATCCGACCCGATCAATTTATCATGGGGCCCTATGGAGCAGGGTCCGAGGAAACATCTGATGTCTCCTCGGACCCGATTTTACTGTACTGAGCATGCTCAGTACAGTAAAAATGCTCCAAACTGGGAGCGCAGGGGTTAAAAAAAAAAAAGTTTATGCTTACCGAGCCCCGAGCCCCCGCCGTCTCCAGCCGTCTTCCTGCAGGCTTCCCGGTGGCTCCCGCAGGCTCCCAGTGTCTGCAGAGGTCTTCTTCTGCTGTACAGGACCTGCGGTGATGTCACAGTCACGTGACAGCAGGTTACCATGGTGTAACCTGCTGTCACGTGACTGTGACATCACCACAGGTCCTGTACTACAGTAGAAGACCTCTACAGACACCGGGAGCCTGCAGCAAGACGGCTGGAGACGGCGGGGGCTCGGGGAGAGGTGAGCATAAAATGTTTTTTTTATTTTTATTCTGGAGGACAGGGGAAAGGAGGGGGAGTACTGGGGGACATGAGGGGGCCACACAGGGGACGTGAGGGGGCCACACAGGGGAGAACAGGGGGGGACACAGGGGACGTGAGGGGGCCACACAGGGGACGTGAGGGGGCCACACAGGGGACATGAGGGGGCCACACAGGGGAGAAGAGGGGGGGACACAGGGGACGTGAGGGGGCCACACAGGGGACATGAGGGGGCCACACAGGGGAGAAGAGGGGGGGGACACAGGGGACGTGAGGGGGCCACACAGGGGACATGAGGGGGCCACACAGGGGACATGAGGGGGCCACACAGGGGACGTGAGGGGGCCACACAGGGGAGAAGAGGGGGGGACACTGGGGACATGAGGGGGCCACAGAGGGGAGAGGAGGGGGGACACACAGAGGGGGAAACAGGGGTGAGAGGGGAAAAAGAGGGGTGATGAGGGGGACACACAGGGGAGATGAGGGGGAGCACCAGGGGAGAACAGCTGTGACAACTGACAGCAACTGATCCTGCAGAATGTCGGATTGGATGCCTATTTGGCATCCGACTGCAGGGATCAGTTTAGATCCGATGATGTCCGATTTATATCGGACAGCATCGGATTTTAAAAAATCGTTATGTGAAAGTAGCCTAAAATAACTATAATATATGTTATAGTATAAAAATCACATGTGAGTGGAGTGGCCATGTGATGACTGCTCGAATCGGCAAGAGCGGAATTCTGAGCGTGAGTATATTACACGCTGTTAGGATTGGGCTCCAGGGCTTAATGTTATAAATAAAGGGCCTGTCCAGGTTCGAGATGAGTCTGTAGTCCCTTCTTGGTGACTGCAGGCCTCTGAATCTCACAGCACGTACACTGCACACTTTCAGGATTCTCCCGTGCTAATGGTAAGATTGGACGACATGTAAACACAAGTATGCGATTTGTATACTTCTGGCCACATTCTGACTAGATATTTCCAGCCTCAACTCATTTTCATTGATCGAAGCCTTGCACATCTAATCAGCACATTACTCATTACTGCATGTATATACATTGCATACTTGTGGTTTTGTAACCTCCTACTCTCACTGCTGGAACCAGAGAATCTTGACAGCAAGCAGTGTGCGCACTGAGAGAATTCAGAAGTATGTGCATGGCCCCAGGCCAGGGTATGGGGTACTGGGAACCAGGCTGTTAAACAGTTCTGGTGAGTCACAGGGGTCGAGACCTGGCTCCATTGCCCTGGGTGCACCTTTTAAAAGGAAGGATTCTGGCATGGTAGGGAAAAGAGTTGATGAAAGGGGTAGCTAGTCATGACACCACCCATGGTATGTGGCTATTAGTGGCCACCGCTGCTGCAGAACCTCTGGGGATGATGGACTGGCAGCTGGGATGGAGCGGCTCACCAGGGGTAGAGCGGATCCCCAGGGCAGTGGAGGTAGTAAGGGTGCGGGGTGCAGGATGGCAAGTGCAAAGCAACAGACAGACTCGTGGTCTGTTGGTTCCTCAGTCCCTTTAGTGGTGCACTGTTAGTCCGACAGACGATATTATGCTGAGTCCTTGCACCTGAAAAAAACTCGGGGTTGTCCTCACTCAGCAAGTTCTAAAGCCTCCCTGCTGTGCTTTGTTGCAGGTCCCTGCTGCTGCTTTAGCTATGCTGCTGGCCCTCTCACTCCTGCTGGGTCCCAGTACAGCAGGCAACTCTAGTCTTTCTCTAGCCCCATGTCTCAAGCAGCTGTTCCTGGGCTCTCTATGCTGCTTTGCCTCCGGGCAAAGTGTGGCTGGGGAACTTGGAATCCTCCCCCACCTTCTGGTATTGGTTGCTGGGTCGTTAGGCCCTGCACAGCCTCGGACTCCGGTGTCCGTTCTGTGGTGCTTCTCCTCTGGGGTAAGCACGGTACTGCTCTGCTCCCCAGGTTCCTCTCCACTTCCTCAGACTCTTGCCTTGGGCCGTTAAGCTAGGTTTAGCTACACTGGGACGAGTTTAGTGCAGCTACCAGTCCACAGGATGTCTTCCTCAGTCCTCCTAGGAACTGAACTAACTAACTCAGCCCCAGACCAGAATTTATAGGGGAGCTCACCCTGAAGCCAGGTCTTGGCCTCCCCCTTCAAGCCTGGAGACAGAAAGGTGTTGTGTGCTTTGGGTTTTGCCTGGTGTGAAGTCCCTCTGTTGCTCTCAAGCATGACACTACCACCTGAGGGCGATAATGACACTGTGGCACTTGGACCCTGGGGACGGTGCCACATCAGCAGTCACATAGAGTTACACAGAGTGACTGCACACTTATCACAAACTTGGACAATCCCTTTAATGCTCTTAACAAATAAAAACATAATAACCATGGCATAAAACTTTATTAACTTAGCCATATCTAATGTAATCTTACAAGTTATGGATTGTTACATATGTCCAGGATCAGAACCAATAACAGCACAAAACTACATCACCAGAGCCCTCATCAGTACAGAAATTCTAATATATAAAAACTCTTATCATTATCATTAAAGAAATACAGTTGTGGCCAAAAGTATTGACACCCCTGCAATTCTGTCAGATAATACTCAGTTTCTTCCTGAAAATGATTGCAATCACAAATTCTTTGGTATTATTATCTTCATTTAATTTGTCTTCAATGAAAAAACACAAAAGAGAATGAAGCAAAAAGCAAAACATTGATCATTTCACACAAAACTCCAAAAATGGGCCAAACAAAAGTATTGGCACCCTCAGCCTAATACTTGGCTGCACAACCTTTAGCCAAAGTAACTGCGATCAACCGCTTCCGGTAACCATCAATGAGTTTCTTACAATGCTCTGCTGGAATTTTAGACCATTCTTCTTTGGCAAACTGCTCCAGGTCCCTGATATTTGAGGGGTGCCTTCTCCAAACTGCCATTTTTAGATCTCTCCACAGGTGTTATATGGGATTCAGGTCTGGACTCATTGCTGGCCACCTTAGAAGTCTCCAGTGCTTTCTCTCAAACCATTTTCTAGTGCTTTTTGAAGTGTGTTTTGGGTCATTGTCCTGCTGGAAGACCCATGACCTCTGAGGGAGTCCCAGCTTTCTCACACTGGGCCCTACATTATGCTGCAAAATGTGTTGGTAGTCTTCATAATGCCATGCACACGGTCAAGCAGTCCCGTGCCAGAGGCAGAAAAGCAACACCAAAACATCAGGGAACCTCCGCCATGTTTGACTGTAGGGACCGTGTTCTTTTCTTTGAATGCCTCTTTTTTTCTCCTGTAAACTCTATGTTGATGCCTTTGCCCAAAAAGCTCTACTTTTGTCTCATCTGACCAGAGAACATTCTTCCAAAACGTTGTAGGCTTTCTCAGGTAACTTTTGGCAAACTCCAGCCTGGCTTTTTTATGTCTCGGGTAAGAAGTGGGGTTTTCCTGGGTAATTTACCATACAGTCCCTTTTCATTCAGACACCGACGGATAGTACGGGTTGACACTGTTGTACCCTCGGACTGCATGGCAGCTTGAACTTGTTTGGATGTTAGGCAAGGTTCTTTATCCACCATCCGCACAATCTTGCGTTGAAATCTCTCTTCAATTTTCCTTTTCCGTCCACATCTAGGGAGGTTAGCCACAGTGCCATGGGCTTTAAACTTCTTGATGACACTGCGCACGGTAGACACAAGAACATTCAGGTCTTTGGAGATGGACTTGTAGCCTTAGGATTGCTCATGCTTCCTCACAATTTGGTTTCTCATGTCCTCAGACAGTTCTTTGGTCTTCTTTCTTTTCTCCATGCTCAATGTGGTACACACAAGGACACAGGACAGAGGTTGAGTCAACTTTAATCCATGTCAACTGGCTGCAAGTGTGATTTAGTTACTGCCAAGATGCCTGATGAAAACTGCAAGGTTGAAACGTTGTACCACATAGCTTACGTAAAGCTGCTTTTTCACCATTGTGACTTGGAGTGCTGCCTGTCTTTTTGGATTCTTTGTCTTGCTGCAGTTGAGCCCTGCTACAGGAAGTATTGCACCCGTTTTTACTGATTTTTTGGTTGTGCTGATTCTATTTTTTGTCTATACTGCCAAGACCTGTTAGGTGCAACAGGTAAGTTACAGGTGCTGTTAATTTCACATTTTAGAGAAGCATCAAATGATTTTTCTAACAGTGCCAATACTTTTGTCCACCCCCTTTTTTATGTTTGGTGTGGAATTATATCCAATTTGGCTTTAGGACAATTCTTTTTGTGTTTTTTCATTGAAGACAAATTAAATGAAGATAATAATACCAAAGAATTTGTGATTGCAATCATTTTCAGGAAGAAACTGCGTATTATCTGACAGAATTGCAGGGGTGTCAATACTTTTGGCCACAACTGTACATCCATAACCCTTATCAGTACAAACACTATATCAAAACTCTCAGTACAGAAATACATCTATATAACCCCCATCAGTACAGAAACACCATGTCAAAACCTTCATCAGTACAGAAATGAATCACTACACTCAACAGAAATAGAGAAATACATCAGCAAAACCCTCATCAGTGCAGAAACACTATGTCAAAACCTTCATGAGTACAGAAATACATCACCAGACCCACCAGAGATACAGAAATATATCACCAGAACCCTCATCAGTGCAGAAACACAGCATCAAAACCCTCTTCAGTACAGAAATACATCCATATAACTCCCATCAGTACAAAAACACTATGTCAAAACCCTCATCAGTACAGAAGTACATCACCAGACCAACCAGAGATAAAGAAATACATACCGTATATACTCGAGTATAAGCCGACCCGAGTATAAGCCGAGGCCCCTAATTTTACCCTCTAAAACTAGGGAAATGTATTGACTCGAGTATAAGCCTAGGGTGAGAAATCAAGCAGACTCTCATCATGGTAAATGGCCCCCCATTATTGGTATATAGTCCCCCATTACTGGTATATAGTCTCCCATCACTGGTATATTGCACCCTCTTCACTGGTATACAGCCCCCATCAGTGGTATACAGGCCCCCATCAGTGGTATACAGGCCCCCATCAGTGATATGCAGGCCCCATCAGTGGACAGCCCCCTATTAGTAGTATACAGCCCCCCATTAGTGGTATACAGGCTCCATCAGTGGACAGCCCCCATTAGTGGTATACAGCCCCCCATTAGTGGTATACAGGCCCCCATTGGTGGTATACAGGCCCCCATTAGTGGTATACAGGCCCCATCAGTGGACTGCCCCCATTAGTGGTATACAGCCCCTCATTAGTGGTATACAGGCCCCATAAGTGGACAGCACTCATTAGTGGTATACAGCCCCCATTAGTGGTATACAGGCCCCCATTAGTGGTATACAGGCCCCATTAGTGGTATATGCCCCCCATTAGTGGTATACAGGCCCCATAGTAGGTTACAGCCCCCCATGCTGCGGGACACCTTAAAATAATAAAACATTCATCTGCGTCCTCCAGTCCCTGCTTCTTCCTGCTTTCGCCGGCTTCTATTGCTATGACCGGCGCAGCAGTGATGACGTCATCGCTGCTGCGCCGATCACATGATGCCGGACAGCCTTTGTTATTAATATGATAAAAGAGCACACTTCTTTCTTCTGCTCCGCGGTGTATGGAGCTCGCAAAACTGGTTCACGTCAGCTCATCACTGATAAGGAGCCTCAAACCAACCTTGCGCATGCGCAATGCGAGGTCCGCAGTACTCTCAAATGGGTGTACTGACGTCAGTATAGCCAGATATGACGCGATTAGCGTCATAGCGGCTATACCGCGTATTTAGGTGAGCGGAGGATCTCTGTTCTTTAGCATGCCCATCGGGGCGTGAATAATTACGATGCAGGCGGCGAGGAGCAGAAACAGGGAACGCCTTTTGAGACTTCTCAAGCTCTGAGAAGTCGTAGTTCTGAAGGTAATATAATGACTTTTCTATTCTTTATAAATACAGAGTATTCGGACAAAGGGATGCCTAGAAATGTGTTAGGCTGCTGAAGGGACAGGTCTTAGGAGGCTGGGGGGGTGATTTTTAGGGGTCAGGTTCCCTTTTAGCATCATTTTCAATGCGTTTTTACAAATATTTTTCGTTCTGTTTTCCCGTTGATTACATATGTTACATGCTTTCCTCCTGATATTTTCTTGCCTTGTATGGAAGCCTATAAGTAAAAAAAATACATGAATAAAGAAAAAATCAAAGTAAGCAATGTTATAAAAAAAAGAACAAAACACGTTTCATGTAACAATTGGGCTCAGCGATTTTGTGCAAATAAACATCCAGAAAAAAGGAAAATGAACTGTTGCATGTCTCTTACTTATTGACTACTAGTAACATTGTTTTAAACCTAGAACCAGGGCTGTGGAGTCGGTAATCCGAACCTCTGATTCCGACTTTGACTCCACAGCCTTGTGTAGAACCAAGTTACTACTTAGGTTAACATTTGTCACCATAGAGTTGCAGTAACACAAATACTTATGTAATATGGTGTACACACGGATGTTCTTCAGCTCTTCTATGGTAAAATATTTTAAAAGATTGTGCTGTTTTTAACTTATATTGTCATATGGCATTTATATGGCGTTGGATGGGAAATGTTCCCAGTTATATAGTGAGATTATTGGGTATTTTCTACCTTTCACACTAAACACCATTCTTACTCCTTGGTCAGTTTTCGGAGAAATATGGTCCAGTGTACGGCCTCTCTCTGGGATTTACTCCGGCTGTGGTGGTACGAGGATTTAAAGACCTTAAAGAAGTTCTTGTGACTAAGGGTGTTGAGTTTGCAGACAGACCTCAGAACAGGATATCAGAAGTCATCTCTGGTAGAAAAGGTAAATGCTGTATAGACTGTTCTAATATTTCTGTCCAGCTTAGACTTCTAGGTGGAATAATGATAATGGATAAATCCATACATGTTACAGATCATATTACAAAATGGCTACACAAGCAAACAATTTCCAATTTCATCCATTCAGTCGTGTCCGACTATTGGATACCATGTGAACCATTTTCCCTCAAGCTTCTCTGTCACAGTATCTTTCATTTCTCTGATTCTCATTCCCGTGTCTGCCATGATGGTGTCCAGCCAATGGGTCTTAAGTCTTCCACGACCTCTACTGTCACTGACCATACCAAACATCATGTCCTTCTCGAGGGAACTATTTCTCATCTCATGGCCGAAATAAGACAGTTTCTGTTTTATGACTTTTCTTACCAGGGATGTCTGTGGATTGCTATGTTCAAGAACAGCCTTATTTGTGATCTTGGCTGTCCATGGGATTTCTAGGAGTCAGCTCATCTCTTTCTTTGATCACTCTTTGTCAAAGTCTACTTCTCGCACCCATACAATGTGATTGGGAATGCAATGGCTGTGACTTATCTTTGTTTGGTGGTGATCTAAATGTCCTTGCACCCACAGTTGCTCCATGTTCATCATTGCCGCATAACCCATTACAAGCCACCTTTTGATTTGAGCTGTAGAGCCGCCATTACAATCAGTGAGGAACCCCAGGAAGATGAAACTGTCTATCACTTTTATTTCTTCATTGTCGATCTTCGGATTCACCTTCGCTAGTCTTCATTTTGTTCTTCTTCACATTCAGATGCAAACTAAACTTCTTGCTTTCTTCTCTAAGCCTTAAGGTCAGCTTCCTCAGATCCTTCACATTTCAGCCAAAAGGGTGGTATCATCTTTTTCTCTACAATCTCTATGTGGAAGTGATCATGAGGAAGCTCGACTTGAATGAACCATCAGTTGGCCTGAGGATAGGTGGAAAGTTCATTAATAACCTGATATATGCAGATGAACCATAATCAACAGTAATCTACTCTATAATTGCCGTAGGCATTTTCGTGTCGGCCCCCGAAATCGCCGTGGCTTTGTCACGCTGTGACGTCACCACGCGCGAGCAATGGCCGCGAAGCGGCCATTGCGAGTCGCTGGCCGAAAATAGAACCAGAGGGTCGGCTACAAAGTCAGCGATTTACCGCTGAGGTAGCGCGAGCAATGGCCGCGAGGCCATTGCGAGTCGCTACCTCAGCTGCCGCACGTCCCACTATACTTTCAATGGGGATTCATTGCGACTCGCTGTGTAGCGCGAGCAATGGCCGCGAGGCCATTGCGAGTCGCTACGTCAGCCGCCGCAAGTCCCCTTATACGTTGCATGGGTAGTGCAAGCATTGCGAGTATCATCATCATCATCATCATCATCATCATCATCATCATCATCATCATCATCATCATCATCATCATTTAGCGATTTACCGCTGAGGTAGCGCGAGCAATGGCCGCGAGGCCATTGCGAGTCGCTACCTCAGCTGCCGCAACTCCCCCTATACTTTCAATGGGGATCTATTGCGAGTCGCTGGGTAGTGCAAACATTGCGAGTCGCTATCACAGATCATCATCAATCATACTACTACTACTGGCCGCACAGACCCCCCCCCCCCCAATGGCCGCACAGACCCCCCCCCCCCCCCCCAATGCCCACAGCCCGCCCAATCCCATGGCCGCACAGACCCCCCCCCCCAATGGCCGCACAGACCCCCCCCTCCCCCCTCAATGGCCGCACAGCCCCCCCCCCTCAATGTCCCAAAGTCAGCTGTGACCGCCTGGCCCTGGGACACTGGCTGCCAAGCACACGTCAGCTGGTAGGCTCCCATCACTTACCCACTGAGGACGGATCACTTCCAGCACCTCTTCACATGCCAGTGCTCTGAACTTCTGAATCGTCCTCTCCTCACTCAGACACCTGGCAGGTTCCAGCCTACTCACTCCCAGCTGCAACCCAGTGAGTCAATCAGCACATCTTCACTCATGTGATTAACCCCCTGTGCACCATTCAGGTTTAGCCCAGCAAAGCACTCCAAAAAGTATTGAACACACCCCAATAAGTATTGAACGCGCCCCAAAAAGTATTGAACGCACCCCAATAAGTATTGAAGGCGCCCCAAAAAGTATTGAACGCGCCCCAAAAAGTATTGAACACACCCCAATAAGTATTGAACGCGTCACAATAAGTATTGAACGTGCCCCAAAAAGTATTGAACACACCCCAATAAGTATTGAACGCGCCCCAAAAAGTATTGAACGTGCCCCAAAAAGTATTGAACGCACCCCAATAAGTATTGAACGCGCCCCAAAAAGTATTGAACGCACCCCAATAAGTATTGAACGCACCCCAATAAGTATTGAACGCGCCCCAAAAAGTATTGAACGCACCCCAATAAGTATTGAACGCGCCCCAAAAAGTATTGAACGTGCCACAAAAAGTATTGAACGCGTCCCAATAAGTATTGAACACACCCCAATAAGTATTGAACACACCCCAATAAGTATTGAACGCGCCACAAAAAATATTGAACGCACCCCAATAAGTATTGAACGCGCCACAAAAAGTATTGAACGCGTCCCAATAAGTATTGAACACACCCCAATAAGTATTGAACGCGCCCAAAAAAGTATTGAACGCGCCCCAATAAGTATTGAACGCGCCCCAAAAAGTATTGAACGCGCCCCAAAAAGTATTGAACACACCCCAATAAGTATTGAACGCCCCCCAAAAAGTATTGAACAGGCCCAAAAAGCATTGAACGCGCCCAAAAAGCATTGAACGCGCCCCAATAAGTATTGAACGCACCCCAAAAAGCATTGAACGCGCCCCAATAAGTATTGGACCCCCCCAAAAAGTATTGGACCCCCCAAAAAAAGTATTGGACTCCCCCAAAAAGTAGCTATCTACTATATAATTGCCGTAGGCATTTTTGTGTCGGACCCCGAAAACGCCGTGGCTATGTCACGCTGTGACGTCACCACGCGCGAGCAATGGCCACGCCGCACTGCGAGTCGCTGGCTGAGTGCGACCACTTGCGGCGCGGTTGCGGTAATCCCCTTAGAAAGTATAGGGGGACTTGCGGCAGGTGTGGCAAGTGCGGTTTTGCCGCACCTGCCGCAAGTCCCCCTATACTTTCTATGGGGATTACCGCAACCGCGCCGCAGATGCGGTTTTTAAATAAAATAAAATAATTTTAATACAAATAAATTTTCATAAAATAACAAATAATAAATACATTTAATAATAAAAATAGTAAAAAAACAAAACAAAATAAATAATAAAATAAAAAATTCCTATCTACTATATTGGATTATTATTTGAAAATCTAAAAAAAAAAAAAAATATTCTAGACACCCGATGCATTTGCATCGGGCTCACAGCTAGTATAAAATATTACTATAAAACAGAGTAACTTGATTCTTATGACTATTGATGTAATTCACATTGATGTAATCTATAATTTTTTTCTACTTCTGTGTATTTTGAATATATGTAAATTGTATGTTATTCTGTTAACTATAAAATATATTTCATTACTTCATCCAGGGATAGTTGTTGCTCCCTATGGGAGGGGATGGAAGGAGCACAGACGTTTCACCCTTTCTACCCTACGGAACTTTGGACTAGGAAAAAAGTCCATGGAGGAAAGAATTTGTGAAGAAAGTGTACACCTTATTGAAGAATTTAGGAAAAATAAAGGTATATTAATACACGTCCACTAGAATAGATCAATCTATTGAGCAACTTGAGGCTGTGGAAAAATGTAGGGACGTTTGCTGTTTTTATGCCATGTTTGCCTAGCGCCTACAAAATAAGTGGAGTTGGGGAGTGACTGGGCATGGCGCTCATAACATTCTTGACCAGTCTTATTCTAGTCTCCGATTGGGGTAAGGTTTGTGGCAAGGTGCACATGGAGATACATGCCACTTTGTACCTTGTATGATGTATTAGCAGGCGTCCGTCTCTTAGTAAATCAGTCATCTCACACTACAATCTGCTACCTCATCAAGATCGATGTCAAAAACAAAGCTCTTAATGTACGTGCAATATGAGATACAACTAGAAAGTAAGTAATATACTGTACGTCCAGGACCTACACACTCATAAGTGAGCATCTAATTCTTTGTAAAATGGCACGTGAAGGGTTCTCCAATTTATTTTGGTGGAGGAGGGGGGATTCTCACCAAAATGTATCAGACAAAGCCACATATAGACCAAAATCAGTTTACTTCCCTAGTATATGAACCCTTTGCTTAATTTGCCTGAATTAATATATTTTTTAAACAAAAGAACTAATTTAACGTAGTAAATTTCCATACTTGATTTTTCAGATTCTCTGTATGATCCACACTATCTACTAGAAAATGCTGTGTCCAACATTATTTGTTCCATTGTGTTTGGAAGACGCTATGATTACGATGATTCAACGTTTCGAAATATTCTTAATCTTGTGCGTGAAAACATGAAAATGGCAACTCAATTCTGGGCTCAGGTATGGAAATGTTTGTAATGGTCCCACATTAATAACTAAAGGGGTTTTCTATTTTTTTTTAAATACCCTACTGCCATACTCTAATACTTCATAATATAACCTTTTGAATCCATGATATGGGTATGAGCTAACTTGACAGTCTTATCAGCTGTATTGTGACTGCAGTGTAGGCCACGCCCCTGAAGAAGGAGCTGCCTAACAACGAGCATATGTGTGGTTCAGAATCAGCCTACTGAGGACATCTTGTGGAAGTTTTTTTTTAAAGGTGTTACCTTCCTGATTTCATTAATAAAGTATATTTGAAAGTTGGAAGCTTAAATCAGATCAGAGTACGGAGCTAGTCTGATCCTTCTCCAAAGGCGAGGGAAGGCTAGGCTATGACTTGGATTGTGTTTTATAATGACCCCATTGCAGTGGCCCCAGTATAATTGACTTATCTCAATTTCTTGTCTTAGATATATAATGCATTTGGATTCGTCAAGCATCTTCCTTTACCACACCAGAAGATTTTCAGAAATGTAAAGATTTTTTTAGGTTTTCTCAGGGAGGTTTTAGAAGAGCATAAAAGAACCCGTGTACCTGATCAACCACGAGACTACATAGACTGCTATTTAGATGAAATGGACAAGGTAAATCCATGTTATGTATCAAAAATAGCTGAAAAGAGAATTTATTAGTCACTCCTACATCAGATAGTGTTTTTGATTGTATAGTTTAGGTTTTTCTAGATTCATGAAGACATTGACTTAATATTTCTAACCTTCCATAGGAGCAGAAAGATGCTAACAAGTCTACATTTGATGATGAGAATCTGTTCACATGTGTGGGAGATCTTTTGTGGCCGGCACAGAGACCACATCTGCCAGTTTAGAGTGGTGTCTTCTTTATATGATGCTGAATCCTGATATTCAAGGTAAAAGTTTATAATTGTATTTTGTCTACTGCTTATTTCCTCAAGATTTCTCGATATCATGCTTGATTTCAATCATTTTATGCTAGAAAAGTGTAGGGAAGAAATAAACAAGATTCGAGGAACGAGAGACCATCTTGAGTACGAGGACAGGTTAAACATGCCGTACACGCAGGCTGTCCTACAAGAAGTCCAACGCTTTGCCTCTGTAGTACCACTGGGTGTGGCTCACTGTTCCTCCAAAGATATACAATTAAATGGCTATACTATCCCAAAGGTAAGTAAAATGCTTCAATTATTAGAAAAGAATTGATGAGTAGATTTTTGAGTAGCCCATTTGACAATAGTAAAGAGATTGCAGAATATTTATCTAGCTCATCCAATCCACCTTTATACCTACTCCTTTTCATACAGACTTAAACATTAACTTATCACTTTTTATTTCTATCCAGGGGATCACAATAATCACAGATCTGTCCTCACTGCATTATGATGAGGGTCAATGGAAGTTCCCATATGAGTTTAATCCTGACAACTTTCTGAACAAGGATGGAGAGCTGAAGAAGGTTGACTCCTTTTTACCATTTTCGGCAGGTAACTCAGGTCAAAAGAAAAATGACTGACTTGTGTAATGTCTAAAAGAAAAGGGTTATTTAATTTTTAAATGAAGACTTGATAATTACTATGCCACCATTACATGTTAAAGGGAACCTGTCAGGTCGTTCTATGCCCTTCCGCTATCACTACCTGTCCCTGCACCTTCCTAGCTGATCCCTAACCATCCCTGTCTGCTCTAAAAGGGCCCTATAAAGATTGAGAACAATGATTTATAAAGTCACATACCTTCTCCATTCGGAGACTGGAAGGGCGAGCTCCAGGGCTGCATTCTCTCCCTCTCGCTGGCTTTCAGGACACCGCTGGGTGTCATCGTTTTGAGTTTTGTTCCTCCTCCTGCTTGAAATTCTTGCTTTGTCCGATCATGTGATGCCTAGCCGGAACTCATATCCGGTCCAGTGAATTGTGGGGGTTGATCACGTGGTACGGCCCAGTTCCGGCACATTCACAGTGCACATATTGAATCCACGCACCCCACAATGCACCGGAGCTGATATGACGTTCCAGCAGGCATCACATGATCAGACGAGGCAGGAATGTCAAGCAGGAGGACAAGACATGGAATGATGATGCCAGTGGGGCATCCTGAAGCCAGTAAGGAGGAGAGAATGTAGCCCCGGAGCTTGCGCTTCCAGTCTCTGAATGGAGACAGTATGTGACTTCATAAATAATCTTTCTCAATCTTTATAGGGCTCTTTTAGAGCAGAGAGGGATGGTTAGGAAGGTGCAGGCACAGGTTCCCTTTCAAGAGTTCCCATCACAATGTCAAATGTGTCAGATTTGGCTCTTAATTTATTCACGCTGCTCCCCTGAGTATCCTGATTTATTTATTTTTTTTAAATCCACCATACAGGTCTAGAGATAGAGGCCATTTTAGTTAGTGCTAACTTTTATCATCTTTACCAAGGGGGCAGTACTCTTCAGGTAACTAATGTGGTACAGCCTAAACACACCCCAGATAATCCTGTATGCCATGCCCCTTCAATAAAGATGATAAAAAGACCCATATATCTGGAACCGTATAATGCATTTAAATTAACCCCTATGCCCGAAACCTGTTTTGACCTTCATGACCAGGCCATTTTTTACCAGTGTCACCTTTATGAGGTTATACTTTGGAACGCTTCAGTGGATCCCAGTAATTCTGAGATTGTTTTTTGTGACATATTGGACTTCATGTTATGGTAAATTTAGGATGATATTTTTTGTGTTTATTTGAGAAAATATTGAACATTTGACAAATATTTAGAAAATTGTACAATTTTCAAACTTTGAGTTTGTATGCCCTTAATTAAACTAGAGAGTTATGTCCCACAAAATAGTAATAAATACAATTTCCCACATGTCTACTTCAGCACCATTTTTGAAACATGTTTTTTTTTTCATTAGGAAGTGACAAGCATTAAACGTTCATCAGCAATTTTTCATTTTTCCAATAAAATTTACAAAACCATTTTTTAGGGACCTCATCACATATGAAGTGAATTTGAAAGGCCTATGTGACAGAAGATACCCAAAAGTGACACCATTCTAAAAACTGCACCCCCCAGACTGCACAAAACCACATCCAACAAGTTTATAAACCCTTCAGCTGCTTCATAGGAATTAAAGGGAACCGTCACCGACCTCAAGCCCCCCACGCTATCACTACCTGTCCCTGCACCTTCCTATACTTCTCTAACTATTCCTCTCTGTCCTAAATGTGCCCTATGACTATATTAAAAAACGGTTTTAATACTCACTCATTAGTATGTTAATGATCCGGGGGGCTACCGTTGCTAGCCCCCCTGGGCATCTTCTCTGTGTCCCTCTCGCCACCTCCTTCATTGTTTATCACGCCCCCGATGGGCGTGATTTGACATCCAAAAGCGTCCCCCCAGCCTGGCTCGCTCTGCTTGCAGAGTGCCTGGTATGACGCCGAACACGTCATTTCCGGTACTCCGCAGCTCATCCCCAGAGCTGTGCATTGCACATGCTCTGTGGAGCACATTACGTCAGCTGATCACAGATGAGCTGACGCAGTGTGCTCCATAGAGCATGTGTATGCGCAGCCTGAAGTCCGGCTGCGGTGTACCGGAAATTATGCGTTCGGTGTCATACCCGGAACTCTGCAGCCCGGGGGGGGAGCGCATTGGGATGGCAACATCATGCCCATCGGGGCGTGATAAACAATGAAGTGTACTTTTTTGGTTTATTTTTCGTTTCACTTAAATATATGTATTTATTGGTATAATATATATATATAATTTTTACACAGTTTTAAAACTTCTTTTTTTTTTTTATCTAGTTCTAGAATGGGGCATCAACTCTCTTTGGTCTGATTGCTGAGCTAATACTCTGCAATTATTTTGCTTTGAAGGGCATTAAGTTAGTGACTCACACTCAGACAGGGGGCAGGGGTGACCCTGCGGCCATTAGTTACCCTGGGGTCACCGGAGGCCATCAGCATGATGTGATCACAATTGCGTTGTGCCGATCAGAGCAGAGAGTGAGCTCCCTCTCTCTTGTAAGAAGATCAATGCCACTTCCACTATTGGCAGTGGCATCAGAGGGGTTAAGCGCCCGCAGTTGGTTCTAGCACTGATCGTGGGAGTTTCTGCAAGGTGTCAGCAAGTACCTGCTGATGATGGCGCTCTGCTTAGGAGCTGGACCGTCGGCGTGCTGTACATGTACGGCGGTTGCTAAAGTGTATTTCCTGCAGCACCGTACATGTACAGTGGATGTCATGAAAGGGTTATACAAAATCCAGAACACTGAGGTGAGCAGCAAGAATTAAATGAGAGCAAAAACTGAACCACTTTAAACCCACTTTTCATGCATTGTGGCAATCAATAAATAAGGAGGTCATTGCAAGGTTTGTGACTGGTGAGTTCACAGCTCGACTATGACTTATTTGCTCCATTCTGCCTCTTTAATCATCTGTTTTCTCACCAGGGCCCCGTGTTTGTCTTGGGGAGAATCTTGCACGCATGGAAATGTTTCTATTTTTCACCTCTATGCTGACGCACTTTGAGTTTCACCTGCCAGACCCAAAGTCTCCTCCTGACACAACTCCAGTTTTTGGGGTCTCTCAGGCTCCTAAACGGTTTAAGACCAGACTGGTGCAACATACCTAACAGATGACCCGAGGAAGAAGCAAAGCAAGAAATTGAAACTTTGGAACTACATTGGACTTTTGCAGAACTTGTAATAGTAAATTGCAGTAAAATAACTCTAAAAGCCCACCTTAAACAAGCCAGATAATGTGCATGCTGATCATCTTTGAGAAGGTCACCCCCATAGGCTGGATTCCCATTGAGTTTTGCCACACATCAATAGCTCCTTCAGGCCTGATCAACAGCATTTTTGAGGAATCCCCAATGGGGTTATTGACTTTAATGATGCCAGTTTTTGCTCTGTCTAGCCTTTGTTTTGACAGTGTCTCTCTGCTTTTTATTGTTGCTGTGCTTTGTGCCCACCTCAAAAATGTGGACACTTCTGAAAAATGGTCAGAGACAGTAAAAAATGACTCTGCTTCATTAAAGTCAATGGAATCCTGATTTTCAGGGATTCAGGTGAGAGACCACTGATGTATGGCAAAGACGCACTCTGAACATAGCCTTTACAGGACATTTTCCAATGCAGATATCATTTGTGTATGTAATAAATATGTATAATATGTCATACATGTGTCACTAGTGTGTGATTTTGTTATGTGCAAATCAAGAAAATTACAAAAATGTTGTATTTTCAAATATTCAAAATGCAATAAAAATTGTTTATTTTGTTGAAAATGAATATCTCCTGTAGATGCAACTAGAAAGATGTTATTCAGTACATTATACCACTATAAGGAAAGTACAGTTGTGTTCAAAATAATAGCAGTGTGTTCAAAAACAAGAGTTAAGCCCAAAATCTTTATAATAGTTTTTATTTTCAGCATTGGGAACATTGCACATTGTTTCCTAAATCAAAACATGAAGATGAATGTATATAATTTTTAACTGCTTCACAGAAAATAACAAAAAATGAACATCGGACTGTTTAAAAAGATTGCAGTGTCTGCATTTGTCTTTACAAACACAAAACATGTCCTTTTTTAGGATTCAGCATTCCTGTGAATCACCAACCTAATATTTAGTTATATAACCAGTTTTTTAGAACTACTTCACATCTATGTTGCATAGAGTCAAACAACATCTGGCATCTGTCAACTGTTATTCCAGCCCAGGATGCTTTGACTACATCCCACAACTTACTTGCATTTGCTGCCTCAGAAACTGCATTTTTGATATCACTCCCAAGTGTTGATGTGTGCAAATTGTATCTATTTCAGTGCATGTCTTTCTTTCAACAGTGGGACTTTGCGAGGGGTCCTCACAGGTAACTTCAGACTGGCTTTGATCATCCTGGAGCTGATCATTAACTGAGCCTTTGCCATTCTGGCTATTCTATGATCAATTTGAATAGTAGTCTTCTGTTTTCTTCCACTTCTCTCTGGTTTTTCTTTCCTTTTTAAAGCATTGGAGATCAGTTTTGCTAAACAGCTTATCATTGTCTGAACCTCTTCATAAGTTTTACCCTCTCCAATCAAAGTACGCTGTTCTTCTGAACAATGTCTCAAACGACGCATATTTCTCAGACTTTCAAGGAGAAATGTATATACAACATGTGCTGGCTTCACCCTTAAATAAGGGCCACTTTATTCACACCTGTTTCTTTACAGAATGATTGACCTCACTAATTGAACTCCACACTATTATTTTGAACAAACACCCTTTCAATTAAGTATTTAAATACACAGACTCAAAAACATGCAGATCCTGAATGTAGAGTCTGTTGTATTTCTAAGGGTGCCTTCACACTGCGGCGTGATCCGGTCCGGGGCTGTCCGGGATGACCCAGACAGCCGCGGACTGGATCAGCACACAGGACTGGAGGGCAGTCCCTGCTGCGGATAAGTCAGGACCGTGGAGCCGCGGTCCTGACCTGTCAGCGGCTGCAGCTGCGTGCGGCTGCACACAGGACCGGAGGGCATATTAGCCCTCCAGTCCTGTGTGCTGATCCAGTCCGCGGCTGTCTGGGTCATCCCGGACAGCCCCGGACCGGATCACGCCGCAGTGTGAAGGCACCCTTAGGCTGGTTTCACACTGCAGTTTTTTCCCTGATCAGGTTTGTGTGTCAAAACCAGGAGTGTCTCCAAAACTCAGAACAGGGGTCAATCTTTCAATTATACTTTTTCTCTGCAAGTTCCTCTCCTGGTTTTGGCACACAAACCTGATCGAACCTGATCAGTGAAAAACCGCAGTGTGAAAGCAGCCTAAAAATCTACTGCAACAACTGGTAAATTGTTTGACATGTGGTAATATACTGTAATTTATACCAAAAACAGTGAATAACCTGGTTAGTCACATTGGACTGCTATTATTTTGAACGCTACTGTAGCTGTGGCATTTATATTGTAGTGGAACAAATTTTGTTTAGTATGAAAAAAAGAAGTCAAACAATTAAGGTCTCACTCCATCCTGTAGCGTTAAAAAAAAAAGCATTCGTCATTTTAAGGTATCAATAGAAGGACAAATTTTGAATGCCAGTTGGGGTAACATTTAATGGGTTAAACTTTTGACTCAAGATACATTTTTAGTTTTCGCTCCTTTTATGCATTATGTGTTTTCTAATGTCCAAATGTAAAGTATCGACATCTTGTCATTGAGAATGGCAAAGGTTCTCAATAGTCAGTACAGTTTTCTTGTACTAACTGAGTTCTATTATACTGTATATTATATCCACAAAGAGTTTTTCTTTAATAACTATCAAATTGTGGAACTGGGCAAACTTCAAGTAAATGGCCATGTGACCTGGTGTGTTGGAGCCAAGTCACTGTGTAGCTTCATTCTAAGGCAACATTCACATGTTTATCATTTGGTGATGTCTGTCCCTGATTTTTTGTGAACTATTAATTAAGCATCATTTACACATCATTCAGACATGCAATTTTTATATTTGCATTCTACCTGTGTTGTTCACCGATAGGACATGTGCCTGTTATATATTATTGGACTATTCACATCTTTGTTTTTGTGCGGATATAAACCTGACTTTGAAAAGCTACATTTTGAGGGGTGGGGCTAAACGGGAGAGAAAAAAACCCCTCAGTTTAAATGCTGCAGACAGGGAGAGAATGATTGGCAGCGGTGGGCAGATTACACATGCAGGGGGTGTGAATCTGCCCTTGGCTGCAGCCCCTAGCCACCTCCTTAGTGGCTGGAGCATGTAAGTTTTCTAACTGTATTATCTCGGGGTACAGGGCTGCTCAAGTGCTGGGGGACCCCTTGCCTGCATGCTGCAGACATGCTGCATCCAGTGCTGTAATTAGATCACCATGCCTGGTTTGGCGACAGGTCCTCTTTAAATGATAAAAAAGAGAAAAGTAATAATTAGACACAATGACAATATAATAGTAAAAGGAGAAGTCAACTCAACCTCTATATTTCATCTCGAAAGACTTCACAGTCGATGCACGGAGCGGCCCTGGCACAGGTTAGGACGCAAACAAGAAAGAGAATTCATACAGGTAAGTGACAAAAGCTCAATTAATTTGTTCACTTAAAAATGTAGTTGTAGCATATTACACCAACAAATGCAAGTCCAATGCAGCTGTAAGCGTTTCGGTGGTACACTTTAATCATGGATACATCATGAAAGTACCTTACCCACTTTTCCCCCAGTTCAGCTCAATTTCCATAGTGTTCCTGTGGTGCTTATACAGTACCTGAACTTCACTTGTTTTCCTATCCAAAATATGGATGGATGGATAGAAAGAATAGATAGGTGGATAGAAAGTATAGACAGATATATTGTTAGATCGAAAAATAGATTTGTAGATAAATAGTTAGATTGATGTTAAACAGCTATATAATATCCCATACCCCTATATATTGTAAGCTTTAGTGCCTTTTATGTTCCAATGAAGGGTGTTTAGCCTTGTATTTAGCTAAAAAGTAATAAAAGAAAAACTATGTGGGGTACCTTCTATTTTTCATCACCAGTTAAGGTACAGCAGACAGCTGCAGCCACCAGACCACAGTCGGAGGCTTTACCTTGGCTGATAATCCAAAACAGAGGTCACCCCAAGCTATTTTCTAAAATTATTTATAAATAATAAAACAATAAAAAAAATGCCTTAGGGTCCCACTGTGTTGGATTACCAGCTAAGTTAAAGATGACATGGGTAATGGTTTCTAGGTAGAATGGCCATCTCATGGCCCTCAACACCACCCTAAAAATAGCAGGCCACAGCTGCCCCAGAACTAGCACCCCATAAGATGTACCAATCCTAGCACTTCACCCCGACTCTTCCTGCTGCCCTGGTGTGGTGGCAGTGAGGGTAATAGAAAGGGTTAATGACAGATAAGTATTGTCAGCTGTCATCAACCCCTGGATTGGAAATGTTTAGACATCTATGATAGCCCCACGTTACCAATCCAATGAGTATATAGTTAAAAAACATAGATGCAGAGAAAAAAAACCTTTATTAGAAATAAAACCAGAGACAATTCCTCTTATTGTGAATAAAACACACAGATAAATTGTTATCACCCATGTATTAAGCCCAAACATACTCTCAGGCGATAATCCACAATGATGTCCAGGCACAGCTCCACAAAGTGAGCAGAGACCATTACAGTGTCCGCACACCACAACAGCTCGCTCTCCCTGACAGCCAACTGTGAGCTGTGATGTCAGACAGTTTATCTGCGGTCACAGCTGCGTTACCATGGTAACCACATGAGCTGTTACTATGGTGACCTCAGATGAACTGTCTGACATCACCGCTTATTGCCGTGGCTCAGTATGAGGCTGACGTCACAGTGGGTGAGAGCCATTTTAGACTCTCTCGAGTCCCTCATGCATCACCCTGCATGGCCCCCTACTCTCTTGATAGAAGCTTGCAGCTCCATAGAAGTACATGCAGCTGCATGCTCCTGAATAACCAATGTAGTCGTGCCAAGTGTGCTTCACTGGATATTATGCTGTGTGGATTACCATCGCAGCTTGGTATGCTTGGTCTTAATAAATGGGTGAAAACAGGTTGCCTGTATCTTCTATTTCTAATAAAGGATTTTTCTCTGCTTCTATTCATATTTATTAACTGGATTAGTGATTTGGGAGTATCACAGATGTCTCAAAATTACCAATCCAGTGAATTATAACAGCTGACAATACTCATCTTTCATTAACCCCTTCAATAACCCTGTTTGCCGCAATACCAGGGCAGCGGGATGAGCCGGGATGAGACACCATTATATGGTACTTCTAACTAATGTGCAGTACTATTGTGCCTCACCAGGGTAAGAATACCAACCCCCAGCTGTGTGCTGTATCTTGGCTGGTGTCACAATTGGGAGGAACCTGACTCCAATTCTTTTTAATTTTTTATTTATTTTTTCAGTAATCTGATGTAAGTTTCGTTGCCATACTGACAACCAATTACCGATGCCTGCTAAGAGAGTGAGGGTAACTAAGTCTGACTTTATCCAATCGGGGGGGGGGGAAGGGGGACACAGCAGCCAGTATGTCTAGGGTTCATGAGCAGGCCCGAAAGCAGGGTGATAATGGTGCTGAAGCTTGAATAGTAATAGTCTAGGAAGCTAATGACTGTGCCAAAGCAGCAGGGCTCTACTGTAAAACAGTTTAAGTTGTGTTTGGCAGCTTTCAAGCCTCTTTGAAGGTGTTTTCTTTGCCCTTGATTTTGCCTCCCATTGATTTTAATGGTGTTCAGAAGTTTGTTGACCTATTCGCCGATCTTTTCGTCAAACATATGCCAGTTCAGTAAACCAAACTGAACCCAAACTTCAAAAGGTTCACTCATCTCTAATGTTGACATTCACTTCATCTGTGAGCTTTTAATAGGCAGGTAGCTTGCCGAGCTAGTGCAGAGCAGGGAACTAGTGGCTCTCTGCTCTGTAATAGTTTTCAATTGAATATACGTTTTAAGATGAAAATAAAGCTGTCCTCATTGGGTCCACTTCTTCTACTGGCTGCACCCCATTAGACTGCAATCATCATGCCCCTGCTCTGTTGTCCTCTTCCATTTTGCAAGCAATTAATTAAGACATTTTCCAGGCTTAACGTAATATACTGCAGTAACTCAATGTGATGGCAGATTGCCTAATCTTGAAAGTGTGCAATTTCCATTCTTTTATCAGTTTGAGCAAATATCACATGGCATCAAGTATTGGATATTTTATTAAATTTAGGTATTACTGTGAGAACCGAAGGGTTCAATTGGGATACAGCATTTCACAGGCAAACATGGAGCTGGTTGTATTTTTTTTTTACTGAAAGTTTACACCGGGGGGTAAAGGGGATCATAGGGATTTAATGAAAAAGAAATTCTACCCACTCTTTGCCATTTAAGAGAATATATATATATATATATATTATATATATATATACAGTTAGGGCCAGAAATATTTGGACAGTGACACAATTTTCGCGAGTTGGGCTCTGCATGCCACCACATTGGATTTGAAATAAAACCTCTACAACAGAATTCAAGTGCAGATTGTAACGTTTAATTTGAAGGGTTTACAAAAAATCTCTGATAAAAAATGTAGGAATTTTACAGATTTCTTTACAAACACTCCACATTTTAGGAGGTCAAAAGTAATTGGACAAATAAACATAACCCAAACAAAATATTTTTTATTTTCAATATTTTGTTGCGAATCCTTTGGAGGCAATCACTGCCTTAAGTCTGGAACCCATGGACATCACCAAACGCTGGGTTTCCTCCTTCTTAATGCTTTGCCAGGCCTTTACAGCCGCAGCCTTCAGGTCTTGCTTGTTTGTGGGTCTTTCCGTCTTAAGTCTGGATTTGAGCAAGTGAAATGCATGCTCAATTGGGTTAAGATCTGGTGATTGACTTGGCCATTGCAGAATGTTCCACTTTTTTGCACTCATGAACTCCTGGGTAGCTTTGGCTGTATGCTTGGGGTCATTGTCCATCTGTACTATGAAGCGCCGTCCAATGAACTTTGCAGCATTTGGCTGAATCTGGGCTGAAAGTATATCCCGGTACACTTCAGAATTCATCCGCTACTCTTGTCTGCTGTTATGTCATTAATAAACACAAGTGACCCAGTGCCATTGAAAGCCATGCATGCCCATGCCATCACGTTGCCTCCACCATGTTTTACAGAGGATGTGGTGTGCCTTGGATCATGTGCCGTTCCCTTTCTTCTCCAAACTTTTTTCTTCCCATCATTCTGGTACAGGTTGATCTTTGTCTCATCTGTCCATAGAATACTTTTCCAGAACTGAGCTGGCTTCTTGAGGTGTTTTTCAGCAAATTTAACTCTGGCCTGTCTATTTTTGGAATTGATGAATGGTTTGCATCTAGATGTGAACCCTTTGTATTTACTGTCATGGAGTCTTCTCTTTACTGTTGACTTAGAGACAGATACACCTACTTCACTGAGAGTGTTCTGGACTTCAGTTGATGTTGTGAACAGGTTCTTCTTCACCAAATAAAGTATGCGGCGATCATCCACCACTGTTGTCATCCGTGGACGCCCAGGCCTTTTACAGTTCCCAAGCTCACCAGTCAATTCCTTTTTTCTCAGAATGTACCCAACTGTTGATTTTGCTACTCCAAGCATGTCTGCTATCTCTCTGATGGATTTTTTCTTTTTTTTCAGCCTCAGGATGTTCTGCTTCACCTCATTTGAGAGTTCCTTTGACCGCATTTGTCTGTCACAGCAACAGCTTCAAATGCAAACCACACACTGGAATCAACTCTGAACTTTTAACTAACTTCATTGATTACAGGTTAACGAGGAGACGCCTTCAGAGTTAATTGGCAGCCTTAGAGTCCATTTCCAATATTTTGGTCCCTGAAAAAGGAGGCTATGCATTACAGAGCTATGATTCTAAACCCTTTCTCTGATTGGATGTGAAACTCTCATATTGCAGCTGGGAGTGTGCACTTTCAGTCCATATTAATATATAATTGTATTTCTGAACATGTTTTTGTACACAGCTAAAATAAAAAACTTGTGTCACTGTCCAAATATTCTGGCCCTAACTGTATATATATATATATATATATATATATACTGTAGGGCTTGAGTTTGAGAACCTATGGCAGCCATTGAAATTCCATGAAGAAAGGAAAAATGGGCCACAACAGTCCCGACACACCTGAAGAAAGAAAAACAAAAAGTATTTATGACCAGCCTCTTTGCAAAGAAAAAAAAATGGATTCTTCCCAACACCCTACAGGGAAGATCCTCCTCACTGCACCCCTCTCTTTGATAGCACACTGCTGCTTCTTCGAGAGTCAGGGAAAAACGTCTAGCCCAATGTTCCTTCAGCACTTCACGTCAGATAGTCCCATTAGTTGTAACCAAAGGCACAGCTCCCCGCAGCTACCCAGCCACACATTTCTGGTCCTCTACTGCTTCTGCCCTAACAAGCCCAAGCATAGACTTTTATATTGTCAGTCTCAGAGCTCCCCTGGTGTACTTATCAATAATGCATGTTATATGTGTAAGGGAATGAGAACAAATGGCAGCATTTACAACTATATCTAATGATGTTGTAGTAAGAGCAGTTTTCCCACTTTTTAAGGAAACCGCTCAGAAGGCATGGACTACAGACCTGTTTCCTTGAGGTGATGGCCTCAGAAAAGCACCACGTCAGGTGTGGCTGGGGTGCAGTGGTAAAATATAAAAGCTCAGAACATTAGAAGAGAAGCAGAGTTGGTGAGAAATAGGAGAAGGCAGCAGACATGCAAGCAGGATTGCGGAGAGCTTACTGTCCTGATGATAAATTCCACTCGATGTCCGACTACTAGGTTAATGATCCACAGACATAGTCCTGTCAAGACCCTGATTCGACTACAGGGTCAAGCTGGAAACTAAGGCTGGGTTAACACATAGAAATCCGTTTGAAGTGATTTCCATGACCAATACGGTTTTTTGGGTGCTTTGTGCCTCCTAACCCCTGAACGTTTTGTGACTTAGTCATTTTATTGACCAAAATTCTCAAAAAACGATCGTTTTTTTAAGGCACCTCAAAAAAAACGGATCGTTTTCATAGGGCCCATGTTAAAAAAAAAAAAATTTTTTTTTTTTTTTTTAAAAACGGACCCAAAAAACGTTGCTAGCAACGTTGTTTGGCTCAAAAACCGGACATAGCAATGATTTTTAAGTGCAGAAAAAACGGACGGGTGTTATTACATCCAATCAGTGTTTCTGTCAGTTTTTGGACTTAGAAAAGAAAATAACAAAATGAAGCCAAAAGGACCAAGGGCTCTGTGTAACCCCAGCCAAGCCAGTGTAGACTGGCATCCGAACTGCATTGCGAAATATTGCGAGAGAAGGTCCACCTGTAGTTGATCCTAGTGAACCAGCTGTTAAGCAAACTTAAAAACCCTTTTAAATAGAAACACTAAAAACAAGTAGGAAACTCATCAAAAGTTAGACAAACCAATAACAGACAAAAAAACAGATAAGGTGCTTCATTGTCCAATCACAAGTAAACCACCACACTGATATTCAGTACAGAGTAAAAGACAGCCTAAAGACATATATCTGCTAGTCAACCAACAACGATAATATTGCACTATGTTCAGTAATTATAAAGCAATCATAAAGGAAATTAGATTGATCTCACCCAAGGGTCCGGGAGTCAATTAGGCCATGTGAGATTGCAGCACAGTAGGTGATTGTCAAGAGGAACTACACCCTACATTAATCCCTGCATCAAAACCAAAAATACTGGCCCTCATGAGCTGACATATGAGTGCAGTTCTATCTGTTCCAGTCTGAGATGATAATAACCTGAAGAGTCCTATGATGAGCCATGTCGGGATAAGGACTGTGGGGACATGAATAGGGTGCATGGTTAGGGAACAGTTGTGGACTGCCCTTGTAAGGTCGGGAGTTATTTTCATGAGGCCGTATTTTTTGTTTTGATGCAGGGATTAATGTAGGGTGTAGTTCCTCTGGACAATCACCTACCGTTCTGCATTCTCACATGGCCTAATCGACTCCTGGACCCTTGGGTGAGATCAATCTAATTTACTTTATGATTGCTTTATAACTATCTGAGCATAGTGCAATATTTACCATTGTACGGTTGACTATGGCTATTCAGATATATGTACTTTAGGCTGTCATTTGCTCTGTACCTGAATACCAGTGTGGTGGTGTGTGCTGCTTATCGGACAATTGAAGCACCTTATCTGTTAATTTTTTTGCCTGCTATTGGTTTTGTCTAACTTTTGACAAGTTTCCTGACCTTGTTTTTTAGTAATTTACTATTAAAAAGATTTTTGAAGTTTGCTTAATTTCTAGTTTACATTAACCCCTTTGTTTAATTTATCAATGAACCAGTCTGTTGCTTCTTTCCGGGATCTCCCCGTACTGCTTTTCTCTACTTTCTAATAAAGATCCCTGTGTTTTCCTTGGATGTCCCATTGTATCATGAAATGGAAATCTATGTAAAATTATACGTAAGTACCTTGATTTTCATTTGAAATCACTTGCAGCATCACTACCATCATAACTCAAAGATACAAAGTCACAAACATCTAAATGGATGAGAACATGTAGTTAGTGCCTTGTGACGTTGAGTCTTTATATACCTTCCCTTTGCCATGTTATTATATTAAGGCTGTCAGTTCATTTTTGAACATGACTACCATGGATCATAACCATGCTTATTTTCTCATTTTTCTATTTGACTTTGTCTAAATCCATAATTACTTCACAGCTCTAGGACACTGCAATTGTGGTGACTTTGTACCTTCCTATGCAAACGTATTCCTGGGGCTGTGGAAGAAAGATATTTTTCATACTCAGCCACTACTTTTAGTTGAGAAAGTCTTGCTCTGGACCCGCTATATTGAAAATGTGTTCATCATATGGCAAGGGACCAAAAAGGAAATGTATTAATTTCTCCAAGATTTGAATTACAGCCAACTAAACATCAAACTCATTACTCACTTTAGCCAGCTAACACTTGACATTTTGGATATTTGGATTCCTTCAAATGGAAGTCTTCAGAAAAGACACCGCTGTCAATTCAGTCTTGTGTGGAGCCCACTGGAACCCGGGACACGTTCCGGAACAGGCCCTCCGTGACATCCCCAGCAGCAATCCGGTCCGGTACAGAGTACCCCGTCCCAGTGGGCTCCACACTTGCATGCATCTTCCTCTCATGCACAACCATTGATTTGTAGTATTCCTACTGGACAGTTCTTGAGAACACGTAGGATTTGTTCATCTGCTCCTTTCTTTTTCAGACAGGGCAAAGATCTATCCATCAGATTTGAAGAACAGTCTTACTCTAAAAGAAGCATCAAGAAAGGATACCAAAAAGCAACCACCACCAGAAAAAAAGAACTTTTTTATCAAAGATGTCAACCCAACCCCAACCAACAGTTAAGATTTGTATCTACCTTTAACAGTAAGTGGCAGGATATGAGACATGCCCTCCAAAATATTTGGCCCTTCTTGAGAACCGACAATGTTCTATCAAGGTGTACTCCAGAAAGACCGTCCATCACTTATAGAAGATTGAGTAACTGGAAGGATATACTGGTGCACAGTTGATGTGACTGTTATAAACCAGAGTTAAGGAAAGAAAGGTTACTGGCTAAGAGCACTGGGGGGCACAAATAAGGAGATTACTTATGGTTAACACATTTATTTACCACTCTGCGTTTCCACCTGAGGAAGCAACAATCCATTGTAGAAACGCATTTTGGTAAATAAACATGTTAACCCATAAGTAATGTCCTTATATGTGCCCCCCAGCGCTCTTAGCCAGTAACCCTTTCTTTCCTTAATTCTGCACAACCACCCTTCTGGGTGTGTTGTTATTGGAGCTGCAGAGAAGCACGGATAATTCTAGCCAAGCGTCCCAGGACTGATAGGACCTGTGGTAATTTCAGACCCTGTGACCAGTGACTCCCATGTGGGGACTGCATAGTGTGACCTAACTTGTTATGAACATCTAACTTCAAGTCCAGTGATGGGACATAGGACCTTGTGATTACAAACATATCACCTGCAACACATTTGTTGTCTACTATGCCGTCTGTACCTGTAAGTTGATAAAGGTCGGTTTGACATCCAAACAATTGAAGACCTGTACGTTAGAGACATCACTATTGCTGCACAAATAGTAGATAATTCTACTCTTAAACCCCTGGCCAAACACTTTAAACTGATCTACAAGTGTACTGCCGATCTTTTAAAGGCACGTGGGAGTGACTGCATTCATATTGACCAACATGGCTGTCATTTAAAAAAGAAAGTGGCTAAGCTTGAAACCTGATGGATAATAAAAATAGGCAGCATTTGGCCACACGACCTGAACAAAGTTCTCAGCTTTGCCCCTTTTCTGTAATCTGCAGCTAAGGATGTATTTTAATTGTTCTTAGGCCCCTTTCACATTGCGTGAAAAACAGCAACTGCCGCGATTACTTGTGTCTGTGTGTGGCTGGCTTTGTGTGTGGCTGGCTGTGTGTGTGTCTAAGGCCGCCTGTGGCTAGCTATGTGTGGCTGGCTATGTAGCTGTCTGTCTGTGGATGGCTGTGTGTATGTAGCTGGCTGTGTTTTGTCAGTGGCTGTGTGTGTCTGGCTGGTCGTGTGTGGCTGGCTGTGTGTGTGTGTGGTTGCCTGTGTGTGTTAGTGGCTGTGTGAGTGGCTGGTTGTATGTATGTGTGGCTGGCTGTGTGTGGCTGTGTGAGTGGCTGATTGTGTGGCTGGCTGTGTGTGTTAGTGACTGTGTGTGTGTGTGGCTGGCTGTGTGTATGTGTGTGTGGCTGGCTATGTGTGTTAGTGACTGTGTGTGTGGCTGGCTGTATATATGTGTGTGTGGCTGGCTGTGGTGTGTGTGGCTGGCTGTGTGTATCAGTTGCTGTGTGTGTGGCTGTGTATGGCTAGCTGTTGTGTTTGAGGCTGTCTGTGGCTGGCTATGTGTGTCTGTCTGTCTGTGGCTGGCTGTGTGTGGCTGGCTGTGTGTGTCAGTGGCTGTGTGTGTGGCTGGCTATGTGTAGCTGGCTGTGTGATTGTGTGTGTGGCTGGCTGTGTGTTTGGCTAGCTGTGTGTGTTAGTAGCTGTGTGTGGCTGGTTATATGTGTGTGGCTGGCTGTGTATGTGGCTGGTTGTGTGGCTGGATGTTTGTGTGGATGACCGTGTGTATGGCTGGCTGGCTATGTGTGTTGCTGGTTATGTGTGTGTGGATGGCTGTGTGTCTGTGTGTGGCTAGCTGTGTGTCTGTGTATGGCTGGCTGTGTGTCTGTGTGGCTGGCTGTGTGTGTGGCTGTGTGTGGATGGCTGGCTGTGTGTGTCAGTGGCTGTGTGTGTGGCTGGCTATGTGGGGCTGGCTATGTGTGGCTGTGTGTGTGGCTGTGTGTCAGTGGCTGTGTGTCAGTGGCTGTGTGTGTGGCTGGCTATGTGGGGCTGGCTATGTGTGGCTGTGTGTGTGGCTGACTGTGTGTGTTAGTGGCTGTGTGTGCGCCTGGCTGCATGTGTGTTTCTGTGGCTGGCTGTGTGGGTGTGTGTCTGTGGCTGTGTGTGTAGCTGGTTGTGTGAATGGCTATGTGTGGCTGGCTGTGTGACTGTGTGTATTGTTAGCAGTGTGTGTTGCTGGCTGTGTGTCTGTGTGGCTGGCTGTGTGTGTGTGGCTGTGTGCGGGCTGTGTGTGGCTGGTTGTGTGGCTGGCTATGTGTGGCTGACTGTGTGTGTGGCTGGCTGTGTGTGTGGCTGGCTTACTGTGTGTGTCGCTGGCTGTGTGTCAGTATGTGGTTGGCTGTGTGGCTGGCTGTGTGTCTGTGTGGGGCTGGCTGTGTGTCTGTGTGTGTCTATGTGTTTGTGGCTGGCTGTATGTCTGTGTGTGGCTGGCAGTGTGGCTGCTGTGTGTGGCTGTCTGTCTCTACACAGCACTATACTGTATATACAGATCCACAATACATTCTGTATTAGTGTGTCTGTATATACTGTATGTATATAGGTTTGACCTGTATATAGAGTATAGTGCTGTGTATACAAGATAAAGGGCCAGCAGGCTTTAATGTGTATATGTCTGGCAGTCTTTAATGTGTATATTGTCTGCATATATACACTGCACAGTACCACTTCTCCTGTCCTGTATACTGGGTGTAATCCTTAGTATCTGTATTAATCTTTATATATACTCTGCACAGAACCACCTCTCCTCTCCTGTATTCAAGATTCAAAGAAGCTTTATTGGTAAGACTAAATACACATTAGCTTTGCCAAAGCAAGTGTACAAAAAGGAATAGGGACTGTGGGAATGTTGGGTAGGGGCTGTAGGGAAGGTGGATGGGGGCAGATCCAGGGTGGGGGCTATAGAGGTCATGGCATAGGGAAGGTGGATTGGGGGATGGGGGCACATCCAGGGTGGGGGCTATAGAAGTCTATGGCATATCATAGTTCTCTTTCTTGCAGTCTATGACATGTGCTCACATATCACGCTGCTATCTCCACTGCTAACTCTTCTTCTCCCAGCAGGATATATGTTTTCTCTTCTTCCTTCATGGTGATGAAATCTGGGAAGAGATGTGAGTCTCCTGAAGTGAGTGTCAATCACTGCTCAGTATTTGGAGCAGTGTAGCAGGAAGTGGGTTTTGTCCTCCAGGTCCTCCTGATCACAGTGTTGGCACAGTATTTCTTCCCTGGGCTTGTAGCTCTGCTTGTGTTGGCCAGATTTGATGGCCAGACTGTGGGCGCTGAGTCTATATCTCTGGGGTCCGGGAGTTTCTCCAGATATGGGGCCGGTCTGTAGTTTCTCTGTAGACTCCTGTACGTGATCAGTTTCTGTGAGCTGAAGATATCGTTCTTCCAGTCACTGACATACCTCTCCTGGCCCTCGTCTACCATCCTCCTGATTCCGGCTTTTGTCAGGTTGTTGTGATTGGTGTTCTGGTCAGGTTGGGTTTGGGTGGGCTGTTCCGAGGGTTTTGTTTTTTCTGTTTCTGTCCTGTATACTGGGTGTAATCCTCAGTATCTGTATTATTCTGTATATATACACTGCACAGTACTACTTCTATCCTGTATACTGGGTGTAATCCTCAGTATCTGTATTATTCTGTATATATACACTGCACAGTACCACTTCTCCTGTCCTGTATACTGGGTGTAATCCTCAGTATCTGTATTATACTGTATATACACACTGCACAGTACCACTTCTCCTGTCCTGTATACTGGGTGTAATCCTCAGTATCTGTATTATTCTGTATATATACACTGCACAGTACCGCTTCTCCTGTCCTGTATACTGGGTGTAATCCTCAGTATCTGTATTATACTGTATATACACACTGCACAGTACCACTTCTCCTGTCCTGTATACTGGGTGTAATCCTCAGTATCTGTATTATTCTGTATATATACACTGCACAGTACTACTTCTATCCTGTATACTGGGTGTAATCCTCAGTATCTGTATTATTCTGTATATATACACTGCACAGTACCACTTCTATCCTGTATACTGGGTGTAATCCTCAGTATCTGTATTATTCTGTATATATACACTGCACAGTACTACTTCTGTCCTGTATACTGGGTGTAATCCTCAGTATCTGTATTATTCTGTATATATACACTGCACAGTACTACTTCTATCCTGTATACTGGGTGTAATCCTCAGTATCTGTATTATTCTGTATATATACACTGCACAGTACCACTTCTATCCTGTATACTGGGTGTAATCCTCAGTATCTGTATTATTCTGTATATATACACTGCACAGTACTACTTCTGTCCTGTATACTGGGTGTAATCCTCAGTATCTGTATTATTCTGTATATATACATTGCACAGTACCACTTCTCCTGTCCTGTATACTGGGTGTAATCCTCAGTATCTGTATTATTCTGTATATATACACTGCACAGTACCACTTCTCCTGTCCTGTATACTGGGTGTAATCCTCAGTATCTGTATTATTCTGTATATATACACTGCACAGTACCGCTTCTCCTGTCCTGTATACTGGGTGTAATCCTCAGTATCTGTATTATTCTGTATATATACACTGCACAGTACCACTTCTCCTGTCCTGTATACTGGGTGTAATCCTCAGTATCTGTATTATTCTGTATATATACACTGCACAGTACTACTTCTGTCCTGTATACTGGGTGTAATCCTCAGTATCTGTATTATTCTGTATATATACATTGCACAGTACCACTTCTCCTGTCCTGTATACTGGGTGTAATCCTCAGTATCTGTATTATTCTGTATATATACACTGCACAGTACCACTTCTCCTGTCCTGTATACTGGGTGTAATCCTCAGTATCTGTATTATTCTGTATATATACACTGCACAGTACCGCTTCTCCTGTCCTGTATACTGGGTGTAATCCTCAGTATCTGTATTATTCTGTATATATACACTGCACAGTACCGCTTCTCCTGTCCTGTATACTGGGTGTAATCCTCAGTATCTGTATTATTCTGTATATATACACTGCACAGTACCACTTCTCCTGTCCTGTTTTCAGAGAAGTGATATTGGACTTTGTGATTTTCAGCATTTAAATGTTGTTTAAATTGATTATCCTCAATATGGAAGTCATCATTTATCTTCTGTATATAAACTCTGCACAGTACAACATCTCCTGTCTTGTTGTCAGAGAAGCGGTGGAAGTTCATCACTTCTCTTCTGTATAGGTGATGACTATCCCTTCACTGTGTATCTGACCACAGGGACCCCACAATCCTGAGAAACATAGCTTTGAAGAGCACCATGTAGCTGTGGTTGATTTCACATGTGGCTCTTCAAATAACAGCCTTTAAGAAAGTGGTAAGGGCCACGACAACGTAAAAGCTAAATTCACTGATCAGGGTTTATGGGTGATATAGTGTGTGGACTGGTGTGGCTTGTTTTCCAGGGCCGTTTTTGGTCCCAGTCCGGCCCTGCTAGGCTTGCTCTGTTTTTCTGCACCTATATTGTCCTCATCTCTTCATGTAACTGACTTATCAGACTACATTTTGCAGACACCATTGGAATAATTATTGTCATACATATGCCGATAGCCACATCTTGCTGCTTGTTTCTATGGTCTTCTGAGGCCACCTTGTGGACATCATTTTCTTGAGATTTCAGGTGGGGATCAGATTGCAATCTTGTACATAGTGGGATATTTTTCGTCCATATACCTACTGGTAATTTCGGGTAAAACATGTCTTGACTTGCGCTGCTGTCAAGGAGTTAGAGTCTTTTGGTGTAAATAGGCCTATTTATTAAGTCTATGCATCTAAAGTATCTGATTTCTTCATTACTGTTTTATGCTGTCAGATATAATTATTCTGAACATTCATCCAGAGAATGGCAGCAACTCACCGGACAGGTTTCAGCAGTGCTTCTTTATTGTTTATTCCATAAAAACAGGCGGTTTTTCAGGGTAGTGGAGGGAGGATGGGGGTCGCAACAACGGTCTCGTGCTTCGACGGATCGCACTAATATCTTATCATTATGTGAAAGATCCTCCAATTTTTGGGGTTTGTCCTAGTTCCCAACATTTTATTTTACTCTGTCTTTATTGGATTCCTAATAGATTTATCATTTTTTACAATATTTGCTAGAAATTGCTTGGTGCTGCTATTTAGTGACGTTCACTAACTTAGGCATAGACATAACATTCGAACTAGGATGCAAACTACATACTAAGGAAGTATAGTAATCACATAAGTGAGTACACCCTCACATTTTTGTATTTTATTATATCTTTTTATGGGACAGCACTGAAGATATGACACTTTAATACAATGTAAAGTAGTCAGTGTATAGCTTCTATTTAGTGTAAATTTGGTGCCCTCTAAATAAGTCAACACACAACCAACCAGTAACATCTAAACCGTAAAGAGAACCTATTTGTGTGTTCCCAGTGCCTCGTCCTTGTCTGTGCACTTACATCCTTGATGCACATCTTACGTGTTCATCATAGCTTCCTTTCTGGGAGGAGCTGTGCTTTCCTTTCCAAGGAAGAAGCCGAGGCCTCTGTCAGGAATTTGTGTGAGATCTAGCAAAGCAGTCAACATGGAGCTCAGCACAACTCTTCTCCTTGGACTCTTCCTCCTGACCTTAATGTGGTGGAAGATGTCTCGTCCTAAGAACTTTCCTCCTGGACCTGTACCTCTGCCTCTGTTGGGCAACATACTACAAATAGACTTCTCAAATCCACTAAAGACAATGAGAAATGTAAGTAAAGAGTCTAGGATATGAGGAATATGTGCACAGGTGATATTATTCTATTTTCTGTCATTTCAGTGTAATGAAGAATCAAATCTGACTTCATTTTTGGTGAATTTTTTGGTCTTTTTAGTTAAGAAGTTTTAAAATTATACATTTATTTTATCCAATGCTCTAATATAACAGAATAAAGACACATAGAATTGAACATTGTGATGATAAGCAGAGATGGAAGTGGACAACAAAATGTATTTATAAATCTTTTAATAAATGGCTCCAAGTCAGGGGCGGACCTACCGAGGTACAGCTGGTTCAACTGCACCAGGGCCCCGACCGGGTAGGGGGCCCCTCAAGCACCTGTAGGGGCCCCCGTGACCCTATGTCAGAGGAGAGGAGGTTAACTGACCTCTGCAGCCCCGGCTCCCAGATGTACAATGCGCGGCTCGGCGCAGGCAAGAGCCGCACGCAATTCCCACCTGCTAGCACTCCAAGCCCGCTCCTCACCTAAATCTTCCAGCACCTTATAATAACCTAATAACCCCCCCCCCGCTCCTCACCTACTCTGCTAGCACTTCTCCCCCCGCTCCCCACCCGACGCTGCTGGCATCAATCAGCCGGCTGAAGGCCACCACTACTCCAGTGTTTTCAATCTATGCAGCTGTTCTTGGGTAAAAAGTTCCTGGGGTTTTAGTAGGTATTTTCAACATCTGGACATAACTTTAGAAGCATATCACAATTTTGGTTGCATTGCATGGCTGATTTATGATGAGTCCTTCCGTCAGAAAGTGGCTGTGCATCCACCAATAAGATGGGAGTGAAGGACGTTGGCAGAATAAGGCTAGGGTCACACTTGCAGATTTTCCATGTGTTTTTGGAGACCTGCGTTTTCTGAAAAACGCATGGAAAAACGCACCCATAGGCACCCATGTAAAAAACGCGTGCCCCAATAGCAAAAATGCATGCCTAAAGTGTCATGCGTTTTTGGGATGCGTTTTTGTGCTTAAGTGAGGAGCTGCCTTAAAAAATGTATGCAAAAACGCAGGGTGTCAAAAAACACCTTAAAAAACGCATGCAGAAATGTAAAAACGCATGCAAAAACGTATGGTGCAAAAAAGCACCTTAAAAAAGGCATGGCAAGTGTGACCCTAACCTATCTGCCATTTTCGACATGAGTATTCGTTTTGTGGAGGGTCACATGCAATGTCATAGTGTTTTAAGAAGAACGGTCAACCCATGCAACAAATGTTTGCTGCAAAAGAACATCTCTAAGGGTGCCGTCACACGCATCAATTTAGTGAACGATATTGTTAGCGATCACATGCACGTGCAATCGCTAACAATATCGTTCAGATCGCTGGTGAGCTGTCACACAGACAGACTCACCAGTGATCAATGGACCAGAGACATCGTGGAAACGATTTAAATATCGTTTCCACGATGTCTTGCTCCCACTGCCAGCCTGCGGTAAGCGGGAGCAGGCTGGTCTCCAAAGTAAACTGCGGGTATCTAGGCAGCACGCGCTGCCAAGATACCCGATGTGTACCTTAGTTACCAGCCTCCTCCGCTCACCGGCTGGTATCTAAGGTACACAGCGGGTAACTAGGGTCCTTTTGTTTGCGATCAAACAATCAAGCGATTTTACATTGTAAAATCGCTTGATTACACGCAGCGACACACAGACAATATCGCTTAAGCGATCAAAAATGGAGATCGCTCTGAAAATCGATGCGTGTGACGTGGCCCTTAGGCTCAGACTCTAGAAAGAATGCTCCCTTGGCTTGAGCGGTTTTCAGACAAGCAGAAAGCCAAAGCCCGTGTTTAATGGTTGTCAGTTTGGGTTCTATGAACATTTAATCATTTGCTAAGCAGATATAGGCCAGGGTCACACATGCCTATCCGCTTTTTTGAGCCCTTGGAAAAACGGATCTGTTTTTCTAAGGCTGCCAATAGTGTCCCATTTTTTGGACTTAGTAATTTTTTCTCCAAAAACGCATGCATCTCCCATAGGGCCCCATGTTAAAAAAACGCATGCGTTTTTTTAAAGATGCAAACACACATGCATTAACGCATATGCATTTTTGAACTTAAAAAAAATTATCCCAAAAATGTATTAAAGCCAAAAACGGATGGTATGTGTGACCCTGGCCATTCACATGACATGTATGCAGGAAAACCAATGTTCCTATAAACAGATTGAAATCTCTCAAAGAAGCACACATTGTAGCACAAAGCACCTCTCCTCTCATCTCTCCTCCCTCTTCCTCCCCCTTCCCCTCCAACCCAGCCTGCGGAAGCCTGAGATTTTCAGTGACTGACTTTAGCAGAGAGGGGAGGGACAGAATAACAGCTTGGATAGGTGTGGTTATTAAAATAACATTTACACATTGTGGACTACTTGGGAGTGAAAGTAAAGAGCTGGATTAGTGCAGTTAGGTGTGAAGGTGCTTATAGCAAGAGAACTACAGAGAGTAGTTATGATTTTTACATATTCTGAAAGGTCTGCCCAGGCACTATTCAAGGGTACTATTAGAATCATACTGAAAAATTACCTGACAGTCCCTTTAAACCTTATGAATATTCAATACACTGTGACTGGAGCAGCCAATCATCGATGTCCACTCTCTGTGACAGCATCTGTGATTGGTTGTTGCACCCCCACCCATTGTGCCAGCGTCTGTAATTGGTTGCCATATGCATTAGTGTATGACAACGAACCTCCCATCATGTGTAAAAATGGACGGCTATGACCTGCAGCTCCCAGCTGTGCACTTTATATAGCCAAGTACTGGGACCCCATGCACTTTTTCATTACATGATGTGCCTTGTCAAAGCTCTGCAGCTCTGCTACATCGTGATGAGCGGAATTATAATAGTTTCTGCTCATTGCGAGCAGCACTCTGATACTGACATCAGTGAAAGCAGTAACATCAGAGAGTTCATCTGAGGTCATAGATGAGGTACCATTGTAACTGCTAGTGACCTCAGATGAACTGTCTGATGTTATTGTTCTCAGTAGTGGCTCCATCATTGCAAGATCGCTACTCTTGCTGAATAGTCTAACCGATCAGCATGATGTAGCAGAGCTGGAAAGCTTCCTCAAGGGATTTCGTGTGGATTTGTGTTTGAGATTAATGAATGAGTGAAAGAGGGTGTCTGTGTGTTTTCTTTCAAATAAAAGTCTTCTTTTCTGTGTGTTTTATTTCAAATAAAGCACTTTTCTTTATATGTTTTTTCACTATTTACTTATAGGATTGGTAATGTACGGGTCTCATAGATGCTTGCTTGAACATTACTGATCTAGGGCTTGATGACAGCTGTCAATACTCAGCTGTCATTAACCCCTTCTACCACCCCGTTTGCCAATGGTAGTTTTCCAAAATGTGGGGAGGGGACGACTCTATGCCATTTTTTTTTCAAACTATTTATTTATTTATTCATTCATAAATTAATAATTTACAAAAAAAGTGTGGCCTGACCTATGTTTTGCATTATCAGCCAAGATCAAGCCGCCAGCTGTGGTCTGCAGGTTCCAGCTGTCTATTTTACCCTGCTGGCGATCAAAAATACAGGGGTTCCCACATTATTTTTTCTTTAAAAATTATTTATTTTTTCTTTAAACACAAGGCTAAACACCCTTTAATGCCTCATGAAAGGCACTAAAGGGCCCAAACAGAATATATAGGGTATGTAGGGGGGGACATAATATAGGTGTTTGACATCTATTTATAAATCTATTCTTTCAATCTATTATCTATCTATACATCTATTCTTCCCATGTGTCTCTCTTTCCTCTCCATTTATCACTATTGATCATTTATCTATCTTTCCACATCTTTTACACATAAAAAAATCATTCATTTCAGTGACATGTGTTTTCCTCCAGTAAGTGTCAGATTGATGTCATACGGATGTGGGATGTGGATAGCAAACCTGTGACACAAGGATGACTCACATGGACACCCGGATTGCCATACAGAGATTAAAAACGGACCATGTGACACCTGCGTTTTTTTCAACACACGTGTGACTCTGACCTTAGACAGTTGCTGAAAGACCTGAAATAATCTGATTATCACCCACATGAGAGACATCACATTTCTGTCCACGTGTTACATAAATTGTGGTCTGTTTTGAAGTTTATCTGTTAAAAAATTTGATATATGTTTGTTTAGAACTTTCATTGTCTAAGCATATTTTACTGCACTTACAATTGGTGAGCTTTTATCTTATAGCTAGATTTGCATTTGTTTTTTTATATTGACGATGTATCTTTCAGTGAAACTTTTATTCTTATTCATTTACGCAGGTCAAAAACCGACCAGCTGGGTAAATAGGAATGGGTAAAGGGGTATATAGAGATAGTAGATGTACCCAGCAGGTCTTGTAGGACGATTGTTGCCTGTGCTACATAAAAGCCATTTATATTTTATATAGCACATAAATAGCAGGGGGACTTTTTAGAGATTTGTACTGCATTCCAGGAATAGCTCTAAGTAGTTTTAGCTTTTTTGTATTTTTGTGCTTGCATTTAGTTATGTCCTTGGAAAACTGTCTTAGGCTGGGGTCACAGTACCATTTTTCACATGCATTTTTGGAGACCTGCGTTTTCAAAAACGCATGTAAAAAACGCACCCATAGGCCCCCATGTTAAAAAACGCATGCCCTAATAGCCAAAAAGCATGTGTGACTGTCCCATGCGTTTTTGGAGCATATCCAAAAACGCATGCGTTTTTGTAGAAAACGCATGCGTTTTTGTAGAAAACGCATGCGTTTTTATAACATGGGTTCCTATGGAAAACGCATGCAAAAACGCATGTACAGTTAGTACCTTTTAGTGCCATTCAAAAACGCATGCGTTTCCCATAGGAGCCCATGTTAAAAAAACGCATGCGTTTCCGGAAAAACGCATGCGTTTTTTTTAACATGGGCTCCTATGGGAAACGCATGCGTTTTTGAATGGCACTAAAAGGTACTAACTGTACATGCGTTTTTGCATGCGTTTTCCATAGGAACCCATGTTATAAAAACGCATGCGTTTTCTACAAAAACGCATGCGTTTTTCAAAACGCTCAAAAAAATACTACAAGCACTATTTTTAGGTGCAGATTCAAAAACGCACCCAAAAACGCAGGGAGCCATCACACACCTTACAAAACTCATGCTGACATGAAAAAAAGCATGAGTTTTGTTAAAGCACTTAAAAAAACGCATGGCAACTGTGACCCCAGCCTTAGGCTGTGGTCACAGTTGACATGCGTTTTTTAGTGCCTTTTAAAAACTCATGCGTTTTGTCATGTCAGCATGAGTTTTTTAAGGTGTGTGATGGCTCCCTGCGTTTTTGGCTGCGTTTTTAAATCTGCACCCAAAAATAGTGCATGTACTATTTTTTGGTGCGTTTTGAAAAACGCATGCGTTTTTATAACATGGGCCCCTATGGAAAACGCATGCAAAAACGCATGTACAATTAGTACCATTTAGTGCCATTCAAAAACGCATGCGTTTTTATAACATGGGCTCCTATGGAAAACGCATGCGTTTTTGAATGGCACTAATTGTACATGCGTTTTTGCATGCTTTTCCCATAAGGCCCCTTATTAAAAAACGCATGCGTTTTTGGAAATGCACCAAAAACGCATGGTACTGTCACACATGCTTTTTTGCTATAAGGGCATGCGTTTTTTAACATAGGGGCCTATGGGTGCGTTTTTTACATGCGTTTTTGAAAACGCAGGTCTCCAAAAACGCTTGTGAAAAATGCAACTGTGACCCCAGCCGTAATCTGTTATAGAACCCATTGCTGCCCACGTATTGCACCAACCATAATGTTGGAAAGTGTTCTTAAAGTTTTCTGCAAATAAATCATCAATAAACCTCAGTGTTCACATTTGTTTTAGTTCTCTGAGAAATATGGATCAGTGTATAGTATATACTTGGGGTTTACACCAGCTGTGGTGGTCCGAGGACTCAAAGACCTCAAAGAAATCTTGATAAATAAAGGACATGACTGTGCAGACAGGCCTCATAACAGACTCGTTGAAGACATCTCTGGAATCAAAGGTAATCTGAGAGGTTTGCTGACAAAGGGGAAGCTAAATGATGCTAATAAAATGTCAATACTGATATTATGGAGCCATCACTCATGGTGTCATAGGATGCAGTGAGTGACAGCTCAGCTGCCATTAGATTGCAGAGGCGTACAGAGATGTCAGTATTAGAACACAGCACAATGAAGTGCACAAAAACCGAATAAAGTAAAATAAGGACTAAGGAGTCCACAGGAGAATTTTCATGAATGCAGAGATTTTTATTAAATACATAGTGGCCTAAAAAAATATACCTCAAGTCTAAAATATGCATAGTAAGGCCGGCTTTACACTGCGTTTTTGAGGCATCCGAGTGTATACGTTTCAAAACGGATAGGCCCCTTTCACATCTATGCGTCTGCTGCGTTTTGCTTCATTTGCGTTTTCATGCGTTTTCCATTAAAATCAATGGGGCCAAAAACGCATGCGTTTTGATGCGTTTTTGCTGTAAAAACGCATGAAAACGCAAATGAAGCAAAACGCAGCAGACACATAGGCTATGTTCACACACAATTTGCGTTTTTTTTAGCACTCTTAAAAGCACTTGCGTTTTTTTAAGAGTGCTAAAAAATGTCCCTTGTGTGTCTGAAAGGATTTGCCACGTTTTTGGACTTTTCACCAAAAACGCAGGCAAAAACGCAAGCGTTAATGCAGGGTGCATAAATGTGCCTTTTAAAAACGCATGTGTTTCCCATAGGGCCCCCATGTTAAAAAAACGCATGTGCGTTTTTTCAAAAACGCATGCGTTTTTTTAACATGGGCCCCTATGGGAAACGCATGCGTTTTTGAATGGTACTAAAAGGTACTAATGTACCATGGAAAAACGCACATGCGTTTTTTTACAGCACCCAAAAACGCTGCATGCAGCGTTTTTTGGACTAGGGGTAAAAAACGCAAATGGAGCTGAAAAACGCAGCTACACTCAAATGTACCCTGCGTTAACGCATCTGCGTTTTTTTTAACAGCCCAAAAACGCAGAGATGGTCAAAAAAACGCATGTGTGTGAACATGGCCATAGATGTGAAAGGGGCCATACACTCAGATCCAAAATCAGATCCCATGTATCTCTATGGGGCTCGGATCGGATGTGTGCCTTTTACTATCCGATTTTGGCACCATCTGATCCTGTCCGATTTAAGCACGGACACAAAATCGTAGCCTGAAGCAAATTTTGTGTCCAAGAATGAAATTGGACAGCCCCGGATCCGAGCTGATCCGAGCCCCGATGACATGGGAGCCTATGGACATCGGATCCGAGTTGACCTCGGATCCGATGTCGGCTCCGTGGTCCCTGTCCTCCATGCTCCTGCCTCCCTGCATCTTCCTCCCCTCTACTTCTCTATCCTGTCCCCCGCTATTCTATGCTGTCCCTCCGCTATTCTAACCTCTTCCCTGTCTTATTCCCTATCATTTTCCCTATTCTATTCCCTCTGTTTGTTAAAAAACATTTTTAAAAATCCCTCCATGAAGATATATTGCCTTCCGGCGCCTCCAGGGACTGTCACCATCTGTACAGAAGGGCTTGTGGTGATGTCAGCGAGCCGGTCAGCTGACGTGTCAGGTGACTGGCTCTGTGACATCATCACAGGTCCTTCAGCCACCAGATGGAGACTGTCGCATGAAGCCGTCGGAAGGTAATGTATCCTCAGGGAGGTTTTTTTTTTACAGACTGGGACAGATAGAGAAGAAGCAGGGACAGACAGGGACAGGCAGGGAGAACAGGATCCACATGGATCCTGCATAGAATCGGATCGGATAGCTATTTGCCATCCGATTGCAGGGATCCCCGTGGATCCGTGGCTGTCTGTGGGGATCCATGTGTTGTCAGGATCTATGTGTGGACAGCCCAAAAACGCAATGTGAAGCCAGCCTAAGGTAAGTAAAGACCAAGATGAGTCAAGAAGGGGAGGGAAACAGATATAAGTAAAAGAGGCTGGTTATCAATAATGCAAAGGGGTAATGCAGCAATTTATAAAAAAAAAAGTGGAGTGCAGGGGGTACCTGTTAAGTTCCCTTTAAATGTGCATTTTTGTATCCAGGTCTGGTGGCAGTTCCTTATGGACAAGCATGGAAGGAACACAGGCGGTTCACCCTTTCTACCCTTCGGAACTTTGGCTTGGGTAAAAAGTCCATGGAAGAGAGAATTTATGAAGAGAGTATACATTTAATTCAAGAATTTAAAAAGATGAAAGGTAAATATCTTGATGAGATCCTAAGTATGAAAAACTTCAGCATGTCATCAATCAATTTAAAGATTACAATTAAATCAATACCTTAATGGCAATGAATGTTCAAATAAAAAGAAAAGTTTATTCAATCATACTGGAAGTATACTGAGCCATTGACCACTGACAGGAAGTAGGGATGAGAGCGGCCAGGAACACACACTGCGTGAATGCCTTCAATGGCAATATGTGAGCATCGCTGGGCTCATCCAATGTTAAAAGAAAAAGTTGCTCAAGCTCCTTAAAACCAAGGTTTATTTAAATTTTGCACCAACAAAACAGACATGGCTTAGAGCAGTTATTTACAGGCTATTTTAAATCTGAATGGGGGTCTATGTGACACGGATTCATCTGGACCCTCGGATCCCAGTGGATCTGGATTTCCGGTGCTATGAATTGTGCATACACAGAACCACCCCCGGATCCCTGTCAAATATGCAACTGGATGTTCCCGCACGGAGTTTGGGTGCATCCAGTTTCATCATTGTGGGGGACTCCAAAAAAACAGCGTGAAACCAGCCTAAGGCTGCTTTCACATCAGCGTTTTTTTTAAATCGCGGCAGATGTGGTGAAAAAAACGCATCTGCTGCGATTACCGCATAACCGCTGCACTTGCGGCACACTTGCGGCAAACCCCATGCAATGTCTATGGGGCTTGCGGTAAGTGTGAGGCAGGTGCGGCAAGTGTGGTTTCGGCACTTGCAAAACCGCGGTCAGCCGCTTTTTTTTCCGGCCGCACCTGCGGCAAGTGCCGTTACCGCACTTGCCGCACCTGCCGCAAGCCCGCATAGACATTCTATGGGGCTTGCCGCAAGTGTGCCGCAAGTGCAGCGGTTATGCGGTAATCGCGGCAGATGCGGTTTTGTCACCGCAACTGCCGCGATTTAAAAAAAACGCTGATGTGAAAGTACCGTAAGACATGAAAGATTTATAACTCTGCAGTTAATTGGGAGTATTCAGCTTCAATGTTTCTGCTCTCTTATGTGAAGAAGAAATGATATATTTAGTTAATCAGAACTGGTAGGCAAGGGAGTTGTCATTCTTTAGCTGTCAGGAAGTCAGAGACTGACATCCAGTCTACATATAAGAAATTAACTATTTGTTAGGTTGTAGTCACACAGCAGTAAGACTCACGTTAGGATTGAATGAAAATGCTCGGACTAGCCATCAACTCCCCTGACCTGAGCGTGACAGTTTAATGTATTCCTATGCAGCTGTCACGCTCAGGTCAGGAGAGTCACCGGTCAGTCTGGCCACTGCAATGTGATCCTCGCTCAAGTCATACGGTAGTGTGACTCCAGCTTTACCCGGAAGATCACATAACCCAACTATCTATATAGAGTTGGATTGAAACAAATTTTAAAATGTAAACCATTGTTGTTGAGAACATGTTATATGTCTGAAAAAAATGTTATTTTAATAACTTGTACTGTCTGTTCAGGTACGCTACTTGATGCACACCATATCATTGATAATGCTGTGTCAAACATGATTTGCATGATTGTGTTCGGGAGGCGTTATGAATATAATGACTCAACGTTCCAAGATATACTTGGCCTTGTGCATGAAAATATGAAGGCAGTTTCAGGTTTTTGGGCTCAGGTGAGACAAATATTTTTAGGATGATGATAGGTTAAACAATCAGTGTCTTTTCTATTGCACATGTGAAGATTTAACCTTTCTTCTAGTGTGGACCTTTACAGAGATTTCTTGTTTGTAAAATAACCAAAATAAAGAATTATCATTCTACTTGCCCAACTGTTAAAGAGAATGGTGTTCATGCCATACAAATGCTCCAGTAAATTTAAGCACTTAACATGTGCTCCTAGTTTGTTTTCAAGGGGTTTCCCTTTCTTCTGTATAGTGCTGCTTCTTTCTTTTATTTTGGGGCTTCCTGTGTACATTAATAATGAGCAGTGTCACCTACAAAAAAGAAGCTAGTTGAGCCAGCAGTTGGAGTGGTTGGAATGGCCTCTGGGTCCTGGAGCCAAAGTAGGTTCACAAAGTCCCTTTGGCTTATATGAGAAGACAAATACTATTAAAGACTCATGATAGTTTAGGGGAAATTTTGAATTTGGGTCCATGACAACTGAACATAGTATACAGAATCTACAATTCTAGATGCCTGTACTGTTTTCAGGGATTCACCAACCTATACATGATGCACAACTACGGTAATACAAATGCAGTACAAAATACTTTATAACAGCAAATAAGTGATAAAGGATTAAAAGGTTTAAGAGAAAAGATGTCACAAGAAAAAATATACATATTGTGGGGGTATTATAAGTAAATTTAGATCTGTAAGTATATCTCAATGATACCTTGATATATTAATAAGTGACCTGAGCTATCAATAAACAAATAAATAACTACATATAATCATCTAGCCATAATCACATAAGCATGATAATTCTGAAAATGTCATTTCTTGTAGTAATATAAAGTGACGTGTTATAGAAACACAAAAATTCATTATGTCATGTGCAAAACGTTTAATAGAAATAGGATAAATAAATACCTAAAGTACAGGTATAAAAAGTAATTTCCACAGGTCACTCTACTTACATAAATGTCCTGTCCTGTCTGTTATCCACTTCCAGCATCATGTTGTCGTCCTATTACACTCTGGCAGCTGCCATATTTACACACCTGTGCGATGGGTGTGCAAACGTGGCACCCGCCGACACTCGCCCATGTCCCCCCTTCTACCCAAAGATAGTACAGGGATTGCAGAACAGGGGAGCACACAGAGAATCAAGGCAAGGCAACAAGTATAGCAGGGTTTCAGCACATCTCCCAATAGAAGTCTCATGCCGGGGAAGGCGGAACGAGGATAATGGACCCACTAGACTACAGATGCTTCTGTGGAAGCTGAAACCAAGGAACCAGCCAGACAAGGATGTCAGATAAATGCAAGACTTTATTAAAGATAAGATAGAAGAAACCACAAGGGATGATCCCCTTGGCTGAGGTACCATATTTCCCCGAGGGAGCACCAGTTAGCGATCTCCTGTACAGGGGTGGACCTGGCACAGCGACGGAGGCTCTAAGTGCAACAACTCCGACCAGAGGGTCAGACTCAAGAGGAACTGAGTCAATGAGGGGGAAGGGGGGCGGGAGGTCCAGGCAACTGGATAAGGTGAACCAGTGGGGGACTGGGATAGCCAGAGGAATCCAGAGGGAGCATGGGGCTGTGTCACTTTCAGATGGTCCAGAGGGTCTGGAGGGTGCTGACTGAGTCCATAGTTAGGATGGTTAGGATGGCAAGATTCCAGGCAGCCGTATGACCAGGATGAAGACGCCAGCACTAGAAGAACACACTAGACATTATTGACGGAACAGACGCAAGGTTATAGCAAGCAAGATCCGGGAACCTGAGCACAGTAACTTTAGAACACAAGCATAAAGTTGTCAAGCATCTCCCTAAGGAAGTGAGGACCTTAAAGCCTCACAAGCCTCTCAGTGATTGGCTGAGAGGTGATCACTAAAAAAGGGTGTGCTGGACCTTTAAATGATTTCTGACAGCAGCCATGCTCCCTAAGCGTGCTCCCCCACATCCTGGAAGTGAGAGAAGGTGAATATGCGTCAGGAAAGAGCTGCAGCATGGAGGGACATCATGAGAGTGCGGCCTGGGTGAGTAAGTGTGCTAGGGACAGGGGGATGCCTGCAGCAAGATGGGACCCGATCTCCCTGTACCGTGGAGACATGTCCCACAGGACACATTACAAGAAGCTTCACTGCTGCCAGAGCAACAACACCACAGCTAAACAACAGAGAGCTTCACAACAAGAAAGTACATATGTTCTATCACAGGCATAAAGTGAGGTTAGAAGAGGGTAGAAATAGCAGAAGAGGAGAGTAATTAGCAAAGTAGAGCCAGCACATAGGTTAAATTGTTTAAGTGAGCCCTGCAGAAAACCTGCAATTAGTCAAACGTTGAGACCTTCAGACCTCAGGCCCCCCAGAGGTGACAACAAAACACGACACACTCATGACGGGAACATGGCGATTGTGACTGATACATTACACCAACATATATCCTGTACCTGTACGTCCTGATCGCCTAGATTTAGTGTACTTGTTCTTGTCTCCCTCATCCTCATGTAAAGCGCCATGGAACCTAATGGCGCTGTATAAATAAATAATAATAATAATAATATATTCTTTGTATATGATCATGTTTTTGGTTTACCTTTCAGCTGTACAATGCATTTGGATTTGTGAAATACCTACCTTTACCTCATCAGAGGATCTTCAGAAATGTGAAGGTTTTCTTCACTTTCCTTGAAAAAGTTTTATCGGAGCACAAGAGAACCAGGGTGCCTGGGCAACCTAGAGATTACATAGACTGCTATCTTGACAAGCTGGAAAAGGTAGAAACCATATAACATTGCAAAATCAAAGAACTTTCTATCAGATGTTGGTGGCTATCACTTTATTTCAGGAACGCTTTGTTTTCCTATACACCGTGAATAATACCTTACTATCTGTAATTCTTTTATTTAAAAATCTAGGAACAGGGAGAAAGAAAGTCAACATTTGATAATGAAAATCTATTCATCTGTGTATCCGACCTGTTTATTGCTGGTACAGAGACAACGTCCGCCACCCTTGAGTGGTGTCTGCTGTATATGATAATGAATCCAGACATACAAGGCATGTAATATCTTTATATTATCTACATTGCCATATTATATATTATTACATTGTTTTTAGATGAACAATGCAATGTTCGAGAGATGAATGTAAAGTTATGCCTCCACCACTGTAACTCTTCAGCAGATGTCATCACTAGTATGCATATGCTCCCTGAGATCAGTGAATGCTTTGTGATATCACTAGTATGCGGCAGGTACTGGACAATTCAGGAGACTCTCCTTTACAGCTCCAGTTGGTGGGAAGCATTAGCAATGAACAGTTTTGTTGCTACAGTGTAAATAATAGAACCCTGCGCAGACGGTCAGTCGATGCGATTTAAGCAAAATATTGTCATTGAATTCGTGACAGCAGAAGGTGTCACCCCCAAAGAAAATTCAACAGAGAATTTAAGCCCTTTATAGTGATTGTGTTGATGTGAGCACTGTGCATCGTTGGGCCAGTATGTTTAAAGATCGTGAGGTGGGAAAGTCTGACTTGTGTGGCGAAGAAAGATTTGGACGTCCTATGAAAGCAACCAGCGAATTAAACATACAAACCTTGACAGGTGATTCAAGATGATCATTGTGTTACTCAGAGGGAAACTACAAGCATAATCGGCATTTCACAATAACGTGTAGGTCACATTATTGCTTTGCTTGGTTGTCGGAAGATGTGTGGCTTGATGGGTAACCCGAATGGTGACATCAGAAATGAAAGTGCATAGACTTGAAATTTGCCAAGAATTATTCATATGTTATGAGAATGAAGGTGACTCCTATCTGCACTCAATTGTAACAGAAGATGAAATTTGGGTACACCGCTATGAACCTGAGACTAAACACCAGTCTATGGAATATCAACCCAAAGGCTCGCCCCCAGGAAACAAAATTCAAGAAACCACAGTCCTCAGCTAGAAAAATCATGGCATCAGTGTTTTAGGACGGAGATGGTATTATCCATGTTGATTTCTTAGAACATGGAACAGCAATGAATTCAGAGTGTTAGATCACAAGACTGCAACCTCTGAAACGACCACTAACAAGAGTCTGAAAGGAAAAGGGAAATGTTTTCCTGTAGTATAATAATGCCAGACCAAAGACCTCACAGCAGAACTTCAGAGACTGAAGCTCACCACCATACAGCATCCTCCATACAGTCCAGATTTAATACTGTCTGACTTCCATCTGTTCCCAATAATAAAAGAAAATCAGCGGGGACATCTCTATGCATAAGATGAAAAGATTGAAAGAACTGTGAGAGGCTGGTTGCAGAAACAGAGTGTTGCCTTCTTCCGTGATGGCTTCAAAAACCTTGTTCATCGTCGGCAGAAGTGTTTCCAATTGTCTGGTGATTATATAGAAAAGTGAATATCGATCATTAAAGAGAACATGCCATGGATTATTTCTACGTTTTATTTATTAAAATATTCCCATCGAAACCCAAGTTATGAAGGTGGAGGCATTACTTTTCATTCAACCCTTGTATATCTCTTATTTTAGAGAAGTGTCAAGAAGAAATAGACAAAGTCCGAGGAGACAGAGACCACCTTGATTATGAGGACAGACTAAGCATGCCGTACACACAGGCCGTACTGCAAGAAGTCCAACGCTTTGCTTCAGTCGTGCCGCTTGGAGTTGCTCATGCAACTATAAAAGACATACAGCTGAATGGCTATACTATACCAAAGGTGAGGACATATTGTGTGAAAAGATGAAACCTTCCTGAGAATCCCGTATAACTAAGGTACATAAAATAATGCGATGCATTAAAAAAAAGCATAGATGCTCATGAGAAGAACATAGTTTTACCTCTATACTATCACTAGTGCGACCACACTTAGAATATTGTGTACAATTCTGGTCTGGTATATAAGAAAGACATAGCTGAACTAGATCGGATGCAGAGAAGAGCGACCAAGGTTATTAGAGGACTGAGGGGTCTGCAATACCAAGACAGGTTATTTAACTTGGGTTATATACCATATTTTTTGCTTTATAAGATGCACTGGATTATAAAATGCACCCCAAATTTGGTGAAGGAAAAGAGAAATAAAATAATTTTTAATGTTAAATGGGGTCTGTCTTATAATGGCAGTGTCCATCTTACAATCAGTATATATGTTCCTTATCCTTCTACATGACCCCCATCCTGGTACATGGCCCCCATCCAGGTATATATTCCCCATCCTGGTATATGCCCCACCATCCGGGTACATGACCCCCATCTTGGTATATATATTCCCAATCCTGGTATATGCCCCCCATCCTGGTACATGCCCCCCAATCTGATATATATATATAGTATATATGTTGCTTATCCTTGTACATGACCCCCCATCCTGTTACATGGCCCCCCATCCAGGTATATATTCCCCATCCTGGTATATGCCCCACCATCCGGGTACATGGCCCCCATCTTGGTATATATATTCCCCATCCTGGTATATGCCCCCCATCCTGGTTCATGCCCCCCAATCTGATATATATTATCCTTCATCATGGTACATAGCCCCCATACTGGACCCATCATGGCTTACCGAGGGGGGTTGTGCAGGAGGCAGATTTCACAATTCCACAGAGGGTGGGGGCAAAGCCATGGGACCAGAGCTGCAGGGGGGGTGCCGTGGCGATATGCCCTCACCTTCCATGGACCAGTGAAATTTGCCTCCTGCACCCCTGATCCACCCCTGCAACTTCCCCCGGTAAGTTTTGTTTCTCTTTAAGTATTTGGATTGTAAGATCAGCCCTGTTTTCCCCCTAATTTGGTGGGAAAAAGGTGCATTTTACAATCTGAAAAATACGGTAGTTTGGAAAAATGACGGCTTAGAGGCGATTTTAATATAATGTATAAATAGATGAAGGGACAGTACAGAGATTTTTCTAGTTTAATCAATGGCGGACTGTAATTCTTTACTGTAAGAGTTCAATAGACTACTACTGGTATGGGAATAATAGAGCTGGCTGTTGATGTTTGGTAAAATTGGTGTTGTCAACTTTACCAATATATCAGTTGCTGCTTGGAAGTCCTTAGGAGGTTCAGTGTAATAACCCCCTTATGATTATTAATAATAGTAAATGTATATAGATAGGACTCAGTGCCAGTTACAGTAGCGCTGGGTCCTATCTATATACATTTACTCTACTGTAAGAGCAGTGAGTCTATGGAACAAAAGTTACAATAGGGGCACATTCTTGACTCACTACAAAAGTACAAGGAGGCCAGAAGACATTCTTGAAAAATATAAAATTAACAGTTATGTGCATTAGATTTGGTGATAGGTCATTGATATAAGGAACCAGTCTGATTGCCATTTGTGGAATCGGAAAGGAATTTTCCCCTAATATGGAGCTTCGTGTTTGCCACTTGCAGGGGCGGACCCAGACTGTAGTGGGCCCTGGTGCAAGAAATTTTTCGGGGGCCCCCTTCACCGCCGCCCGCGCCGCCGCCCCCCCCCCCACCCCCCACACAAATATAATTTCCACCCAGGTACCTTATAGATGACCTTGTGTCTGATCGGGGTCGTCTTTTTCTTTTCTTCATCTTGTCCTGACGCCATGATGACTTTTCACGTCTTTGCAGACTTCCATCTTCTCCACTTTTCTGCAGCACGTCCTGACACAGTGCCCTTAAAAATAAGAGTGTCATTATAATTCTGTCTAAATAAAAATATCTGCCCTACACTGCACTCCTGAACAAATAATCCCACGGTCCTCTCACACTGTGTCCTCTATATTGTACCTTCTCATAACACTCTCCCTGGTGGAGATGATGGTGGAGGCTGCCGCATGGAGGCAGAGACACCTGGTACAGCTGCCATTATCACCACACACAGCCCCACTCCTCCTGCACACCCGTCCTCCTCTCCTCTGTCCTCCTGCACCCCTGTCCTCCTCTCCTCTGTCCCTTCAGCTGCTCGTCTTCTCCTCTGTCCCCCTGTTCCTGTCCTTCTGCCCCCTGCCAGCACCGCAGCCGCCTCCACCGCACCAGCACTTGGAGCCATCACGAGACAGGAAGCAGCAGAGCTCCCAGCGGCTTCCTGTCAGCGTGATCGCTCTCAGCGCTGGGGGGACGGGAGCGGGGCACAGTACATGCGGGCGCCGCGGCCGGGCGGCAATGCACTGCCAGCGGCGACACCCTCCCTCCCCCACAAAGACTCCAGTTTTCATATGGAGTCTGGGGGAGGGAGGTAAAGAAAAAAAACAAAAAAAAAACGCTCGCGCTCACCTGCTGTGTAAATACAGCCCTGCTGCCGCCCCCACACACATGCTGCGGGGGGCGGACCGCCCCCCCCCCATCCCCGCTACGCCACTGCTGCAGCCGCCGGGGAGACACCGCCCACTGCCGACGGCCCTGGTGGCAGCGGCGGGGCATTTTCTGATACGCCGTACCGGTATGTACCGCCACAAAAAGAGCACTGTATACAGTCCAGCACAGCCTCCAGGTAATATATACAGCCCAAAACAGCCTCCAGTTAATATATACAGCCCAGCATAGCCTGGTATAATATATATAGCCCAAGACAGCCTCAAGGAGGATATATATTTACTAGATGTGTGCCTGGTGCTATCGCATCGGAGGGCGAGGATCGGTGTGTGGCGGCGGGATGCGGGGGGCGGCTAAGTGGACACACACACCTACACACACAGACACACACCTACACACCCCCTTCCGGTCTCATCCGGTCTCACCCATCGTTGATGGAAGCTTGAACCGGGAATGAGGTGGTCAGCGCAGGATGGAGGCTCGGTGGTCAGCGCAGGATGGAGGGGGTTAATGGTGGAGGAGCATAGGGTCAGAGGGGGGCTCCATGGTGGGTGTTGGAGCTCCCCTGTGCCTGGCTGGGCTTCGGGGAGCGGTCCGGTGGCGGTGGCTGGTGCTGGCCATGGCGGCTACTGGCGGCGGGATGTGCACCTGGGAGCAGTCCGGTGGCAGTGGCTGGTACTGGGCATGGCGGTTAATGGCGGTGAGATGTGCAGCTGGGAGCGGTCCGGTGGCTGGTGCTGGTCATGGCGGCTAATGGCGGTTGGATGTGCAGCTGGGAGCGGTTCGGTGGTGGTGGCTGGTGGTGGGCATGGCAGCTACTGGCGGTGGGATGTGCGGCGGTGCCCATATCCAATATGGCGGCAGGCGCACTTCCGTCCCCGCGGTGCATTCTGGGATACGGGTACGGAAATGCGGACAATATGCCTGGGGGAGAAGCTCGGCTGCATCACGAAAGGGACCCCCCCTTCGATGATGCAGCCGAGCTTCTCCCCCAGGACCCACCTTCCGAAGGGGAGGTCCTGGGGGCCCAGGACCAGGACCCCCCTTCCTTGATGCATCCAAGCTTATCCCCCTAGCTGGGGGAGAAGCTCGGCTGCATCAAGGAAGGGGGGGGGCCCTAGGGGAGAAGCTCGGCTGCATTAAGGAAGGAGGGGGGCCCCCTTCCTTGATGCAGCCGAGCTTCGCCCCCAAGACCCCCTTCTGAAGGGGGGGCCTGGGGCCTCAGGACACCCCTTCCTTGATGCATCCAAGCTTATCCCCAAGCTTGGGGAAATCGGCTGCATCAAGGAAGGGGGGTCCTGGGGCCCCCAGGACCCCCCCCCTTTGGAAGGGGGGTGTAGAGGGAGAAGCTTGGCTGCATCAAGGGGGTCCTGCACCTAGGGGGTCCTGGGGGAGAAGCTCGGCTGCATTAAGGAAGAGGAGAGGGCCTCTAGGAGTTCTAGGGGCCCCCCTTCCTTGATGCAGCTGAGTTTCCCTCCCAGTGCCCCCCTTGGGGGTCCTTGGGGCTCTGACTGTCAGTGACTGTTTCCCCCCCACCAAAGCCCTGCTCTGGGGCTCTTACCCGGCTGGAGCCCTCAGTCACCGTCTCACTGTATTCTGGAGAGGGTGTGCTTCTCCTGTCTCCACAGAAGAGGCAGGAAGTGAAGCAGCGCCGACTCTCCCAGAGTCCCAGCCCCCTCTGCCTCACTGCAGAATGCTGTGCTGTAATCCGGGCGGCTGGCGGCGGTGCAATTCAACAGCACCCCCCCCCCCGGGACTGCCAGAATAAAGCCGCGGGCGGGCGGCTGCGTCACAAACTAACAGCGAGCCCCCCGCTGGGACTGAGGACTGACTGCAGGTCATAATAAAGCTGCGGGTGGGCGGCGGTGTCGGTCCTCTCATGATGGAGATGCGCTCCTGCGGCCACTGACACCCACCTGTCAGAAGGGGGAACGGACCGCCGCTGGAGCCTTCAGGGGCCCCCTAGGGGTCGGGGCCCTGGTGCAGCTGCACCAGCTGCACCACGGTAGTTCCGCCCCTGGCCACTTGGCGTTTTGCCTTCCTCTGGGTCAACATGTTGCTCTCTATATAGGTTGAATTTGATGGACTTATATTTACCTTCAACTATACAACTATGGCTTATAGAATTGTATGTTTTTGGTATATTTGTGAATAGTGTAAGGATACAATATTTAACTAAATTTTTCATGTTCACATTTTCTGAATTTAGGGAATGATGATAATCCCAGATCTGAGCTCAGTTCACTACGATGAAAGACTGTGGAAGGATCCACATAGATTTAATCCTGAGAACTTCCTGAATTCTGAAGGAGAATTGGTCAAAGTAGATGGATTCTTCCCCTTCTCTGCAGGTAATGAAAAAATAGTTAGACAGGGTTTTATAACTTCATGCAAAAAGCAAATGCTGGGTCCCACTATTGAATCCCGTCTGAAGCAATCTGTCAAATCGTTTTCTTTATCCCTGATGGCTTGTAAATATTTAGCTGCTTAAGGGTGCGTGTACATGGTCCGGAGGAGCTGCGTGTTGGACGCGGCTCCTCCGGACCTGAGTGAAGCCGCTGGTGGCCGCAGGGAGACCACAGCCGCCCTGTACTCACCGTGTGCGGGGGGTGCAGGGCGGCTTCTCCCTGCAGTCACCCGATGGGAGCCGCTTCCGACTCTGCAGCATGAAATGAACATGCTGTGGAGGAGCGGACTGCCGGCAACCCGCACCGCAGCTCCAAACACGCTGCGGGCGGGTTACTCATAGTGAGGATGGGATTTTTTGAAATTCCATCCACTATGCTAGTACTGTTCGACGCAGCGTTTTGGACGCAGCGGCAAGACACTGCGTCCAAAACGCTGCGTACACTGATTGTGTGCACGCACCCTTAAGGGAACCTGTCAAGTCCTCTGTGCACCCAGAACCACGAGCAGTTCTGTGCCCATATCTATAATCACTGCCTAACAATCCCTTCTATGTAGTAGTATACTGTACATAAACAGATCTTAAGAAAAAGTATTTCTGTAGACCATTTATGAGATGTAAATTCTGGCTATGACTAGCCAAGGAGGCATTAGTTCCCCGACTAGTTCACACACTTTACATGTTATCACGCCCTTGAGGCTCACTGCGCATGATCGGATGTCGTCTGCACCTCTGGCCATGCACACTATGGCTCTCTGAAGCCGGGACACGTACACCTGGCTTTGGAGAACCTCAATATTGACAAGTACAAGACATTGGCTTTTCTAAAGCATGTTATCATGCCCACAGGAGACTAATCATTTAAATACCTTCACACCTGCTTGTTTTCCCTCAATTTCTACGCCTCTTCTTCTTTGGTTGAGTCCAGCTTCATAGGGCCACAGAAGGGCAGGGATAGATGGAAAACAAGCAGGTGGGAAGATGTAGTTAAATGATTATCCTCGCCATGAAGCACGAGCCCCTGTACTTGGTTTGAACAGTCATTCTGTGTGATCAAATCCCTATAAATTATTTAAAATCCCAGACCCCTAAATTATGTTAGACTTCATAGCAGACCTCAAATAAATACAATGCTCCTTTTAAAGGAGTATTCTTATGCTATTGAATTGATAGAGTTGGTTAGACCGCAAAATAAAAAGGTTTGCAGTTGACTTGCCTTTTCTATCTGCTGCCATTATCTAGCAATGACAGCTAGCGGTGGAAGGAGAGCAAGGAGTGGAAACGTTGCCCACAATCCCCCTTGATGTTCCTATACTTATATAATGCATTGTGTTTTTTAAATGTAGTCTTATCTGCGTGATGGTTTAGCTGAAGACAAGGTGAATGTTTGGGACTAGCCCAGGATGGTAGGGGTTACACAGGCACAGTTTAGCAGCTTCCAGTTTTTGAACGGATAGGGATGAGACTGATAAGTGAACAGATTTATGGTTCTACAGCTTGCCGACTCGCATGCACAAGGTGTTGTGTTCTAGGAAGGGAAGACCATATCAAATGGCATGATGTTCTGATGTAACTAAAGATTGAAGGGAACCTGTCACTCCTTTGGGTATTTTAAACTGTGCTCACCAGCTTACACATAACGTAAATGGGGTTCTTATAACCCCTCTATGTTCCCAGAAGTCCCCCTCATACCTAAGATATGAACTTATATTCTGTCCAGTGCTGCCTCCTATTGAGTCTGGGAGGCATGCTATATAGTCCAAATGTATAACATCCTCGCCACCCCCTGGTTGCAAAACCTGCCCTGCAATCTGAAAATTCCCGCCATCCTGTGCTCCTCCATTGAAGTGCAGAAGTCTCGCGAGACTTCACAAATTTCGGGAAACGTCGGCACTATCTCCAGTGGAGGAGCATGGTCACCTGCTCCAGCGGCTCCACTGTGCAGGTGCAAGTGCTTCTGTCACTCAAGCGCGGCCAGAGGAGAGGCAGGAATTTTCAAATTTGTTATCTCAGGCAAGTGTGATATTCAGCAGACTGTATCTATACTAGATAAATAGTGGAAGTATAGCCAGGCTTGAAGGACATAGAAGAAGAAGATGACCAGGCAGGGACATGTATTCTTCTGTGGAGACTTGCAGATACAGTGGCACAGCAAAAGGCATGTGGGCTATCTTAAAAATACTTTGAGAGTAGTAGCAAGGAGTTGTATCAACGCACCTCAGCCAAGGAGGTCCTCTTAAGCATTCTGGAGTTAAGAATAGTCGTGGGCAGGCCGTAGCGAAACAACTTAACCCATGAAGACCTCACAGGGCAAGATAGAAGTCCCCACAGTGGTTTGTTGGACTGAAATAACATGCAAAGAAGTATGACCTGCTGGATTGATGTGGAAATAATGGTAACTTACTGCCAGGTGTAACCATAGAGAACCTGGCTCTGCATGATAGATAAGAAGTATTCTTGAAGTGTTATACATGCTATCTGATGTATATACTTCTCATCAAGTTGGTTAGTAAAAAGCTTATTTGTGGATTCTGGTCTTCAAGCATATTTGTGGATTCTGGTCTTCAAGCATATTTGTGGATTCTGGTCTTCAAGCATATTTGTGGATTCTGGTCTTCCTCATGCATCGTGCATCTCTGTTCATAGTAAAACCATGTCTAGCAACAGTATGCAGTGTGCAGAGGTGTATCACCAAGGTAACAGCAGTACACATACCGTGCTACGAGCCCTATTTTCGTGTTACACTGTGGGGTGCACACCTCAGCCATGCCAGCCCTCACCACACATGTTGCACTCATAATAGCTCACAACTTAATTCCACAGAGATGGCCAGAGCTTGGCTGAGTATGCATGTGCATTGGTTATATTCCAGACTGAAGAGTCAACCCCTGAGATCAAAGTCACCTCTCTCCAGGCCAAAGATTTATAAACAGCAGTTAGCATTTTATCATTGCTCTTCGCACTCTTTAACCGTTCTGTGAACACTAATATAAATTAAATAAAAAAACTTGTCAAAAAACAATGCTTTGGTCAATATATCACGAAAAAAAATAGTTGAACAAATGTAAATAGAAATGGTATAACTGAAGATGGAATCCTGTCCCAAAAAAAAACAAAGCCCCCCACTCAACTCAGTCACAGGAAAAAAAAGTTCAAGCTCTCAGAATAGAACATGCAAAAAGAATTATTTTTTTTATAAAATAGTTTTATAGTTAAAAGCAGCAAAACATAAAAAAATTATACAAATGAACCATTGCCGTTATCGTACTGACCCAAAGAATAAGGCTGTCTTATCAACTTTATCACATGGTGGATGGTGTAAAAAAAGCACCCTAAAACAATTCCTGAGTTGCTGTTTAATGTTCATTCTGACTACTAAAAATTGGAATAAGAAAGCAATCAAAAAACGTTATATGCAAAAATGGTACCGATAAAAACATAAATTCATCTTGCATAAAATAAGCCTTTACACCTGGGTATTGTTAAAGATTGTGGGTAGAGATACGCTTCCAGACTAATAAACAAAAGCATAATATTGAGAAATAATATCGGAATAATTGATGTACAACTGATGCTACTTTCTATTGTTTTTTGTGTCCAGTAAAAACAGGTTACGGTAAATATAAATGAGTTTGAGATGCAATACCAGATAGTGATGATGGACCAACATGGAGTTGTTTTCAGAAAATTAATAGACCGTAGATCTTTGTGTTCTGTCCGAACAACGTGCTTTAATATTAAGAATGAATGATGTAATCTATCTAGTTGTATTCTGATGATTTTCTCTTCCCATTAGGTCCTCGTGTTTGTCTCGGGGAGAATCTTGCTCGCATGGAGATCTTTCTCTTCTTCACCACAATGCTGACACATTTTGAATTCCATTGGCCAGACCCCAAGTCTCCTCCAGACACCACCCCAGTGTTTGGAATTACTCGGGCTCCTAAACGGTTTAAAATGAGATTGGTTGCTCGTACTTAAAACTGATCACCTGAACATCATCATCTCATGTATTAAGGATGAATTGCTGTACCATTACACTTAACCACTTCAACTGACAGCTCACTATTTATATGATGTGAAAAAAAGAGTATTATTACCTTAAAATTTTAATTGCCAATGTTTACTAAATTATTATGCAATGGAACTGTCACTTCCTTAATGGTTTTTGGTGCTTGCCACTATGAGACTGCATATGTAGTCATTTGTGCATCCTCACAGCTCTCTGAGTTAACCAATATACAGCGATACCTAGGTTTAGTCGATAATCCATACAAAAACTATCAGCGAAAACTGAGCAATGATTTCCATAGGAAAGGATGTAAAATCAATTAATTTGCTTTAGACACTCCAAAATATTGACAACCCCCCACATTTATAGAAAATAAAGATAGCGGTTAATACTAGATATGCTCAGAAATGAATATAAAATTAATATGAAAGACTAATGTAAAAAATAAATAAACATTTATCTTGGTATTTTATTTTTATAAATACTCTTTTTGGCATATGGAAGAAGCCGAGGAGGTGAGAAAGGGGTACACATATTATTTTTTGGAAGGGGAATCATGTAGGTCACCATTATTTATTGCGAAATTACCAGCGATGTATCTATGAAAACCAACGAAAACCGAGGCAACAATGAAAACCGACGAAAACCGAGGCATCAATGAAAACCGACGAAAACCGAGGCATCAATGAAAACCGATGAAAACCGAGGCATCAATGAAAACCGAGGCATCAATGAAAACCGACGAAAACCGAGGCCTCAATGAAAACCGACGAAAACCGAGGCATCAATGAAAACCGACGAAAACCGAGGCATCAATGAAAACCGACGAAAACCGAGGCATCAATGAAAACCGAGGCATCAATGAAAACCGACGAAAACCGAGGCATCAATGAAAACCGAGGCATCAATGAAAACCGACGAAAACCGAGGCATCAATGAAAACCGAGGCATCAATGAAAACCGACGAAAACCGAGGCCTCAATGAAAACCGACGAAAACCGAGGTATCAATGAAAACCGACGAAAACCGAGGCATCAATGAAAACCGACGAAAACCGAGGCATCAATGAAAACCGAGGCATCAATGAAAACCGACGAAAACCGAGGCATCAATGAAAACCGAGGCATCAATGAAAACCGACGAAAACCGAGGCATCAATGAAAACCGAGGCATCAATGAAAACCGACGAAAACCCAGGCATCAATGAAAACCGACGAAAACCGAGGCATCAATGAAAACCGAGGCATCAATGAAAACCGACGAAAACCGAAGCCTCAATGAAAACCGACGAAAACCGAGGCATCAATGAAAACCGACGAAAACCGAGGCATCAATGAAAACCGACGAAAACCGAGGCATCAATGAAAACCGAGGCATCAATGAAAACCGACGAAAACCGAGGCATCAATGAAAACCGAGGCATCTATGAAAACCGACGAAAACCGAGGCATCAATGAAAACCGAGGCATCAATGAAAACCGACGAAAACCGAGGCATCAATGAAAACCGACGAAAACCGAGGCATCAATGAAAACCGACGAAAACCGAGGCATCAATGAAAACCGACGACAACCGAGGCATCAATGAAAACTGGCGAAAACCGAGGTATTAAAGAAAACCTACAAAAATCAAGGCATCAATGAAAACCTACGCAAACCGAGGCATCAATGAAAATCGATGAAAATTGAGGCATCAATGAAAACCGAGACACATTTTTCTTTGAAAAAATTGACAAAAACCAAAACAACCGAACTCAATGAAAACCGGCGTATCACACCAGATGGTTTACTAACTATTCAGTTATGATGACTAATGTCACATTATATATCCTTTTTACTCTATCACAAGCTCTGGACAGTTGATTCTACATCCATTAAGATTTGTTCATGAATTACTAAAAATGATGTCATTTCTATATATCCAACCTCTGATTTTGATTTAATTTATTGATTTTAGTATAAATTGCATACAAAATTGTATGCCATAATTTTCTCACCATAGAAATTTCAGCACTTCACAATTTACATGGCCATGTGGGCCACTTCTTTCCTAGTTACCGGTTATTTTCCTTTGCAATCCTTCCTCTTCCAGGTTGCAAATTGACACAAAAAGCAGGGAGTACTGGGAGCTGTAGTTCAATGCACTTCAGGGAAAAGAAGCACTGATTGTTATGAAAAAATAACAGAATGTCGACTTCTGCAATCCATTTTATGTTGGCTATATTGGGAGCATACGAAATTCTAGAGGCTTATAGTATCTATTCCAGTGTTTCTCAACTCTAGTCCTCAGGAGTCACCAGCAGTGCATGTTTTCAGGATTCCATTTGTATTGCACAGGTGATAATTTAATTACCTGCACAGGTGATGATTCCACGTTTGGACAATCAAGTCTCACAGGTACAGGAGGGGAGAGGACTCTGTCTGTGAGGGCTCACAGTCTACGAGGGACAGGTGAGGATAAAGTAGGACAGGGAAGAGCTGATCGTGCGGTGGTGCGATGGACTGAGTCTCACTGTAGGCTGTAGACTTGTCGGAAGAGGTGAGTCTTCAGGTTTCTTTCGAAGGTTTCCAGGGTAGGCGAGTGTTAAAATACCCTCTTTGTTTGCAGTGTGTGAAGAATATTAAAAAATCTATTAAAAAATGCTGATGCTGCTGCTGCTGCAGTAAAAATGTACTTACACTTATGTATGTGACTTACCCACCAGGGCCGTGGGGTTCTCGGAACCGGGTGGCAGTTCTGCTGTGGGAGTCACGGGGGTCAAGACCTGGCTCCGTGGCCCTGGGCGGTCAATAAAAGGGACATTTTTTAGGAATGGACGTGACACCACCTGTGGTTTGTGGCCAGCAGTAGCCACCGCTGCAATTAGGACCCCTGGGAATGATGAGGGTTGGCAGCCAGGATGTTGAGCCCTCCACGGGTAGGACTATTCCCTAAAACTGTACTATTGTTAGTTTTGGTATAATGCTCTCAGCCCCTTCAGGCAGTGTCTAGGGATGGGCGAATCTACTCGCTAGGACTCGTTACTCGGCGAGTAGTAAGGGACTCGCAGGACTCGGTACTCTGCGAGTTTCCCAGTGATTACTCGCACGAGTCCAATGCAAATCAATATCAATCCTAGTTTTGTCAGAAACGCTGACAAAACTCGGATTGCCATTGTTTGCATTAGACTCGGCTACTGTGCCAGTGATAGCAGGGAAACTCGCAAAGTAACTGCTGTTTCTTTGCGAGCCGAGTCCAGCTATCTTCTCTGTGCAGCTCCAGGGTCCTAGAGCCCGCCTGCTCACAGACATGATGTAGCAGTGCTGAGATTGTTCTCAGTCTGCTCATTCCCTGTGCATAGACATCTATATTTATGCACAGGGGATGTAGCAGAGAGGACATCGCGTTTTGGACTACGTCGGACAGACGAGGATTTTTTTAATTAAAGATGGAGTCCCTAATGGCTTTTTTTTTTTATTTCAAATAAAAAATTTTCTCTGTGTTGTGTTTTTTTAACCCTTTATTGGAGATTCTTAGTGGCTGGGTCAAACGTGGCCTGACATTAATAATCTCGGGCTTAATACCAGCTTGTATAACAAAGCTGGTATTAACCCCTTTATTACCCAGCGTGCCACTGCCACCAGGGCCGCTGGAAGAGCGGGGTTCAGCGCCAGAGGATGGCGCATCAATGAACGCGCCATCTTCTGGGGCGGCTGCGGGCTGCAATTTGCAGCGGGGGGTGCCCAGAAAGCTTGGGCATCCCTACGCTGCGGATTCCAGCCCCCAGCTGCTTAGCTGTACCTGGCTAGACATAGAAATTGCGCGGAGCCCACGCATTTTTTTTATTATTTAATGAATTTCAGAGTCAGAGTCTCAGAGTCAGAGTCTCAGAGTCAGAGTCTCAGAGTCAGAGTCTCAGAGTCGGAGTCTCAGAGTCGGAGTCGCCTCAGAGTCGGAGTCGCCTCAGAGTCGGAGTCGCCTCGGAGTCGGAGTCGTCTCGGAGTCGGAGTCTCCTCAGAGTCGGAGTCTCAGAGTCGGAGTCGCCTCAGAGTCGGAGTCGCCTCGGAGTCGGAGTCGCCTCGGAGTCGGAGTCGTCTCGGAGTCGGAGTCGTCTCGGAGTCAGAGTCGTCTCGGAGTCGAGTCGGAGTCGGAGTCGTCTCGGAGTTGGAGTCGTGTCGGAGTCGTCTCGGAGTCGAGTCGGAGTCGGAGTCGGAGTCGTCTCGGAGTCGGAGTCGTCTCGGAGTCGGAGTCGTCTCGGAGTCGAGTCGGAGTCGGAGTCGGAGTCGGAGTCGTCTCGGAGTCGGAGTTGTCTCGGAGTCGGAGTCAAAAAAATGCGTGGGGCTCCGCGCAATTTCTGTCTAGCCAGGTACAGCTAAGCAGCTGGGGGCTGGAATCCGCAGCGCAGGGATGCCCAAGCTTTCTGGGCACCCCCCGCTGCAAATTGCACCTCCCACATCACTGTAGGTAGAGGTGATTTATCTGCTTGCACCTGGGCTTGATCTACATAGTGGGGTCTGATTGCATCCTGCAAGTGCAGTGTTGTTTTTTTGTTTTTGGCTGCAGATGTAAGATTTTCTGTTCTGACTTGTCCCACCTCTGTGGCAGAATTTATAGAGGGAAGCTCCCCTTAAACCAAGTTCTAGAGCTCCCCTTCTGGTCCGCAGACAGGAGTGCTGTGTCACCTGAATAGAGAACCCTCTTTTTGCCTCCAGGCGTATCATCAGGACCCTGGTGCTAAATATGCAGCTCCAGCACCCACTTTATACCTTAAATTGTTGGATTATTAATCACAGACTGAGACAACCACTCCCATTTTCAACTTGCTTCAGCACTACAGTAGTACACCACAATCACATTTAGGAATTTATATTTCCCTATGAGTAATGGACAATGCACTCTGACCCATTGTGGAATCCCAAATTGGCTTTTTATAGTGGCTGTGAGAGTTCTCCCATGATTGGCTATGCTAAACCATGTGGTATGATTGCTGCAAGAGGTTAATGGAGAGTAAATGCAACTGAGTCTGACATCATTTGTACTCTCATTAAATAGTTTGAAAAAGGTGACTGTCAAGTTTTTTTTTTGTTTTTATGCAATAGATGCAACTAGAATCTCAAATTATTTAAATTCATGGTGATCTGCAAACTTGAGGAAATTGAACATCAACAGGGATGAGCAAACCAAACTTTAAAGTTGGTCTTCATACTGAACACAGACTTCACGGATTTTGGAGTTCTATTGCTTTATGTTGCAAACTATTGGAGCATCGCTGTGCTTGGGTACACTCGGTGCTCGGCCCTCGCGAGCACCTTTCAGTGTTTCAATGGCTCAGACTGGGGGTAAAATCAGCATTATCAAATGTGGTGTGTAGCAAGAACAGTTTGGAGTAAGTACCGAACGTACACTTTAAAAAAAGTCCCCAGACTTTGGGTTTAGAGTTCAGGTGCTTTACAGACGCAAATCACTAGAGCAAGCATCATTGTGCTCTGGTACACTCAGTGCAGTGTTTGATTGGTTAACACTGGGGGTAAAATCAGAGTTCTCAGATGTAGTGTGTATCGAAACAAAAATTGAAAATAATCCTGCTCTCCCTCCAGCAGTAGTGTTTTGCAATGGCTGGCTGTATATGGGCAGAGAGCAAAACTGCCCAATCAGTGACTTCCATCGAGGTTTAGGTCAAGTTTGGGTCCAGAACAGAACTTCATATAAAGTCCGGCTGAACCTGCAGAATCCGAACTTCCAAGGGTCGCTCATCTCTAGACATGAAGTCTGTCCTTTGTTGATCAATTTGCTCATCTCCAGTGTCCACAGCCTAATAAATTTCATTCTTGTGACAAAATAAATCTCATCCAGCAGTTAGATTTAAAGATGAACATATCGATCCACAGAAGATCGAGTTTACATTAAATTTCCTGAACATTGTGGTATCACAATAGAGAAAAAAAACTTGCCCAGTACTATTTCCCACACTGCAGAAGCATCAGAGAGTGGGCTAACATTATTTTGGTTTGCAGCGCAGGCCTATCCATAATGATCTGTAGCTATGACATGTTAAGTATTATTATATTTTGTACAGTGGTGGTTAGTACCTGGGTCATCACACATTACCAGTGGAGCACAATTTGTACAACAGAGTTGTTTTTCATCTTCAAAGTCACTGGATAAGTCTTTCTCTCCTGTAGAGTGTAAGCTCTTATGGTCAGCGAGGTCCTCTCTCTCTCGTGTACAACGTAAGCTCTTATGGTCAGCGGGGTCCTCTCTCTCTCTCCTGTGGAGTGATGAGACGAAAATCAAACTTTTTGGCCACAACCATAAACGTTCCATTTGGAGAAGCCTATGATGAAAGGAACACCATACCTACTCTAAAGCATGGAGGTAGATAGCTGATGATGTGGGGATGTGTGAGCTTCAAAGGCACAGGACACTTGGTCAAAGTTGAAGGAAAGATAAATGGACATGTTATCAGCAAATACTGGAGTCAAAATTTGCACTCATCAACCCGGAAGCTGCACATGGGATGTACTTGTACATTCCAACATGACAACGATCCAAAACACAAGGCCAAGTCAACCTGTCAGTGACTACAGCAGATGAAAATGAAGTTTCTGGAGTGGTCATCTCAGTCTCCTGACATCAATATCATTGAGCCAGTCTGAGGAGAACTCAAGCACACAGTTCATGCAAGAAAGCCCAGGAATTTACAGGAACTGGAGGCTTTTTGCCAAGAAGAATGGACAACTTTACCATCTGAGAAAAGAGCCTCATCCACAACTGCTACAAAAGACTTCAAGCTGTCATTAATGTTAGAGGGGGCAATACACAGTATTAAGAACTGGGGTATGTGAACTTTTGATCAGGATCATTTAGATGTTTTTGGTTGTCATTATAATTTAAAAAGGGAAAACACAGTAGTTTGACAATAAATGACTTCACCCAACCACTAACTATGAGTGGAAAAAAAGAGAATGTGTTATCATTCATATTCTCTGAAAAAAGTCCAAGAAAGCAAAAGAAAATCTGCCGGGCTATGTAAACTTTTGAGCACAATAGGTCTACATAGGTCTACACATGGGTCTACAGCCAATAAATTGAGACAAAGACATTAGCTGTGATTACTGTTAAAGGTTTTATCCACTACTCGGACAACTCCTTCTTGAGCACTATGTTCACCAAGTAAAATAAGGCTAGAGTCACACTAGCGTATGACTCGCTTGTGGATCGCATGACAATGCCAGGACTGGCTAGTGGTGCGCCTTAATTAATCCAATTATGAGAGAGCAGCTTTAGCTCTTGATTTCTTCGACTGTCGAAGGAGTGAAGAGTGAAGTGGCAGCAGACTGGTCACAGGGATCACATGACAATGTTATGCAAGCTTCAGGAGAGCTAGTGCTGACACCACTGGAACGCGAATGGCACTAGAGGTGGGTATAACTTATTACTTTACTTGAAAAAACATAGTGATTGAGAAGGGGTTGTACGAATAGTAAACAACGCCTTTAACTATAAAATGTTGATAATTACACTCATAATAACCTGTCCAAGTTTCTCCAAGCATAAAAAAACCATGGACACATCAAATCTTTGTTGTATGGTTAGGGAAAGAAACGACCCTATGTTCACAGACTGGCCATGAATTTTCTGCATGGATTGCAACCCTACTTATTATGTGTTTTAGTACTTTTTTGTGGCTAGCTCGATAAGTGAACAAGTATCTAAAGACGCACAAAATGTATTATCTACCAAGAACCAGAGCAATATATTTGGAGCCTTTTCATACAGTTTAACAGTATCTATTATACCATGTATATAGCATTACGATCACATTTAGTTGACATTCACTCATTTCTTATATTACCAAGTTTTGCATTTTTGGATTCAGTTCAGCAGTAAGTGCAATGTCCATACTTATCTTCAGAGATTGCTGTGTGAATATTTATCTAAATTCACTTTTCCTGTAAAAATTCCAGCAGTACACAGTACAGGTAATGTGTGCAGGATTAAACCAGGTAAGACCAGTTCTATAGGTGCAGCATGTTTAATCTCAATGAACCATTGTTGTGGCCATGACTGAGCACCGTTTATCATGCATAACATTAAGTAACTTGCTATATTTCAGTTGAAAGTCCAACAATTGAATGCACACGTGAGATCACTAAACAAGGTAATATGAGCGGTCATGATGACACATATGCTCAATCCACACCTAATAATAAATACTCTCACAATCTTGAAGTTAGACTGTTTAGTGCGGACAATAAAGATGTCCTCCACGTGGTATAACACAAATAGACAGCAGGATGGTAAACGGAAGGAAGACCTCAGGGAGCAGGTGATGGGGACACCTCCTGACACTGTCTCCCTTCCGGCCATAACAGCCCCAAGCAGGTCCTGTCCCCTGACATCTCTAATCGTCTTCTGTCTCCGTTTGTGACCCTCTGAATCCTGACAAACCCCTGGTTCTTTAAAAGGAAAGCAGCACAAATAAGGCTACAAAATTGAATAGTGTCTTGTCTTAGTGAGCTATTTAAATCTTGTCAAATAGAGTACTTGCATTTTTGGTGTCCTTTAAAATCTCCTGGTCCTTCTGCCACCACTGATTTTTGGGGTCATATTTTGCTTGGCCTGCACCAAAAAGTCCAAAATATTAACAGTGTCATAGTGAGCTATTCAACTACTGTCAAATATAGTACTACCCTTTTTTGTCTAAAAACTGTGACCTTGTAACCCTAAATTTGCAGTTACATTTTCCTTGCAACCTAAAGCATATAGATGTATGTCCAAAAAATTAATATACCAAAGTCAGGCGTTAAGGGAGAGGGACGTGGATGTGGGCATGGTGTTGACGGTGGTGCTCACCAAGCCAGTGTGACAGGTCAGAAGAAGGTTGATGTTTCTACTTCTATGTTCCTGTCACAATTTTCCAGTTTGCGACAAAAAACCTCTGTTGAAGTCAGGAGATCAAGAGCAGGTTCTGTCTTAGGGCCCTTTCACATCAGCGTTTATTTGAAATCGCGGCAGATGCGGTGAAAAAACCGCATCTGCCGCGATTGCCGCATAACCGCTGCACTTGTGGCGCGGTTGCGGTAATCCCCATAGAAAGTATAGGGGGACTTGCGGCAGGTGCGGCAAGTGCGGTTTTGCACTTGCGGCAGGTGCGGCCGCGAAAAAAAACGGTTTTTTTCGCGGCCGCACCTGCCGCAAGTGCAAAACCGCACTTGCCGCACCTGCCGCAAGTCCCCCTATACTTTCTATGGGGATTACCGCAACCGCGCCGCAAGTGAAGCGGTTATGCGGCAATCGCGGCAGATGCGGTTTTTTCACCGCATCTGCCGCGATTTCAAATAAACGCTGATGTGAAAGGGCCCTTAGATGGCAGACTATGCCTTTATTTAAATCTCCACAGAGTGCACTTTTAAAATATAACTGTTAATAAATATCCGTTAATAATTCCAATCGTGTGTGTAACCCTCACACCTAGTGTTCATATAGCACACCAGTCACATAGGGAGGAGGAGTATATCCCTCACATACACCCTGTCTCTTCCTCTACCTATCAACGGAGTTTTCAACACCTAGCTTATATGGTGTCCCCGTTCCTCTTTCAGGGCAATGACAAATCCAATTAGGATAGGTGAGGTATGTTAGGTAAAAGAAGTTATATCATTACTGCCACTATCTATTCCAACTCGACGCGTTTCTACCTATAGGTTCCATGTGGGTGTAATCAGGAGTGGCTGTGTTCTGTACTCCAAAAAGATGCCAGGGAAGTGCTGTGCCCTGGAGGCACTGTACAGGGGACTTGATATAAACCCCCTCCTTATCATTGGTGTCAGCATCCTGAAAGATTTTTTGAGGGGTGTAGATAGATTCATGTGTGAGTATCTGTAATAAGGGGTGGTGTACAAGCAAGGTCCAATATATATACTATAACGGTTGTACTGTATATATTGATAGATGTGGGTAATTGACCAGTTATTAGATAGAAACATTGGTCCGTAGCACTGTGACTGTGCAAATGCTATAGGACCATTGTTATCCCACATTTGTCAAGGGCTCGCATGTAGTGGTGTGGGATAAATATAACAATTTATGATATTCCCATTACGCTTATTCTCCATTACATGCTAAGTATATCCGAAGTTAATAGACAAAAAATGTTGGACCCCCTTATTTGCAGAGCAGAACGTTTTGGATAAAAGGGATAGACCCATATCCAAAGATAGATCCATTTGGGTTTAGAGAGAGTGTGATGGATGACAGAACCTTGAGTGAGTGACAGAGACACCAGGGTGAGTCATCGAGGAACGGGAACACCATATAAGTTAGGTGTTTAAAACTCCGTTGATAGGTAGAGGAGGAGACAGGGTATATGTGAGGGATATAGTCCCCCTCCCTGTGTTGACTGATGTGCTATATGAACACTAGATGTGAGGGTTACACACACGATTGGAATTTTTAACCGATATTTATTAAAAGTTATATTTTAAAAAAACACTTTGTGGAGATTTAAGTTTGCGATTTAGAGTCACAATCATTGTTTTTTAAGATTTGAACTCAGACTATGCCTTTAGTCAGTTCCCAAGCAGCAACACCAAATCTTTCACACAGTCCAGTCTCAGTAGCCAAAAGGCTGGACCAGCCAATCCACAACCTGGTCCCCCTAGGATCTCTTTTGTATGTATCCTTTTGTTGTCTCTGGCCTCTTTATGCGCACCATTTAAGATGGACATGAGGAGGTGGTGTGCATTGATGCGCAAACATTTGAGCAACCATGGCCAGAATAAAGCCACTTTGAGCAACGTGATTTACTGTCTCGAGAGGTGCAGGATGATGATGATGATGAGACAGTTGCCATCAGGTCAGTTTATAATCTCAACCCAGAAGGAGGATCAGATTGAGGAATTGAAGACGAGGTGGTCGATGATGAGGCCACTGGTCCAATGTGGACCGGTGGCATGCATAGTGAGCACAGCAGCGCAGAGGAGGATGGATCCGTAGCACCAACACAGGCAGGAAGAGGAACAGATGCAGACACAGCAATCAACAGCAACCACATCCATTTTGTTGTCCCAGCGAAGAGTTCAGTTGTCTCTGCCCCAGATTTTGTAAAGGAAGCCTAAATACCTTGCCACGCACCCACAGGCACAAACACTAAATGCCCACATTGCCAGATTGCTAACCCTGGAAATGTTGCCGTTTCAACTTGCGAGAACGAAGTCTTTCCATGACCTCTTGGCAGTGGCTGCGCCATGGTACTCAGTTCAGAGCTGCCATTATTTAGCCCAGTGTACCATCCTGGGTTTGCAAACACGTGTTAAACAATATCAATCTTGCTCTGACCAATGCCGTAACTGGTAAGGTGCAACTTACAACAGACATGTGACGTGGCCAGTTGTTGTGGACAGTGATGATACATTTCTCTGACGGCACACTGGGTAAACCTGGTGGAGAGTGGGACAGAGTCAACGCCTGGGACATCACACATCCTACCCATATCAAGAATACTGGGCCCAATTTCATCAGGGTTCCGTCTCCTTGTATGCCAGTTCCTGTCTCAACTCCTCCTCTTGCTCCTCATCCTCTGCTGAATTACCCTCCCCATCACTCCCAAGCTGGGAGCTCTGCAGCAGTGCATCAGTCAAGCAGCATCACATTCTACTGACACTCATCTGTTTAGGTCATAGGCTGCACACTGCAGCAGAGCTCTTGCAAGGGATAAAAAAGAACAGACCGATCAATAGCTCTCCCCACTGAACCTCCAACAGGTCTGTTGGTGTGCAATAATGGCCATAACTTAGTGACGTCTTTAAAGCTTGGCTTGCTGGTACACGCTCAAAGCTTGGCTCATATGCTGAACTTAGTTGTACAGCAGTTTCTAAAAACATACTCTGTCTTGCTGTACCTAGTTGGCAAAGTGCGCTCTGTTAGCGCTCATTTCTTAAAGTCCCTCTCCTGCTTTCATTGGTCTTGCACTTGAATTTGCCTCATCACCAACTCATTTGGGATCTGCCCACACACTGGAACTCTACATATCATATGTTGGCAAGGATTAGTAAGCAGCAGAGGGTAGTAGCTGAATACCAGCTTCAACATGGCTGTCAGGTATATTGTTAAAAGTGTTCCAAAGTTGTGGATAGCTTTATAGGAGATAGTATTATCCTAAATAGGGTGTGGACCACTAAGGTTAGCTAGTGCCACACCTGTTATATAGCCGCCATACAAGTTCGGTATATTCAGAAGCACATAATAAGAAGAAAAAAAACAAACACATTACATATATATATATATAAATATACTGTATATATATATATATATATAGATAGATATATCTATATATATAGCATAGTAAAATTTGATTATGACAGATAAAATGTGAAATATAATTTGATCATGAATAGCATAAAAATTTCAATATAGTTATACAACAAATTTAAAATTGTTGTATGTGGCTGAAATCCATTTAAAACACACAAAAAAACTGTGCTAATTAAAATTATGAGAAAACACACAGTATCCAAGGAAAGATTAATTTTATATTCCCTCAATAACCTCATTTAATCCGTCCGGGTGTAAAGAACCCAATTTAAAAATCCAATAAGACTCTTTACGATTTAATTTTTCAGTGCGGTTTGGGCAGTTCTCTGGAATTTGCTCAACTGGTGTAACTTTTATATTAAATTGTTTATTATCCCGACACTTATGTTTGAAGCAAAATAAACAATTTAATATAAAAGTTACACCAGTTGAGCAAATTCCAGAGAACTGCCCAAACCGCACTGAAAAATGAAATCGTAAAAAATCTTATTGGATTTTTAAAATGGGTTCTTTACACCCGGACGGATTAAAGCGAACCTGTCACCCTCCCAGACATCAAAAGCTGACCTCACCACCTTCTGCAGCACTAATGCTGCATTCAGAGAAGGTGTATATAGCATTTTTTATGGCTATATTCAGGCAAATATGCACTTAGATAAAATTAGGCAGTTACCAAGACCGATGACTGGGAGGCGGGGTTTGCAGCGCCTCTGTGCCGCCCCTGTCATGTCCATCATCCCTCTGTCTCGGCGATTGTGTGATGCCTCCACCCCCTCCGCGCTCCGTAGCCTGCACCTGCGCTCTCATTCAGGATGCCGGGCATGCGCAGCGCGCACTGTGCAGCAACCTAATTATATTTCACATTTTATCTGTCATTATCAAATTTTACTATGCGCTATATATGCAGTCATAGCCAAAAGTTTTGAGAATGATACAAATATTAATTTTAACAAAGTCTACTGCTTCAGTTTTTCTTATGGCAATTTGCATATACTCCAGAATGTCATAAAGAGTGATCAGCTTAACAGCAATTACTTGCAAAGGCAATATTTGCCTAGAAAATGAAATTTAACCCCCAAAACACATTTCAACATCATTGCAGTCCATTAACACAGGTGTGGGTGATGATGAGGACAGGGCTGGCGATCAATCAATCAGTCATGATTAAGTAAGAATGACACCACTGGAAACTTTAAAAGGAGGCTGGTGCTTGGTATCATTATTTCTCTTCAGTTAACCATGGTTATCTCTAAAGAAACACGTGCAGCCATCATTGCACTGCACAAAAATGGCCTAGCATGGAAGAGTATCGCAGCTAGAAAGACTGCACCTCAGTCAACAATCTATCGCATCATCAAGAACTTCAAGGAGAGAGCTTCCATTGTTGTCAAAGAGGCTCCAGGGCGCCCAAGAAAGACCAGCAAGCGCCAGGACCGTATCTTAAAACTTTTTCAGCTGCGGGATCGGACTACCAGCAGTGCCAAGCTTGCTCAGGAATGGCAGCAGGCTGGTGTGAGTGCTTCTGCACGCACTGTGAGGTGGAGACTCTTTGAGCAAGGCCTGGTTTCAAGGAGGGCAGCAAAGAAGCCACTTCTCTCCAGAAAAAAACATCAGGGACCGACTGGTATTCTGCAAAAGGTACAGGGAGTGGACTTCTGAGGACTGGGGGAAAGGTCCAGGGAGTGGACTGCTGAGAACTGGGGTAAAGTCATTTTCTCTGATGAATCCCCTTTTCGATTGTTTGGGACATCTGGAAAACAGCTTATTCGGAGAAGAAGAGGTGAGCGCTCCCACCAGTCTTGTCTCATGCCAACTGTTAAGCATCCTGAAACCATTCATGTGTAGGGTTGCTTCTCAGCCAAAGGAATCGGCTCACTCACAGTCTTGCCTAAAAACACATCCATGAATAAGGAATGGTACCAGAATGTCCTCCAAGAGCAACTTCTCCCAACCGTCCAAGAGACGTTTAGCGCCCAACAATGCCTTTTCCAGCATGATGGAGCACCTTGCCATAAAGCAAACGTGATAAATGGCTCAGGGAACAAAACATAGAGATTTTGGGTCCATGGCCTGGAAATTCCCAGATCTTAATCCCATTGAGAACTTGTGGTCAATCATCAAGAGACGGGTGGACAAACAAAAACCAACAAATTCTGCCAAAAGGCAAGCATTGATTATGGAAGAATGGACGGCTATCAGTCAGGATTTGGTCCAGAAGTTGATTGAGAGCAGCCAGGGAGAATTGCAGAGGTCCTGAAGAAGAAGGGTCAACACTGCAAATATTGACTTGCTGCATTAACTCATTCTGTCAATATAACCTTTTGGTACTCATAATATGATTGCAATTATATTTCTGTATGTGATATAAACATCAGACAAACACAAATAAAAACCAGAGGGCAGCAAATCATGTGAAAATATCATTTTGGTGTCATTCTCAAAACTTTTGGCCATGACTGTACATATATATGTAATGTGTTTGTTTTTTTATTCTTATTATGTGCTCCTGAATATACCAAACTTGTATATCAGCTATATAGCAGGTGTGGCACTAGTGGTCTACACCCTATTTAGCATAATACTATTTCCTATAAAGCTATCCACAAATTTGGAACACTTTTAACAATATACCTGAGGAAGACATTTTGTTACTGTCGAAACACGTTGTATGTGCTTTTCTTGAGAAATAAGAAAAACCCTTTATGAATTACAAGAAGTTTTGGATCATAGACCTCTGGGAGCACAAATAGCCTGGTAAAAACTCTATTGGATATCTCTACGTGTGACATCTCAAAAGCGATATTGGCAAACTGTCAAAAATGTGCACGCTCACGCAAAATCGCGGACGACATCGCTTCAACGTCACCCCGTGTAATGGTACCCTTAGCCCATCTAGTTCAACTCATAGCCTAACATGTTGATCCAGAGGAAGGCAAAAAAAAACCCATGTGGCAACACTAAGCTCCACATTGGGGAAAAAAATTCCTTCCTGACTCCAGATACGGCAATCAGACTAATTCCCTGGATCAATGCCCTATCAAAGAATCTAGTATATATAACTAGTAATATTATAGTTTTCAAGAAAGGCGTCCAGGCCCTTCTTAAATGTTAGTAGTGAGTCACTCATTACAACATCATGTGGCAGAGAGTTCCATAGTCTCACTGCTCTTACAGTAAAGAATCCGCGTCTGTAATTATGAATTAACCTTCTTTCCTCCAGACGTAGAGGATGCCCCCTTGTCCCCGTCTCAGGCCTAAGAGTAAAGAGATCATTAGAAAGGTCTCTGTACTGTCCCCTCAGATATTTATACATTATTTTAAGATCACCCCTAAGCCTTCGTTTTTCCAAGCTAAATAACCCCAAGTTTAATAACCTGTCTTGATATTGCAGACCCCTCAGTCCTCTAATGACTTTTGTCGCTCTTCTCTGCACCCGCTCTAGTTCAGCTATGTCTTTTTTATACACCGGAGACCAGAATTGTACACAGTATTCTAAGTGTGGTCGCACTAGTGACTTGTATAGAGGTAAAATTATGTTCTCCTTATGAGCATCTATGCTTCTTTTAATGCATCCCATTATTTTATTTGCCTTTTCAGCAGCTGCCTGACACTGGCCACTAAATGTGAGTTTGTCATCTACCCATACACCCAGGTCTTTTTCAGTGATAGTTTTGCACAGTGTTTTACAATTAAGCACATACCGTATATACTCGTGTATAAGCTGAGTTTTTCAGCCCAAAAAATGGGCTGAAAAGTCCCCCCCTCGGCTTATACACGGGTCAATACGGTAATCCTATGGTGGGAGGGGGCGCGGGGGGTGGGGGGCGCTGCGCAGTATTTCTTACCTTGTCCCCCGTTCTGCAGTGCTTTCCGGTGTCCTCCGTGCTCTGTTCCCGGTCTGCTGGGCCTTGTGGTTCCTCTTCCTTCGGTTCCATCATGGGGGCTGCCATCTTGTTTCTTCTCTCCGCCCCGGCCAGTGATGTCAGAGCAGGCCGCGCTGTGATTGGCTAGCACCCGTGATCACATGTCACGGGTGCTAGCCAATCACAGCGCGGCCTGCTCTGACATCACTGGCCGGGGGCGGAGAGAAGAAACAAGATGGCAGCCCCCATGATGGAACCGAAGGAAGAGGAACCAGGAGGAACCACAAGGCCCAGCAGACCGGGAACGGAGCACGGAGGACACCGGAAAGCACTGAAGAACGGGGGACAAGGTAGGAAGCTGTGTGTGTGTGTGTGTGTGTGTGTATGTGTGTGTATGTGTATATATGTGTGTATGTGTGTGTGTGTGTGTGTATATATGTGTGTATGTATGGGTATGTGTATGTAAGTAGGCTGGCTGCCAATATAAGCCATACCTCTGGGCTGCTGTATATACTTCTGGGGCTGCTGGATACTACCACTGGGGCTGTATATACCTCTGGGGCTACTGGATACTACCACTGGGGCTGTATATACCTCTGGGGCTACTGGATACTACCACTGGGGCTGTATATACTTCTGGGGCTGCTGGATACTGCCACTGGGGCTGTATATACCTCTGGGGCTACTGGATACTACCACTGGGGCTGTATATACCTCTGGGGCTACTGGATACTACCACTGGGGCTGTATATACTTCTGGGGCTGCTGGATACTGCCACTGGGGCTGTATATACCTCTGGGGCTGCTGGATACTACCACTGGGGCTGTATATACCACTGGGGAGGCTGCTGTATACCACACTGCTGGGGGCTGTATACCTGTACTGGGGTTCACCCTCGGCTTATACACGAGTCAATAGGTTTTCCCAGATTTTGGGGGCAAAAGTAGGAGGGTCGGCTTATACACGGGTTGGCTTATACACGAGTATATACGGTAATTATAACTTTTATTTCCTCTGCCCAAGTGCACGACTTTACATTTATCCCCATTAATGCTCATTTGCCATTTATCAGCCCAAGCTTCTAGTTTACATAAATCCTCCTGTAATATAAAATTGTCCTCCTCTGTATTGACAACCCTGTAGAGTTTAGTGTCATCTGCAAATAGTGAGATTCTACTCTACATGCCCCCTACAAGGTCATTAATAAATATGTTAAAAGGAAGCGGGCCCAATACTGACCCCTGTGGTACCCCACTGTTAACTGTGACCCATTCTGAGTGTGTTCCATTAATAACCACCCTTTGTTTCCTATCACTAAGCCAGTTCTTAACCCACTCGCAAATATTTTCCCCTGTCACCATTGCTCTCAATTTATGTATCAACCTTTTGTGTGGCACCTTATCAAAAGGTTTTGAAAAGTCTATGTACACCACGTCCACTGCATGTCTTTGGTCCAGTCCAGAACTTACCTCTTCAAAGAAGCTTATTAAATTAGTTTGATAGGAACGGTCCCTCGTAAACCCATGTTGATATTGGGTCATGAGGTTATCTTCATTTAGATGCTCCAGTATAACATCTCTTAGAAAACCCTCTAGGATTTTACCCACAGTAGAGGTTAAGCTTACTGGCCTATAATTTCCAAGTTCAGTTTTTGTCCCCTTTTTGAATATTGGCACCACATTTGCTATACGCCAGTCCTGTGGTACAGACCCTGTTATTATGGAATCTCTAAAGATTAAAAATAATGGGTTACCTATGACATCATCTGTTAAAAGTAATAAAAAATAAATTGTCATTAAATCAACCGATAAAGGGTGCGAGATCGTCATGCAGAATCAGAATGACTACTTGAAAGAAGCATCTACTATCCAATTCCGACCACTAATCCATTACATCTTCAAATGCTTTTTCATCCATACAAGTAAATTGCACCAATCTCATCTAGAAAGCTTTTGATAAAGGCATTTTAACCCCTTCACCCCCGAGCCTTTTTTGACCTTAATGACCAGACCATTTTTTGCAATCTGACCAGTGTCACCTTATGAGGGTATAACTCTGGAGCTTCAATGGATCCAAGTGATGCTGAGAATGTTTTTTGTGACATATTGGGCTTCATATTAGTTGTAAATTTAGGATGATAATTTTTGTGCTTATTTGTGAAAAACTTGAAATTTGGTGACAATTTTGAAAATTTCACAATTTCAAACTTTGAATTTTTAGATCATTAAACCAGAGAGTTATGTGACACAAAATAGTTAATAAATCACAAATCCCACATGTCTACTTACATCAGCGCAAATTTCAAAGTTTCATCAGCAAATTTTTCATTTTTTCAACTAAATTTACAAATCCACTTTTTTATTGGCGACATCACATTTGAAGTGACTTTGAGGGGTTACATGGCAGAAAACACCTCAAAGTGACACCATTCTAAAAACTGCACCCCTCAAGCTGCTCAGAACCACATTCAAAAAGATTATTAAACCTTCAGGTGCTTTACAGGAACTAAAACAATGTGGAAGGAAAAAAATTAAAATGTTACTTTAGTTTTAAATATTGAATTTTCACAAGGGTAACAGAAAAAAGTGGACCCTAAGATACGTTGTGCAATTTCTCCCGAGTACACTGATTACCCATATGTGGTCAAAAACTACTGTTTGGGCGCAGGCAGGGCTCAAAAGGGAAGGAGGCCATTTGACTTTTTTAAATGCAGTATTAGCTAGAATCGTTAACGGACACCATTTGCATTTGCAGGGCCCCTGGCGTGCCTAAAAAGTGGAAAGCCCAACAATTGTCCCCATTTAGGAAACTAGACTACCCAAGGAATTACGGTAATCTACAGGGTGGGCCATCTATATGGATGCACCTAAATAAAATGGGAATGGTTGGTGATGTCAACTTCCTGTTTGTTTCACATTAGTATATGGAGGGGAAAACTTTTCCAGATGGATGGTGACCATGGTGGCCATTTTGAAGTCAGCCATTTTGGATCCAACTTTATTTTTTTCAATGGGAAGAGGGTCATGTGACACATTAAACGTATTGAAATTTCTTAAGAAAAACAATGGTGGGCTTGGTGTGAACGTAACTTTATTCTTTCATGAGTTATTTCAAGTTGATATCACCATTTATTCCAATATTATTTAGGGTATTCATATAAATGGCCCACCCTGTAGATGTGTGGTGAGCAATTTGAACCATGTGCTCCATGTGTTTCATACATTCAGCTGTAAAAATTAAAAAGTACTTTTTTTTTTCACAAAAATGTTCTCTTACGGTCACATTTTTCCATTTCATCGGGGCAACAGGATGAAATGGAGCCCATTATTATTATTATACATTATTTCTGTATTTTTTTTATATTGAGCTCTTTTTTTTTGCTAGTTTTACTATATATTCATATTCTTGTACTTTTATTATAACTCTCTGTTTTTACTATAATTTTAGTTCACTTCACACTATTTCTGTCTTTGCGCAGTCCCTACTATTTACACCCCATTCTAAAACATTCTGGATCACCTCCTCTGCACAAAAACTAAAAAAACTAAAGTAATTTTTAATTATTATTTTTTTATTTATTTAATGCTAAACTCATTTAAATTTTGATGCTTCTTCTTCTTCCATTATGGATCATTTCGGTACTCTCTTTCCACACTGAATTCTCATATACTCATGCACATGAATCGCTTGAGTTAAAGCAGTCCCACCTCAAGAAAAGTTCTAATGTCTCCTCCTTACTTTCCTTTTTCCACTATTTTTCCCTCTTTTCCCTCTTTTTTTCTAAAAAAGGTCCTGACCTGTCAGCGGCTGCGGCTGCGTGCGCTGCACACCGGACTGGAGGGCATATTAGCCCCCCAGTCCTGTGTGCTGATCCGGTCCGCGGCTGTCTGGGTCATCCCGGACAGCCCCGGACCGTATTGTGCCGCAGTGTGAAGACGGCCTTGTATTTATCCATTACCACAAGGAATTTGAACTATGTGTGTGCACTTTCATCCTTCTCCAGTGCTTCTAATTTCTGATTATTACACATAATTTATGGACATCTATAGTTTCATATCTTTACTTGTATGCATTTGGATGGGTTGTTACTGACATCTGGTGAGCAATTAATGTCAATAGCAATTTTAGAAATATGTTTACTTAGAAAATTGGTGACGTGTTCAATACTTTTCCTACCTGTTACGGTGTGCTGTGTATTTCTGCCCGCTCCTTATGTCTACTTCATGGGGAAGAATAAATCACACTATTGAGTTATACTTGAGATACACTTTTCCTTATTTGTTTAGAGACCATTTTTTAAGACTTGTTAGGGGAGTTGTACTGAGTAAGCAGAAATGAGAATATATTGAATGCATTACCTAAATTAACAGAATGCGATATGTTGGTTTTCCATTGACCTCAATCTCAAGTCATATTAAAGGGCAGATGCTGATCTGAAGTGATGGCACTTTTTGGGATCAGCATTTATTTAATGGACTTCTGTCTTACAAATATTAGAAAAATAATTATCTAAGCTAACATGCACCAACATAAATCCTTTTCCCTCAATAGAGTTGGATCATTTTGCAGAATATTCTTGGACTTCAAATTAGCAGTGGAAGCAAAACCTTTTCCGTTACTTTTTCTGCAGGACATTAATGGCTTCAATAATATTTTACCTTCAAATGCTAGATTTGATTTTGGAATCTATATTTGGCATATCACTGACTAATGCCATTTAAAATTATGCTGCCTTAAAATGAACTTGTCACCAGATTTGGGTGATTTAAAATGAAAGCACCACCTTCAGCAGTGCCTATGCTGCATTCTATGAAGGTGGCTACTAGGGATGGGCGAATCTACTCGTTACTACTCGGCACTCGCCGAGTAGTAAGGGATTCGCCCGACTCGTTACTGTGCGAGTAATCGCAGGGATCACTCGCACAGTAATGATCCGGTCCCCCCGCCCCACTCCCCCATCCATCCTAAGTTAGGACTGGGCTGGGGGAGCGAGCAGGGAGGAAGGAAGGGAGGGGGGAGAAATTCTCCTTACCTCTCTTCCGGCTGTCTGCTCTCTGCTGGGCTCTGGGTCCTGCGGGCTGCCGCAGCTCCGGGGTCCTAGAGACCGCTTGTTCTCCCTGTGTACAGACATCTATGTCTGTACACAGAGATGTAGCAGTGCTGAGATTGTTCTCAGTCTGCTCACTCCCTGTGCATAGACATCTATGTCTATGCACAGGGATGTAGCAGAGAGGACATCGCGTTTTGGACTACGTCGGACGGAAGAGGATTTTTTTAATTAAAGATGGAGTCTCTAATGGCTTTTTTTTATTTCTAATAAAAAAAATTTCTCTGTGTTTGTGTTTTTTTTAAAACAGTTCAATAGAAATTCATGGCGGTCATGTCTAATATTGGCGTGACCGCCATAAATTTCGGGCTTAGGGCCAGCTGATAATACAAAGCTGACCCTAACCTCTTTATTATCTTTATTGAGCCACCGCACCAGGGCCACTGGAAGAGCGGGGTTCAGCGCCAGAGGATGGCGCTTCAATGAATGCGCCATCTTCTCGGGCGGCTGTGGGCTGCAATTTGCTGCGGGGGGTGCCCAGAAAGCTTGGGCCTCCCTGCGCTGCGGATTCCAGCCCCCAGCTGCTTAGCTGTACCTGGCTAGACATAGAAATTGCGTGGAGCCCCACGCATTTTTTTTTTATTATTTCATGAAATTCATGAAATAATAAAAAAAAGGGCTCCCCTATATTCTTGTGTCTGGCCAGGTACAAATAGGCACCTGGGGGTTGGGGGCAGCCCGTCACTGCCTGCTGGATCCGGCTGGTTCCAGAAATACGGCGAAGCCCACGTCATTTTTTTTCTGAAAAATCAATAAAGCAATCCTAAAAAAGGGACTGCATCTTTATTAACCCCTCACCCAAGGCCCAGGGGTTAATAAAGATGCAGTCCCTTTTATTTATATTGTTTTATGGATTTGTCAGAAAAAAAAAAGACGTGGGCCTACATCCTCTGTGATGGAGAACAATAAACTGTGACATTTTCAAATGCAATCCCATTGCAAGTCATTTGTGAGAAGGGTCCTTACTTGGATGTGCTTTCTATTCATTGTAAAAGCCTTGATGTAAAGGATACAGAGCAAAACTCAAGGCCAATCTTTGTGCTGCTGTATGGCAGTGTACTCTCTCCCATATAAAATGTGATGCATAAGGTGTATGATATTTACTTTCTGGACGAGAACTATAATAAACCTATGAATGAAATTGGAGGCTAACTGAATTATACTGTAGAGTAGAACCTACAAACAAGATGCCCATTCTATTCAATGAAGAGGCACCTGAAAAACAGTGTTCAAACAGATTTGTTATCCAAGATCAAATACAGAGGCATAACAGTCTAATTAAGGATCATTTTATATTTCAAATTACATTCTATATTGCAATATAAAAATACACATTTTAAATATCAGAGATAAACAGTTAAAAGATACACGAGGATATGGCCAGCACTGATGACATTTGGTGAAATTACCCCAACACCAAGCAATACCATCCACATTCGCACTCACCATGTGTAATTCCAGAACAAAGGAAATTATACAACACAGCGTAGTGATCTACTGTAGTTTCCATTATTTATCCCCAAATTTATAGCATTTAGCCTTTGACATACTGTATGGCACATGCATGTATTTCCAAAATATAATTTAATTCTCAATAACATTCATTTAGAGATAAATGTTAAAACATCCTGCCAGAGCTACAATGGATGGTTAAGGCTGGCTTCACACCACGGCACAATCCGATTCGTGGCTGTCCGGTATAAACCAGACAGCCCCGGACTGGATTTTGGCCCCATAGTATCCTGTGAGGCTGGATGGAGCCAGATGGCAGCTCTCTGCCATCCGGTTTTCATGTGTCCTGGAGAATCCGGGAGGAATCGGATTTTTCTCCCGGACACAAAATCGGAGCATGCAGTATTTTTGTGTCCGGGTAGAAAAATCTCCCCAAATTGGATCCTCCCGGATCCGGGGCAATCCGGCCCTCCCTAACATGGGAGTATATGGGGCTGGATTGCCCTGATCCGGGAGGATCCGGCAACCGGACACTGGCGGCTGCACGCTACTATAATTTCAGGACTGAGGCTAGCTCCCTGCTAGCCGCGATCTTGAATTATCAGCAGCTGCGGCTGCAATTGAGGCATCCAGCTGCACACCGGACTGGAGGGCATATTTGCCCTCCGGTTCTGTTTGCAAATCTGGTCCGGGGCTGTCAGGTTCATCCCCTACAACCCCGGATCGGATCACACCGTGGTGTGAAGCCAGCCTTAGATCAAAGCATATTCATGTGTGTGAATGGTCCAGCCGCCGTCCAGACCCAAATCCCATTGAGAATCTGTGGTAAGACTTGAAAATTGCTGTTGACATATGTATCCATTTAATTCAATCTCACTGACGAGGAGCTATTTTGCAAACAAAAATTAGCAAACTTTCAGCCTCTAGATGTTCAAAGCTGGTAGAGACATCCCCCAAAAGACTTGGAGAAGTAACCACAGCAAAAGAAGGTCTTTCAAAGTATTGACCCAGGGCCGGAATACAAATGAACGTAACAATATTCAGATTTTGATTTTTGCAATATTTAGAAAACCATGTATTATTAACTATGCACTTCACAAATACTTGATTCTTGGTGTTGGTATATCAGAAAAAAATTCCAATAAAATGCATTTAACTTTGTAGGTCTAACATGAAAGAAATTGGAACTTTTCACAGGGTAGGAATTATTTTTCAAGGCACTTTAGGTACTTTTTTTTGACTTTGGTATGAGCAGCCCTCTATATATCCTCTGGTTTATAATCTGTGAGGGCGAGAAAAACAGACAAATCGCGGCGGTGGCACTGTAAATGCATAAACACAATATTACAGTCTATGGTAGGTGCACAGTTTTATGTACTTACCTCATAGAAGACTAGTATAACCTTGGATTGTGTATCCTCAGAAATCTCTCTGAGATACTTTTCAAAGGACAGAGCTTGCAGCTTGCCTCGGGTGGATCTAAGTGAAAGAGCTGGACGTATCAAAAAGAGTGTATCCAGCCGATGAACAGCAGTGATTCCCAGGACTCACATCCAAAAATGATCTTGGATGTGAGTCTTGGGAAGCACTTTCATTCATTGGCTGGATACATGCCTCTTGATATACTTCTCTATAAAATATGTCTTTGGCTAGGGTCACACTTAAATACAGAATTGCGTTCACCGCATCCAGATCCGGATGCGGTGAACGCAATTGTCTTCTGACATTCAGCAATACGGGAACCGGATTGCTGAAGCTGCAATCCGGTAACCGGATTGCTCAGGATGTGTAATCCTGAACAATCCGGTTGCCGGATAGTTTGCTCATCCCTGCTGCCGCAGGGATGAGCAAACTGTTCTGTGCAGTGTGTAAACTGTAAATTTTATTAATAAATGTTTCTATAATGTCTCTAGGGGGTGCCCACTCCCCCTAGAGACCTTACACCCACTCAGGTGGGCATATAATGCTATAATCACCACTATATAGCAGCCGCCTCCAGTGAGCTGCTGTACAGTTTTATCAATGAAAGCGGCGGGCTTCCCTGACAGCTGCGCATACTATAGCTATAAGCAAAGGATATTCTGGAACCGCATTGCTCAGGATTACACATCCTGAGCAATCCGGTTCCCGCATTGCAGATAACAGAACCGCTCCGAAAACTGCAGTCTGCATGATTTTTCACGCAGGCTGCAGAGCTGGAGACGGAAACCGGATTGCTTGTGAAGCAATGCGGTTTTTATCATAGGCTCCTATGAGGAGCGTTTCCTGATCCGGTTTTGGGCTTTTTAAAAGCTCAAAACCGGATCAGGTTTTAAAAAAAAAAAAAAAAAACGGATGTGTGACCCTAGCCTTTGTAATATATTTGCCATACTTAGATGTACACTTTGTAAAATACAATATGTAGTTTACATGACTGGTCCTTTGAATGTCTGCATTAGGAGATACAGGGGTTGGACAAAATAATGGAAACACCTGGAAAAATCAACAAAAGTTAGTTTAATATGGTGTAGGTCCACCTTGCGGTGATTACAGCCTCAATTCTCCGAGGTATGGATTCATACAAGGTGATATCATTGGCCCGGCGGATCTCCATGAAATAGCACCCCAGATCATCACAGAACGTCCGCCATGTTTTACTGTTGGGAGAAGACAGTCTGGATGGAATGCTTATTTCAGCTGTCTACAAACGTACACTCAGCCGGAGGTCGGAAAATGGAGTAAACGATGATTCATCTGAGAATATGGCTGGTTTCACACTGCAGTTTTTTCCCTGATCAGGTTTGTGTGCCAAAACCAGGAGAGAAACCAGGAGAGGAACTTGCAGAGAAAAACTATAATTGAAAGATTGACACCTGTTCTGAGTTTTGGGGACACTCCTGGTTTTAACACACAAACCTGATCGAACCTGATCAGGGAAAAAACTGCAGTGTGAAACCAGCCTATCACATGTTTCCACTGCTCAAGGGACCAATTCTGGAGGTTTCTACACCACTCTAAACACTTGGAAACATTTGTCATTGAGAGCAGCGGTTTTCTAATTGCAGCTCTACCGTGGAATCCAGATTTGGGCAGCTCCCGACGAACAGTTCTGTAGATGTTCATTGAGCTCAGCAGTGATTTTCGGAGCCGTGATCTTGCGATCCTCTCTCACAATTTTGCTTTAGAATCCGATGGTCTCTCTCAGTCAACTTCGACTTTCGGCCGGACCTGTGCTTTGCTGCGGATGTTTTTCCTTCTCTTTCAAACACAGTCATTACTTTGGAGACAGTACCTCTTGACATGCCAAGCATTCGGGTACTTTATGTTACACTAGCGCCTGCCATCCAAGCACCAAGATTTTGGCCTTTTTGGAAATCTGAAAGGTCTGCCATTGGTATCAGGTTCTCATCAATGTTCTTACAATTTGGCAAAACAAACAGTTAATTTTAGGGATGGGCGAATCTACTCGCTAGGACTCGTTACTCGGCGAGTAGTAAGGGACTCGCAGGACTCGGTACTCTGCGAGTTTCCCAGCGTTTACTCGCACGAGTACAATGCAAATCAATGGCAAACGCTGACAAAACTAGGATTGCTATTGTCTTGCATTAGACTCGGCTACTGTGCCAGTGATAGCAGGGAAACTCGCAAAGTAACTGCTGTTACTTTGCGAGCCGAGTCCAGCTGTCTTCTCTGTGCAGGCTGCCGCAGCTCCAGGGTCCTAGAGCCCGCCTGCTCACAGAGATGATGTAGCAGAGCTGCGATTGTTCTCAGTCTGCTCATTCCCTGTGCATAGACATCTATATCTATGCACAGGGGATGTAGCAGAGAGGACATCGCGTTTTGGACTGCGTCAGACAGAAGAGGATTTTTTTAATTAAAGATGGAGTCCCTAATGGCTTTTTTTTTTTATTTCAAATAAAAATTTTTCTCTGTCTTGTGTTTTTTTAACCCTTTATTGGAGATTCTTAGTGGCTGGGTCAAACGTGGCCTGACATTAAGAATCTCGGGCTTAATACCAGCTTGTATAACAAAGCTGGTATTAACCCCTTTATTACCCAGCGTGCCACCGCCACCAAGGCCGCTGGAAGAGCGGGGTTCAGCGCCAGAGGATGGCGCTTCAATGAACGTGCCATCTTCTGGGGCGGCTGCGGGCTGCAATTTGCAGCGGGGGGTGCCCAGAAAGCTTGGGCATCCCTGCGCTGCGGATTCCAGCCCCCAGCTGCTTAGCTGTACCTGGCTAGACATAGAAATTGCGCGGAGCCCCACGCATTTTTTTTTTATTATTTCATGAATTTCATTAAAAAATGTAAAAAAAAATGCGTGGGGCTCCGCGCAATTTCTATGTCTAGCCAGGTACAGCTAAGCAGCTGGGGGCTGGAATCCGCAGCGCAGGGATGCCCAAGCTTTCTGGGCACCCCCCGCTGCAAATTGCAGCCCGCAGCCGCCCCAGAAGATGGCGCGTTCATTGAAGCGCCATCCTCTGGCGCTGAACCCCGCTCTTCCAGCGGCCTTGGTGGCGGTGGCACGCTGGGTAATAAAGGGGTTAATACCAGCTTTGTTATACAAGCTGGTATTAAGCCCGAGATTCTTAATGTCAGGCCAGGTTTGACCCAGCCACTAAGAATCTCCAATAAAGGGTTAAAAAAACACAAGACAGAGAAAATTTTTTATTTGAAATAAAAAAAAAAAGCCATTAGGGACTCCCCCCGCTGCAAATTGCAGCCCGCAGCCGCCCCAGAAGATGGCGCGTTCATTGAAGCGCCATCCTCTGGCGCTGAACCCCGCTCTTCCAGCGGCCCTGGTGGCGGTGGCATGCTGGGTAATAAAGAGGTTAGGGCCAGCTTTGTATTATCAGCTGGCCCTAAGCCCGAAATTTATGGCGGTCACGCCAATATTAGACATGACCGCCATGAATTTCTATTAAATTGTTTTAAAAAAAACACAACACAGAGAAAATTTTTTATTAGAAATAAAAAAAAAAGCCATTAGGGACTCCATCTTTAATTAAAAAAATCCTCTTCCATCCGACGCAGTCCAAAACGCGATGTCCTCTCTGCTACATCCCCTGTGCATAGATATAGATGTCTATGCACAGGGAATGAGCAGACTGAGAACAATCTCAGCTCTGCTACATCAGGCAGCAGGCGGGCTCTAGGACCCTGGAGCTGCGGCAGCCAGCACACAGAGCAGACAGGACTCTTATCTGTGCGAGTTTCCCAGCGATTACTTGCAAAGTAAACGAGTCCAATGCAAATAAATGGCAAAACTAGGATTGCTTCAGGCTGAAGCTTCCGAGACACATCTGTGATTTGTAAATCGCACACTACTCGCTATTACTCGCTTCCCCATTCATTAACATTGGACTCGCTAGACTCGCAACGAGTAGCGTCCTGGGCTCGGACTCGCTAGAGTCAAGCGATTCCGAGTAATTTAGGATTCGCCCATCACTAGTTAATTTAGATACACAAATCACTTAACACAAATACGGTAATCAACTACTAAACATTAACATATATCACGGTTTCTGCAAAAATTTTGTAGCTCTTCTCAGAAAAACAGTGCACATGATGATTTTTTATTACAGCAGCCTCACAGTGGTATATACAGGCCCCAGTAGTATATACAGCAGCCCCAGTGGTATACAGCAGCCTCCCCAGTGGTATATACAGGCCCCAGCAGTATTACAGCAGCCTCCCCAGTGGTATATACAGGCCCCAGCAGTATATACAGCAGCCCCAGTGGTATACAGCAGCCTCCCCAGTGGTATATAAAGGCCCCAGCAGTATTACAGCAGCCTCCCCAGTGGTATATACAACGGCCCCAGTGGTGGTATATACAGCAGTCCCAATGGTGGTATACAGGGCCTACCCCCCCTTGCTGCTGCACACCTGTAAAGGAAGGAATACGTCCATGCTGCATCATTATACTTACTTATCCCTGCTGCTGTTGCTGTCCCTCCGCCATCGCGCTCCTCCGGCTTCATCCGGCTTTTTCCTGTTTCCTCCTCCGGCGCACAGGCAATGACGTCATTGCCTGCGCCCGCCGGTCACAAACAGAAGAAGCCGGAGCCGGTACAGAGCGGCGACAGCGGCAGCCGGCAGCGGCAGGCGGATAAGTACTAATCGCAGGCGCAGCTGACCGAATAGCAGCATAGCGGCGCTGGGTCCGGGCCCCCCACAAGCGCCGGGCCCCAAAGCGACCGCTACGTCTGCTATGCGGCCGGTAGTTAAGAATTAAGAAGGCGAACAGGCGGCCGGTCCCCTGGGCCCCCCAAGAATCCTTGGGCCGGGGGCGACCGCCCCAATCGCCCCAATGTAGATCCGCCATTGGTGTCTGATGCTATTAGTCCTACAACAGTGAACCTCCTGGCATTCTCCAGGCATGTTGTAAATAAATATAGCTGAAACATTACTTCATTTAAATTTGTTGGCATTGAAAGGGTGCACAGACCGGTGAGGGGAGGGGAAAACTCTTAAATAGGGGTCTGAAATGGATCTTAACCTTAGATACAAGAATCCCCCCAGATATGAACACTAGACAGGATTTAATTTTACAATACTGAGATAACCACTGTTTTTACATTTGTCTTTTGCATTCCATTGATACGTTTTTATTTGAATATAGTAGATGTATATGAATAAGTTGTCTGACAGACTATCAAGTCGACACAATGCATAAATAGGAAATAGATACTATCAGCTGACATCATGATAAAGGACAACGTCGAAACACATAGGTCAGTAGTCATAGTGGATTTGACGCTATTTTTCACGATGCTCTATTTTTTACATTTTTAAGAAATGTGAAGTTTTAAACATTTTTTGACTTCACTGGACTTCCAATTCTTTTTTTTCCAAGACTTACCCAGATATTTGGTGCCACAATTTTTAGTTTTTCTTCAGTAGTTGCTGGGACAGCTGGAGGCCTCCTATCTATCATATCCCTGTGCTTATCGTATCCCAGGATATGTGCTTCCAAGAACAATCTATTACAGCTTGTCCTGTTCATATCTGAAGTGCAATTGGCCTGTATAATCAGGCTATTAAAAAGAGCATAATCCGCAAACATGTTGCTGATTGGAAGACTTTTACCATGGACAATTGGCTGGTGTAAACCTGGCCCAATGCACATGAACATCTGCAGAAACACAGGCTGGATGACTATGAAGACAGGAACGATGACTATGGCTTAAAACAACAAATCTACTACCATGTTGTTATTGCATCTCTACTTTGTAAGATTTATTGAGTATATTCTGAAAATCACACCCTACATTTATCACATTCAAATGGATTTTATCTGTTACTATAGAAAAGGTGGAAAGACATTCACATCCACAAGCAATATAGATGTAAATATAAATTATCAGTAAAAAAAAAAAAGAGGCAGTAGGGTATTCCTAGAATTTACAAGTATTTATCAACTATGAAAGGCTAGTTTGTCGTGTTTGCCTTTGCTGTTTTCTGCTGTATCTTATCACTCTGCCTGGGAGAAGACCAGCTGCTCCATTATGTACAAGGATATAGATATTAATGAAAATTTGTAAAACAAAACTGATCCCATGTTTATATGAATATGTTCTGGACCAGCAAGCTGGACCTGTCAAATTTGACTAGCATGCAAATGCATGGATGGAGTGCATATGTATAGATAGAGTGCATATGTATGGATGGAGTGCATATGTATAGAGTGCATATGCATGGATGGAGTGCATATGTATAGAGTGCATATGCATGGATGGAGTGCATATGTATAGATAGAGTGCATATGTATGGATGGAGTGCATATGTATAGAGTGCATATGTATGGATGGAGTGCATATGTATAGAGTGCATATGTATGGATGGAGTGCATATGTATAGAGTGCATATGTATGGATGGAGGGTATATGTATAGAGTGCATATGTATGGATGGAGTGCATATGTATAGAGTGCATATGTATGGATGGAGGGTATATGTATAGAGTGCATATGTATGGATGGAGGGTACATGTATAGAGTGCATATGTATGAATGGAGTGCATATGTATAGAGTGCATATGTATGGATGGAGGGTATATGTATAGAGTGCATATGTATGGATGGAGTGCATATGTATAGAGTGCATATGTATGGATGGAGGGTATATGTATAGAGTGCATATGTATGGATGGAGTGCATATGTATAGAGTGCATATGTATGGATGGAGTGCATATGTATAGAGTGCATATGTATGGATGGAGGGTATATGTATAGAGTGCATATGTATGGATGGAGTGCATATGTATAGAGTGCATATGTATGGATGGAGGGTATATGTATAGAGTGCATATGTATGGATGGAGTGCATATGTATAGAGTGCATATGTATGGATGGAGGGTATATGTATAGAGTGCATATGTATGGATGGAGGGTATATGTATAGAGTGCATATGTATGAATGGAGTGCATATGTATAGAGTGCATATGTATGGATGGGGGGTATATGTATAGAGTGCATATGTATGGATGGAGTGCATATGTATAGAGTGCATATGTATGGATGGAGGGTATATGTATAGAGTGCATATGTATGGATGGAGTGCATATGTATAGAGTGCATATGTATGGATGGAGTGCATATGTATAGAGTGCATATGTATGGATGGAGGGTATATGTATAGAGTGCATATGTATGGATGGAGTGCATATGTATAGAGTGCATATGTATGGATGGAGGGTATATGTATAGAGTGCATATGGATGGATGGAGTGCATATGTATAGAGTGCATATGTATGGATGGAGTGCATATGTATAGAGTGCATATGTATGGATGGAGGGTATAATCAAGTGAAATAGCCGTCAGTTGTTTGTGGCCAGTTTCAGGTTCCTTTTCAGTTGAGCAATCATTAATTTCACACACCTCTCATACAGATTACGTTGCAAGTATGTATCGCAGCCATGACAATACTTGGCTCCGGAAATGCCCACAGCCTAAAAGCTTGGTGATTGGCTGCGCTGCAGATTTTCAACTAGCTTTATTCCTCATAATCTCATTGAATTTGGCAAACCAGAGAATAATTGTTGGTGTCATGTTTATCTCCCACAAGAGTGGAATGTATGCCCCAGCCATCGCAATTAGATGTCGTAATGGGGACCGTCGGTATGTTTTTAGTGGGATGTCACAGTGATGGAGGAGGATGAGAACCAGGACCAGGTCTGCAGTACAGCTTGTCATTTTCCTGATCACCTGTTGTACTTCAAAAACATTTGCATGACCAGATAGTATGTAATAAGTCACCCCTCTCCTCCTCACATCTCCAGCACAGGGGACTGGCCTCTGGAAACAACATGTAGTTTCGAGGACACTCTGTACCACCTAGAGAGAAGCTTGTATACAGCTTCTTGCAATTGAGAGAAGATAGACTTGTGTGTTAATGCAAATATATGTTTCCACTGGTCACTTGTTAATGAGAGTCTCCAATCCCTCTCCCATTGAGCTTGGAAGCTAATTTTAACACCATCTGGGGGTTCATTTAACAATGAGTGGGTGAAAGATAATGTGTCTTAAAGGCTCAGGACATACACATGCTAGTTCCCCAGACCTCATCTCAGTCTCTCATACAGCCAGATCAGAACTCCCACACACTGTACTGATGAGGGGCACTCACCCCGAAACGCAGCGTCTGCAGTTTGGGGTTCTGATCTGGCACAAATCCTAAGTCATATTAAAAGGCTTGCTAAAGAGTCAATTATTACTTTTAGGATGGCTACCCTTATTGGGTGGCATCAGAGTTTTTTCACTTCCTCACTGAAGTGACAATTTACATACACATGTGGCATAGAAAGATGCCTCAATGCAGAAGGGTCTAGATGGTAGGGATTAAAAAAAGTGCGTAAACTGGTCAATTCTCCATCCGTCCAAAGGACAAGAGAAAGAGGCTGACAAGGCACTCCCTTGAAGACCAATCATGTCCATCCCCAAAATTAGACACCCTGAAGGAACCCCCATTAATCTGAAAAGGCATTTGATAATGTTTAGTGGCCATGGTTGGAATTGGAAATGGAAAAGGTAGGATAAAAAGGTGCATTTCGAAAATGTGTCCAAATGCTGTGTAGTAATACCCAGATGAGAGTGGGACTCATTCCCATTGATGAAGGGGACCAGACGGCTATGACCCTTGCTTTTCAATCTGACAATTGAGCCATTTTCAAGACAACTAAACAGAGGGAATAGTTTCGAAAAGATAAGTATAGTTAGGAAAAAAATATATTTGGATCTATTTGCAGACAATATAATACTATTCTACTAATCTACTAACCAGTCTCCCCCTCTAAACGTATCCCTCTTCAGTCCTTCCTTAATGCAGCAGCCAGGATCACCTACCTGGCCAATCATTACTTAGATGCCTCCGCTCTGTGCCAGTCATTGCACTGGCTTCCGATACACTATAGGATCAAATTCAAACTGCTTGTTCTCACCCACAAAGCTCTTCACAGTGCAGCACCCCCTACCTCTCCTCCCTCATCTCTGTCTATCACCCCCACCGTTCTCTATGTTCTACAAATGACCTTCCACTAACATCTGCACTAATCCGATCCTCCCACTCCCGGCTCCAAGACTTCTCCCGAACTGCACCAATTCTCTGGAATGCTCTACCCCGAGAAATCAAGACTATCCACAACTTGCATAGCTTCAGACGCTCCCTAAAAACACATCTTTTTAAGGCGGTCCATCATGCTCCCTAATTTGGCCAACTTCTATGTATGAGAGGGAGGCACTGAGGCAGTTGCGGGATAAAACATATTATAAACGATTGCATTTTGATCCCACCGTAACATTCTCCATAGAACTTCGTGACATTCTGGATAAGGCCCTTGAGACGGGCATCATTCCGAACAAGGTATACAAGGGTCTCTTCGTCGCGTCGCCAGTCATACCGACTTTCTATTTGTTGCCAAAGGTACATAAGAACCCAATCAATCCGCCGGGGCGTCCCATTGTCTCTGGCATAGGGGGGCTTTGCGAGATGGCTTGTAAGTTTATTGAATATTACTTGCATCCGCTAGTAGAGACACTGCCCTCCTATGTCAGGGACACTGCGGACGTCCTTCGGCGTCTTGATGGCCTTACCTTGGATGAGTCGGTGTGGCTGGTGACGATCGACGTCGAGACCCTGTATACCTGTATTGATCATAATGACGGTCTAGAGTCAGCGAAGTTTTACTTAGGAATGACTAACCTTGATCTTGATCTTCAAAATCTGATCATCCAGCTGCTTGGGTATATATTGCAACACAATTATTTTGTGTTCGGGGACGTGTTCTATCTCCAACAGCGTGGAACAGCTATGGGGGCGGCCTGTGCCCCGTCTTACGCCAACCTCTTCCTAGGGTTATGGGAGAGGGGGGTGTTTGATGGTGGCATTAGTGCCGCCTCCCATGTGCAGCAATGGCTGCGATATATCGACGACATTCTTGTCCTGTGGAGTGGAACCGTCCCCGAACTACAGAGCTTTCTCTCACTCCTGAACAAAAACAGTCGCAATATCCGACTGACCCATACTTGCCATCTGACTGAGGTGAGTTTTTTGGATATTAAAATCAGAAAAGCGACCGATGGGAGGGTGGAGACCGACGTTTTCCGGAAAGAAACATCGGTCAATGCCCTCCTACACGCCACGTCTTCCCACACACCCGCAACGATTCGTGCCATACCAGTGGGACAGTATCTACGGATGCGTAGGATATGTTCAACTGAGCAGTCGTTTGAGGCTCAGGCTTCCGATTTACGTGAGAGGTTTATCAGGAGGGGGTATAGTGGTAAATCTATCAGAAAGGGATATAACCGTGCGAAGAGCACACCAAGGAGCGACCTGCTACCTGATAAAATCAAACCTAGACAGGGTATAGGTGCAGTGCGCTTTATTTCCCCATATAACACAGAATGGGAAAATATCAGAAAAATTCTGACAAAACATTGGTCTGTTCTTCGCACGGATCCAATTCTGAGGGATATCCTCCCTGAGAGACCACTAATGACCGCTAGACGGGGCCGTAGTCTCAGAGACACCCTTGTCCATAGCCATTATGTACGCGAGACTGTCCCTTTGTTTGGTCACAGACAACCGTTGTGGGGTTGTTATCCGTGTGGGTCATGTCTGTCCTGTAGTAACATCGTGAGAGCAACCACCTTCCTATCGGCCGACGGCAGCAGAGAGTTTCAAATTAGACATTACATTTCTTGCAGTACCCGGGCGGTAATTTATCAGGCCACATGCGGATGCAATCGCATCTATGTGGGCCTCACCACCCGGGAACTGCGCCGCAGAACAAGGGAGCATGTTCTGGATATCATTGCTTCCGCTGAAATTGAGGATGTTAAAACCCTCAAAACTATTCCACGCCATTTCAAACTCCATCATAACAGCGATCCAAAAACACTTAAAGTGAGAGGAATTGATGTCCTCAAGATGGGAATTAGGGGTGGTAATGTGATGCGAGCTTTGTCCCAACTCGAAAGCAAATGGATATTCAGGCTTGGCTCCCTTGCACCAGCGGGTTTAAATGAACGTCTAAGCTTCGCCCCCTTTCTCTGATAGGTAGGGTACTAAAAGTCCCCATATATATTTGTACTTCATATTGAAGCGTTTGTTGTATCTTTCGCATGTGTTTCATCTTTCTGCTTTGTGCAGTATTGATCCCTCCTCCCCTCTGCTCTGTGGGGCTGATCGTGGTCTCCTTATAGGCATTCTCTTGTGTTTAGTTTTTAATTTGTGTCTTTATTTCTTCTTTTTTAGTTCACACTGATTACCTTCGCGCTTTTTTGTGCTGTAGCACCTGGGACGTAATTGTCTATGAAGCTTATGGAAGAATCTACTATCAAGATTATAACAGCCATGTTTATATTTATATTTATTATATACTGGTTATTTGTGAAGAAATGCATTTGCACTTTATACTACTGAGCTGTGTTATTTGTATACTCTTGATTTTTCTACTCTTTTATAGATATTCTTATCAGCTTCCATTAGACTTTTTTGTCTTTTTTCTCTATTTATTCTGGTCTTTGGTGCTTTTAGCGCCATCTGGTGGCTAATTCTGATAGACAGAGTGTATTGAAGGTAAAAGATCAATTGTTTCCCATGGTAGTTTTATTCATGGGCAACATAGTTTGTTTGGGGGATAAATAGCTGCTTTTTTTCTATTTTGCAGTTAAAACTATCTATGTAGCCCCTTCCCTCACCTCTGTATGATATTAACAGCTGATGCCCTCAACCAAGATGGCGCTGTGACGATTTGCACATGGTGGGGCGTGGCCTGAGCCTCTGATGATGCGGCCGTCAGTAGACACGCCCCCCCTGAGTGGTAATGACGTCTGAAGAGGTTTTCCTCTCTCAGGGGGGCGTCGGTATGGCCTAGTCACCAGGAAGCAGCTCTAATCACGCCCCCATAACACATGTGCAAGCAGTTGCAGTCTTATTCAGCACTGTATAAAAAGCGCTTTAATGACACTTTCCCCCACACACCTCCTGATGCAGTGCCTTGCATGGCACGAAACATGTCGGGGTTCTGAGCCATATTCCTGCTAGATCCTTAATCCGGTCTCCATGATGGGTAAGTGCCTTGATCTCTGAACTTTTGAGCTTGTTGCTGGTTTTTTTTTTTTGTGTATGGGCTGCACTGCTGGTTAGGTTAGGGCTAAAAGGTGTAATTTACACCACCCTCTGCCGCAGATGATTTTCGCCTTTCCTTCTCCTTCAACTGCTCTGTTATGTGGCATTACCTTATCCATTGTGCTGTTTGTAACCGGGATGATCTTTAGCTGAGGTTTTGGCTCTAGGTTTCTTCCTCCACTTGTCTTATTTAATCGTTCCTTTCTCTGTGATCATGTTGTCATGACCTTGTGGTTTTTTAATTGTTACCTGTGTGTTTCTCAATAAAGTGTTTTTTGGAGCAAAATTACTTGTGGGATCTCCAGGTTTTCTCTAAAACTACTGGGTATAAGACACATTTTTGAATTAGAATAAAGAACTCATTTCTGAGGTATATACTATCCACAACTTGCATAGCTTGAGACGCTCCCTAAAAACACATCTTTTTAAGGCGGTCCATCATGCTCCCTAATGGAAGTCCTTAGTGAATGGGCCATATATACAGTACCATCTCTCTGGACAGAATCTCTTCTTCCAACACCACCAAACCCAAAAGCTCTACACAGATTGTCTGATGACATTCATTTAACTTTTTTTCTATCTCCCACTTCCTTAAGATGCCTTTACCATCACTGTAATAAGCCCCTGTACCTTGTGTAACCCCAATTCTGTTGCAGACTGTTAGCTCTTTTGAGCAGGGTCACCTCTATTTTTTCCTTAATTATTGTATTGTATCTATCTACCTCATCTATGTAAATATTCCCATCCGGTCCTTCTTCAAATCTGGCCTCTTTTATCATCTTTCTACACCCCCATGCATTTTATAGCACTTTATCTGTTCTTGTACAGATCCTGGCTGGTGACCGGTTCATGCAGCATTATGTGAATCCCCTGTTTATTATATTGATGGCTGGACCATATATGATGGCATTTGTTACTATTACTTTTTGTGTCTCCCCTACTTCCTCATAGATTATAAGCTTGTGTGCAGGGACTTCACTCCTAATGGGCTCAGTGATGGATTTATCTACTTTTTGTCTCATATGGTTTGTATTGCGATTATATTTATACTGTTGTATTGGATTTTATTATATATTATTGTATCGTATTGTATCGTCTACCCTCTGAATTGTAAAGTGCTGCGGAATATGTTGGCGCTGTATAAATACAAATTATTTTTATTATTCATGAATGAGCCACTTAGAGGTCTTAAATTGTTACTGCAAATTGAAGTTTGGGTCCTTTTCTTGGTTTTAAGTTATATATGAAAATGTGTAAGATCCTTTACTAAAGGGGAATAAAGAAATATCATTTCAAAGGAAAGCTTAAAGATACCACATGTTGAATACCCATAGTAAAATCTTCAATAAAATATTTGGGAATCCAGATGGGGTGCTCTGCAAGCACAAAATACTGTTTAAATTATAACTATAAGGCTGAAGGCACACTGGGGGAGGGACTCGCGCAAGTGCAATGCGAGGGAAACTCGCATTGCACTCGGACCAGTGTTGCCCTATCAGGCAGGGCACACTGGTGCGAGTCCCCGCACCTAACTTGCATTGCGAGTCAGAAGCGAGTGCAGTTGCAGCATGCTGCAACTGCACGCGATTCTGACGCACGTCAGCAAAATGCAAGTCTATGGGGTTGAGAAAATCTCGCCCCCATACAGCACACGGTGCGATATTCGCACGAGTGTGCAGCCCAAATCGCTTTAAACTTGCCGGCTGTCAAAAGAAATCAGCACAGGTAAACTGCTGTGCTGATTACTTAGCTGTTCAGGACCCTGGACAGTGTACATTACCGCAGTTCACTGACAGGAGCCGCAGGAGTTTAGAAATGAAACTGCAAAGCCGACAATTACCGACTTTGCAGATTTATAGGCATAAAACACAAATTTGGCCATTTATGACCTCAGCATGTGTCCAGGGCACTTGGACAGTCTCAGGACACATGCTGACATGAGTGTTAAAGCACATTATCATAATCATCTTGCCCTGCTGATGTCACAGTGGGGCAGGATGATTATTACTGTACACGCATGTGGGGAAATTCAAATTCGCTGGCATTTGACAGCTGGCGAGTTTGAATTCCCCGACAAATGCTGTCCGCAGTCCTTCAGGACCGTGGACAGCATCACAAACACACGCGCCACACACGCACTCACACCTCACACTCACAGCACACTCACATCAATACATGCAGGCACACTCACCACACTCGCACCACACACGCACTCACACCTCACACTCACATCAATACATGCAGGCACACTCACACCACACACACCCACAAACACGCATTACACTAGCATCACTGTCATGTATCAAACACGCTCACCACAAAGTGGAATCCAGGCATACACCACTCCCTTTTATAATGCAAGGAGATGGAGGAAGGAGCAACCACGGTCCTATGTATCATCCAAAGAAGATCTCCAGCTAGTCCAGGTTGGTGATTAAACCGTAACATTTATTATCATCCGTAGTTAAAATCCATAAACCACACACAGACAGTATAATTCTAAGTTGTCTCCCTCCGGACTACACGTTTCAGCACCTCTCTTGTGCCTTCATCAAGGTCCAAAGCAGAAGTGTTCAGAACATTAATTTATTATATGGTCACTAGGAATCTTCACAAAATATTTATTTTTTATTATGTAAATTTTTAGAATGTTGGAATTTGTTTAGTATTCCCCATTGCATGTATAGAGTCTGTATAAAATATATCACTCATTAACATTTACTAGGAGAGAACTAAATGGGGTTACACCCAATTAATGTGGGATTTGAATCCTAGTGAAGGAGCATGGCTGGCTCAAAAATGTGTTCAAGAAATGAACAGCACCATTGTTTGAATATCCCATGTGGTCTCCATCCTTATACAGCAGCACAGACCACAACACACCGCCCATTTGGTTATAGAGCAGTCTATGTCTTCATAGAAGAACCGTTCAAATTCCAGAAAGATTGGAACAAGTGTGGAGTGGCCAAAACAGATATGTTTCAAGAACTGTGGCAGTTTCTTAAGATACAAAACTTTTGGAGACAAAGCATAACACGTCTATGTGTAGTGTTTAAGATGAGACTGAACAGTGACCCAATGATATGGTTATTCCACGTAGGCACCTCAATGGAGAAGACTGAGGGGGGAGGGTGAAAAAGTGGATTTCAATCATTCCTCATGACTTGTCCGTGATAGCCAAAAACTGCATACCTAGGAATTGGATATCAAAAGACATACCAACAATGAGAGGTCTTAAAGGGATTAAAAGCTTTGTTGAACACAACAAAAGAAACTGGAAGGGTGAAGAAATAAGGAATCTTTAGTAAGGTGTTTCTTTATTAAATGGAAAGAGTTCATATCACATCATAGTACAGAAGTCGAAATAAGACAAATAGTGTCACCCTTCAAACACACGTAATGGTATTTATTGGAAGACTTGCAAGGAAGGTTAAGAAAATTAAAGATGAAATGATAAAAGTTATGACATTTAGAGGTGATATGGTAAAAGGCTATAAAGAGGGAAAATGGTGTTAGCAGGAGAGAATTTAGGGTTCTGGATTACTTGATGCAGCATATCATATTGGTATTTTGCTTGTATATGAATATATGTAGATTTACTGTTTAGTTCAAAAAAATGATGAAATATGGATTTTTCGAAAATATTCTTGAATCCACAAATGACCACTGAGTGCACAAGAAATGTTGTATCATTCAGACTAATTAATACATTTTTTCTGTTTACCCCAGCTGTCAGTGACTCAATTTGCCAACTAAACCCATATCCAAGGACACAATACGCACAATGTTCCATAACCCTGTGCCAACTTTATCACCTGATATAAGATCGATGAGTCCCATTGTTCATGGCTCATTTGCTATCATGAGACCCTGGGTATGTCTGTCCCTGCTTCTAGCCGGTAAGCCATCTGAGAATAGAAAAGACCTTCAACTTTTATTGTCTTTAATTTTTGATCTTAGACACGTGAATAATTCCTTTAAATTGTCATTTTTTTTTCATAAATCAGTAGTACAAATAAAAATAGGAAACTTTCTGATATATGTTATTAGATGCAGTCTTCCTAGGCTGATCAATCATTCTTGAAGTTCTCAAGTCACAGGAAAATGTTGTCTTCAGTTGGTAAATATTTTCCAATTAGTTGGGGGAAGACAGCTGGTGTTCATGGTGCACATATCAGGATCAAATTAAAAAAAGATTGTCTGCCAGATTACAATATCTCAGCATAGAACCGGTATATGGTCACCATGGTATGGTCATAGGAGAATAGTTAAACCATATAATAATCTATAAAGTATCACAAATACTACGGTATTTATTCAGATACAGATTTGGAGAATTGGGATCACATTTTTAATACAAAAAATGTATCAGCAAGTCAATTTTTTAATTTTCCCCAATGTATATTTTGTCTGATGTTTGTAATATTAGAATGCATGGTGTTGTTGACACCCTAACAATGTGTTTTTCTACAGTGACTTTGGTCTCAGGTCGACCTCAGTCTAGAAATCTTCTGCAGTTTAGAAAAATAATAAAGTGCACAATACCTGACAGCCGTCCCCTGGATGAATACAATGGTTACGGATGCTACTGCGGACTTGGAGGCTCTGGTACACCAAAAGATGAGCTTGACAAGTAGGTTTTGAACACAATTGTACACCTTTAAGTTCAGGAACCTCAATGCAAAATCTGTAACAGAACCACTAATATATAGAGCTGCAGTTCACTTATGTAGATTGTGGGAGAATTAGAAGGCTTAGAAGGGTTATTCTCTGTTAGAAAACTATTATAGTTAGACTTCATGTCAGGGGCAGACTGGCCCAGGTGGCAGGGTGGCAAGTGCCCCCTGGGCTGGTGGTATAGCCAGCCCTCATCTAGGGCCGCCCCCCACACAAATGGGCTGGCGGCACTTTTTGGCTGGCGCTGTGAAAGCACAGCAGACACGGCGCCTTGCGGTCGGCGCTGTGATACAGCAGCAGACACGGCGGGTGACACAGTGAGTGACCGGCAGCAGCATCCCAACCAAAAAAAGTCTGATAGCACCTCCCCTCCCCCGGTCTTCACCTAAGGGCTGGCAGAACAAAATTGCCACCCGGAGTTAGAGTCACCAGCCAGCCCCTGCTTCATGTCAATAAGCAAGTTTGCAATTGACTTGCTTTTTCTATCAGTTGTCATTCTCCTGCTGTCAGAGCTTTTAGCTTAAATGGCAAATAGCTTAATTCCAATGAATTTGGCCACCAGACCATGGTCAAGTGTGCAGTAGTTAGTTTCTAAAAGAGGGGTTAACTCCTAACATTCCAGTTAGCACTCTCCAGCCCATTGATATCTTTATAACAGTTAGATGCTCACATTCCCCTCACTCTCTCTTAGCTCTTGAAAGAGCTATTATCACTACTACATAATCACAAGTCCATGACCTCCCGGACTGGCCGTTACCTGAGCAGCTCTCCTAATGAAGACTCTTTTCTCGAGTTGTGTACCTACTTGTTCAAATGCTTATTATTATTATTATTATTATTATTATTATTATATATAGACAGTGTTAACAGTGCAATCTTAGAACAAACACTGACAGATGATTAATGTGTGGCACCAGGACAAAGCTTTTGAAGCAGAACTGTCACTCAAAGAGGAGTGACTACCTCCCAAACATCTATTAAGTAAGGAGGCCACAGAATTGTGAGCTGCTCAAGAGACAATGTAAGAATATCCCTTTAAACACCAGAAGCTGTTGTTACTTTATTTATAATTGTTTCCTAAACTTACATCTCACATGAATCGCACATGACTTACCCGAAATGGCTCCTGCCTCTCTGAATAAGAGTGAGTCAACTGCTTGTGTTTCTATGCAGCTGACGCACTCCTCTCCAGAGAAGCAGGGCACAATCCAGGTGAGTCATGCGAGATGCATGCAAGATACTTGCATGCATCTTGCAAAGTGTGTTTCCACCCTTATAGGGGAAATAATAGCACAAAGGAGAACACAGGAGTTTGTTAGGGATGTAGAAGGACTATGTGGTTGAGTGATGCTGACTTTTGTTTGTTCTTTCACACAGATGTTGTCAGATTCATGATGACTGCTATTCACAATACAAGTCAATTAAAAACTGTGATATCATATTTGACAACCCTTATACTGAGTTTTATGCATACAGCTGTACTGATAACACCGTGACCTGTGAAAGTAAGTAGCATTATCGTAAATGAAGAAAAACGTTCCACTTCTCAAGGAGGTATTGACTGCACATATAATAGCGATAGTTTGGAACATTATTTTTGTAGTTTTATCTCCACTGGCAAATTCAAATGCAATGTGGCTGCCTACTTGTTCCTAATAATTTGGTTCCAATAGAATGAAAATAAGGGCGTAAGAAATAATCTTAGGGTACCATAGAAAATGTATAACCACGTCATGATCAGCGTCGGCAGTAAAGAAATGTTTTTTTGTTTCCCTAATGCACCCCCATAAATCTTATGGGAACAGTATAGGAATAATGCACACACTGATGACACACTATGAGGATAGCAATCACGGTGATGCTTAGTATGGAGATAATGGACACAGTATCACACAATGTCGCAAAAGTGATAATGTTAAAAAAGTGATTTAACATCCCTTTTAAAGTTGTGTCATCTTAAAAATAAAATATTTCCTTTAAAAGAGAGCAAAGTTGGCGTAAGGAGCCTTAAGGTCCTATCACACAAAACGATGCTCCAGCGATCCCAACAGCGATAACAACCTGCCAGGATCGCTGGAGCGTTGTTACCTGATCGCTGGAGAGCTGTCACACAGGCAGATCTCCCCAGAGATCAGGGCCATGGGAGCCACTTCCCACATCACTGGAAGCGATGTTACCAGCGTCCTCCCTTCTTATCGCTGCCTGTAAGCAGGGAGGACGCTGGTAACCATGGTGAACACTGGGTATCTAGTCAGTGCGCGCTGCTTAGTTACCCGGTGTTTATCATGGTTACCAGCCCTGTGAGGTCACTGATCGCTGGTCTCTTGCTGTCACACGCAGCGATGTGTGCTGACCAGTAGGAGACCAACAACCTAAAAATGGTCCTGAGACCTTTGCAGCGATCAGTGACATCACAGCAGTGGCTTGATCGCTGCTAGATGTCACACATAGCGACATCGCTAGGGAGATCGTTGTAATGTCACAGGTACAACGATCTCGCTATCGATCTCGTTATGTGTGACTCGGGCTTTAGGCTGTGTGATCACGATCCAGAGACACTGCGTGTTGGACACAGTACCTCTGGACCTGAGGGAACCCGTGGGTGAATGCAAGGAGACTGCAGCCTCCCTGTGGCCATGATCTTTGGTGGGTGCAGGGCAGCTTCCCCTGCATTCACCCGGTGGTGATCGCTTCCAACATCCGCAACATGTAATTAACATGTAAGATTTTGAAGTCCAGGAAGCCGCAATTCAGCTGAAATAACGCTGTGGTCGGGATAAGCATAGTGAGCATGGGATTTCTTGAAATCCCATCCCCTATGCTGGTACTGTATAACGCAGTGTTTTGGATGCAGCAGCAATACGCTGCGTCCAAAATGCTGTAATTCCTGACCGTGAGCACACAGCCTTATAAGTCAAACAATCTGGGAATGTAAATATGAAAATAGCCTTTTTTAGAATTGCTACTTCCAATAGGAGACACTGGAGCTCCTGACCTCCTTCTTGCTATGGTGATACATGATGTAATTTTCGTGCACAACCAGTCATGGGCATGTCATCAGCTGCGGGACGCTTCTCTTCCAGCAGAGTGAGGCGCGGCCGGGTTCATTTATAAAATAGTAAATGCCGACAATAGCCAGCAATACTATAAATGCCCAGATTTACCCCTCACATGCCCACCTGAGTGGACAGCATGTCTCTAGGGAGGGTGGGCATCCCCTAGAGACATGTTGCCCACATCTATTATTAACACCAACCCTTAGTTCATCCCTGTGGCAGCAGGGATGAGCAAAGTATCCGGCAATCGGATTGCACATTCAGAGCAATCCGGTTGCCGGATTCCGGCTTAGGGATACAAAATGAGTCAAAAGTGTGTGTGAATGCAATTGCGATTACCGTATCCGGATGTGGATGCGGTAAACGCAAGTGTACTTCCAAGTGTGACCCTAGCCTAAATTGATCTTGTGGTGCTCCTTACTGACTGGAGAAAGATTTATGGCAAAATGCATGGAGGCTCATGACACTCATCAGACGCTCATGATTCATTAAGAGACATGCGCGATTTATTATGAGGAATGTCTGACTCCACTCACTCTAAAATCACCCTGGTTTTGAATAATAGAAGCCAATATATGTCTTCCAATTAAAATTCACATGTAATTAAGGCTGGTAAGGTGGCTCAGTGGTTAGCACTGCAAGGGTCCTGGGCTCAAATCCCACCAAGGACAACATCTACAAGGAGTTTGTATGTTCTCCCCTGTTTGCGTGGGTTTCCTTCAGGATGTCCGGTTTCCTCCCACACTCCAAAGACATACTGATATGGAATTTAGATTGTGAGCCCCAATGGGAACAGTAAGGCCTGGGTCATACTAGTGTCAGCCTTTTGGCTGACGCTTCTGTTTAAAACTTAGAATTCTGCAGCCTGAGAGCATAGCGTTAATGTGGTGTAATGCTGTGCTCAGGTTGCCTATATACCCCTATGGTTACTGGTCTAGCTGCGCAGACGGCGGCTTGACACAGAAGCCCTGGATATGTGCTTTTGCTGAGCGCACAGGAAAATGCTGCAAACCATGTTTCCTGTGCCCTCAGCAAAAGCGCATATTCGGCCCTTCTGTGTCAAGCCGCTGTCTGCGCAGCTAGGCCGGTAACCATAGGGGTATATAGGCAGCCTGAGTACAGTGTTACACCACATTAACGCTATGCTCTCAGGCTGCAGACTTCTAAGTTTTAAATGGAAGGGTCAGCCAAAAGGCTGACACTTGTATGACCCAGGCCTATGACTGATGTATGTAAAGCACTATGGCATTAATAGCGCCATATAAATGAATAAAAATTATCATTAAGGCCGTCTTTATTAATCACCAGTTACTGATATTGTGAAATACATTATTTCCAACATTTTCAGTGATATATGAGCCATGTCTCTGACCCTATGGGAAGATCCATATACAACATCCATACCAGTAATACCTTGGTTTGCTCTGTAACATTCATTTTTGGGCAGAGATCATTTAAATCCCATTAACTTTTTGCCTTGGAGTTTTGGAGATACCAATACAGTTGGCAACTATGGATGTATCCTTCGTCTCTATCTTCTATTTATAGAGGGATTTCTGCTTAAGCAATGTTATAATTGATGTACTCATGTAATGTATTCATGTTAATAACCATTTGATTAAGCGTATTCGTTTTGGTTTTCCGTGCTGTATAGGTAATAATAACCCCTGTGAGATGCACATATGTGAATGTGACAGAAATGCAGCTCTCTGCTTTTCTAAAGCCTCCTATAATGAAGCATACAAGAACCTGGATTCGAAATACTGTAAAGAATGAGATACTGCAACATACAAAATAAATTGCTAAGCCGGTACTGCATTTATCACTTGTCAGTGCAGCCTCGAACAATACATCTGTGCCACTGCCTCACTGTTAATAAATGATAAATGCTGTTTCACGCTGTCATGCTTTACTTCATTAAAAATTCCGCTTGACTTTATTTATTTCACATTGCAAAGAAAAATTTTGATTTGATTCAACAAGAAGCAACTCAGTAAGTGACTATAGGATTTTATTTTCTTTACACCAACCTTGACTAATAGACACTGCCTGGCTCAACTGACTTAGGAGCTCACTGAGCACACTGCATTACACAGCCACCATCTGTCTACAGTATAACAGCAGCAACTAGAGCATGTTCCAATTGCTGCTTAAAGGGAACCTGTTACCTACATTTAAGCCCCTACACTATCACTACCTGTCCCTACACCTTCCCAGCTGTTCCCTATGTATCCCTCTCTGAGCTAAAGGGGCTCTATAAAAGATTAGAAAAATAACATAACTTACAGAAGTCCCTGAGGCTGGGGACTGAAAAGGCTCCATGCATCACTCCTCAATCCGGCAGCGCACGCCCCGCTGGACGGCATTATTCTTTCTTCATCGCCGCAGCTCTATTTGGAATCTCCCGCCCTCTGTACACCTAGTATGCACCGCCCGCTACGTCACATCCGGCGCGGTGCATTATGGGGCCGATCACATGATCGGCCCGGCTTCAATAAGTGCATTGCGCATGCCCAGAGCCGGGCCGATCACGTGATCAGGCCCATAATGCACTGGGGCCGATCATGTGATCGGCCCCATAATGCACCGCGCCGGAAGTGATGTAGCGGGCGGTGCATATTAGGTGTACAGAGGGCGGGAGATTCCAAATAGTGGGGCGGCGATGAAGAAAGAATAATGCCGCCCAGAGGGGCGTGCGCTGCCGGATTGAGGAGTGATGCATGGACCCTGGCGCCGCCTTTTCAGTCTACCATACCACTAATAATACGCTCATTTATTTACAGCATGGGCACAGCGACGTTTCGGGTACACACACCTTTCTTCCAGCAACCTCTGGTACAACTAACCAGGACTGGAGTGCTGCAACATTTTTTTTGTATGTATTAGAGGCTTCAATGAGGGAAGCGTTATTGCATGCACCGACAACTGTGCTGCTCTGCTTTTTCAAACATAATTAATCCTTTGTGAGATTTGTACTTTCTATTTATTTAACTATTTATTGGAGGGATGCTTGATTTATAACATGTTTAGCAACATGGGATCCAGCCAAAGCGGGCCCGTAGACCCCTGACCAGACGTGGAGGGGGATTTAAAGAAGGGCATTTGAGCCTGAGACCCTCGCACGTGGTTAAGGTGTGGTGAAACACCCAGTTATAAGAGGGTGTCGATATATACCCAGGGAGAGGGTCACATAAGAGGTAGTCCCAATAGAATTATGTGAATGAAGGAGTAAAAGGCACCCGTATAATAAAGAATAATTGAAAAATGCTCAAAATAATTTTTAATGGCACTAGGCACTTTAATATATGGATAAGCATATCAAATAACTAGCACAAAGTCACTTTTAGGTAGAAAAAACATAATGAAACATAGATTTTTAATAGTGGATGATTCACGGAGAGGATACAATAAAGAGACCGCAGTGGTGTATAGATGGTCGCTGCTGCGAGGGAGAGTGCAGGCGTGAGTGGAAGCCTGGCGCTGCAGACTCTAATCAGGTATCCATTGCAATATATACACAAAGCAGGCGCACATGTGTGGCGCCCTTCTGGCTAGGCACCACAGGGAGGTATTGCACTCTGACAACAAATGTGGTATCTCTGTAAGTTGTCAGTTCAGGGTTTAACCTATAGAGTCAGTTTTTACACACACACCTAAGACTAGGCCACTTAGAATAGGCAGGTAACTGGTTATTTAGTAGGTCCCAAAAGGGGGTGGAGCCTAAGTTAGAGAGAGTAGTGAGAGAGAGTGATAGTTTACCTCAGACAATGCTGGGAAGGCAGTCAGGAAGGACAGGCCTGACAGTACCGGTGACAGGAGGGATCCCCATCTTTAAGTGGGGGCCCAGGACAGTAGGAAACGGGCCAGGACTGGTTGGAGCCGGCTGATCACATCTGGGGAAACACCGGCAGCACGGGAAGTGAAGGCGGTCATCAGTTTATCTCTGGCCGCAAACCGACGAGCTGCGGGCCCATAATCACCGGGTTGCCGTTAGCGCCACAAGAAGGCACCTCGCCCCTCAGTATCAAAACAGGTTCAGGACACTATAGTTAACGGGCCGAATTCCGGTGGCAGGAAAACAACTGGTCAACTCCTGTTCGTACCGGTAAGGAACATACCTTACCTATTAGCAGCAGACCAGGGGACTGGCGGGAGAGCTCTGCAAGGGTGGTAAAGAGAGAGGAGAACAGATTAGACCCCGAAAGACTTGAGAAGGAACATCTAGAGACTCCATAGGGGAACCCTGAATCGGCAACAATCACCTGTTAAACCAGACTGTACCGTGTTTCACCTTAACATCTGCCGGTACCCAGTAAAGTGGAGTTGGAGTTGAACTGGTCTCTGTCATTCGTCGGTGCCCGGAGAGGGCTTCAGCATCACCAGCATCTCACCGGAGGGGTAAGAACAACCACTACTCCCCTCATCCCCCTCATCATCCTCCATCACCTCTACCCTGAGGTAAAAGCTCCTCCTGTGGGGAGCTGGACCACACTGAGCTGTGCCCATCATCACCTCAGCGGCCAGCCTGCAGCGCCGGTACCCAAATTACCAGGATCCACAGGTGGCGTCACGTACTCTCTTTATCCCCTGTAAATATCCCCCATCTAACAAATGACAGCCAGGGCACGGGACTGGGAACCCGACCACCCGTGATTCCCCAGTTAAATCCATCAGACCCAGGCCCGGTATCCGAGTACCCCTCTCCCTGTGCTCATCACATGCGCTTTGAGCACTTCCGCATGCCAGGTACACGAGGGAAGCACAAGCAGAGGCCATAGCCGCTCATACAATGCAAGTAATGGTAAATTATATTATAACAGCATAGTATTGATGTAAAATTGATTATGTTTAACAGCTGAATGGTGCTCTTCCAATTAAGGTGATAAGGCCGAGAAATGACTGTAGGATCACTACAATAATCACTTTATTGCAATGTATGATTTTGCTGGAAACATAGCACAGATTTAATTGGTAATTTTATATGAGCATGATGTACAAAATGGAAAAATATGTGTAGCGATGTTGTTTAATAAGTTCCTGTCAGCAAAGTGTATAAGACCCTGGTCAATTGTACCGGAGTTTGTTGGAAGAAGGGTGTATGTACCCGAAACGTCGCAGGGCCCATGCTGTAAATAAAGGAGCCCTTTTCACATTGAAGGACTGGAGTGCTGCGACATTTTTTTCGTATGTATTGGAGGCTTCAATGAGGGAAGCTTTGTTGCGGGCACCGAATTTAATAAGAACTATGCTGGTCTGCTTTTTCAAACATACACACACATATATATATATATATATATATATATATATATATCACAAAAAAACGACAGCAGCACTCCAATCCAAGGTCTTTAGATGCCTTTAATCAGGCTTACAGGGCGACCACGTGATGTTTCAGCCACCAAGTGACTTTTGTCTAGCAACTAGTCTCAGCCCCCATGCCTCTTTTTAAAACCACACCATTTACATAATAAATGTGCTTCAATTACACTTATTATACAGTTTTACATGTTATACTTTCAACATGCAAACCTTCCAGTGCCTAACATTAATCCATACAATAGTGATCTATTTTGCTATGCAATTGCATCATCATACAGTGTACCCAAATCACTTATTGAAATGATAACTATCTTAAATATTAATTGATTGGTTCCTCCTCCCAGGTGGTGTGAAGACCGTCACCATAGCAGCCCCCCATGAGTTTCTATTGCCCCTGCCATGCTTATGTAAGAGTGTGTAAAAATTTACTTCCTGAATAAAAAGGTGGGGGCTGTCAGCTGAGGAGGTTGTCACGGAGACTGGGAGGACTTTATGACAGTTTGGGCTGAGGTAAACTAGTCTCCTGAGGTGCTGTGAGGAGAGTGGCTGTGGAGAAGTCTGAGCCAGATAAAGCTGAGACCGGACACTGATCCTCTGGACAGCAGAGCCCCTGGAGGGGACCAAAGACTTATTCCCTGCTAAGAAGCGAGTATACTACTGCCAGGAGAGGAGTGCTTTAGAGGAGACGGGTCGGCCATACTGTGAGAGGAAAAGACTGAATTTCTGCTGTGAGACTGCAGGCCTCGGTGTGGTGTCTCTAGGTGAACACACTTGGCCTCCCAAAAAGCTACAGAGACTAAGACCCCCCTTCAGACAAGAGAACACAATATCCCTATTTACTACAGTTGTGTTTTATTTATTTTTCATTTTTGGCGCTGAAGACCATTGGAAGTGACTGCGTTAACAGTACTTCCCCAGGCCTGTACAGACTGTAATTGGACTAAACTTTACTATTAGATAAGGTACCCGGGTATCCAACAGATCAGATATATAAATATATATGTACATATATGTACACTGGGTTTATATGTATTGTATGTATAGAGTTGATAAGATTGTAAATCGGTGTGTTATTTCAGTGATCCTCACTAAACTGCATCCATCTGATTTACACCTGTCCTGCTGCTGTGTGTAGTAAATCGCTTATTTTTCTGTATAGATTTTAGGTAAATTTATTTTTGGCATTGTCTCCTCACACTGAGGAGGAACATTAAGGTAACACACCGACCCCTAGCTTGATGCTGGGTGTATGTAAATAATTTATCTATTTCTGGGGAAATAACATATCTGTGCATCTTACTCTAAACTTTCCATCTGTTTCCCCAAGTAAAAGCAAGTATTTTATGTTGCTTCTGCCTCCGTCTCTGTTTCTGTGACTCACTGGATCTAGTACGGACCTCTGGTCATTACATTTTGGCGTAGTCGGCAGGATCCAGCTTTTGTCATGGACAGAGACGAGGGAAGAAGTGGCCCATCCACACTAGCGGTTCTTCCGCTGATTGCGGGTCCCCCGGCAGCTGCGACGACTTTGCAAGGGTACGTGCCGGTAGGAGCCTTACTCCAGCACATACCCAAATACGACGGGCGTAGCATGACGTGGCAAGACTGGGTTGAGAGGGTACAATGTATTTTGCGAATGTGTAATTTAACCCCCGAGTTACGGGCAGGGCTGGCATTGAATGCATTAGAGGGAGACGCCAGGAGGACAGTGATGGTGCGACCAGAATCAGAGAGGGATACACTAGAGAAGGTTCTTGAGTTGCTGAAAGTGAGTTATGGAAGCCGTGTTAGAGTGACGCAGTTTCGGGCCCTCTTCTTTAATCGCCCTCAAGGGAAGCAGGAGTCCCTAATGCAGTACTCCATTGCCCTGCAGGAGACATTAAATGAGATGCACCGCCTAGACCCTAAGGCCATGGGAACGTTCCAGGAGGTGGACCGGCTTCTCCGGGATCAGTTTATTACCGGGCTGGCCAATAGGTTTCTTCGTGATAAGTTGCAGGAGAAGGCTTGGATCACTCCTGATCTGACCTTCTGGCAAATATATCTGGCTGCCCTTGAAAGGGAAGAGGAGTCTGTACCTGTGGTAGAGAAAACTGTAAACAGCATTCAAATGGTGAGAAACCGAGAGACTGGGACTGATCCTGTGGTTTTGACAGAAGTGATTCAAGCCCTAAGATCAGAGCTAAGGGAGCTGCAGGTAGAAGTGGCCAAAGTACGGAAGGAGTTGTCCCCTCTCCCGGCAGAGAGACCACCTGCCAAACCTGTCAACTCCAGTATAGTCCGTATGCAAGAGAGGCATGGAGTATCTACACTGGGTGCCTGCAGCCAAGCTGGACGTGTGCCCCGGAGGCATCGCCAGAGGAGCCATACCGCCTGCTTCCGTCAGACCAATATCATTCCAGAGAATCCACTGCCAGTGGCAAAGCCATTGGCCGCTGCTGTAGAAAGGCGACCGGCCACTGCTGTAGAAAGGCGACCAGCCACTGCCTATTCCCCACTGGGCCCTCGACGAGAGGAACATGACTTGTACGCAAGTAGCCCAGTGATGGAAGCAGAGTTTGAGGGGCAGAAGATGAGGTGTTTAGTCGATACAGGATCAGAGTGTACCATCATGCCCCTGGAGGTGTATGAGAGACACTTCAGTCAATTGATGGTCCCTGAGGATGGCCGAGTATTACGTCTTACCGCTGCCAATAATGGCCAGCTGATGGTGAAGGGGATCGTGTGGATGCAGCTGAAACTGTTCGGCCAGAAGCTAGGTCAGAAGGGAGTCGTGTTGGTTGACCATCCCCCCAGAAGAGGGATGGAGGTAACACTCGGGATGAACGTACTGAGAGACTTGAATCATCAGATGTATGCTAGTGAAGGACCCCGATACTGGAGCCGTGCTACCCGTCACCGACCCACGCAGAGAATGTTACACCGTCTGGTGCTGAGCTGTGATCTTTTGAAGAGTTCAGTCCCGGAGGGCCGGGTGGGTCTTGTCAGAATGCCGTCGTGGTCCACGGTCTCACTGGCACCACGGCAGGAACAACTCCTGATGCTGCCGGTGGGAGCGGGCCAGAGATTAAATGGTCTGGAAGTGCTACTTGAACCCGCTCCGGAGAGTTCATCATTTGCTAAGACACACGTGGCCCGTGCCTTGGTGGTTGTGAAGAATGGACGGGTACCAGTCAGATGCATTAACGTGCTGGATGAGGCTGTCACGATTCCCGCTGGAACCATTCTTGCTAAGCTATCCATACCGGCAGAAAAGATGCCTGAGGGAATAGGATTTGAACTGCGCCCCGACCAACAGTCGGCATGGACTTATGCGGTTGAGTTGGTCAAGACAGAGCACCCTACTGAAGACTGGAATGGGCGCGTGATCATGAACCAGATGGATGTGGATCGGGAGAAGCTAACCTCTGCTCAGTTGGAGCAGCTGGAAAAAGTCCTGTGGGAGTACCAGGAGACCTTTTCTCGGCATGGAGAAGACTTTGGCTGTTCCCAGACAATTGAGCATGAGATTCCTACAGGGGACACCCCTCCCATCAGGGAACGATACCGCCAAATTCCTCCCAAACTTTATCAAGAGGTAAAAGGCATGGTAGCCAGTATGCTTGATAATCAAGTGATACGAGAGAGCCAAAGTCCCTGGGCTGCCCCCGTGGTCCTGGTGCGAAAGAAGGATGGGACCCTCCGATTTTGCGTGGATTATCGGAAATTAAATGCGCACACGGTGCGAGACGCATACCCGTTGCCTCGGATTGAGGAGTCCCTGTCTGCATTAGGACGGGCCAAATACTTCTCAACGTTGGACTTGGCGAGCGGATATTGGCAGGTACCAATGGCTGAGAAAGATCGGGCAAAGACAGCATTTATTCTGCCAATGGGGCTCTACGAATTCAATCGGATGCCGTTCGGACTCAGTAATGCCCCGGGGACCTTTCAACGCCTTATTGAACACTGCTTAGGCGACATGAATTTCGAATCGGTACTGATATATCTAGATGACATCGTGGTGTTCGGGACATCATTTGAAGATCATCTTGAGAAGTTACGCCAAGTGCTCCAACGGCTCAGCCGCCATGGATTGAAAATAAAACCGAAGAAATGTCAACTGTTCAAGAGTCGCATAGAGTATCTAGGCCATGTGGTGACTCCCGACGGGGTGTTACCCTCAGCCAGTAAGATCTTAGCGGTACAGGAGTGGCCACCTCCCCAGACCCTGCGGGAGGTTCGGGCTTTCTTGGGATTGGCGGGGTACTATCGACGATTTGTGCCCAGGTTTTCACAAGTAGTGGGTCCTCTGAATGAACTTTTAAGAGGGACAGCGCTGGGTCCTCGCAACCGCCCTATTCAATGGGGGCCTCAGCAGCAAAAGGCATTTGACGAGGTGAAAACTGCCCTAACGAGTGCCCCGTTGTTGGCATATGCCCGGTTTGATACCCCTTTCCTGTTGTACACTGACGGTAGTCTTCACGGGTTGGGGGCGGTACTGGCCCAAATTCAGGATGGCCGGGAGCGGGTCATCGCCTATGGCAGCAGGTCTTTAAGGGACACTGAGTGCAATCCGGCTAACTATAGTTCCTTTCGCCTGGAGCTACTAGCATTGGTATGGGCTATGACAGAGCGTTTTGCCGAATACCTCACTGGTGCTGAAGTGTTGGTAATGACAGATAACAATCCCCTGTCCCACTTAGATAATGCAAAACTGGGGGCACTAGAACAGCGATGGGTTGCCCGCCTTGCTAAGTTCAACTATCGTATTAAATTTCGGTCTGGACGAGAGAATGGAAATGCCGATGCGCTGTCACGGGTGCCTTTGGGACCCTCAGGAGGGAGTGTTGACGATGAACTCGAGGACATCGAGACTCCCGATTTTGGTCAATTACCTATCTTCCAGAGTGTGGTACATTCAAGTGGGGTGGCATCAGGGATGCCTTATGTCCTTGGTAAAACTCCTGCTGACTGGTTAGAGGACCAAAATGGCTGTCCAGACATTAAACTGGTACGCTCTTGGGTACAGAATAGAGTATGGCCACGACCAGAAGAGAAGGCCCAATTGTCCACAGAAGGCGAGAAGCTGTTGCGTCAGTGGGACAAGTTGTGCGTTGAACATGACCTATTATATCGCAAGGTTTATTTGCAATCTGAGTTGCAGCACCGGCACCAGCTGGTGATCCCCATGTCGCTGGGGCCGGTGGTTGCCCGTAAAGCGCATGAGAAAGGAGCTCACTTTGGTAGTGAAAAGACACTCCAGTGGCTACAGCGAGTCCTCTATTGCCCTGACCTGGGAGGCATGGTAGCGGAGGCGTGTCGGCAATGTCGGGTCTGTGGGCTCAGTAAGAGTCCTGAGCAGCGGGCCCCTACGCAAACAATTAAAACGTCTGCCCCCTTGGAATTGCTCATGATTGATTATGTCTTGATAGGGTACTCGACGTCGGGGTGCTCCTATTGCTTGGTGATGACAGACCACTTCACTAAATATGCTGTGGCGGTGCCAACGAGAGATCAGACAGCAGAGTCGGCAGCTAAGGCCGTGTGTCGTCATTTTCTCCAAGTGTTTGGGTGTCCGCAAAGAATACACTCAGATCAGGGGGCATGTTTTCAGAGTACTCTAATGAAGGAACTGTACCAGTTGTATGGTATCCAGCAGTCAAAGACAACACCCTACCATCCACAAGGTAATGGAGCTTGCGAGCGTTTCAATCGGACTCTTTTGCAAATGTTGAGGACATTAGAGAATGAGCAGCGGGCTCACTGGCCTGAATTTATCCCTGAATTGATGTGGGCCTATAATAACAGGATGCATAGCACTACAGGTTACACCCCACACATGCTAATGTTCGGTCGACCTGGCCGAGATATTGAAGAATTGAGTATGCCAGATCTCTCCTCCACTCACCCCCGGACCGCGTCTGAATGGGCCTGTGAACACCGGCATAGGTTAAGGGTGGTTCATCGGGTGGTGGGTGACCGACTCAGTCAGGTGACTCACCGGGACAGACACCCAGTACAAAATGAGCCTTTCTCTCTGGGGGACAGGGTGTTGGTGAGGACTAAGGGGCAATCGGGCAAGTTGAGTGATCGATGGGAGGCAACGCCATATGTGGTCAAAAGAAGGGTGAGTCCTGAAATTCCAGTCTATGAGGTAGAGCCGGTGGGAACTGGAGGACCGACCCGCAATCTTCATCGTAACATGTTGCAGCGATGTCGGTTCGAAAACTCAGGCCCCATTTCCAGGGAGCCAGAACCTGTTTCTCGGGGGTGATTCATCCTAGTAATACCGAATGTTGTGATGAGCCTTTCCCTGTGTCTACCCACCTTTTCCCTGTGGTAAATGCGCCACCATATAGTGAGAATATTGTGCATCCTATGTCTTCTCCTAGGGATGCTGAACAAGGACAGGTGCCTGATCCGGACAATGTGCTATGGAATGCATCACCTCAGGAGGGAGCATCTTCATCAACTTCTCCTGGTGAAAGCACTGATACCTCTGGGACTGGAAATCCAGTGTCTGGTCCCAGGAGGTCAACTCGGGCTACAGCGGGAATACCACCACAGCGCTATGCGCAAGAGGACTTTGAGTGGGGAGGTGTGTCGAGGACGCCAACCTTTAGTGGGGTGGCATGTAAGAGTGTGTAAAAATTTACTTCCTGAATAAAAAGGTGGGGGCTGTCAGCTGAGGAGGTTGTCACGGAGACAGGAAGGACTTTATGACAGTTTGGGCTGAGGTAAACTGGTCTCCAGAGGTGCTGTGAGGAGAGCGGCTATGGAGAAGTCTGAGCCAGATAAAGCTGAGACCGGACACTGATCCACTGGACAGCAGAGCCCCTGGAGGGGACCAAAGACTTATTCCCTGCTAAGAAGCGAGTATACTACTGCCAGGAGAGGAGTGCTTTAGAGGAGACGGGTCGGCCATACTGTGAGAGGAAAAGACTGAATCTCTGCTGTGAGACTGCAGGCCTTGGTGTGGTGTCTCTAGGTGAACACACTTGGCCTCCCAAAAAGCTACAGAGACTAAGACCCCCCTTCAGACAAGAGAACACAATATCCCTATTTACTACAGTTGTGTTTTATTTATTTTTCATTTTTGGCGCTGAAGACCATTGGAAGCGACTGCGTTAACAGTACTTCCCCAGGCCTGGTACAGACTGTAACTGGACTGAACTTTACTATTGGATAAGGTACCCGGGTATCCAACAGATCAGATATATAAATATATATGTACATATATGTACACTGGGTTTATATGTATTGTGTGTATAGAGTTGATAAGATTGTAAATCGGTGTGTTATTTCAGTGATCCTCACTAAACTGCATCCATCTGATTTACACCTGTCCTGCTGCTGTGTGTAGTAAATCGCTTATTTTTCTGTATAGATTTTAGGTAAATTTATTTTTGGCATTGTCTCCTCACACTGAGGAGGAACATTAAGGTAACACACCGACCCCTAGCTTGATGCTGGGTGTATGTAAATAATTTATCTATTTCTGGGGAAATAACATATCTGTGCATCTTACTCTAAACTTTCCATCTGTTTCCCCAAGTAAAAGCAAGTATTTTATGTTGCTTCTGCCTCCGTCTCTGTTTCTGTGACTCACTGGATCTAGTACGGACCTCTGGTCATTACACTTACACACCGATCTATGCCGTCCTGGGCCGTCGCGCCGGAAGTGACATCACCTGCCAGTAACCCTTGGTTAGATCGAGCGTCGTGAAATACTGGGCCTGCCCCAGTCTTTCAATTAGCTCGTCCACCCGGGGCCTGGGATAAAGGTCGAATTTCGACACCTCATTCAACTTCCGGAAGTCGTTGCGGAACCGCGGCGATCCATCTGGCTTCGGAATCAGCACAATGGGACTAGCCCATTCATTCCGTGATTCCTAAATTACTCCCAGCTTGAGCATTTGTCTAACTTCAGCCGCGATGGCTTGTCTTCGGGCCTCGGGTACCCGGTACGGTTTCATTTGCACCTTTACCCGGGGCTCGATGACAATGTCATGTTGAATGACGGAAGTACGGCCGGGCAGGTCGGAGAATACATCTGGATTCTGCTGCACCAACTTTCGAGCCTCCTGTCGCTGTGCCTTAGTGAGGGAGTCACCTATTTTTACCTCGTCAGCCCCTCTCAAGGCCAACAGCGGGGGTTCCCCCGTCAACCCAGCCGGGGGAGCCTCCATGATCAGGCACTCCCGGTCTTTCCAGGCTTTGAGCAAATTAACATGGTATAGCTGTTTGGGTTTTCACTTCCCGGTTTTTCTCATATACGCAACCATCATTACAACAAAAATTTGTCCTATATGAGATAAAGATAAATAAAAAATAAAAAAAGAATTAATAAGTAACTATATTGTTTGTCCTTTGTGCTCCGTAGTATGAATGAGGTAACCCTTTATGACCGCCATAGTGGAGAAACTGGGCTCTAATCCAGGATCTCCAATAGTGGTCTCACTGTGCTTTAGCCCTTTAATTGGGGTGAAAGACATGTGAGGGGTTAAAGAACGTGTGTGGCGGTCAGCACAAGGATATAAGACGATACACATTAAGACAAAACACCTAATAGTTACTTTATATAGAGGTTTCAATACTCTATTTCCAAGTTTAGAAACAGATGACTAATTATTAAATAGTCACATTAATGAAATAGTACAGCGCCGCTCGCTAAGGTTACTTAGCAGTGACGTACGCGAGAACGGCATAAACAAAAGTAAAAAGACATCGCGCATGCGCGAGATTAACCTAGCCATCGTGAGATGACGCTTAGGGCTCGTAGCTATGGTGATAGTAAACCAAAAGAGGCGCATGATCAGTACACACTTCCGCAACGCCGAGACGAGGCACGAGCGGTATGAGTAATGGCGCTGCACTGTAAGTAAACACAAGTGGCTTTAATATGAAATAATATGAGGTATTTTACCTAATTAAGATAAAATTAAAGGGAAACACTGTAACAAGAAGCTCTCAGAGTTCCAAAAGTATGAGACGTAAGACAAGAAGAGTATAATATAATATATTTAATACACAAAGGCACAAAGTGAATCATAAAATAATACTAATACACTGTAATGCACTAATTTATGATTAATTTGGGTTAAAGACCAATAATGTATGATATTTAATTTAGTAGACTGTATATAAGGCTGAGAGGGTTGACATGTGATTGCTTGACAAAGGGCGTGTGTGCCCGATACGTGGCCATCTCCTGTTGATGCACAAGAAGCCAACAATAAAAGACTACTAACCAACACTAAAGGAGTGCTGCAGTGAAACTCTTTGTACACGTATCTATCTATCTATCTATCTATCTATCTATCTATCTATCTATCTATCTATCTATCAAAAAAACATTCCTTCTAACAATTAACAATTTATTTAGCTGTATACAGGCAGGAGAGGTATATAGCAGACTGCGGTGTATATTTCTTTTCAGGATTAATGTAGCTGTATACAGGCAGGAGAGGTATATAGCAGACTGCGGTGTATATTTCTTTTCAGGATTAATGTAGCTGTATACAGGCAGGAGAGGTATATAGCAAACTGTGGTGTATATTCCTTTTCAGGATTAATGTACCTGTATATAGGCAGGGTATATAGCAGTCCGTGGTGTGTATATTCCTTTTCAGGAAATTATTTAACCCAGACCAGTGTCAAAAGGTTATTGGTTGGATAGTGGATAATTCTTCCAGTCAGTTTGCCACCATCAAAACCACCCTGTCTTCCACATGGTCAAGTCTCAGTAGCCGTGAGTCTGGACTGCATATTCCTCACCCACCCTATGCAGGGCTGCCAAAAATTGGGAGACAGTCCAATGCCCCTTTTAAGAGACGTGGAGGAGGGCCTCATTAGATAATGTATGTTCCCATTATTAGGAAATGGGTCTCCCATAGTGTTGCCCTATGCAGGTTGCCAAAAATTGGGAGGCACTCCGATGCCCTCTCGAAAACACGTGGTGGACGGCCTCATTAAATAATGTTACCATTATTAGGAAGTGGGTCTTCCATAGTGTTGCCCTATGCAGGCTGCCAAAAATTGGGAGGCACTCCAATGCCCCTTTTAAGAGACGTGGAGGAGGGCCTCATAAAAACAATGTTCCCATTACAAAGAGTGGGTCTCCTATACTTGTAATGCCCATGCAGTAAGCATGAACTGACATTTACCCCTGGGGGGTATACATGAATATACTCTCAAACTTTTTTGGGTTACGGGCATCATAAACACCATTTAAAAATATTATGTGGGTGTTGCATCATGGACCACGGTCACTCTGGTTATATGGTGGTAGAGAATGAGGAGAAGGAGGAGGACTAGAGCTAATAGCCAAAATCAGGAAGCTTATAGCCATGTGTGGGGGTGAAGAGGAGCATAACAATATACCTCTCCAAAACAGACACTGGCTTTGAGTTTATATTACGCTGCTATCACTTGGTGGTGTTGAAAAGTCGGGCCCAATCCAGCCCTTGTTCATTTTAATAAGAGTCAGCCTGCCAGCAGTTTCAGTTCACAGGGGGGTACGCTTATCAGTAATAATTCCCCCTGCGGCACTAAAAACCCGCTCTGACGGCAGTGCAGGCTAGGATTTCAAAGGCTTAGAGAACAAGTTCATGCCACGTGTCCAGCTTGGATACCCAATAATTATAAGGCACAGAGAAATCATGGAGGACATTGGTACGGTCAGCAAGGTACTCCATCATCTTCCCAAACTTTGCAGTCCTTGTGAGAGTACCCCGTGCCTCAGGGCCTGTGCCATGGGAGTGGCTGAGAAAACTCTCCCAGAACTTTGAGAGTGTTCCTCTGCCTCTGCTGGATTGGAGTTGTGGCTCTCTTACCTGTACTCCTTCATTGTCTACCGAACTGTGACCTCTGCCGCCGGCGTTATCAGAAGGAAAATTTTTTACTATTTCCGCAACAAGGGCCCTCTGGTACTGCCCCATTTTTGCAGACCTCTCCGCCTTGGGAATAAGAGATGTAAAGTTCTCCTTGTAGCGTGGATCTAAAAGGGTCACCAACCAGTAATGAGTGTCACCCAAGTTTGTGATACCCCGATGGTCACTGGACAGGCAGCGTACACATAAAGTCAGCCATGCGCGCCAGACTGGTAACAGGCAAGACTTCCATGTCCTCACCAAGAGGACGACTGAGTATGCTATGGAGACTCGGTACCCGAACATTGATATGGGGGTGCTGTCTCGGTGACTGGTAGCTCTGGGGTCTGCTGAATAAGGGGTAAAATAATAAAAGTCTCATGACGCCACCTGTGGATTCTGGTAAAGGCACCAGCGCTGCTTCAGACTTCTGGGGATGAAGGACGGGCAGCTTGGGTGCTCACAGGTGGAGCGGGGTCCCTGGGGCAGTGGTGAGGTGACAGGGATTTGCACTGGGAGGTGGTTAGGTAGCCGGGCCGCTGCGACAGTCTCTAGGCTGGATGGGTTCAGGGATGGACAAACTGACACACACGCTGTGGATCATTTCCATACCTTTACTGATGGTATCGCAGGCACTTTCCAGGGTACGTTCCAGGTGGTCGGGAAGCACTTCTGGATTTCCACAGTGAGTGATGGATAAGGCCTCCTTGTCTCTTTTCTCTCGTTGAAGTCTCTGACCCACGTAAAACTAAGCCTGACCTCCTGTGTGTCTTTCTCTCACCCGTTCTGTAGTGTCGAGAACCTCTGTGTGGGCTACCGCTATGACATCTTCTGCGGTCCCTGGCTCCCCTATTGATTGCGTGACAGGTGTCCGGGAGACTGAAATCTCCTCGGTGAACCGGCATTTCTGCTGGGCTTGATGCTCTCCTGCAGACTTAGACTCCAGTGTCCGGGTTGCTTACTGGGGTGAACCGGTATGGCTCCTCTGCCCCCAGTCTGCTTCTCTACTCCTTAAGGCTTTCCTTCGAACTCACTCGCAGGCCCTCACACTGGCAAGGCTGGTCAACTGGCTCGGGCCTAGCACGGCTCCGACACACCAGGACGTATTCACAGTTCTCCTAGTGACTGCACACTCTAGCTAACTCCACCCCAGCACCAGTATTTATAGGGGATCTTGTGTAAAGGCAGCAAGTGGAGCTCCCTCTACTGTTCTGGGGTGAAAGGTGTTGGGTGTATGTGGGTTACCTGTTGTGGAAATCCATCCATGCCTTAGGTGGTCCTGTGGCTACCTGTAGTGGCAGGGTGTCACATTCCCCCCTAGTTAACTTCAGTACTCCTGGACTGAGAAACATTTTCAAAACATTCAACAAGAAAATCAATAACAGGTATTATGTACAGAGTCTTGAAAAGTGAAAAATTTACAAAAACCACTGAAAAATGGGAAAAAGGAAAAACAAGGTGCAGATGTCCTTACGGTGCTAGTACATTCACCGCAGAGTGTAAACGTTTGTTATCACACCAGTCCTGTGATTATGGTCTATGGTTAAGGGTAAGGTAAGGGAAAAGTTCCCGGAAAATGTTGAGAGTCTCTACAGCAAAGTCTCTGTAAGCTCCAGGGTTCAAACAGGTTTAAAGTCTTTAAAAGTCCAAGACATTCAAAACAAACCAATAAACATTTTCCCTACGGGTGTCTCTGCATAGGAGACCTGGTACCTCCTATCCACCGCAGGCACTTTCTATTCCTAACTTAGTGTGCATGGGGCTAGGCCTAGTTCCTCCACCCTTCTGTATACTACTATGTACATGCTGCTTCATATTTACATGATACCCTTGTTACATTTTATGCTATACACATTATACCCATTTGCCATACTTGGACGGGGGTTGACCTTGGCTACTACGACAAGACCTACGTAGTGCTTGTGTCCCAAGTGATGTGCTCAACACTATCTGATGTGTGATGGTATACCTATTTTGGGTTGCTCTATGTGTACTAGGCAAACTGGGTAAGTGTCTGCGTGGCCTTAGTCTCACTATAGGGCTGGCAGTTTCACCGATTGCAGGATCCTCTGGTTTCGCTACAACGGGCGATTCTTCTGGAACTAGAACAGGTACTTCTGGAGCTCTTGCAGTTTCTTCCAGTGTTCCCCGTTCTTCCATTAGTTGGTAAAAGTGGATTACTGGCACAATTACTGCTCTCTCACATTGGGGCCAATCTTCTGGAAAGTCTCCAAGTATTGTATGTATCACTTTTTCCTTTGGTTCTACTGGACCTATACAAGGTATTTCGTCTTGTACTCTGAGTTGTTCTGGACATACTTTCAGATGATCCCTTGATACAGTTGCAGTAGTTCTACCTCCATCTTTACTTATGAGACAGGTTTTACTGTTGTCAAAATTAGATTCTAACACAGTATACGGCTCTTCTCCCACTGGTCATCAAGTTTATGATGTCTTCTTTTTCTTTTTAGTACAACGTCTACAGGTACTAAAGGTTCAGCTTCTGCACTTTTGTTGTAATCTTTTGTTTTGTTTTTCTCTGATCTTTTTCAGATTGTCTTCTACACATTTCTTGCACCATTTTGTACTGTTCTTGGCGAGATGCGTCCTAATCGACATTAGATATTTCTGCGTCTGGTACTACAATTCCCATGTCCAAGTCAATTGGTAATTTTCCAGGACATGCTCTCATTAGATAAGCTGGTGTGCAATTGGTGGAACTCACAGATATCTGGTTGTACATGTCCACTAAATCAGACAATTTGTCAGGCCACTGATTTCTTTCTTCCAAAGGCAATGTCTTCAACATATCTATTACTATGTTGTTCATCTTTTCACACATGCCGTTTGTTTGTGGATGGTAAGGTGTGGGTCTAATTTTCTTGCACCTATATAGATGACAAAATTCTTGAAAGATCTCAGCTTCAAATGCAGAACCTCTATCAGTCAACACCTGTTCTGGGTACCTGTGTGGTCTACAGAAATAGGTTTGAAAGGTTTTTGCTGCTGTGTCAGCTGTCAAGTCTTTCACTGGAGCAACTACCAGGAATCTGGAGTAGTGATCTACCATTGTTAAGGCGTAAGTGTAACCTGATCTGCTTGGTGTTAATTTTACATGATCTAAGGCTACTATCTAGAGCAGATGAGTATGACTGGTGCACGTTGACTCTCTTGATCTTTTCACCTCAAGTTGCATGGTCCACAGTTTTTACACCATCTCTCTAGGGATCCTCTCATGCCAACCCAGTAGAATCTGTCTTTCAACAGCATCTCAAGTTTTTTCCCTCTGAAGTGTCCTGCCTAATTGTGGTATGCATCCAACACGATCTGGACATCCTTCTTAGGTACCACTATTTTCCAGACCATCTCATGTGTTCTAGGATTGATGTAACGCTTACATAGTTTCTCTTGGTATATGAACAGCTTACTTCTCTCCTTCCATAGGTGTTTTGCCTCTGGTGGAGCATCTGGAGTAAGACGGGAATCCTCCTGGGTTACCACCCTTTAACTAAACTGATAGCCGGGTCACTGTCTTGGGACTCCTTCCAACCATAGTGAGGTAATGGATTTACTGTTCTTTCAGGGTATTTTCTGGTAGATTGCTGACATTGGGATGCCTGTGGCGATGGAAGTCGGGTAGCTCTTCTTCTTCTAGCTCATCCACATCTTCTCCCACATCTGGTTAGTGAGGCATCCGTGACAATGCATCAGTTTTGGCATTGTTATGGCCTGTCCGGTACTTGATGGTAAACTGGTAATTTGACAACCGAGCCATCCAGTGCTGCACCATTGCACCTAACTTCGTGGTTTCCAGGTGGGTAAGAGGATTATTATCCGTGAAGGCGCTGAATTTTGCAGATGCCAGGTAGTGCTTCAACTGTTCTGTGATGGCCCAGACCAGAGCCAGGAATTCCAATTTGAAAGCGCTGTAATTCTCTGGATCCCTTTCTGTAGGGCGGAGCTTCCTGCTGGCATAGGCGATCATTCTTTCTTTGCCATTTTGCTTCTGTGCTAAGACAGATTCTAAACCGACATTGCTGGCACCAGTGTACAGCAGGAATGGTTAATTGTAGCCAGGGTAAGCCAGGATCTCTTCACCAGTCAGGGCCTCTTTAATCTGTTTGAAGGACTCTTCCTGTTCCTTGTCCCACTCAAATGGAGGACCTCTGGATTGCCTTTCTTGGGCTGGCCTACCAGGAGATTTTGTTAATTTGCTGCTTTCTTAAAATACTCCTTGATGAATCTCCTGTAGTACCCTACCAGTCCCAGGAACTGACATACCTCTCTGACCCCTGTTGATTCTAGAAACGAAGGAACCAGGACACGGGGATGTCTGGATCGACTTATGCTTTTATTGTCCTACGCGTTTCGGTGAAAGAAACCGAGCTCCTTCCTCAGGGAACATCAAGATCATACTGACATCAACCCATACAGTTGTGGCCAAAAGTATTGACACTTACCATCATTGCCAAAAGCAGAATCAAAATGCACTCTCAGGAAGCAGTCAGAGCCCAATTGTAAAGCAAGCCCAGCTGCAGGCTAATAAACCACCTCTACCAGCTATGTGTGGGAAGCAGTCTACCATGCATACACTGGGCCTGCTTAAAGCACCATTCACACTGATACAAATGATGCAGAGTGTCTGAAAGCAACCCAACCGCTCTGCTGCCTGAGCATTGGGCCACACAGTACAATACCTCTGCACCACTAGATGAATGGCGCCCCTAGGGGCCCAACTGCACCCTGGATAGATAAAAAGTGCAAAAAGTCTCTTATATGATGAATAAAAAACTTTTACAAATGGGATTTTGGTTCATGCATTGGCCAAGACATTTAAGCTGATGATCCACGACAAGGAATCCCATGCTCATCAGTCCTAACAAAAACTTGTGCAAAAACTACTAGAAAAAAGCAGCATCAAAAAACTTACCATCATTGCCAAAAGCAGAATCAAAATGCACTCTCAGGAAGCAGTCAGAGCCCAATTGTAAAGCAAGCCCAGCTGCAGGCTAATAAACCACCTCTACCAGCTATGTGTGGGAGGCAGTCTGCCATGCATACACTGGGCCTGCTTAAAGCACCATTGACACCCCTGGAATTCTGTCACATAATACTCAGTTTCTTCCTGAAAATGATTGCAATCACAAATTCTTTGGTATTATTATCTTCATTTAATTTGTCTTCAATGAAAAAACACAAAAGAGAATGAAATAAAAAGCAAAACATTGATCATTTCACACAAAACTCCAAAAATGGGCCAGACAAAAGTATTGGCACCCTCAGCCTAATACTTGGTTGCACAACCTTTAGCCAAAATAACTGCGATCAACCGCTTCCGGTAACCATCAATGAGTTTCTTACAATGCTCTGCTGGAATTTTAGACCATTCTTCGTTGACAAACTGCTCCAGGTCCCTGATATTTGAAGGGTGCCTTCTCCAAACTGCCATTTTTAGATCTCTCCACAGGTGTTCTATGGGATTCAGGTCTGGACTCATTGCTGGCCACCTTAGAAGTCTCCAGTGCTTTCTCTCAAACCATTTTCTAGTGCTTTTTGAAGTGTGTTTTGGGTCATTGTCCTGCTGGAAGACCCATGACCTCTGAGGGAGACCCAGCTTTCTCACACTGGGCCCTACATTATGCTGCAAAATCTGTTGGTAGTCTTCAGACTTCATAATGCCATGCACACGGTCAAGCAGTCCAGTGCCAGAGGCAACAAAGCAACCCCAAAACATCAGGGAACCTCCGCCATGTTTGACTGTAAGGACCGTGTTCTTTTATTTAAATGCCTCTTTTTTTCTCCTGTAAACTCTATGTTGATGCCTTTGCCCAAAAAGCTCTACTTATGTCTCATCTGACCAGAGAACATTCTTCCAAAACGTTTTAGGCTTTCTCAGGTAAGTTTTGGCAAACTCCAGCCTGGCTTTTTTTTTATGTCTCGGGGTAAGAAGTGGGGTCTTCCTGGGTATCCTACCATACAGTCCCTTTTCATTCAGACGCCGACGTATAGTACGGGTTGACACTGTTGTATCCTCGGACTGCAGGGCAGCATGAACTTGTTTGGATGTTAGTCGAGGTTCTTTATCCACCATCCGCACAATCTTGCGTTGAAATCTCTCGTCAATTTTTCTTTTCCGTCCACATCTAGGGAGGTTAGCCACAGTGCCATGGGCTTTAAACTTCTTGATGACACTGTGCACAATGGACACAGGAACATTCAGGTCTTTGGAGATGGACTTGTAGCCTTGAGATTCCTCATTCTTCCTCACAATTTGGTTTCTCAAGTCCTCAGACAGTTCTTTGGTCTTCTTTCTTTTCACCATGCTCAATGTGGTACACTCAAGGACACAGGACAGAGGTTGAGTCAACTTTAATCCATGTCAACTGGCTGCAAGTGTGATTTAGTTATTGCCAACACCTGTTAGGTGCCACAGGTAAGTTACAGGTGCTGTTAATTACACAAATTAAAGAAACATCACATGACAGTGTCAATACTTTTGTCCACCTCCTTTTTTATGTTTGGTATGGAATTAGATCCAATTTGGGTTTAGGACAGTTCTTTCTGTGTTTTTTCATTGAAATTAAATGAAGATAATAATACCAAAATATTGTTGGAGTCTGGGAGTAAACAACCAGTTCTTCATTTCCATGAAAGCTCCAGCACAAACATGCCCCCTGGACATTCTTGTGCTGCTGCAAATCAGTGATATCTAGGAAATCCTGCAAATGTTGACAGGATGTATATTACAAACTGTCAACATTTTGCAGCCTAGATATACATGTAAATTATAGAAAAAGCCCAGACAATCCCTTTAATAGCGTTATATACCGTATATACTTGTGTATAAGCCGACCCGTGTATAAGCCGACCCCCCTACTTTTGCCCCAAAAATCTATAAAAACCTATTGACTTGTGTATAAGCCGAGGGTGGACCCCAGCACAGGTATACAGCCCCCAGCAGTGTGGTATACAGACCCCCCCCAGTGGTATACAGGCCTCCCCAGTGGTAGTATACAGCAACCCCAGTGGTAGTATACAGCAGCCCCAGCAGTAGTATATAGCATCCCCAGCAGCCCCAGTGGTAGTATATAGCAGCCCCAGTGATAGTATATAGCATCCCCAGCAGCCCCAGTGGTAGTATATAGCAGCCCCAGCGGTAGTATATAGCAGCCCCAGCAGTAGTATATAGCAGCCCCAGTGGTAGTATATAGCATCCCCAGCACCCCAGTGGTAGTATATAGCAGCCCCAGCAGCCCCAGTGGTAGTATATAGCAGCCCCAGCAGTAGTATATAGCAGCCCCAGTGGTAGTATATAGCAGCCCCAGCAGCCCCAGTGGTAGTATATAGCAGCCCCAGCAGTAGTATATAGCAGCCCCAGTGGTAGTATATAGCATCCCCAGCAGCCCCAGTGGTAGTATATAGCAGCCCCAGCAGCCCCAGTCGTAGTATATAGCAGCCCCAGCAGTAGTATATAGCAGCCCCAGTGGTAGTATATAGCAGCCTCAGCGGTAGTATATAGCAGCCCCAGCAGTAGTATACAGCAGCCCCAGTGGTATACAGGCCCCAGCAGTATATACAGCAGCCCTGGGGGTATACAGCAGACGCCAGGGGTAATACAGCAGCCCCCAGGGGTAATACAGCAGCCCCCTGGGGGTACCCAGTAGCCCCCAAGGGGTATCCAGCAGCCCCCTGGGGGTACCCAGCTGCCCCTGGGGTACCAGCTGCCCCAGGGGGTACCCAGCAGCCCCCTGGGGGTACCCAGCAGCCCCCAAGGGGTATCCAGCAGCCCCCAGGGGGTACTCAGCAGCCCCCTGGGGGTACCCAGCAGCCCCAGGGGGTACCCAGCAGCCCTGGGGTACCCAGCAGCCCCCAGGGGGTACCCAGCAGCCCCCTGGGGGTACCAAGCTGCCCCCAAATGCTGGCACTCACCCCCCTCCTCCTTATCTTACCATCCCGGTCTTCTGATCAGCGCCGCTCCTCGGTGCTCCGTCCTCGCTGCATCCGGGATCTCCGGCCGTCGCGCGATGACGTCATATGCCTGCGACGGCCGGGGATCCCGGATGTAGCTGGACGGACGGAGGACGGAGCACCGAGGAGCGGCGCTGATCAGAAGACCGGGATGGTAATATAACCAGCGGGGGGGGCCCTTACAAGGGGGGACAGTGCCAGCATTTGGGGGGCTTATATGAACTGCTTCCCCCTGCCGCTGATTGACAGGGGGAAGCAGTGCATATATAATGAGCGGCCCCACGTGACGGGGCCGCTCATACAGCAGCCCCCCCCGCCTCCTGCAGCCTCCACAGCCCCAGACACAGCCCCCACCCGTATTGACTCGTGTATAAGCCGAGGGGGAGACTTTTCAGCCCAAATTTTGGGCTGAAAAACTCGGCTTATACACGAGTATATACGGTAAGTGAATAAATATTATTATTGCCTGTTTTCATGAATAAGATGTTTAACTCATTCCTTGAGTTGTTTTCATATATTATGGCACTAGGTGGCAGCAATGTCTGGAGATTGGTATCTTTTTTACTACATTTATCACTGTCAAATGAGTGTGCATGTGAAATATTCACAATCTAAAACCTTAGGCCTCTTTCACATCAGCGTTTTTTTCAATTTACGGCAGATCCGGCTGATTTACCGCATCCGCTGCCTAACGGCTGCACTTGCAGCAAGCCCCATGTATTGTCTATGGAGTTTGCAGTCGGATTCGGCAGATCCGGCACTTGAGGTGGCGAAAAAAACGAGTCAGCAGCGGGGGATTTTTTCGCCGCCAACGCAAGTGCCGGATCTGCCGCAATTTGAAACACGCACTGATGTGAAAGGGGCCTTACTCATGTCCAATCAAATTTGCCCCAAAGTAACAAATGCAAAAGTAACAATTAACTGCAGATCCCTAAAAACAGTAATAAACAACAGCTCCAGCAGAGGGTCGCACATAGACAGTGCCTGCAGTCCATTATTTAATTTGTAGGGTTGAACACTCTGTATTGCATAATTTTTCATTTTGTTTTTATAGAGGCTAAAATTCTTCTTTCTTGATACAGAGTGCTTCACACAAAAACCCATTACACATCTGTCAGTGTCCACTAGGTGGCGCTCTCTGTATATAAAAAGCTGCTGTTGAAGTCGATGGATCAATATAATACATTACTCAGTATTTCCTCCTAGTGGCCGTTTACAATAGATTTTGCAAAAGGTTTTTGGAATGTCTAATAAAGAAGGCGGGTATGTCAGAAATGAATATCCTGTAAAATGTTATTTTAGCCCCAATATTTTAAATTTTCACAATGGTAACAGGAGAAAATGCACCCTACAATTTGTTTTACAATTTCTACTAAGTACACTGATTTCCATGGTGGAAAGCTACACATGGGCACACGGGAGGGCTCAGAAGTAGCACTATTTGAATTTTGGAGAGCTATTTTAACTGGAATATAGGAATATATTGTGGAAACCATGTCACATTTGAATTGCCAATTACATGTCAAAACAGCAGTAATCCCATCAAGTGACTCCATTTTACAAAATACAACCCAAAATGAATTCATCTAGGGGTATAGTGAGGATATGACACTACAGGATGTCACAAAATGTTATACTATTGGGGATGAAAAAAAAATTCAACTTTTACCACTAAAATGTTGTCTTAACTTCAGAGTCGATGAGGCCACATGTAGTGGTATAGTGCAACTACACTCTAAAGCATTGAGCATTGGATGGAATAACCGGAGGACTAGAAACCTACCCTTGAATGAGCTGCTCTGTATTGAAGAAGCCAGAGTATGGACAATTGGCCATACCCCTTCATCGTTAAGGTATGGGGTTATCATCAATGGCGAGTGACAGTGTGGCACCCCTGCAGGGGATTGCCACAGGATCCACCGGTGCAAGGAGGGATTTACACTTGGTACACACAGCACACAACACCTTCCACCTCAGACCTGAAGGGGGAGCTCTACTGGCTGCCTTAAGCCATATCCAGGCCTGAGGGGGGGAGTCAGTTAGTCCAGTTAGAAGCAGTTAGTTCCAGTCAGAGGAGAGAGCAGGAGTGTGGAGCTGGTGCTTGGAACGTTTCCAGGACCAGGGAACACTGACCCAGCTGTGCAGCACCTCAGGGAGAGGGTCGGAGGCCAGTGGAGGAGTAGGATAAAGAAGAAGGGAACAGACAAAGTTTCCCTTTAGTACATCCGGACACCGGATTTCGACACTGCAGGCATCCACTGCAGCAGTAAAAGCCCGGAAGGACCAGGAGGACCAAAACCTCCTGAGGAGTACAAGTAAAGGTACCTTTACACGCCGCTACAACATGGTGGAAAAAACCGGGTAGATGAGACAAATGTATCTTGCACCGCCCAAATCAACCCGAGGTAGCGGCGTGTAAAGACGGTTGTTTCCACCACCCGTCACTTGCGGCACCTGTTTCAGAGCAGAGCTTCTAAAACAGGTGATTTCAACCCAATGGTAGCGGCCTGTATCGGCGTGTAAATACAGTACAGACACCTTGCTATCTACCTGGGGCGTGACACAGGCTCCGGGATACCGCGCCCCATCAGCGATTATTGGTGGAAGATGCTGCGTTCCGATTGGCTCTTCCTTCACAGGCCGCCATCTTGGATGAGCTGTCACTTCAGCACTACAGATACGCGCCGTATGCACGATCAGATATATTAGTACAATTACGCCGCCACACACTTGGGAAGGCCAAAGTATCAATGCGGCATGGTCCTTATATAGTGTGCACATTCTCTTAACACATAATAAGGAGTAATGGTGTACACAGCGCACAAGTTTGGTTTACGCACCGCCCTGGCTTATTGTACTGCAGGTGTCGTAGAAGTGCTTCTGCCGTGTCACTGCGCGCACTATATAAAGTGCGAATTGTCATACCACATGCAAAGGAATAATGCAGTAGACAGCGCACCAAGGTTGCGTTTCGCACCGCCCTGTGGGGTGTTGTCCTGTAGGTGCCGCAGAAGTGTTTCGGCCGTGTCACTGCGCGTAGGGCGACTTAGAATGTTGTGTGGCCCCGCCAGCGTCCGTACTGAAGTCATGACGTTGGTTTCAGTTTCACTCTGCCAGCAAGGTGCCAGCCCCTCTTCTGCACACAGCATTACAGTTATGGCCGCCGCACAGCGCACTGCAACGTGGGGGATGGCGGAGCTGATGATCCTGATCGATCATTGTGACCGCCATGACTATTGGGGCCACCGTCACCACCGCCACCCCAGGCTGCGCAATCGCAGCACCGTTAGGCAGATCCAGCGGGCCCTGATCCGCCACTGGGGGTAGAGAGGACTGTTAAAGCGATCCAGAAGAAGATCGCTGATATAAAGCAGAAGTGCCCGGGTCGCATAGTGGACATCCGTGCCAGGAATGCCAGGCTGCGTTGTGAGTAATTGTTGGCCCCAAACACACACCTGCACATCTACATGTACCAAACTACACACAAATGTATATAAACATATCAGAAGGACAGTGTGGGCCATGGCCTGGCCACAGCAATGTGGTAACATTGATTCAGCCTAATGTGGAGGGGTGCCCACACTTTGGCCTGGTGGTGCAACCAAAAACACTTCATAAGTAAATTTTACAATCATTATCAAAGTAAGCATCAATCATATGTGGCCTTCTTGAATGTTATGAAAGGCAGGTTACAGGCAGCATGGCAACGGGAGGGACTGTGGAGTACAGGTGACTGTACACTCCCTCCCCTTGCTATGCTGGCTGAAACCTGTCTTTAATAACATTAAACATGCAGACATATGATTGATGCTTACGTTGGTAAGGACCAATCCCATAAATGTAGTGAATTGTGACTAATTTCACAAATGTGTATTCACCCACCATTTGGATGTGTCAACAATTTAAATGTCCTGGTTGTTGACACCCAAACAGGAATATGGGCAAAGCATCATGTGCAGCACAAAGGCTGAGGCCTGCACTCAGCCGTAACCTCATTATATTTGTGCCTAACCACACTCCACATTGTAAAAGTGATTGGGATAAATAATGACCATCTTCAACACACACATGACACACTGCCCCACAGATGTTGACCCCTACACAGGGTAGAATATAGACACATCATGATGTTAGAAGTCAACTAACAATACTACATGAACAATAGGTGTATGCAGCCATGGGTCATAATCCAGTGGCTTGCGGCCTTTGGTAAACTAAAACACACATACATCGACCATGTGTAGGTGTGTTTGGACACAAGCAAACATATCTTCACAGTGTAGTGGGCCTCCAGTCAGCAAACATAATGTTTCCTACCCACAGTACATGCATACAACATGAGTGTATGCATCCAGCATGACCTTCTACAATATAAGTTATGCAGGAAATACATAGCCACACAATCTATATGTTGGAGAACAATGTGTTGGTAATTAGTACTCAAGGTTGTGTGTTTTTAAAAAAAATACAGATGGTGATGATTCTTCATCTGAAGAAGGGCACCATGCCCCACCCCCAGGTGGCCCAGCAACACCACCGCCACACGAGGCTGCAGTGGCACCCTCGTCCCCTATGACACCACCTTCACCAGGGCCTGAGGAGCCCGACCTCCCATCACCTACAGGGCCAGAGGACGTGGAGGAGCTGCCGCCACCTGCAGGGCTGGAGGACTGGGACGAGCTGTCCTCACATGGCTGGCTGGAGGAGGAGGGATGAGTCACCACAGGCAGGGCGAGGAGCTGGAAGCACCTGCTGGCCCGGAGGAGGGTTCTCCCTCTAGCCCAGGACCCTTTTGCCCCCAAACCACATAATGTGGCCACAGAGCCCAGCCCGGGAGTAACAGCACCTCCCACTGTATCAAGCTCAGTCGCGAGTCCTGGGGTGGCCATGTCCCCAGACAGTGACTATGGTGGTAAGTGTTTCAGTTTGCCACATACATCCTGTCACACTGTAATCAGTGTGTTGTTTATCTGCCATGACGATTGTTAAACACTTTGGTTACAATGATGTTTACCTATTTGTGCAGATGGGGAACGTGCTGGTGCAGCTGGATGGAGCTTGAGCCTATCACTCTCCCCACCTGATGGTGACGATGAGCTGGAGCCACAGGGTAAGGAGCTGCATTTTGTGAGTCGTGAGTAGCCATCGCCAGCGACTGCTGTGTACTAAATTGTGTGTTCCCTCCCAATACAGGTGTCCCTACCATGGAGGCATTCATCCGTGCCCAGCAGGTTTTTGTGACCGCATGACAAGGGCATACCACGTGGGCTGCAGGACCTGGCCCGGTTGGGTGCCATGCTCGAGGCCCTACAGCACCAACATGCCGCCCACCCATAAACTCCATGCCTCCACCATGATTTATGGCCAAACCTGTTGTCCATGTTGGACGTTGACACACGTCATCCCTGTTGCCCTGTTGACTTTTATTTTTTGTTTTAAGTTTAGGCCACGTTGGCCTCTTTTCTTATAGTGTCCCACATTGGGACCATGGGGAGTGTGTAGTGGCTACCCTGTTGGCCTCTTTTCTTATAGTGTCCAACATTGGGACCATGGGGAGTGTGTTGTGGCTACCCTGTTGGCCTCTTTTCTTATAGTGTCCAACATTGGGACCATGGGGAGTGTGTTGTGGCTACTACTACCCTCAAACACAAGTGTGTCTATTGTGGGCAATGTGTGTCACACATGTTTGTGTCCAATAAAATTTGAGACTACTAATTATGTGTGTTCCTTGATGTCACTACACACATGTTGTGTTCCCAAACATGTAAACTCCATAACTGTGTGACCCAGATGAGTAGACCTCTTTGAAGTATAACTACATGTTACCAGGCCACATTCAGTTCCTGCTCTGGCGCCATTGGCCACAATGTGTGGATACTGTCCACTATATGTTGACCTTAAACATTCACCCACTCTCTTTTTTTTTTAAAGTGGCCAAATTGAAGACACAAATGTGTGGTCAAATATAATTTATTACGAATTTAAAAAGCAACAAAAAAAAAACAAATTATACATGCCAATTAGGCCCATAATAAATTGTTGAAATTAAAAAATTGGCAAATGTGTCGGGGAAAACAATATTCAGTCCAGACGGCCAATTCAGTGCATTGGCTAGTAGTGTCCCCCATCCTCATCATCCTCCTCTGTTGGCTCTGACTATGCTCCCCCCCCTTTAATGGCAGCGTCGATTGTGTCGACTTCGTCTTGTGGGGGAAGTAGGGTCGGGTCCGGGGCAGTCTCCTCACACGCTGTTGTGGTTGGGCGGGCGAAAGGAGCCAAATGGTGTTCCTTGTTGGGGGCGGAATCCCACACCCCCATTACAGGGCCCCATCTTCGCCTGCATCAAGGACACGGTCGAAGACCTGCTGAGCGATGGTCGCACTCAGCAGGAGGCCAGGGACAGTAGAGATGCTTACTGCTCCTACTTTAATGGCTCTGGTGCAGTGGGCTGGCAGAACCAGCACGTCTAGTGTGGGTGTTTCTGGGTGATCATAACAAGGTTGCCATGGTGCTAACAGCAGGGTTGCCGCACCATTGTTTTTTTGGTTTTGGTTCTTTAATTGTGTGCACAGGTTTTAGTTAGTTACTTAGTTTAGGTTTAATTTGTGCTATGTGGGTGCTGCACACGGTATCATTTTTGGCTCTTCTGTGATCCTAAATTTATATTTGTTTACAATGTCACATGCTGTTTGAATGTCCATTGTCTTTCCTTTCTGTATGTTTTTTTTTTTCTTTAACAAGGTCATGTTTTGAAAGTAAAAATACATTTTTTTTTCTTGGATCCAAATTACTCTGTGTGAGCCTGATTACTTGGGGATGGAGGTCAGTGATCAGGTTTGGGTTGTGGCCAGTGCTGTCACACACATTGGCACCTATGGATGGGTATGACACACAATATGTGTGGGTGGGCATGATGTTTGGTAAGGTTTTTGGTCAACAGTCTATGTGCAAAATATGTGTACTTAATCCTTGTGGTTTGGTGTAGGCAGAGGGTCACCTGCACACAACACATTGATGCAGCACATCATATTGTCTTTCGGTGGATTTAAGTACGTACACACACACATCATGTACATGTGGCATGTGAGCTGTTCAAGGGCATTGACATCTGTTACCACATATGCGAGCACCATTGAGGCTCTATTTACACATTGGTATCTAGACACACACATAGGACACTTACTTTACAAAACGCACATACTGTGTGTTGTAAGCCGCTACTGTGTGTCGTGTAAGCGCCACCTAGCGCAATCGCCACACGGCGCTATGTCACAAGCGCTTAAGCCCCGTGACGATGCAAACATTTCTACTACGTACACATAGGCCAACACTGATATTTTCATACGCACGGAGTGTGAGTGTAAACCGCTCCTATGTGACGCATATACATCCCCTAGATCAATATCGCCACACTCCGCCATGTCACAAGCGCTTATTCCATGCCACAGTACGAACACTACTACGTCACGTGTCCGCTATCCGCCCTTCGCGTCGTGCCCAATCAGAACACTGTTGTGTTGGCCAATGGTTGTGGGTTGGGTGCGGCATGATGGACTGTGGCACGCCTATGTGTTTTCCCTGCTGCCTTTGTTCCGCCAATATTACCTTGTTATAGCGGCATGTAAATGAGGTAAGGTGAGCTACAGAAGGTAACTTGTGGCACCGGCGGTGTATCCAGAGATAGATGTAACCTTCTGTAGCGCACCTTGCAGCGGCGTGTAAAGGTGGTGCGGGTACCGTTTTCAACCGTTTGTGCGTGCTCGTGCACGTGAAGCACCCGGTTGTTTCCACCATCCTGTAGCGGCGTGTAAAAGTACCTTCAGAGACACTCAAACTGACCAAACACAGGTCCAGGGGCCAAAGGAGGAATAGGGACCCCGCAGAAGGACCTCATTGTCAGTGATAGAGTAAAGGCCTGAGAGGGAGAAGGAGCAGTGAGTCCAGTTACAGGCAGGACTTACCCCAAACCACAGTACATAGAGACAGAGGAGGCCTCACAACTCTCCAAGGTGAAAGTCCCAAATTGCACCGAGGACCTGGTTACTTCCCTGGACTGTACTTGTTACCCGTGATCAGTAAATGGTACCGAAACAAAGACTACTGTGTGTGCCTGATTAACCATCGCCTTCCACAGCGTTAACGGCAGAGACGCTACTACGACTCCCCTCATCCATCCCCGCTGCACTGAGGTAAAGCTCCACCTGTTGGGAGCTGTAATACACTGAGCTGCACCTCCATCACCTCAGTGGCCGGCCGCAGCGCTGGTATACATGTTACAAGGTACCGGAGGTGGCGTCACGAAACCTATCCCCTTTACCACCATCATCCCCCCACCATCCCCGCCATTGAGGGTCCAGGGCACGGGACCGGGGACTGACCAAGTTGCCATCAGCCCTGGTACCTGAGTACCCCCTACCCTGTCGACTGCCTCAACTGTGTCCAAATTCTCTGGGTGGGACCCCTTGTGGCTTCACAGACGCAATGGTAAACCATCTAGTAGCTTGTATTTTCAGTGTGAACATTAACACTTGTCTGCTGGTACTTTTGAAGTGATTCCTTTATTTTTACTTTGGACATAAGACATAATAGAATCCTTGATAACTGATTTTTGATTGCCAGATAAGTTCAATGTTCTAGATTGGCCAGCCATCAATTCATTAAATGCTTTACAAAATATTTATTCCCAACTAAATGTGTAGGAATCTCCTGAAATAACCTGACGCCCAATGATGAGTCTCATTGAGCTTTATCCCTAAAGGCCGCTTTACACGTCGCAATATCGTTCCGATATTGCATACGATTTCACGGGAGCGCGCACGTTTTTGGCACTTGTCCGAAATCGCATAGGAGATGTTACACAGGGAGATATCGCCAGGCAACGCAACTATGATGTCGTATGCCCCTCTTGCACACGGTGTCTGAGCAACTCAGGAAATGACCAATTAACATTGGAGTGAATAGGGGAAGTTGCACTCCAAATCGTAGTTGCGCTGTCACACAGCACGATCCTGCCAGATTGTCAAGCCAATATTGCACGGTTGAAGAGCATGCACAATTCAAAAACAATATCGTAGTTGCATCGTTTTTGAGTTGCGTTGCCCATTTACACGACACAACACACGAACGATATCAACTGCAACGCCCCTACCACGTGACTTTTTATCATAGTTGCGTTGCGATATCGTGACGTGTAAAGCGGCCTTTACAGAGCACGGTCACATATCTACTTGTTATCGACCTGTAGTTTGGCCTGCAATGTAGTGTACATTAAAATCTAATAAATGCATCACCATGATAATTGTTAAAGAAAATGTAAAAGTGAGTAAAATAAAAGTGTAGCTTCTGTCATTAGGATTGTGGCATTGTGGCGCCCCTGATGGTCAGGCATCACACCGGGGTATTACACTCATAAAAGCATTGTAATTTTCCCCAACTGCAAGTAGATGCTGGGCTGGTGGGTGAGACCCATTCCTGCACTCCCACACTAGAGTAGTGCCCACACTAGAGTAGTGGTGGGAGGTTACTTCTGGGAAGGATATAGTCACCTCTAGGGGGAGTAGTAAAGAGAGTTAGAGTTGGAGTGGGAGCTGGAGTCGAGGAGTGTGGAGCGAGTCAGGAGGTCTAACAGGACAGCTCCAGGCTGATCCTGAGGAAAGATGAAAGGGGATCCTGAGGGGATCCTGAGAGAGGGTGCCTGACTCGTGAGTCTGGGCCCGAGAGAGAAAGGGGGAACCCCAGAGTGGAGCGACCATACTCCAGGGAGCTTCCCCAGTCCACCACGGGAACGCCGGAACCGAGGACAAGGCCAGAGTCCAGCTCTAAGGTCGTGAACCGGCTGCTGCGGTCTGTTCATCGGCTGCAGCACTCTGCCACAGGGAGCGGTCTACCTGCTTCCTCACTGCGAGGGAGGGGAGCCCCTAAAGCACCTTCAAGGACTAAATGGGTCTGGACTAATCCTAGGCAGGGAAGAAAGGACACGGGTTCGTCAACTAAGGCATACCACGGGTACCTCCATACCACCTGGCATCCACTTGCAGCCACCCGTAGGGCTACCTGTTTGTCTAACATCTTGCTGAACTGTGGACATTGTCTTCTGCTACTGACTGTTTACAGTAAAGCACCCAGGAGAGAGTGACTGTGCCTCCGTGTCTTTGTGCTGACATCATCAACCTTTTTGCTTACAGTAACGCTGCCCCGGAGGGTCAGCTCCACCTGTAGGGAGCTTTGCCATTCTTTCCGCAATACCATCACCTTCCGGAGGACTGTGGCGGTGCTGGTGATCCTTCACCAGGTACTACAGGTGGCGTCACGAGACAACAACTCTTTTCCTTGTACATAACCCCTCTTTGAAGTGTCACCCAGGCCATGGGCTCAGGCGCCGCCTCCCGTGACATCCCCATGAATCCCTCTAAGCATGATACTCGAGTACCCTCCGGGCCTGGGCCTTGACATAATTTCTGGCGTCACGAACAGGATCGCGTGCCTGGTATTACCGGGTACTGTGCGCCTTGGACTTTTGAACTCTGTTGAAAACAAAATTTTCCCGCCTTTGCTTGGCGCCAAAAATGGGTTCCCACCGTAGGAGGACCTAAGATGGCGCCATAGCCATGTATTAGACACCATGTGCAGGCCCCTAGAAGAAGGAGGGCCAGGATGGAGGCGTGAAAAAGCGTGGCCGCTCCGATTGCCATCAATCAATCAGGGGGGCAACCCACAGGAAGTGCGCCGGGAGTGGCTGCCAATAAAGATACAAACCGGAAGAGAAGGACAGAACGAGCAAGGATCCTTTGTACCCGGCAACATGGCGGCACCCTGTTGGAGAGACATCATGCATAAGGTCGAGGAGCAGGCCAGAGCCGCACGAGGAGACCCGGTAGTGGCGTCCCTTTTAACACTAGAAGGGGATGCCGACTACTGGAGAGACACTTTCGGACAGCTCCGCCAAGACATGGAGGAAGCCTTGGAGTGGGTGTGTCGGTGGTGGAGCGCTGATCGGGCCTGTGAGCTGCTGATTATGCAAGAGGACCGATAAGTGAGAGAGGCAGCCGTGGCAGCGCAAGTGGTAGTGGAGTACCGTGCCTCTTTGCCACCCGTACCGCCACCCATCCAAACCCGAGACGCAGTGACCCAGACCGGAATCCCTGTAGAACCACCATCCCGTACCCGCAGCTGTCTTCGGATAGAGCCAGCGTAGCCGTCCCCAGTAGAACCAGACGTGGTCGTAGAAGCTGAAGAAGGGGAAGACGAGACAGACTTCGAGGAACCAGAGAACGCTGAAGGAGCCTCAGGAGGGAGCACCGCGGAGGCCGCATAGTGGTATGCGTGGCAGCAGCATCGACGAGGCATCTCCATCACTGTGGGAACGGCAGAAACCAGAGAGACGCCGTGAGTTCCAAACGGCAACTCAACACCATCAGAGTACCAGACTCCCTGAACCAGCGAGACCAGCAGACATAACAAAGAAGAAGAGAAGAGTGGTTCCAGAAGGAACGGCGAGTTTGTTATGAAGCAAAAGCACAGCCCCCACTTCCATTGGAGTTACGGCACCAAGGAACTGTTGTTTCCTCCTACCAAGAAGAGGGGTGGGGTTTCATCAGAGAGCCTGGATTACAGGAAGATATTTTCTTTGCAAGAAGAGACGTTGAGTTGTACCTGTGGCGTGGACACCCGGATCGTGACTTGTACCGAGGTGAGCAGGTTTCATATGAAAGGCATCCAGGACTTTTAGGCTGGTTTGCTATACGTGTATCCTGCCAAGCTTAAACCTTTTGCAGATACTAGACTGTGACTGTACAGAGTCCCCTTTTTCAGCCTTCTTTTCTATTTTCCCTTTTACACTTTGAATAATGAACAGTGTTCCTATATGTCTTGAACTATGATGGAAGATCCATAGGCTTTAATTTGGAACTTTGCCTCCCCTCTGTGTCTGTGATGTGTGACATATAGCGGTCCGGCGGTGATAACTCACACTGGACTTTGCTGGACAATATGTTACCGCCAGACCCGCACAGTTAGTACCGGTTCCCATTGGGCCAATGTGGACTCCAAAGTTTATTTTGTGCAGAATAGTAAAACCGGAGAGTAAGATCTTGGCCAGTGGGTGACCCGAGGACTGTGGGGTCTATAACAATTACTGCAAATGTGTGGATAACGTTATAAGAAAATGTGCCTGCTAGAAATAGGAAGAAACTGAAGTATGCTTGAATGTATATAGTTTACCTGTTAATATTGTTGCCAAATATAAAAATGCTTTTCACTCCCCAGTTTAACAGGTACCTATACTCGAGGATGAGTATGTTTTATCAGGGGGGTATGTGGCGCCCCCGATGGTCAGGCGTCACACTCGGGTATTACACTCAAAAGCAGTGTAATTTTCGACAACTGCAAGTGGATGCTGGGCTGGTGGGTAGGACCCATTCCTGCACTCCCACACTAGAGTAGTGGTGGGAGGTTACTCCTGGGAGGGATATAGTCACCTCTAGGGGGAGTAGTAAAGAGAGTTAGAGTTGGAGTGGGAGTTGGAGTCGAGGAGGAGTGTGGAGCGAGTCGAGAGGTCTAACCGGATAGCGACAGGCTGATCCTGAGGAAAGATGAAAGGGGATCCTGAGGGGATCTTGAGAGAGGGTGCCTGACGCATGAGTCTGGGCCCGAGAGAGAAAGGGGGAACCCCAGCGTGGAGCGACCATACTCCAGGGAGCTTCCCCAGTCCATTATGGGAACGCCGGAACCGAGGACACGGCCAGAGTCCAGCTCTAAGGTCGTCAACCGGTTGCTGCGGTCTGTTCACCGGCTACAGCACTCTGCTACATGGAGCGGTCCACCTGCTTCCTCACATTGAGGGAGGGGAGCCTCTAAAGCACCTTCAAGGACTAAATGGGTCTGGACTAATCCTAGGCGGGGAAGAAAGGACACGGGTTCGTCAACTAAGGCATACCATGGGTACCTCCATACCAGCTGGCATCCACCCGTAGGGCTACCTGTTTGTCTAACATCTTGCTGAACTGTGGACATTGTATTCTGCTACTGACTGTTTACAGTAAAGTACTCGGGAGAGAGTGACTGTGCCTCTGTGTCTTTGTGCTGACATCATCAACCTTTTTGCTTACAGTAACGCTGCCCCGGAGGGTCAGCTCCACTTGTAGGGAGCTTTGCCATTCTTGCTGCAATACCATCACCCTCCGGAGGACTGTGGCAGCGCCGGTGATCCCTCACCAGGTACTACAGGTGGCGTCATGAGACAACAATTCTTTTCCTTGTACATAAACCCTCTTTGAAGTGTCACCCAGGCCACGGGCTCAGGCACCGCCATATGTGACATCCCCATGAATCCCTCTAGCCTGATATCCGAGTACCCCCCGGGCCTGGGGCTCGACAGCATCTCTGTGAGTCCAGTTGTCCTGTGTGTTCTAATAGGGGCCTTAGCACTTTATCTTGGCTAGTAACTCTGCTAGGTCTAGTGGATGTTTTTTTTTTTTTATCTGTTCAGGTATAAACAACAGAATTAAAATCTTCTCCTACAATTTTCTGTGATGTTGGGTCAACTAGGATTTGCGACTCAAGTAAGGAAAAATATTAGCATTTTCTGAGTTTAAGCCACATAGATTCTTTATCTTCAACCTTGAACCTCAATACTAATATGTGCTACCCTCCCCTGCTCATCAATGTTGGACTAGACTATTTGGCATGCTAATTGTTTAATAGCAGGGATTCATATTTCTGTTATTTTCCCTTTCTTTGGAGAACCAAATATCAGCCCTACACAAGGTTTTTGTATATGGTGGAAATCGTCCTTCTCTAAATATGTCTCCATGATAGGAGTAATAGGGTATATCAGGTCTCAGCCTTTCTAATTAATGAAGGATGAGCATTCTTTTGTTTGAGGACTTCAGACCCTTAACATTACAAGAGTGTGCAGTTGTGCCACCCCTGCGGACCGGTCTGCACGATATGGCGCAGCAGCTGGGATTGGTAAGTAGGTCACCCCACACACACCCAACACATCCCCGAATTCCAAGTCTAAGTAATTCTATGCTGCAAACACCCATCATCTCCAGAGGTCCCGACTGCAGCGGGGGGCTGCCTATAGCCGCAAACTACGGGTGGCGTCACAATCTAATTAATCAAAAACAATTTTTCCCCCTTTTATTGACTCGCCCGGGACCATGGAGCCGGGTCACAACACCGTGATATCCTGCAGCCCCAGACAACGACGACGAGAGGGTCTGGTTCCGAGTACCCCACGGCCCCGGTGGGCGACTCACAGTGCGTAGTTCTTAGTGATGTGAATGTCATGTAATAATAATCCTGGCATTATTAGATTCATTTAAGTGAGTTTTATATGATGCATTTTTAGTACATTTTTAAGTGTGATCTTCATAATTCTCAGTTGTCTCCCTTTCCCAAACATTAGTAACTTCAAAAGTAACTTGTATCATACAAGAAAATGTGCCTCCACTCTTTGTCTCTTCTCTATTCTTTGTTCTCCTGAACTCTATACAGCACTCATTGAGTCACTTTTTCTGGGAGTGAGCCCTCTACCTCCACATAATTGAAGATTTAATTATATCAATAGTAATGATAACTAATTATTCAGGTGCAATCACTATGTGACACGAGTTACTTAGTCATGTTACAGGCTCACCCACTCAACACTCCAATATTGAGACATTGGGATTTACTGGATAAACTGTAGAAAAATAGATAATACCTTCATAAAATACTTCTCTGCCAGATATATCTATCTCTTAAGTCCATAACACTTGCTTAAGGCAGTTGGTGATACTTATTAATCTGGCATTTTGGATGTTTCAGGAGTTTTTCCAAGCAGTGGAAGGTGATGGTCAGGAGGGTTAAATTTTCAGTCTTTTAAGGTTGGGTTCCTGCTATAGCCTATGAACTTATGGGATTTGGAGCCAGGAAATGAAGGTCCCCATTGCAATAGTTACATCATTTCATCAAAATTGTTCTCCCCTACTTCCTTATTTTTAAAATATACTACAGCTTCATCCAACTGAATGAATAAAATGTTCTTTACTACAAGACCTTTAACATTGTAGAGTATTGGAGTTGGAAGTGGATTTGCTTTTTGTAAAGAAAGGAACAGAAAAAGCTAAATGATTTTCTCTTTTTTATTGCCACTTCTAGCAAATACAATTACACTAAAACTCCTAATCAACAAGGAAGTCTTAGGGTACCTTTACACACCGCAACCGCTGCGAGAAATGTTGACGGCAATATGTTGCCCTGGAACTATCGCCGTCAAAATCACCCCCAATTTCGGCGTGTAATTTGGGAATTTGGCGGCGATATGTCGCGTCACCCCGGACACCTGATTTCAGAGCACTGCTCTAAAATCAGGCGACCGGGGCGATGCGACATATCGCCGTCAACATTTCTCGCCACGGTTGCGGTGTGTAAAGGTACTAACGTTTTCAATATGTCCTCCTTGTCTGCGTAATCCAGACAGCATATGATGACTTGAGATCAAGGGATCAGGAGTTGCTGCTGAGTGAGCCCTTTACAGGTAGCAGTAGGTGTGGAACAATGTGATGCTCTCGCTCTACTTTGCAGCCACCGATATTAACAACCTTTTCGAGATTTAAAATCATGGGGTGTGATATACTCAGGAATACCCATCATATATAGATTGTTATGTCATAAGCTTTTCTCCAGATCTTCTATGTTGTCTTCAGAATTGGATTTACTTTCTGTGTGACATTAAGATGAGTTTGAACATTTGCTAAATCATCTTCCATTTGAAACATATTGTGTTCCAACTACTGTAATCTTATGTCATGATAGGTAACATCAGTCTGCTGTTGCTGGCAGATAAAAATGGCCTTGATATCACGGGCTATCCTTTAGGTCAATTTTGTAGGCAATATCTTATAGTTCACTACCAACTCACCTGATATGCTTTATCTCCCCACTGAACAGATATGGATACCTCCTGCCTATAACAGTGGCAGGTCAGGAAGCTGCCATTTTACCTGGAATGCTGTCCATTGCTGCTCTCCTACTTTTTATAGTGGAATAGCTACTAATCTGGGCAGTTAATGGTTCATCCACCAGACTGTTTGGATTCTCATGTGCTTCCTCGCAGTATTAAGAGCACCCTGTCACAGTGTGTGTGAGCTAAGTGGTGTCTCTTTATGCAGATGTGGGACTAAAGCTCTGACTGTGACCTATTTATGTCCTAGCGCCGGAACCAGAAGTCGATGGTTATTGCCATGTATAGCACCATAGGTATTGGAATGAGGAGCCCCATGGTGCTCCAAATTTGCAACTTCAAAATCTAGAAGAAATAAATCTTCAACTATGTGTTTATGTGAGAGAATTAATCCGTTACCCTATAAAGTCCTAGATAGCGGCAAACTGAAAATGTTGCCAGTTTTTGATTATTTGCTCTTAACCAACAAGCTACAAATTTCCAAGTTTTACTGGCAGAATGTCTAACCGTATGCAGCCAATCTGGGCAAAAATGAAATTGTAGTTAAAAAACGGTATACCCTACAGAGTAAGATTGCTTGACTTTAATAAACCACAGTAAATGAAAGCCAACATGTCGAAAAATAAGATAAACAATTCAGATGAAGTACCGTAAACATACAGATACAGCACCCCTCAGATTTCATGGTGCATCTAGAAAGGTCAATTGGCAGACCAAACCCTTTTACACAATTTGCAATAGACCTGTTAAACCAATTACAGTGCATTATATCTTTCTGCAATATCAGTATGCATATGTTATACAACATGATAATATCATGTGTATTAAACATAGTGCCACCAACAGTAGGTGGTAGGTTCACGCACTATTTTTTCATTATCAGATAATTTAAAGTACTTATTTATTGTCTTATTCAGAATAAACCCAAGTTGTCTACTCAATTACAATGTTGCAAATCTGTCATTTTCTTGTTTTATTGGTTTGATATCATGCTTAATCTTGATAAGACACTCCGGCATCCTGGAAGGAATTTCATTACGGCACTGTGCTGCATTTCATCCTGAGCGGTAATAGACAAATAAATAACAGGAGATTTCCTCTCTGATTTCTGGTTTTAGACTTACAGGAAAACAAAGCAAAGCTGCAGGTGTATGGGTTTAATAATTAGCAACAGATACAACATGAATTAAAATATGATTCATAGATGTGTAATTACCAGATACAAAGCTCATATGAGGTTAATGTACCAATTCACTATTCAATCAACCTTCTCTCCCATGCCCATGCTCGAATATGTCATCACATTCTGATTGGTAATAGTCTCACCCATAGGACCCTACCACTGCTTCCGACCATTCACAACTTTTTGTGCCTGCAGTGCTCTAGCAGCAAAACTGTATCCATATAAATTAGATCAGTTTTAGTTCTCTTAAAAGTTAAATTTGTCCAGTAACAGGATATAACTTTATGACATGAGACAACACAATGAGAAAACTGTCCGGAGTTTAAGGTTTTTGTCATCAACGTTTTTACATTCAATTGAAAAAGAGATGTTAACACTCCTCTTGTTCTGCAAAATAAAAACACATACCATCTGTATGGCAAAATAACCGCTATCAGTACATGAATACAGCAACAAAACCACCATCAGTACATGAATACATTATCAGAGCCATTATCAGTACAGGAGTACAGCACCAGAACCACCATCTGTACATTAATGCATAACTATCATTAGTATATATATACATCAAAACTATCATCATTATATGAATATATCACAAAGACAAATACCAGTACATGAATACATCACCACAGCCATCATCAGTACATGAATACAGCATCAAAACCAGCATCAGCACATGAATACAGCACCGGATGATTTTCTGTAGATGAACACAGCATCAGGCTTCAAACAGCAAAAAATTGCAATGTCAGGTCAGATCATACAATATACTTTGATATCACAGGAACTTACAATTCCTAGCATGTCCTTAATTTTAGTAAGGAAAAAAATGGCAGTTGCTGTTTCCCATTATCATCAGACTGCAGACCAAATTACAGGAATCATAGTACTGTTAGGACACAATCAGTATTCCAAAATATGCAATTACACTCTGGTACCTAATCGGTGACATCTTTTCTGTTTGGGGTCATTCTCATTCTTTGGTCTTTTGTTCCAGATGCCATGATGATTTTAGACAGTCACAGCTTGTCTCTGCACACTTCCCTCTCCTCTGCTGTTGTGAAGCAGATTATAACAAAGTGGCCTAACAAAATTAGCAGTGTCATTAAAATGCTTCTGAATAAAAATATCTGCCCTGCTGTGTCTCTAAAAAGCAATTGCCTCACACTTTGCTCTCTGCGCAAAATACGACTCCTGCAGTGTCCTTGCTATTGCATATATCATCCACACTGTCCTCTTCTACTTCTGTAAAACTGCCTCCACACCATCCACCATTATGAACTCTAAGACATCATCATAACTTATGATCTCCCTATAGCTGCCTGCCACTCCATTTGCCCCTCTAGCTATAGCCTTCACACCAACTGTGCTTATGAACTATAAAACACCATCACCCTTATTACTTCCAACCCAACCACTTTTATGAATTATAACACCACACTTTTCCAACTTCATGCTGTCTACTGTGTTCCCTAAAGATTTTTCTATCTCCACACTGCCCCTTACGCTGCTCCCTCCAGTCTGTCCCCATCTTCAGTGTGCCCCCACTCTACACTGCCTACTCTCTACACAGTCCCTCTCTATCTTATGTCTCTTATCCACATCCACCCATACACATTATGATGCCCTTATAGCTCCACCATACACAGTATGATCAGCAATAGACCCCTATACAAAATTTGATGCCCTCATAGCTCCCTGTACACTGTAAAATGGCCCATAGCCCACCAATGCACAGTGTGTTGAACCATAGCTTCCAATAAACACATTTTGATGGCCCATAGCCTCATACAGACAGCATGATGCCCCAAGGCCCATTATACACAGTATGATTTCATTATAGCTCTCTTTACCCAGAATGATGCCTCCATACACAGTATAATGCCTCAATGCACAGTATAATATCTCCATAGACCCTCAAACACAGTATGTCACCATAGCTCCATATTCACAGTAAGATTCCCAATGCCTCTCATACACAGTTTAATGAGTTAATAGCCCCAAGTGTACACAATAGGATGCCTCCATAACCCTACAATGCAATGCATCAAAATACCAACTATCGACAGCATATTAACTCATAACCACTGTGTATAAGCACCCTTATACATAGCATGATGGCATCACATCCTCCCATATAAGGTATAACACCACAGCTCCCTATGCACAGCACAATGTCCCCATAGCCCCCTATAGACAATAGGATCCCCTATACTAAACTATATACAGTATTATGCATGCATAGCCCCCTATACACAGTACCATGCCTTCATAGTTCCTATACACAGTATAATGCCACCTAATCCCCCTATAAACTAATTCCCCTATACACAGTATGATGTTCCACAGCTCCTCTACTGACTGTGGCCTTCTCAGGACCTCCTCTGGCATCTGAGCCCAGTGCTGAAAGCTGACCTCACTGCATACAAGGCCAAATGAAAGTAGCGGGTGGACCTCCAGGTGACATATGTGTACTGTGCAGGCTGCTCTGGTTCTAGTGCTGAAGGATCCTCTGCTCATGGGGTGGTGAGGAAGATGACATGCTCCAGAGCAGGCATATCTTGCAGTGGATCCATGATTAATATCACTGGCTGCGTTCTGCAGGCACATGGTAGAATAGTGTAGCTGAGTTGTACTGCACTGCCAAGATAGCACCGGATCTGCAGTGACGCCTCTTTGCTTTGCTGCAGTGAGCCTCTTTGCACTTCTTCCAGTGCCAAGACACATTCAACTACAGGATATTATTGTTTGCACAATCTTGTTACCTAGCTCCTCATTAACCTCTCTAGGGGTCGCCTACAAAGGCACCTTACTTATATTACAAATCCCATTCCCCATGCCACAGGTAACACCTGAGCTTGTGGTTGGGGAGACTGAATATTGAAGCCTAACATATTTGTAAGAAAGCAAATAAGTTTATTCAACCCACCCCCAATTCGCCTGGAATGCTGAATAAGGCTAGTGGGTAGCAATGAATGAACAGGTGCAATTTTAATGAAACATTAACACACTTGTGCACATGACAAAAATCTGTATTCTAAACAGTTGGAATTACATTTAAATAAATTGATAGCAAGAAGCAATATCCACGGCATGGTGTTTCATGAGTGTAAACAGGCCTATAAGAGCATGTATGTGAAGCATATAATGACCAAATGTTATTTTTATATAAATTGCTATCACATAAGTATAGAAGGGATGGCTTTGCAGGCTGCAGACCCTCTGGAATAATAAAGGTTTGCTCTCCAAAAAAGAAATTATTATTATATGAAAATTATAATAAAAAAATAATAAATAATAAAATAACAAAATAAAAAATAAATAAAAATTAAGCTCTCTTCAACAGTAGTTATAAGAACATTGTAAGGGTCCTGGACTTCCCAGCTGCTGCCCCATCTGGCATTGTTTCCAAAACTCAGTCTGAAGGAGTCGAAAACACCAGCAAACTTCAGGAAGGTTAAAAAAATATTTTAAAGCTCAAAAAAATTCCACAGTCTGAAAAAAAAAATGGTAGACCCAATGGCTGGGAATGCGCATAACTGTAAGGCTAGGTGTTGCTCCCAGCCAGCGGATCTTCTGTTGAGCATTTTGGCAACAAACTATCAAGGAAATGTTTGGGGCCATTTTAAATTTTGAACTTATTTTCCAAACAAAACCTCCCATACATCTAGATGCTAGAATGTATGGGCTGGTTTCAGGTTACTCCAGCAGCCAATCACAGACACCCACTCTCTGGGGCTGTTGGGCCCTTCACAGGTTGACTGACATCATAATAATGTAAAAATAAATAAATAATTTAAAAAAATGACGTAGCACTTTGTGGTATTTTGATTCTCAGCACAAATAAAGTAGACAGCTATGGGCTGCCACCACCAGCTGCCTGACTTTACCTTGGCAAGCAATCAAAATACAGGGAAGCCCAATATTTTTTTAGTTATTTAAATAAATGATAAAAAAATGTGTGGTCTCCCGCCATATGTTGATCGCCAGCCAGGTTAAACCAGTCAGCTGGGGGCTGGGGTTCTCAGTTTGGTAAGGCCCAAGCATTCTGGGCCCCCCATGCTAAAAATTGCAGCCCGCAGGCACCCCTGAACATGGCGCATTCATTGTTCCAGGTGCTTTACTCAGCTCTTGCAGAAGCCCTAGTGGAGGGTAGTATGCCGGGTAATAATGGGGTTAATACCAACTTTGTATTTTCAGCTGGTACTAAACCCAAAATTCATGGCGTCACACCAAATTAGATATGATCACAATAAATTTCTAGTAAAAGCACAACACAGAGAAACATTTTTTTATTAGAAATAAAACAAACACAGTTACAGACTCATCTTTATTATATAAAAATAAAAAACACTCAGTTCGACATAGTCCATAGGCAGGGCAATGTCAGCTCTGCTTCATCGCTCTGTACAGACAAGCATCTGAACAGACTGACAAGTAGGCTGAGACTGACAGTGAAAGCTCAATCAAATTCATGGCTGAGCTATGAACTCGGGTGAATGCTGACATCACCGCGAACACAGCTGAAAACAGCTGAAAAAACTCAGAGTTCTCAGTGGTACAGTGAAAATCCTCAGACGTTAATGAGCAGCACTGGAAGTAGAAGTGGCTGGGACAGCCGGACTGCAGGACGCACGCTGCGGAACCTGGTAAATACATATTGATAATGTTTATTAACTATATGGTTTATTTTACAGCCATCCCACCCCATTCCATAACTGTACAGCCTAAGTTAGGAGTTCGTGTTACGTCTGTCCCCAGACTTGGACTTTACAAAAAGGTCCATGTGAGTCTCCCAATCCCAAGCATCTGGAGGTTCACCCATCACTATTTGTAAATGCATTATGGTATATAGTTGTAGGCCCCAAGATGTCCTCACATGTTATGTAACCATCTTAGAGTAATTGTGGCCAGAAGTTAAACCAGATACAGCCATCCCACAGTGAGGTGGGGGCACAGGGCTTAATGAAGGAAGTGAGGGTCTGTGAGCAGAGAGGAAGCTGAGTAGGAGCAGAAGAGAGTCTCGGAGTGATGGTGTGAAGTAAAGATGAGAGTACAAGAGCAGCAAGGTTTGAAAGAAACTTTTGTGCCACAGCAATCCAGGTGACTAGCAAGCTGGAGAAGGCATGTGGGTGAAACCGAGAAAAAGGAAAGTGAGCCCAGCAGCAATCAGACATAGGGTGACCCCGTGAGGTCAGGGTGCTGCTCAGCTGATGCACTAAGGGTACTACCTACTGTCTAATGTTCTTTGACGTTGTGGCAAATAAATTTTGTTTTGGTTTTACTGATGTGTTTGTTGTCCCTATCAGGCTATGGTATAGACCAGTGATGGCGAACCTATGGCACGCGTGCCACAGAGGGCACACAGCGCCCTCTCTGGTGGCACGCGGCCTCGCCGCTGCACTACCGCTTTGAACTGCTAGTGCAATCGCGCCAGCAGTTCAAAGATGTGTCGGAGCGGAGGAGACATTTCTCCTCGCTCCGACACTGTCTGCAAGCCCCGCCCGCCGGATCATGTGACTGCGATCATGTGACGTGCTCAGCATCACGTGACCGCAGTCAGCGCGAGAAGAACCGCAGATATGAGAGGAGCAGCCGGCGGTGGAAACAGGAATAGTGAGGTGAGTATGTGACTTTTTTTTTTTTTTTTAATTAGGAGGAAGCATTTGCTACAAGGATGGGGGCTATACCAGGATGGGGGCTATACCAGGATGGGGGCTGTACAAGGATGGGGGCTATACCAGGATGGGGGCTGTACCAGGATGGGGGCTATACCAGAATGGGGGCTATACCAGGATGGGGGCTATACCAGAATGGGGGCTATACCAGGATGGGGGCTATACCAGAATGGGGGTTATACCAGGATGGGGGCTGTACCAGGATGGGGGCTATACCAGGATGGAGGCTGTACCAAGATGGGGGCTATACCAGGATGGGGGCTATACCAGAATGGGGGCTATACCAGGATGGGGGTATACCAGGATAAGGGCTATACCAGGATGGGGGCTATACCAGAATGGGGGCTATACCAGGATGGGGGCTATACAAGGATGGGGGCTATACCATAATGGGGCTATACAAGGATGGGGGCTATACCAGGATGGGGGCTATACAAGGATGGGGGCTATATCAGAATGGGGGCTATACAAGGATGGGGGCTATACCAGAATGGGGCTATACAAGGATGGGGGCTATACCAGAATGGGGGCTATACCAGGATGGGGGCTATACCAGGATGGGGGCTATACAAGGATGGGGGCTATACCAGGATGGGGGCTATACCAGGATGGGGCTATACAAGGATGGGGGCTATACAAGGATGGGGGCTATACCAGGATGGGGCTATACCAGGATGGGGGCTATACAAGGATGGGGGCTATACCAGGATGGGGGCTATACCAGAATGGGGGCTATACCAGAATGGGGGCTATACCAGGATGGGGGCTATACCAGAATGGGGGCTATACCAGGATGGGGGTTATACCAGGATGGGGGCTGTACCAGGATGGGGGCTATACCAGGATGGGGGCTATACCAGGATGGGGGCTGTACCAGGATGGGGGCTATACCAGGATGGGGGCTATACCAGAATGGGGGCTATACCAAGGATAGGGGGCTATACCAGGATGGGGGCTATACCAGATGGGGCTATACAAGATGGGGCATTTACATACAAAGGATGGGGGCTACACAAGATGGGGCATTTACTATAAGGATTGGGGCTATACAAGATGGGGCATTTGCTACAAGGATGGGGGCTATACAAGATGAAGCATTTACTATAAGGATTGGGGCTATACAAGATGGGGCATTTGCTACAAGGATGGGGGCTACACAAGATGGGGCATTTACTACAAGGAGGGGGAATTAACTATAAAGATGCGCTATACAAGATGGGGCATTTACTATAAGGAGGGGGCAATACAAGGGGGGCATTTACTATAAGGATGGGGACATTACAAGGAGGGGACATTTACTACAAAGAGGGGGCGATACAAGGAGGATACATTTACTATAAGAATGGGGGCATTACAAGGAGGGGGCATTTACTACAAGGATGGGGGCATTATAAGGAGGGGGCATTACAAGGAGGGGGCATGATGGGGCTCTTATTACAAGTAGGCGGCATGATGGGGCATTTATTACAAGGAGGGGGCATGATGGGGCATTACTACAAGGAGGAGGCATGATGGGCATTACTACAAGGAGGAGGCATGATGGGGCATTACTACAAGGAGGAGGCATGATCGGGCATTACTACAAGGAGGAGGCATGAATCGGGCATTACTACAAGGAGGAGACATATGGGGCATTTCTGCAATGAGGGGGCATGATGGGGCACTACTGCAAGGGGACAAGGATCGGGCATTACTGCAAGGGGACAAGGATGGGGCATTACTGGAGGGGACAAGGATTGGGCATTACTGGAAGGGGACAAGGATGATGCATTACTGAAAGGGGACAAGGATGGGGCATTTCTACAAGATGGGAGCAGAATGGGCCATTACTAAATGTGGACAAGGATGGGGCATTACTACAAGAAAGGGGCAGAATGGAGACATTACTGCCAGGAGAGGGTCTGGATGAAGCACATATCTACAAGGAGAGGGTAAGGATGGAGAGATTACTACAGGAAGACGGTCAGGATGGAGCACATACCTAGAAGGAGAGCGTCAGGATGGAGCACGTAACTACAAGAAGACGGTCAGGATGGACTACGTACCTACAAGGAGATGGTCAGGATAGAGCACATAGCTACAAGGAGAGGGTCAGGATAGAGCACATAGCTACAAGGAGAGGGTCAGGATAGAGCACATAGCTTCAAGGAGAGGGTCAGGATGGAGCACATCACTATAAGGAGAAGGTCAGGATGGAGCACATAACTACAAGGAGAGGGTCAGGATGGAGCATATAGCTACAAGGAAAGGGTCAGGATTGGGCACATAACTACTATCTTTTCTATCTATCTATCTATCTATCTCTATATATTCTTTTTTCATTTTTTTTCATACAGATCAGTCCACCTGCTGTGTCCGGAAAGGGCAGTGGGAGCAGCTCTGCTTCAATGTGAAGTTCACATGAGCTGGATGACCACTGCTGAAGAGAAGAGAACACTGCAAAGGTAAGTTTAAAATCAATTCATTGTTAAAATAATAGAACTTATCAGGGTGTCAAGACTACAAGCACTGTACAGGGAAGAGAGTTGTCAGCTGCTGACTCTTCCCCTGTGCAGTCCTTGTGACGGCCACATTTAAGATAAATTGCCCTATCGGCACTTCACTATGAAGAATTAGGTTTTAGGTTGCAGATTGGGCACTCGGTCCCGTAAAGGTTCGCCATCACTGGTATAGACTGAGTGAGGAGCATGACTGGATTGGTCTGAAGGTTGAAAATATTAGCACCCAAGTATACAGGAACCAGATCAAGTTAGTGGAAATCACCTGCCCTGCTGTGCAAAGACGAAAATCCATACTAATTGTGTTAAATTAAAGGTGGTTTATTCAAAATGTTTCAAAGTGTTTTCCACTTCATCAGGAAATGCACTGATTTGGAATTTGTCAGACATTAGTTTGGACTTTCGTCTTTACACAGCAGCGCAAGTGATTTCCACTAACTTCATCCGGTTTCTGCATACTTGTCTGCCTTAGTGCACATGGATTCTGCAGCCGCTGTCTGGGTATTTGTAACTGGTTGGAGGTCACATAACTTCAAACCGTGAGCGATCAGCTCTGAGCCCACATTTTCTGTTTGTTGAGGTAATATCTATTGCGCTTTTTTATCCACAGCTTTCTTGCCTATGGTAACAACCCCTGGCACACCTAAAGTGGTATGACCAAATCCCTTTTTGGAGTATGCAACTCTAAAACCTATCCACTCTATAACACTGACATAGCCTGCAAAATGGCTGCTTTTATGATTATCACACACATTGTCATAATAAGAAGAACAGGATGTGTCTTATTATCTTTCAGTAATAATGGAGTTTAAGGTTAAGTATGTGCCCCAGTTTAATGCTAAACACTTTGTGTAAACATGTAACGGAAACAACTAGATTGGTAGCTGGTTTCCACATGCTGAAAATTGTGGGTTTTCTTTGTAGGATTTTAAAGAATGCATTAAGGGATTTAATAGGTTTTAAGAAGCGCAGGATAATGGCTTTTGAGTAACTCTGCAAGTGAAGATGCGAAATCGACAAAATCATTAAGTGGTCATTTAACCTCTCCTCACATGTGAACTTTCATTCATTTTCTATAACCATAGCAAACGGTAAAAGAGTTTTCAAGTTAGAAAAGGAGATTTAGTACTATTATTACACTTTGGGATGAGTGCCTCATGCTGATTATTTTAATGTTTTTATTTACCACTGCCGTTTACAAAGAATCACATTTTTCACCTTTGCCAAAGCTAGCATTATACTTAAGAATGGAACCAGCGATTTATTGATATGTATAAGTTATCATTTTAGTAATTCAACTACTCCTTTTGTAAGCAAATATGATAAGATAGCCAAAACACACAAGCTCTTAACCCATGTCAAGGGTCCTCACACTTACGAGTCTCTAACACTATATTCAGAAAATTCACAAAAAGGACATCATTTCAGAAAACTCACCATAAGCAGCCAAAAGGTCTGACACTAAGGATGAGCCAAATACTCGTAATCACTATACTTGTAACGAGTAAATTTCAATACTCGCGTACTCGTCCAAACAGCAAGTCCAATGTTAATCAATTAGTAATATTGCAAAGTATTCACTGATCTCAGGGAGACCAGTCCAAGAAAACACTGCGGGCAGCCGGCTAAAGCACTCAACACAGTGAATTCCTAGGCACATTGCCCCCTGGGTTTGAGACTCCTAACCGAGGCTCCACAGACTCTATTTGCATAATCAATTAGTAATAGGCTCACACACATCCGGCTATAAAACGAGTCTTTCCAGGGCAGAGAGAGAGGGTGGGCTTTTTTGCATTTTCACTGCATAAAACACCCTGCTGTACCAATCAGAGAGAGCCTAACATTCAATCTGCTCTCACTGGGGTGCTGATTCTCCTTATGTACTGAAAGGAGCTGTCAATTTGTGTCAGATGGATAACGATCGACACATCACTCATGAGCACCAGCGATACTCACCGAGTAATGAGTACCGCGAATACCGTACTATTTGTGCGAGTAGCGAATAGTAACAATTACACTCACCCAACACTATCTGACACTAAATGCCAAAAACTTGCTCGCACCCGCCAGTCGCCGCCGACATCTCCAGCGCCGTCGCCTCGTGTGACGGTACCTTTAGCCTTCAGTGCAATCAGCAGTTTCCTACACAACAGCAGACAGGGCACTACTAGTGTCTAGTATGGACATGCAAGTCAGGCAGATCATCAAGGCCGTATGTAGAGGATGACCCATGGCAACTGCAATGTAGAGACTGCAGTGAGATAGCATGATTCTTGCACATTACCAAAGCATCGGATGGAAACAATTGGAGGGTAAGAGTCCTACCCTTAAACGAGTAGCTTCAAACTGAAGAAGTCACAGTACAGACAAATGGCCAATCTCCTTAGTAGTCAAGATATCAGGTTATCATCACTGGCATGTGATGGATATCCTCTTTTCCCTTCTAGTGACTCTGAGCATAAGGCATGTCAAATATCCTATTCCCCTCCCCTATGGGGAGAAGAGACTTTCACCAGGAGGTGTCTGGGAGCAGAGATAAGCAAACGTTTCTGATCAAGGTTCACCAATTTCAAATTTGGCAAGAATCTGCCACATTTGGTTCGTGGTCGCGAACATGAACATTTTGTTTAAAAGTCGGCGAACTTATCTTTGTTCGAAAAATGTTTGAAACTTTAAAATTGCCCCAAAACATTTCTTGAATGCTTGGGGTCAAAATGCTTGCCAGAAGACCAAGTGGCTGGGAACTCTGCTAACCTAAGGTTAGCTGCCTTCACAACTATCAGGTCTACCCGTTTCTTTCAACACGGTCAATTCAATGGAGCTTTAAAAGAAAGTTTTTAAGCTTCCTTGAGTTTCCAGGTGTTGGGACATGAGCAGGCTGTGAACCTTTGGAAGAATGCCAGATGTGGCAGCAAATGTGAACTCCAAGAACCTTAAAATCTCCTTTAAACATGACTTTAAGAGAGCTTTTAATGTATTGTATTTTTTTTTTAAAGAGAAAACCTTTATTACTGCAGAGGATCAGCAGCATTCGAGGGCAACTTTACTACACTTATCTGCTAGCAATTCAGATAAAAATAGCATATGTCCACTATACGCTTAACATACATCATCTTATGGGTCTGTTTACACTAAAAGAACTCTATACTATGGATATTCAGGAAAATGTGCAATCTCTATTTTCCTTTCCATTCCATACATAGAATACAGATGTCTTGAATGTGCACAAGTGTATTATCATTAATCATGGGTGTAATCATTTGTTCCAGTGACTTGTAGGCATGTGTGTGAAGATAGAGTTGTTCCCTCATATATATACCCATGCTATGAGTAAGAGCATTTTTGCTTGAAACAAGTACAACAGCAATTTCAACCTCTTTTAATATGCACTAATAAAGTTTTCCTATTTTTATAGGAAGAGGACTCTAGAACTTGTTTTTTTGCAAGTGCTGGCCTTTTTTTTGTAAAAATACTTGTTTTCCTGTTACATCACTTCATCCTTCACCTCAGACCTGTCCATGCATTCCCCACTAGCCTTACTCAACATTCCAGATGAATTGGGGTTGAGCTGAATAAATTATTTTCTTTTTCTTATTTCTTCTCCAAATAAGTCAGACTTCATCAATACCCCCAAAACAAGCCCACGGGTTACCTGGCATAGGGAAAGGGATGTATAGGTTAGGTACCTTCTGCAGCCCAACCAATAAAAGGATTAATGATGAGTTTAAGAAAACAAGATTGGGCAAACAATTATATCCCCTAAGCAATTGGATCCTGATGCTGGAAGAGGACGGACCCTAGGCAAAGGAAAGGCATGTCACTGTAGAGAATAGTAAGCAACATCGTGGACCATGTTCATGTGGCTACAGTCCACACTTTGGAGACCTAATGAATCCACCCCAAGACATACCAGCTCTGGGAAGCTGATTTTCCACACCACCTCAAGAGCCGAGGTGCTTCACTGCAACTGGAGCAGCCCCAGAAGAGATGCCTACATATGTGAGCTGGAGCACCCAGCTTTGGGTCTGATATGCAGTGAGGTACAGATCCAGGCTGCTCTCGCATGCCTGAAGAGGTCCCAAAGGAATGGAGCTCAGCAGGTGACCCATTCCGCCAGCCAGGACCGCCACATGTCAGAGGCAGGATCCAGCAGCCTGCCAACCTTAAAAAACCTGCAGCTGGTGATGCTGCCTGTGCATCGGGAAATTGAAGAGGAAGATGATGAGTAGGTAGTAGTGCCAGAAGCCCCTCTTTCACTGCCTTCCATAGCAGCCATGCCAGAAGCCTTAGACTTATTCTGGGTCAATTGATACCATTTTGGCCCTAATTTTTGGACATGTGGAGACTCTTCTTGGGCTCTCCTTCTTGTCTGTTTCGTAAATTTAGCAGGGCTCTCTGAGCATCATGCCTACATCTGTCACTCATTTCCCTGTTCAAGATTAATGTGGGTGCTTGAAATACTGGGCCAAGCATCCATAATGGACCATGATAAAAAATGTTAACTCTGGGGAATAGATGGCACTTTTCCTGTTGTCTGCCACTAATTTGAGCTGATGTGGAAACTTTTGGGCCCCTTTTAACGTCTTTTTTATGCCCTTGATTTTGTCTCCCATTGATGTAAATGGGATTTGGAAGTTTGATGAACCGAACCCGAACTTTGAAAGGCTCGCTCATCTCTATTCACATTACACTTTACAGCAACAATATTGGTGCCTTCAAAGGGAAATGTGGTCAATATGTCCATCTTCCTACAATATCGCAACTTCTGGTAATGCAGGAGATTTTGCAGCACCTGCTCTGGTCATGGTGGTGACAAGTCTTCGTGAGCCCTGGGCAAAAGAATCTCAGTAGGCCCCGTTAACACATACCACAATGTCAAAGATTTCACTAACTTCTTAGAGCCTTTTTACACGCTGCAACTTTCCAGCGATCACAACCACGATCCGACCTGACTGGGGATCGCTGGTGCTTCACTACGTGGTCGCTGGTGAACAGTCAAACAGGCAGATCTGCTCAACAACTCAGCAATGATACAGACCCGCATAATGACCTTGCTGGTCGTTGGAGACGTTCCACACATCAGCTAATTTGATGACTGACACCTATGCCATAGGTAGTGTTTGACGCTGAAGCCACCTAGGTGTGCTTTACCACGCCCCTTCAGCTCCAATTGGTGCTGTCTAGTACGTTCTGATTGATCGATTGCAGATAATGTCATAGAAGTAAAAATGGAAATGCTACAGAGATCATAATTTGATACCCAAAATGATGCGTGCCATATAGATGTTGTAGTGTCGCAGCCTGGAGACCTCTCTACTATGATCCGCAAACCAGCACGCTCAGGAACAAAATAGCTATGGAACAAAGGACGGAAACACTACTAAGTTGCCTTCTTTTCAGTTAAAGCTGCCCAATCAGAACGCAGAAGCGGGAAACAATCGGAGCTGAGGGGTCGGGAAAGGCAACGCAAAAGCACGCGTACGTGGCCGGGTTCAAAGTCGCTAACGATGTCGTTGTTAAGATGTCAAACACACTGATGAACGCTGCCCTGAGGGAGCTCGATGACCAAAAAATGGTCCTGAACAATTTGTGACGATCGACGATCTCACAGCAGGGGCCAGGTCACTGATGCGTGTCACACGCAGCGAGGTCGCTGGCTTGGTCGCTGTTACGTCACAAATCCTGTGACATTTCAAGGACATTGTTAGTGATGTTGCTGTGTGTGAAGTACCCTTTACTTTACATGAGTGCTATCTATCTATTCCATCTATTCCTCCATATGGTATAATTCACCCACCATAGTCCTTCATATAGAATAATGCAAACCTTATAGCTCTTCTTGAAGAATATTGCAATTCCCATAGTCCTCCATATAGAGTTATACTTAGCCCATAGTTCTCCATATATAATAATGCACTCCAGAGTTTTCCAAATTGTATAAATCACCCCACCTAGTCCTCCATATAAAATAATGCACACCGCATAGTCCTCCATATAGAATAATCCACCCCTCCATATTCCTCCATGTAGAATAATGTAGCCCCTATTTTATCCACTCCCTATAGTTCTCCATATAGAATAGTGCACCCTAGAGTTTTCCATATAGTATAATGCACCCCCCTGGTCCTCCATATAGAATAATGCACACCCTATAGTCCTTCATACACAATTATGCCCTCCCATAGTCTTCCATATAGAATAATGCACACCACATAGTCCTCCATATAGACTATTACAACGCCCACAATCTTCCATATAGCATAATGCAACCCCCTTAGTCCTCCATATAGAATAACACTTATTGTTCTCCATATAGATTAAGGTACAACATTTTATTCAGAGTTAGAAAATTCCAATATTTTCAAATTTTCAGAAATAAACACAAATCATATTGATTAAAAATTGCCACTATTATCAAGTACAATGTGTCACGAAAAAAAAATCTCATATTCACTGGGATCTGTTGAAGTGTTCCAGAGATATTATGACACAAAGTGACACTGATCAGAATTGTGTACAATTGAGCCTGGTCTGTAAGGTATACAGGTTAGGGGGGAAGGGCTAAGGAAAGCATGGTGAATGTGGTAAACATAGATAATACAACTGACATCCAAGCTGTTATTAAACTATAAAGCTCTGGGGTACATTTGGAGAGTTCAACATGGAAGTAGGACAGACAGTTAGCAGTCTATCCTCAACATCAAGTGCATGCAAGCAATCAATCATGGGCCATATTTACATGAGAACATTTCCTCTACAGATGTGATCATACGCAAGACTTATATTCACACACATATAGCCATATAAAATAACATAAATATTTATTCATTTTTATATTAAAAGCTAGAGAGGGTTTAGCTAACCCAAGGCATGTACACAAGGAGGCAGCACATAACAACAGGCAGGGGATCAGGTTAGTTACAATATAATGGATATAATGGAATCATCAAATATAGGAAAGATTAGCAAAGACTGTTTCCATAGTAGGAGTACAGTATTAGATACTGAAAGTAACAATGCATGTACTAAGAATCAGTAACTATCCAATGGACATCTCTTCCTGCTGGAATGGCGACACTTCCTGATGCGCGTTTCAGTGCTAATGTTCACCAAATTGCACAGAAAGAGATGCCTTGTGTACATGTCTTTTTTTTCTAAGCCCTATCTTGCTTTTAATATGCTGTATATATTTATAAAGATTCATTTTATTTCTATGGTTATCCTTGTGTGGATACATTTTAAGTATAGATTTCTAGCCATCATATATACAACTATTTGAGTATAGGGAAACTCTGAGGCTTATTATTTGGACACATTATTGTCCATATTTCCTTGTTTCTTATCGTTGGCTGAATTTAGATTTAGTCATTAATTAGCAACAAAATCCACATTCAAAAATTACATATTGTTTCTCGGGTTTGGTCGTCAGCCACCTCAATTTCAATGCTTTACTGCAGTGGTGTACCGCCAATAGCAGTAGACGACATGAGTTATGGGTCCTATGAGTCAAGGGGGCCCATTGCTAGCGCAGGCACTGGGCCCTCGCCCTCCCATGGGCCTCCCCTACCAGAATTACACTTTTAGTTGTATCGGCATTGCAGATGCCAATATAATTGAGAGCAATGGTGAAAGACCATGGAGCACCCCCTCTCTCATCTTTCTCCAGCTGTGCCTGCGCTTTGACATCTCCGCACAGTGGGGCATGATGACGTCACTACTGTACCTCACTGTACTGAGATGTGCAGAACACAGGATGCAGTGGGGCAGACCGGAGGAGCAGGGAAATCGAGGAGAGGTAAGTATTTATTTAATCAATCTTTGAGTACATTGTGACCAGGGGCTATGGGGTACAATATATTATTTGGAGGATTAGAGATACTACATTATACTATATGGAGGACTATAGAGACGGCATTATACAATATTGAGGATTATATAGACTGCATTAAACTGTATGGATAATTATGGAGACTGCATTATACTATATGGAGGATTATAGAGGCTGCATTATACTATATGGAGGGTTATAGAGACTGCATTATACTATATGGATGATTATAGAAACTGCATTATACTATATGAAGGATTAAAGAGACTGCATTACAGTATATGGAGGATTATAGAGATGGCATTATACTATATGGAGGATTATAGAGATGGCATTATACTATATGGATAATTATGGAGACTGCATTTTACTATATAAAGGATTATAGACTGCCTTATACTATATGGTTGATTATAGAGACTGCATTATACTATATGAAAGATTATAGAGACTTAATGTTATTATATGAAGGATTATAGAGATGGCATTATACTATATGGAGGACTATAGAGGCTGCATTAACTTATATGAAGGACTATAGGGGCTGCATTAAAATATATAGAGGACTATGGAGACTGCATTATATTATATGGTGGACTATGAAGGCTGCATTATGTTATATGGAGGACTATAGAGGTTGGATTACAGTATATTGAGGACTATGAAGGCAACATTATATTATATGGTCGCAACATTATATTATGGAGGGATATGGAGGCTGCATTGTATAATATGGAGGCTACATTATATTATATGAAGAACTAAGGAGTCTGCATTATATTATATGAAGGACTATGGAAGCTGCATCATATTATATGGAGGCTGCATTATATTATATGGGGGTCTATGGGGGAGCATCATAATAATATTTAAAGGATTATGGGGAAGCATTATAATATATGGAAGGCAAAGTGGCTCCCATTATACTATGTGGAGGTCTATGGGGGGTGCATTATACCATATGAGGAACTATGTCGGGCCCATTCCTATATTGAAGGCAATTTGGGGGCCATTATAATATTTTAAGGGCTTTGTGGAGGACATTATAATATTTGGAAGACTGTGAGAGAGCCTTTATACTTTATGGATGTCTATTTGAGGGCCTTTATGCAGTACGCAAGAAATTATACAGTGTGAAGGTTTGTGTGAGGTCCATCATACTGTGCGGAGGGCTGTGTAGGCGCAATTAACACCATGTGGAGTGATAGTAGGGGTCATTATACTGTATGGAGAGCAGTGGGAGTCACAGGTTGGGATTATACTGTGTTGGGGTTACCATTAAATGCCAGTATAGTTGAAGGTGGGTACAGTAGGGTTATAATACTGTGTGTGGGGGTACACAAGACATGATTTCCAGCAACTTCGCCAGATTGGTGAATAAAATCAGCGTTAGTGATGGGCGAATCCTAAATTACTCGGAATCGCTTGACTCTAGCGAGTCCGAGCCCAGGACTCGCTACTCGTTGCGAGTCTAGCGAGTCCAATGTTAATGAATGGGGAAGCGAGTAATAGCGAGTAGTGTGAGATTTACAAATCACAGATGTGTCTCGGAAGCTTCAGCCTGAAGCAATCCTAGTTTTGTCATTTATTTGCATTGGACTCGTTTACTTTGTAAGTAATCGCTGACTCGCACAGATAAGATCCTGTCTTCTCTGTGTTCTGGCTGCCCAGCTCCAGGGTCCTAGAGCCTGCCTGCTGCCTGATGTAGCAGTGCTGAGATTGTTCTCAGTCTGCTCATTCCCTGTGTACAGACATGAATGTCTGTGCACAGAGATGATGTAGCAGAGCTGAGATTGTTCTCAGTCTGCTCATTCCCTGTGCATAGAGATCTATATATATGCACAGGGGATGTAGCAGAGAGGACATCGCGTTTTGGACTGCGTCGGACGGAAGAGGATTTTTTTAATTAAAGATGGAGTCCCTAATGGCTTTTTTTTTTATTTCTAATAAAAAATTTTCTTTGTGTTGTGTTTTTTTAAAACAATTTAATAGAAATTCATGGCGGTCATGTCTAATATTGGCGTGACCGCCATAAATTTCGGGCTTAGGGCCAGCTGATAATACAAAGCTGGCCCTAACCCCTTTATTACCCAGCGTGCCACCGCTACCAGGGCCGCTGGAAGAGCGGGGTTCAGCGCCAGAGGATGGCGCTTCAATGAACGCGCCATCGTCTGGGGCGGCTGCGGGCTGCAATTTGCAGCGGGGGGTGCCCAGAAAGCTTGGGCATCCCTGCGCTGCGGATTTCAGCCCCCAGCTGCTTAGCTGTACCTGGCTAGACATAGAAATTGCGCGGAGCCCCACGCATTTTTTTTAAATTATTTCATGAAATTCTGAGATTCTGACTCTGACTCTGACTCTGAGACTCTGACTCTGAGACTCTGACTCTGAAATTCATGAAATAATTTTAAAAAAATGCGTGGGGCTCCGCGCAATTTCTATGTCTAGCCAGGTACAGCTAAGCAGCTGGGGGCTGGAATCCGCAGCGCAGGGATGCCCAAGCTTTCTGGGCACCCCCCACTGCAAATTGCAGCCCGCAGCCGCCCCAGAAGATGGCGCGTTCATTGAAGCGCCATCCTCTGGCGCTGAACCCCGCTCTTCCAGCGGCCCTGGTGGCGGTAGCACGCTGGGTAATAAAGGGGTTAATACCAGCTTTGTTATACAAGCTGGTATTAAGCCCGAGATTCTTAATGTCAGGCCACATTTGACCCAGCCACTAAGAATCTCCAATAAAGGGTTAAAAAAAACAGAGAAAAATTTTTATTTGAAATAAAAAAAAAAGCCATTAGGGACTCCATCTTTAATTAAAAAAATCCTCTTCCGTCCGACGTAGTCCAAAACGCGATGTCCTCTCTGCTCATCCCTGTGAATAGATAGATGTCTATGCACAGGGAATGAGCAGACTGAGAACAATCTCAGCACTGCTACATCATGTCTGTGAGCAGGCGGGCTCTAGGACCCTGGAGCTGCACAGAGAAGACAGCTGGACTCGGCTCACAAAGAAATAGCAGTTACTTTGCGAGTTTCCCTGCTATCACTGGCACAGTAGCCAGTGATTACTCGCACGAGTCTAATGCAAACAATGGCAATCCTAGTTTTGTCAGCGTTTCTGACAAAACTAGGATTGATATTGATTTGCATTGGACTCGTGCGAGTAATCACTGGGAAACTCGCAGAGTACCGAGTCCTGCGAGTCCCTTACTACTCGCCGAGTAACGAGTCCTAGCGAGTAGATTCGCCCATCCCTAATCAGCGTCTTTATTACATCTAATTAAAATATTCCATGAATGAAATGGGCTGTAAAAACAGGTATACACAACCCAGGGTAAGTGACGCTTACGCATTTTGGACAATTATATTCTTACTCCTAGCAATGCCATGAGTAAAAATGCACTTTTGTTGGCATCATACATTATGGCAGCAATAAAAGAGGAATCTAGGGGTTTCAATAGGAGGAAAAATACTTTGTAAGACTGCAAAGTTGTGTGATAGACGAATCAGAAAATATATTTTTTTTTTGAGGAGGGTGGGGAGAATTAGAAATTCTGGTATGGGACCCCATTTTATATGTACACCCCTGATTTACTGTTAGTGAAAACAGTGATGAAAATCTTCACAAGAGAAATATCTTCAGCATTTTTGTGTTAAAGTTTTCCATATTGTGTGAATGGAGTTTTCAGTAGGGTTACTAACTTGTTAGTGTTCCTAGTTTCACCCAGGAACACGTCAATCGCACTGTTTCTGGTCGGGATCTGTATGATTCCTTTCCTTTCTGGACCAGGACACTGTAAATTTGCTGCGATTGTTTAAAAAAATTGGATCATTCTCGTAAAAAAACAGGACTGATGGTATGTACTTATTCACATGTATCAGATTGTAGATGGTTGTACTTATTCACATGTATCAGATTGTAGATGGTATGTACTTATTCACATGTATCAGATTGTAGATGGTATGTACTTATTCACATGTATCAGATTGTGGATGGTATGTACTTATTCACATGTATCAGATTGTAGATGGTATGTTACTTATTCACATGTATCAGATTGTAGATGGTATGTACTTATTCACATGTATCAGATTGTAGATGGTATGTACTTATTCACATGTATCAGATTGTAGATGGTATGTGCTTATTCACAGTTATCAGATTGTAGATGGTATGTACTTATTCACATGTATCAGATTGTAGATGTATGTACTTATTCACATGTTATCAGATTGTAGATGGTATGTGCTTATTCACAGTATCAGATTGTAGATGGTATGTACTTATTCACATGTATCAGATTGTAGATAGGTATGTACTTATTCACATGTATCAAGATGTGTATACGTATTGGTTATGTACTTATAATCATCAGATTGTAGATGGTGTCTTATCACAGTATCAGATTGGATGGTATGTACTTATTCACATGTATCAGATTGTAGATGGTATGTACTTATTCACATGTATCAGATTGTAGATGGTATGTACTTATTCACATGTATCAGATTGTAGATGTATGTACTTATTCACATGTATCAGATTGTAGATGGTATGTACTTATTCACATGTATCAGATTGTAGATGGTTTGTACTTATTCACATGTATCTGATTGTAAATTGCTGTGGATTTGTGGTGCGGAATCTGTTTCCGAAATCCACATCAAATCCTGAACATGTGAACCTACTCCAAGGATTCAATCATGAGATAAGGTCTTGCCCCATAAAGAGCATTATTTCAGTAGAGGATATTGGTAACCGTACCGCAGCATGCACTGACCCCCGGTATAGAGAAGATGTAATGCTCCAGTCAAAGCATTTAATGAGGTTATTCACCACAATAAAAAAAAGCATCTTGTCGATCTACAGAACAGAATCATTTCTATGGCAACAGGGCCTACATCGTGAAGAAAGCCGTGCTATTTCTGGCAGCGATGCCACCACTGGTAATACATACGGAGAACAAGAAGCTAAATTCCAGAATGTAGATCAAACTCTCTGGGTCACAGACTAATGAACCAAACTAGTGAGACGACAATCGTCTCTATGTCTTGTACTCAAATCCTGAGATCAAGCCTATTTATATATACATTACATAGCGTCTCATCTGATCCACGTCCACTTAAGCATCTGACACCTGGATTTAGTGGTAGGGGTCACACTGAGATAAGCTGACGATGCAGATGTATTAGAAAGCTTCAGGATTACTGCTAGATGGGAACAGCACATGAATAATGGCAGAGACACAGTATGCAAGTTACTCGCATGAGTCTCGCATGACTCACCCAGAACTGCTAATGCCTCTCTGAACGGGAGCATGGAGCTGCATATAAACACACACAGCTGACGCGCTCCTGTTCAATAAGGCGGTGGCTGTCCTGGGTCAGTCATGCGAGACTCATGCGAGTAACTTGCATAGTGTGTCTTTGCCCTAACTGTGAAAATAGCCACATGATAGAAACCTAAAACACTTCTATAGAAATAATGGTCCACATGTATTAAAGAAAAAATGTCTTTTGATTCATGGTGCCCAAAACAATGGGCAACGTGATTCCAAGCCTGGGTGCACAGTAGCTGCTAGGTATGTTTTCCTGTAAATTGCTTCACCCTTCCCACTCCAGGTGATTGTCAAATCTATCCCTATGTGCACAATGAGAGATACCCATCAATCAATTACAGTACTGCGAGAAAAAGCCAGTTGGGGCTCTTCAAACTATGTTTGGTCCAGTGTATCATTTAAAAACATAACTTGCAGCAATTGTATATACAGTAGTATAATGGTAATACATTGATCACTGGTGACATTATATAGTAGAACTCTGTATAGAATGTATAGTGTACAGGTAATGCAGTGATCACCATTGACTTTATACACAGGAGCTCTGCATATTGTGTCGAGCCCCAGGCCCTGAGGGTACTCAGGTACCAGGCTCGGTGGGTTGTTTTAGGGGTGTCACGGGTGGCAGCGCCTGATCAAGTGGCCTGGTGACACTTCAAAAAGGGATGTATTTACAGGGGATTAGATTTTTATATAGTTCACATGACGCCACCTGTAGTATCTGGTGATGGGTCACCAGCGCCGCCACAGTCCGCCGGAGGAAGATGGTAGTGCGGCTTGGATGGCAAAGCCCCCTACAGGTAGGGCTGTTCCTCTGGGGCAGCGTTACTGTAAACAAGCAAGTTCATGAAGAACACAACCAGAGGCAAATCACTTTCTCCCGGGTACTTTATTATCAACTTGTAGCAGCATCAGATACAGTGCACAGTTCAGCATTAGATGTTACAAATAATAGGTGGATTTAGGGTGGCTGCAAGTGGATCCCAGGTGGTATGGTGGAACCCTTGGTATACCTTCGTCGACAAACCCGTGTCTGTTCTTCCCTGCCTAGGATGGGCCTATACCTAGTAGCTCCGTGTAGGTAGTACCGGGGGTCCTCTCTCTCGTGGTGAAGAAGCAGGCAGACCACTCCACTGGCAGGGTGTTGCGGCTGATAAACAAGCCACAGCAGCCGATTGCCAACTGCAAAGCTGGACTTTGGCCGGAACCTTGGGCCGGCGTTCCCGTGGTGGACTGGAGTATCCCCTGGAGTATGGTCGCTCCACTCTGAGGACCTCTCTCTCTCTCAAGGACTCGAACTTCTCTTGTCGGGTGCCCTCTTTCCGGACCTCCCCAAGGTCCCTTCTTCTTCCCTCCGGTTCGGCTTGAAACCGACCCGGTTTGACCTTCCGTCTCGTTCCACACTCTTTCCAACTCTCCTCCTTCAACTGCTCCAAACCCTCTCCCTATCTCACTCATAGAGAGAGACTATTCTTTCTCCTAGCTTGCTATTCTGCTGAAAGACCTCCTTTGTCCCCCTAGAAGTGAATATATCACTTCCCGGGTAACCTCCCACCGCTCAGCTATTGTGGGAGTGCTGGGAGTGGGTCCCACCAACCATCTTAGGGTCCACCTGCAGCTAGGGCAATTACACCTCTTTTATGGGTGCAATACCACTCTGACGCCTGCACATGCGGAGCGCCACAACTGTACAAGTAATACTTTGATCACTTGTGACATTATACGCAGTAGCTTTGTTTACAGTGTACAGGTAATATATTGATAACTGAGGACATTATACACAAATGCTCTGTATATATTCTATAGTGTATAGTGTACAGGTAATGCAGTGAGCACCGTTGACATTATACACATGAGCTCTATATAGTAGATAGTGTAAATGTGCAGGTAATAAAGTGATCACCATTGACATTTTACACAGGAGCTCTGTATATAGTACATAGTGTAAAAAAAGTACAGGTATTACAGTGATAGGTGCTTTGTATACAGTGCCTTGTGAAATTATTCGGCCCCCTTGAACTTTTCAACCTTTTGCCACATTTCAGGCTTCAAACATAAAAATGTAAATTCAAATTTTTTTTGGGGAAGAATCAACAACAAGTGGGACATAATCGTGAAGTGGAACGAAATTTATTGGATGATTTAAGCTTTTTTAAATAAATAAAAAACTGAAAAGTGTGGCGTGCAATATTATTCGGCCCCCTTGAGTTAATACTTTGTAGCGCCACCTTTTGCTGTGATTACAGCTGCAGTCTCTTGGGGTATGTCTCTATCAGTTTTGCACATCGAGAGACTGAAATTCTTGCTCATTCTTCTCTGCAAAACAGCTGGATCTCAGTGAGGTTGGATGGAGAGCGTTTGTGAACAGCAGTTTTCAGCTCTTTCCACAGATTCTCGATTGGATGCAGGTCTGGACTATGACTTGGCCATTCTAACACCTGGATATGTTTATTTTTGAACCATTCCATTGTAGATTTTGCTTTATGTTTGGGATCATTGTCTTGTTGGGAGATAAATCTCCGTCCCAGTCTCAGGTCTTTTGCAGACTCCAACAGGCTTTCTTCCAGAATGGTCCTGTATTTGGCTCCGTCCATCTTCCCATCAATTTTAACCATCTTTCCTGTTCCTGTTGTAGAAAAGCAGGCCCAAACCATGATGCTGCCACCACCATGTTTGACAGCGGGACGGTGTTTTGAGGGTGATGAGCTGTGTTGCTTTGTTGCCAAACATGTAATTTTGCATTGTGCCCAAAAAGTTCAATTTTGGTTTCATCTGAGCAGAGCACCTTATTCCACATGTTTGGTGTCTCCTGGGTGGATTGTGGCAAACTTCAGACAAGAATTTTTATGGATATCTTTGAGAAATGTCTTTCTTCTTGCCACTCTTCCATAAAGGCCAGATTTGTGCAGTGTACGACTGATTGTTGTCCTATGGACAGACTCTCGCACCTCAGCTGTAGATCTCTGCAGTTCATCTAGAGTGATCATGGGCCTTTTGGCTGCATTTCTGATCAGTCTTGTCCTTGTTTGAGATTAAAGTTTAGAGGGACGGCCGGGTCTTGGTAGATTTGCAGTGGTCTGATACTCCTTCCATTTCAATATGATCGCTTGCACAGTGCTCCTTGAGATGTTTAAAACTTGGGGAATCTTTTTGTATCCAAATCCGGCTTTAAACTTCGCCACAACAGTATCTCAGACCTGCCTGGTGTGTTCCTTGGTCTTTATGATGCTCTCTGCACTTGAAACAGAACCCTGATGGTGGGTTTACACGTCGCGATATCGGCGTCCAACTCCGACCCAACTCCGACCAAAAGTCACGTGGTTCGGGAGTTGGACCCGATATCGTTTGCGCGTTGTACGGTTTTAACGTACAATGCGATGCTGTAACGATGCCAAAACAATATCGGGGTTGAATGAGCGTGCTATTCAACCGCCCGATATCGGATGGCCGTTGTAGCCGCATCGTCCCGTGTGACAGCCCAACTACGATGTGTACGCCCACGTCACCCATTCACTCCGATGTTAACTGGTCGTTCCTGGGTTGGGGGGCGTACACATCGTCGGGACGTTGTATCCCGATATCGAGCTGTCTAAACCGGTGATGCGATGGTGGGAAAAGCGCGCTCAAAAAGCGTGCTCCCGCGTCATTGGCTCCGATATCGGGCCGATATCGGGACGTGTAAACCCACCATGAGACTATCACAGAGCAGGTGCATTTATATGGAGACTTGATTAGACACAGGTGGATTCTATTTATCATTACCAGTCATTTAGGACAACATTGGATCATGCAGAGATCCTCACTGAACTTCTGGAGTGAGTTTGCTGCATTAAAAGTAAAGGGGCCAAATGACATTGCACGCCCCACTTTTCAGTTTTTTAATTGTTCCACTTCACGATTGTGTCCCACTTATTGTTGATTCTTCACAAAAAAATTAGAATTCATATCTTTACGTTTGAAGCCTAAAATGTGGCAAGAGGTTGAAAAGTTCAAGGGGGCCAAATACCTTCAGAAGGCACTGTATATTATATAGTGTATAGTGTACAGGTAATACAGTGATCACCAGTGACATTATAAACATGAGCACTGTATATGGTAGCTAGTGTAAGTGTACAGGTAATAATGTGACCACTGTTCGCATTTTAAATGGCTTTGTATATATTATATAGTGCATAGTGTACATGTAATATAGTGACCACCAGTGACATTATACACAGGAACTCCATATATAGTGTATTGTGTAAGTGTAGAGATAATACACTGATCACCAGTGACATTATCAACAGGAACTTTGTATATAGTATCTAGTGTAAGTGTACAGGTAATGCAATGGTGACATTAAACACAAACTTTCTATATATAGTTTATAGTGTATAGGTAATACAATAATAACCGGTAACATATTACATAGGAGCTCTGTATATAGTAGATAGTACAAATGTACAGATAATAACGTGATTACCGTTGACAATTTAAACAGGAGCTCTGTATATAGTGTAAGAGTACAGGTTATATAGTGACTTACTAGAGTGGCATCTTTAGTTGAAGTCATTCATTTTACCTTTTCTTCTTCATCCAGCAAAGACGCTATCGCTTCTTTCAGCTATAGATAGATATCTATAGCTGATCACTTTTGGAGCACATTCCCCACTTTTCCCCAACGTCTACACTGCACCAGAAAAAGAAAAAAGTGACATAGTAATGCCGTGCACAATAACAGCACCTCCTTTTTGTTCCTTCAATGGAAAATGGTATACTCAAAAGTAAAATATATCACAGCAATAAAAAAGTCCCCCAATTTGATCCTGCAGTAATTATATTCCCACTTTCCACCATAAACAAATAATCCAAGTTCCTCATTCTGGCCCCCATAAAATTTTTAGGTCACCCATCCTGACTCCCTTCCTGTAATAATGTCCTCCATCCTTTAATAATATCCAGTCCTGATGCTTTCCTTTAATAATGTCCCTCCACGCTGGGCTCCTTCTTGTAATAATGTCCCATCTTTGACTCCTTCCTATAATAATGTCCCATTCTGGATCCCCATTTATTTAATAATGTCCTCAATTCTGGCCCCTTCTTGTAATATTGTCCCCCATCCTGTGCCCCTTTATCTAATAATGTCAACTATCCTGGGCCCTTCCTGTAATATTCCCCATCCTTGGACTCTTAATCTAATAAAGTCCCCCAACCTGGTACCTGTGTGGATTTGATATTGTCAGTATTGTTGCTGAACATAGTCAGGTTATCATTTAATACCGTACAATGAACTTTGTGATAAGTAAAAGAAAAAGTGTAAAATAAATTTCCAGAATTGCTGATTCTGGCTCTGGTTCAATTGGCTTTCCAAAAAAATGGAATAAAAAATGATCAAAAAGTCATATGTAACCAAAAATGATACAAATGATAACATAAACTAAAGTATCAGTATATATAACAAAAAGTTATAACCATATAAAGTATCAAATTTGGTGATAGGGCTCGGTCACGAATGGCAGGACTGCCTTGTGTGAATAGGAATTTAGCAGCAGGTAAGAGGTGTCAGAGTTAAGGGCCCTTTACACGCTACGATATCGTTAACAATGTCGTTAGTACGTCACGGCCTTTGGGGTGGAGCAATGACGTTGTTGCGTGTGACACGTAGATACGACCAATGATAAGTCGGCTGATCGTTGATGGGAGGTTTATGATCAGTCGTTGATCATCCGTCCAACCTGCAGCATCGGTGTGTGTGACACCTTGATAACGATGTCGTTAACGACCTCTCCTATTCAGAACTGAAGGACGTAGGCGATCAAACGACTGCAAGTATCGTTCGCTTGTCGCAAAATCATTGCTGCATTGTTCGCGATATCAGTACGTGTGACATTTTACTAGCGATCAATTAATGATGTTCCAGCGATCTAGGTCAAGTCGGATCATTGGTCGGATCGTTGAGACATTGAAGCGTGTAACCCGTGCTTTACCCTCTCCACTAAACAATCTGAATCAGATAAAACAGGGATTTTATCAAAACTGCAGCAAGCAGCCCAGTAAGTGATACATCACTGGAATCAGGGTCTCTGCCCTTACACTGGTGACCAGATTCCCCTTAAAGGGGCACATCACCCCTGATCTAGATAGCTCCTCCTGATTGTTGCACCCTACCCTCCTTCAATGTATCAGTCTTTGCAGCATAATGTAAAAAGGTTCTTACATTTCCAACCAGAAAGCTTTATGTGGCTTTAAAAAGCAACTGGAAATATTTCAAAACTACTGATTGATGCTTTTGTGCTATAAAACAAGTATCATACATGCACACAAGCACAAATAAACTACAATTATAGTTGGTAAAAGATCAGCCGCTCTCAAGAGTTTATATCACAATTGTTTAATCCTTATTCATATTCTAATCTGTCTGCCTGTTGCTATGGGGAATACTGGCTCCATCCAGACATTTTAATCAATGTGGTGATAATGCATGTTATTTTTGGTAAAAGTTATGTCATTTTGCTTGCTGCCTGCAGCTGCTATATCTCAGGTCTATTCACCCAGCGCTGTTAGAAATATAATGGAGATTATTCACTGGCAATGAACATGAAGTATTATAAACTCATGCACCCTCCCCACATCAGAGGCATAACCATACAATCCATATACACGATACAGGGTGCTTGGCTTTAATAATTCACGTCTATTCTGTATTTGTTTCTATCGGCCCAGGCTTTTGGGATACTCGGGTATCAGGCGGCAAAGGGTTAATGGTGTCACGGGGAATGGCGCCGCGCCTGATCCCGTGTCCTGGGCCTATCTTTGAAAAGGGGGTTTATGTACAGTGGATTATTTACAAGTTTGTTGTCGTGACGCCACCTGCAGCTTCTGGTGAAGTAGCACCAGCGCCGCCACAGTCCGCCGGAGGTAGATGGGATTGCAGTGACATGGTGAAGTCCTCCTCAGGTAGGACTGAACCTTCGGGGCAGCGTAATGAGGAGACAGGTTGGAGTGGAGCTGGGATTATATAGGGAGCACTGGAACAGTCTATGTAGGGTACTGGGAGTGGGAGAAGAAGGATACACACACGCAGGAAAGTCTCTTTTACCTTTTACTGTTGTTAAGCATGGTAAAATGGTCCAGGGCACTGACGGGTGGACAGGTTGCACAGTGGGTCCCCACAGCAAGTGGGTATAAGGCCTCATCTGCTTTGTAGTAATCTTAAAAAGGTAAATGAGCGACATAGGCTTATCGTCTTAATCTACTAGTCAGTCCCCCCATCGGTGGTTGTACTCCACCTGGGTTGGTGTGTGGGAGCCACAACAATCTGTAGGAGCCTCGGTAATGGTTCGCTGCAGGAGCCCACTGAGATAAATGATTTCCCGAAGAAAAGCTGGCTTTGTAGTCCGCGCTGACCTCAGAAAGCTTCCAGTCCAGTAAGGGTTAATCAGGTTTTGGTTATGTTGCCTAACCTGCGTTTCGTTGGCTTATAACTCGCCCACTTCTATCAGGGCATATTACCTAATCAGGTTCTGGTTTATGTGCCTACGCGTTTTGTGGCTTTAAATCTGCCACTTGCATCAGGTTCAGGTAATAGCCCTGATAAAGTGGCAGATTTAAAAGCACGGAACGCGTGGCAAATAAACCAGAACCTGATTAACCCTTTACTGGACTGGAAGTTTCTTGAGGTCAGCGCGGACTACAAAGCCCAGCTTTTTCTTCGGTGGAAATCATCTGTAGTAAAGTCTGAAACACAACCTGCTTGCAGCCTGACTTTTCTCCTCTCTCATCCTGACTGTAGTGTCTTCCTCTCCTCCTGTGTGGTCTCCGGGTTACCTTCTCTGAACACTGAGACTTTGCCCTGTCGTGTCTGGCTCCCTCTCTTGACCCACATAGGAAACCCGGTAGCCGAAGCCTCCACGGTGTAATGGGGTTTTCTGTGGTCCCATAGTGTCCCGCAGGTGCGGATCCCTAATATCCAGTGTTTCTCCTGGGACGAACTCCTCATGTTCCTCGCTACCTTTCCTGTCTTAAGCGCCTTGCCTTCAGTCCCACTTAGGCTGGCGGGATGCTAAAGGGCCACTCCAGGTCACTGGCTCGGGCATAATCGCATCACCGACCACCAGGACATCTTCGCAGCTCTCCTAGCGTTTGCACACTCTGACTAACTCCGCCCCCAGCAGCAGTATTTATAGGGGATCTTGCCTAAGGTCAGCAAGTGGTGCTCCCCCTACTGTGCCAGGGTGGAAGGTGTTGTATGTACTAGGTACCTGCTGTGGAAACCCAGCTGTGCATTAGAGAGATCTGTGGCTACCTGCGTGAGCAGGGCGCCACATATGCAATTCTGAATATGTAGGGGATGACTCCTTAAGACCCTCATTACGAGCCAGAGTTAAAGGGATCCTGTCACCTCCAAAACGCCTCCTAAGCTATCAAAACATGTCCCTGCACATCCATCACTAATCTCACACTCCTTTTGTCTCCTAAAAGCATCCTGTGATAGTGGAGAAAAACGTTTTAATACTTACTCATTAGTGATTATAATTAGCAGGGGCCATATTCTTTAGTCACCAAGGGGCTGTTTTGCAGCACGAAGGATCCACCCTGTCTTGTGGTGTTCTGCTGTATGTGCAGATTTGCCCTCCCCCTCTCTATCACTCACAGAATGCAAATCATTAGTCCTGCCTTCAGTTTCAGTTCACAGCAGACAGACAGAGAGAGGTTGGATCCTGAGCTGCAAAAGAACCTCCCTGGTGACTAAAGAATATAGCCCCTACTAATTATAATCACTAATGAGTAAGTATTAAAACGTTTTTATGCACTTTCACAGGATGCTTTTAGGAGACAAAAGAAGTGTGAGATTAGTGATGGGATGTGCAGGGACATGTTTTGATAGTGTTCTGTCTCCAACGCCTAATTCATCTCCAATGTTTGTTTTGCGTAATGTTATTAAATAGTTTAGCTGTAGATTGTTAATGAGTTTTATCTCATATGCAGTGTTTCAGGCTCCCTCTAGCGGCCAATGCTATTTTGCAGTCTATTTAATCTCTATGTCTAATTCTCCTCCCTGTTGCAATGCATTTGGTAGCTCAGCCCCCATTTTTACTTTCATTTCTGGAAGGAAGACACTCAGCATTACTGTTCCCATGCGATTGCATTGCCGGTATGTATTCATGCCTTCTTTAGTTGTTTTCTGCTTAAGTTTTAGCCTGGCTCATCCAGTTATAGTCTAGATTAGTTACTAGTTCATGCATATTGTATATCCATGTATAATGTGTGTTCTGCTGTACTATGTACTGATTGTTCTGTATTCTCATTGTTTCCAGTTTTACCATATACAAATATACTGCAACGTTCAATAAAAGCACAGACTTCACCACAGTCTTCTCATTGGACTCAGTATAAAGGTTTAGCTGTCTGTTTAAATTCATGAGCCCCCGGCCCATTTAGTGAGAACAGAACAGATAGTTTAGGAGGCGTTTTGGAGGTGACAGGATCCCTTTAAAAGGTATTGTGCCACGAGCATATGTACATTTTAATTAATAGATCTTAGAATAAAAATCATTTCAACAATTGTATGTGTTAATAAGTAATGTTTCTGTCCCGAGATATTCCTATAAAATGTGCCCCTGTGTAATGTATGTGTCTGACCATGCAGGAACAGGTCGGATATACCACAACTCCTCGGCAGGGGAATAAGTAACAGAGTATACAGATATTACAGTCAGGGATCACAGAATATAAGAGTATACAGACATTACAGCCAATGATCTCAGAATATAAGAGGATACAGACATTGCAGCCGGGGATCACAGAATATAAGAGTATACAGATATTACAGCCGAGGATAACAGGATATAAGAGTATACAGACATTACAGCCAGGGATCACAGAATATAAGAGTATACAGACACTACAGCTCTGGATCACAGAATATAAGAGTATACAGACATTACAGCCAGGGATCACAGAATATAAGAGTATACAGACATTACAGCTGGGGATCACAGGATATAAGAGTATACAGACATTACAGCTGAGGATCACAGGATATAAGAGTGTACAGACATTACAATCTAGGATCACAGAATATAAATGTACCTTTACATGTCACAATCTCGCCTGGGAATCCTACAGGCGACATGTCGCCCCGGAACAATCGCTGTGAAATTGCCTCACAGTTGCGGCGTGTGATTGGGGAATTTCGCGGCGATAAATCGTCTCTCGCCTGTCGCCTGATTCCTGAACACTGCTCTAAAATGAGCCGCAATCATGAAGGCGAGATTTTCGGCTTCTGGCGTGTGATAGGGCGACAGTGATGGAATCAGCGTCGCCTATGATTTCCCGTAGGCGTGCCACAGCGTGCTGTAGTCCGCACCCCGTCTGTGATGATTGGTGGTGGCTACTGTGTTCCCATTGGCTGTCAGTTCACAGGTCGCCATATTTGAAAAGCTGTCCGTTCTGCCACACACACATCTACAATGGCGTCATGTATTAGCCAGCCTTCCAGAGCAGGCTGACCATTCGTAATGCTGTTACATTGTCCAATGAGCGCGTATGGGGTGCTGTGTAAACCACTGCGACATGCCTATCTCCTCTCAGCGCTGACCATGTACGCCCACATTGCCTTTGGGATTGCGGCATGTAAGCGGTGAGGGAATTCGACCGGATTGGTTCCGCTCTGGGTGAGATTTCCGGGGCGAAACATCGCCTTTATTTCAGGGTGAGATTGCGGCGTATAATACCACCATCAAAGATCTGAGGCGACCATGAAAAAGGTGCACACGCACCTGAGATCGCCTCATATCGCCAGCAGAGATTACGGCGTGTAAAGGTACCTTAAGAGTATACAAACATTACAGCTGAGGATAACAGAATATAAGAGTATACAGACAATACAGTCTAGGATCAAAGAATATAAGAGTATACAAACATTACATCCGGGGATCACAGAATATAAGCGTATACAGACATTACTGCTGGGGATAACAGAATATAAGAATATACAGACATTACAGTCGGGGATCACAGAATAAGAGTTGACAGACATTACAGCTGGGGATCACAGAATATAAGGGTATACAGACATTACAGCTGGGGATCACAGAATATAAGCGTATACAGACATTACAGTCGGGGATCACAGAATAAGAGTTTACAGACATTACAGACATTACAGCCTGGGATCAAACAATAAGAGTATAGATAAAAATGTACTTACCTGAAATTTTCATTTCCTGGAGTCCGTACGCAGCACAGTATGGGTCTAGCCTACGGATTCCAGGAAATGAAAATTTCGGCTAAGTAAATTTTTATCTTCCCTGGTCGTCTGTAGGCAGCACAGTATGGGACATAGCAAGTAATACCCCACTGAGGGTCAGGAATCAGTATTGACATCTGTTGAAGTACTCCTTTGCTGTAGGCTGAGCCCACAGAGGCTGAGATGTCTAGCTGGTAATGCCTTATGAATGCACATAAAGATGGCTATATTGTAGCTCTACAGATGTGGTCCAGTGGATTGTGTGTCCTTTCAGCCCATGAGGCAGATGGAGCTCGAGTAGAATGAGTTCTGACTGACAACAATGGTTCCAGTTGATTTGTCATGGAGGTTTACTGATCGGATCCATCTAGCTAGAGTGCTCTTGCTAGTTTGCTAGCTCTTCACCCTTGATTCGGCTCTGTAAACTGATGAAACAGGTTTTCGTGATAGTGTACTGGAGATAGCTTAGGACCATCCTCCATACCTCCAATAAGGTGAGACCTTGTTCAGTAGCATCGTTGCCGAGTACAGGAAGAATAACCTCTTGGATGATGATGTTCAATGCAGAACCTCCTTTTGGCAAGAGCCCTGACATGAGACTTAATGCTATATGATCCGACGCAATGTGGAGATATGGTTTCCTGGAAGACAATGCCCAGAATTCTCCAATTCTTCTAGCTGATGTAAGTAGTACCAGAAACAGAGTCTTCCAGGAGACGTGCTTGATCGCAGCCTGTTCTGCAGGCTCAAGTGGAGGTCCTTGAAGAACTTTAAGAAGGAGTGAAAGGTCCCAGGAAGGAACCGGTGAAAGCGAGGTCTCATATTCTTCACTGCTTTAAGAATCGAGCAATCAGCGGATGTCTAAAGATTGAACCATCCAAGTTGGCCTTGATCACCAAAAACTGAGTCTTCAGAGTATTCAGACCTTTATCAAACCTTTCTTGCAGGAACTGTAGAATGGAGGCCACAGTACTCCTGTTATGACCTTGTGAGGAGAACCGCTAATTGTAGATCTTCCATACTCTGGAATACCCCTCAATGTAGCTGGTCTTTAAGTGACAGCAAACATAGTGATGACATTATGTAGAAGCTTGTAGGTGATTAAAGTCTCCCTGACCATCTCTATGCTCTCAGATGCAATCTGGCTGAGTCTGGGCAGTGAATGTCCCCTTGTGACAGGAGATCGAATCTGATCGTAAGCTTCCAGAATCTTACTCTGGAAAGCTGCCACACGAGTTGAAACCAAATTCTTCAAAGCCAGAATGGATAAACTGCAATCGCCTCCGTCTGTTTGTCCTGAATCTTGCAGAGTACCGTGAGGATCATCGGAAGCGGGAAAAAGATATACACCATCAATCTCTTCCAAGAGCTAGACCAACCAGGGCCAAGGCTGATAGTCCTTAGCGCTAATACAATATCACTTCTATTTGAACGGACCATCATGTCTTAGGAGTTGATCATGCATCCAAGAATTTTTTCTCTATGGAAGGTGATAGCCATGAATTTCTCTTTGTTGATCAGGAACTGTGGGAGATCAGCAGTGTCAGGGTCACTTGTAGATGTGTAAGAGGTAAACTAATAAGCTGCTAAACCAAGCAGACTGCCATTTTGTAGTGGCCCAGGAAAGAGAAAACAGTCTCTGGTTGCCATGGTGACTGCTCTGTGTCTAGGAAAGTGAAAGCACGATCACTGGTTGCCGGTGACGGTTCTGTCAGTTGCTCCTGTTGTGGTTGATCTCTCTCTGCGTGGCCATTACTAGTGTAAGGATTACAGCAGAGCCAGTGCAAGCTATATGGCCTTTAAAGTTGTTTGCAAGCCCTGTTGTGTGGACTAAAGACTTTATCTTGAACTGAGCAAGTGTCCAGCATCTGAGGAGAGGCTGAGGAGATGTTCCCCCTGATGGAGCGAGTGATTGGCGTCCAGGAAGGCCGTGAGTGACTGCGAAAGGAGACCCGGTCCGGTGCCATCCACATTGGAGGATCCTGACAAGGAGGCTGAGGAGATGTTCCCCTGATGGAGCGAGTCATTGGCGTCCAGGAAGGCCGTGAGTGACTGCGAAAGGAGAGTCGGCGTCCGGTGCTATCCACATTGGGAGGATCTTGACAAGGTCCTGACAAGCCCTGGAAAAGAGTGCTCCACAGATTGCACCCCAAGCTAACAGAACTAAGTGCTGGACATGTGAATCTGGCACTGGCTGGTAAGCTGCCAAATTCTGCTGTTTTACAATACGTTTTTCTTTTGCGCAAAAGGTTTTTTTTTTCTTTTTACTTTTTCTGGACTTGCTGCAGCCCACGTGGAATATACACGGTGTAAAGCTACATTTGAGGTTTATGGTGCCATAGTTTTGAGATACCCGGGTATCCCTGTGCTAAGTGTATAGCCAGCATTGACATAGTGTAATGTATTGTTATTAGCTGTGATAAGTTATACTCAGTGTGCCATCTCAGAGGTCCATCAGACCGCCCACAGTTGATGTACATAGCCTTTAGTTAAGTTAAATCCTTGATAAGTCTAACGTGTAGGTAAATTTGCTCCTGGTTCTGAGTGTGATTTACATACCCTGGGAACTCTGAGATCGGCGCATTGATGTCGGCTAACGCTGAGTGTGGTGAAACTGTTATTGGTTATATTTAAGGGGATTTTGATACTTATACATTCTATACTGAACCATACTTTGATCCCCATATCAGTAAAAAAATACTGTTGTTTATTTCTGCCTCTGTCTCAGTCTGTGACTCACTGGATCTTAATAGGACCTCCGGTCATTATAGATGATCCAGTAACTCAGCCTTGGAGGAGGCTCTCAGTAACCAATCGCCTAGGTAGGGCATGATGTTAATGCTCTGATGTCTGAGGGCAACTACCAGGACTAGTGCTGTCTTGTCAAACGCTAAGGTCACACTTGGCATAAGTTTTTTTTATTGCCTTAAAAATAAGCATGCGTTTCTGCATGCTTTTTTCATTTCTGCATGTGTGCTTTTAGGTGCCATGCGTTTTTCCATGCGTTTGTGAATCAGCAGCAAAAAAAAGTGCATGCACCATTTTTTGGTGCTGATTTAAAAACGCGTGCATTTTTTAACATGGGCCCCTATGGAAAACGCATGCGTTTAACATGGCCCCTATGGAAAACGCATGTTTTTTTGGATGGTACTAAATGGTACTAAGGTACCATGCGTTTTTGCATGCATTTTTGATGGCAGCTCCTCACATAAGTGCAAAAACGCATGCCAAAAACGCATGGCACTTTAGGCATGCGTTTTTGCTATTGGGGCATGCGTTTCTGTTATTAGGGCATACATTTTTCGCATGGGGGCCTATGGGTACGTTTTTACATGCGTTTTTAAAAACGCAGGTCTCCAAAAAAGCATGTAAAATCTGCAAGTGTGACCCTAGCCAAAGACACTCGGCCATTCCGAGATCCTGAATGGTAGACAATGAATTGAAGATGGTGAAGATGTGGCGCCCCACTGATCAATGTCCCACAGTAGGGGTACTGCACCCATAATAGAGTTTACAGTATTCCTGTCGCAGGGGAGTGTAAAGTCAACATGAGGTTCCCATCCTAGCACTCACGCACACTAGCCAGGGATGATGGGGTTAAATCCTATAACAGAGACCCAGTCCCAGAGGACGGAGTTTGGTGAGACGGGAAGACACACAGTCGGATGTAGTCTGGACTGAGGAGCGAAGCAAGGTGGGAGCCTGAGAGAGAGAAGGGTCTCCCAGGGAGGGGGCCTGAGAGAAAAGACAGCCTAGGAAAGAACGAGGAAACCCCGTAACGAACCATCCATAGTCCGGGGGAATGCTAGTACACCAACGGAGTGTCGGCTTCGAGGAACGGTACAGCCGAGTTCATCCCCTAAACCGTCGACCCCGGCTGTTGTGGGTTTATTCAGCAACCCTGACATCCCTTTTCAGAGCGTGCAGTCCACTAGAAAGAACCTGGTAGACAAGTGTGCTGGGCAGGGCAGCGCGAGGAAAGTGAAAAGGCGCAGGATAGAACAGCAGGACGTGGGATTGACAAGAGAAGGTATTCTACGGGAACCTCACAGAGACTTTTCTGTGACTACCCGGCCAGCTACCCGTCAAAAGACTGTATAAGCTGTAACCTGAAATGCGATTTGAACAGGTTCTAGTAAAGTACCCGTACAGAGTCATAAGGTGTCAGTGTCTCCTTTCATCCTAGACTGCTACACTGCTCCACAGACTATACCCAGCACCAAGATTAGTTCAAAGGAGGGGAGGAGGAATGTATCTCCACCACTGACTCACTGAGCTCCCAGGCAGACCGATGTGATGGTTGGCTCCATCTTGAAAATTCGTTTTGAAGAGAACAGCTGTATGTATTTTCTGATGGTAAACCATACTTGGATAATCTTCGCTGGTATGGGAGATACATCGACGATATGATCTTCATATGGAGGCGTCCCGTCGGTGTGTCTCCTGTTCCCCTGACTCCAACATCTCTATTGGATTATTTTCATACAAATGATTTGAATCTCACATTTACCATGGAGATTCATTCTGTGTCTACCCCCTTTCTTGATGTCCAATTACGTGGTTGTAATATCAGTGGCAAAATCCTTTTCACACTTTATCGCAAGGAAATCAGCGGCAATTCATTATTGCGCACTGACAGTTGCCATCCAGAACATATAATCAAGAATCTCCCTTTGGGAGAGATGATTAGAGCTCGCAGGAATTGTTCAGAGCATGCTGAATATGTCAGGGAAGCTAAAGTAATGACCAGCAGATTGCAGCAAAGAGGTTATAAACCATGGATGATAGACAGAGCCAAAGTCATAACCGATAATCAGCATAGACAAAATCTGTTAACAGATAGGAGAAAAAGAAAGTCGGATACTTCAAAATGGGTACCAACTTTCGTCACTACATATAGTGAGGACTATAAAATAATCAAGCAAATTTTTGAGAGAAACATCTCCATTTTGTATCAAGATGATGATTTAAGACAGATTGTGCGCGAAGGATGGCGCATTGTTCCAAGGAGGTCCATGAGCATTGGCAACATCATTTCCCCTAGTTTATTTGTCAGCAAACCAAAACAGAAGAATACATGACTCACATACAAGGGCTTGTATAAATGCGGATCCGCAAGATATAATTTGTGTCAATTTGTGGACATAGATGCATCATTTCACAATAAACTAAATGATAAGAGGTATAACATCAAGACTTATATCAATTGCAACACCACACATGTTGTTTACATGGCAACGTGTCTAGTGTGCAATAAATACTATATAGGCTGCACCACTCGCACCCTTAAGAAAAGGATGTCGGAACATATTACTGCTATTAAATCCAATACAAATAATATAAGAACAAATATGTCAGGCTTATCCAAACATTTTAAGGATGAGCACGGAGGAGACATCACCCCCTTAAGAGTAAAAGGTATTGAAAGGGTGGTAGGACCATATGAGGGGAAGACTGGGAACAGTCGCTCCATAACAGAGAAAATTATTGGATACTGTGTTTGGGAGCTAGAAGTCCTGATGGACTTAATTATAGAAATGATTTGCTTTTTTGCAACTAAATATTTTAACTTTTACTCCAAGGACACTATACACATATATTTTTTGAAAATATAACTATATGTGGACTATAAGATAGATGCATTTGCTAGTGGCATCTACTCATAATTTTATGTACCATCCCAATGCTTGTCCCACTCATTAGTATCATGATTTTTTTTTTTTTTTTATATATAGTCAGTTCTTATATACATGTAGTAAGCTTTTTCATGAGTGCACTAGCAGGATAAGGGTTAACATGATCCAATGCACATGATTAATGCAACACAGGTGTTTATGGGTATGTCTTTTGTATTTTTGTATATATACTGGATTTTTTAATCATTGTATGTGCTAAAGATTAAAGGGTCCTATCCTCAAAACGCGTATAGCGTTACCCTTAATATTTGTGATGTTTTTAGAGTAACAATAAAAGATTGAAGAAACGGCAGAGTGGCACCGGTGTTTCTCTTCAAAACTAATATACCCAGCACCACCACCACAAGTGCTGACCTGCCCTGGGACTCAGCTCCGCCTGCAGGGAACTGCAACATCAAGCTGCAATACCATCGTGGAGGTCAGAAGCAGCGCTGGTGAACCTCACCAGAATCTGCAGGTGGCGTCACGACAAACTTTATTGTTTTATTTCCTTTTAACAACCTCCCCCAATTTTTAAGCTGACCACTAGGGCCCAGGTCCGGGCGGGCCACCGGTGACATCCCTGCAACTCCACACCCAGGTACCGAGTCCCCATAGGCCCTTGGGTGCATCAAAGATGACCACCTTGCTGTACTGTGACTTTAGGAATCTGCGATAAAAGGTAAGAATTGAAATACACAGATATGTGATCTGCCCACCAGAGCCGTGGGGTACTCGGAACCGGGCCCTGTTGTTGTCTGGAGGCTGCCAGATGTCATGGTGTCGTGACCCAGCTCCGTGGTCCCGGGCAGTCAATAAAAGGGGAAAACAGTTTTAAGGATTATCGTGACACCTCCCGTGGTATGAGGCTATAGGTGGTCGCCACCGCCATCGGGACCTCTGGGGATGATAGGGGTAGTGGCAGGGATGTTGAGCCCTCCACGGGTAGGGCTGGACCCCAGGGCAACCATGTAGTAAGTGTGGTGCAGTGGATGCAGGATTCACATAGGCCATCTCTGGCTGCTGATTCTCACATCAGTCTGTTTCCTCCCTGACGCAAGAAGCACAGTCTCAAACAGTATCAAGCTTTAACCGGTTTTACTTTCCTTTCTCGTCAGCTGGTACAACTTACAATGATTCAGCAGCGACTCCGGTACGTTCTCAGCACCCGGGATGGATTATCTCCGGCTACCCCTTTCATGTCTCTTTTGGGCCTGTTCGGTCTGTTCCGCAATCTAGCTACAGTCCAGCAGTCACGGGCTTTCATGGGATGACTTTCCAGGTCCCATAGCCCTAATACAACGGCCTTCCTTTCACTGACGGAGTGGTTAGTAAGATCCTGCACCCCGCCTGGGTTCGTGGTTAGGCATAAAGCTTCCCTGCCACTTCAGCAGAGCAGGCACTCTGGTTCTGGCCCAGTCCCTCGGTGTCCCCGCTGACTCGAGCACACCTTAGACTCCTTCTGTCATTCATCACGGTCAACAGCCTTGGACCCGGGCAAGCCCCATAGTGGACAGGCCGCCGGGTCCGTGTTCTTTCAGTCCTGTCAGATGGTATCGCCTTCCAACTGAACTTGACTGGTCTGGGGTCTCTGAACTTCGATGTTGTCACTTCTCTGTACTTGTTTCTGAACTTAAGTGACTGGCTGTGTCATTCCTTTTTGTTGTTGTGTTCCCACCCCTAACTGGGTTCTGTCCTATCTCTCCACCCTCCACCTGACTCCTCCCATTATCCCGTTGCTGGACATAGAGTACCTAGACTTGGGATCGGGAGTGTGTTGGGTATGTGTGTGGGGTGACCAACTTACCCAATCCCAGCTGCTGTGCTGTCTAGTGGTGACCGGCCTAGTGATCCCCGGCTGTAAATTCTGTATACTCTCATATTCTATGATCCTGGCTGTAATGTCTGTATACTCTATTACTCTTCCCCTGCCCTGCAGCTGTGGTATATCCCACCTGTTTCTGCCCAGGAACTGTGATATATCCACATGCAATTTTTAACATATGAAATTGTGGAACCTATTTTTAATTTAAGACCTGCTGTATGAATTAAACTGTTTTCATGCCATAACCCTTTTAAGAATATTGGGAAGGGGCATCTTTTGCTCCAAAGACACTGCATTGCAAGAACATCCAATTGTATGGGATAGGAAATTGGTGCTTCATATTGTGCTACTAGAAAGGAAAGATGGATATGTTGCGCCCAGGCTTTGGGGTACTCGTGTGTCAGGCCGCAAGGGTTAACGCTCCTGTTGTCACGGGAGTGGTGACCGCACCTGACCCCGTGTCCTGGACCTGTCTTTCAAAAATGGGTGATATTTACAGGGGACTATTTACAGTTGTTGTCGTGACGCCACCTGTAGTTTCTGATGAGGATTCACCAGCGGCGCCACAGTCCACCGTAGGTCGATGGTATTGTAGCTGGGTTGGTAAAGTCCTCCACAGGTAGGACTAGGCCTGGACCTCCGGGGCAGTGTTCCTAAAAGGAAACAAGTTCATGCATAAGAAAATGCAGCAGAGTCAAGTTCACTTCTACTACGAGTACTTTACTGGAAACTCTTTGCGTTTGTTATAGCTTCAGTTCAGCATTTAGATGTTAAAGAACAGGTATCCACGGTGGCTGCAGATAGATCCCAGGTGGTATGGTGGAACCCGGAGTGTGTGCCTTTTTGCTCTAACCCTGTCTGTTCCTTTCCTCCTTCCAGTGGTGGTGTGAAGCCTGGTTACTTGAAGCCAACCTGACCTCCTTTCTGTCTCTCACCCTAGCTGCCTTCGGATAACCTTCTGCTAGCTGACCGCTTGCTCCTTCAGTGGTGCCTGGTACCCTCTTTGAGTTGCTCGGGTGCCCAGGAGAAGTGTAGACTCCATGTGGTCTCCGGATTTTCTGTGGTCCTAAAGTATCCCACAGGTGCGGGCTCCGGTGCCCGATAAGCTGTTAAGGATAGACCTCCTCAAGTCCTTCTTCCCAAACTAGCTGTTCTCTCCTGGAAGCTTTCTTTCCTTGATCCCTTTCCTCTTTCTCCTCCTTGACTGTTTCAGACCCTCTCTTCATCTCGCCCAAAAGAGGGAGACTATTCTTGCTCCTAGTTTGCCATTCTGCTCAAGGACCCTCTTGTTCCCCCTAGAGGTGTTTTTTGTTCCCTCTCGGGTACCCTCCCACCTGTAATCTTTTGTGGGAGTGCTGGTTGTGGGTTCCACCCACCATCCTGTGATCCATCTGCAGCTGGAGTATCTGCATCTCTTTTACCGGTGCAGTACCCCTCTGTGACGCCTGCTTGGCGGGGCACCACAAATCTAGCCCACCTGATTGTCGAAGAGCACACAGATATCAGTCCATCGGTAAATGCACAGTAGAGATATCCACTCATCCACTTTGAAAGGTAAAGTACTTTTCCTTTTTATTTAATCCATAAAAGCATCACCATCAAAGTTGAAAGGTTGCCACAAATCATACATTATGGTTTGACTTATGAGTAGGGAGTTGGGGACCTGAAGCGCGTGGGCCTATGAATTATTATCTGGGACACCTTATATGAATGTTTGAATTGTGGCAACCTATCAACTTTGATGGTAATGCTTTTATGGAATAAATAAAAAGGAAAACAATTTACCCTGCAAAGTAGATATGCACTTCTGCACATATTGTAGTACTCCTGAAAGGTAATTGAAAATTTACTTCTGAGAAAAAAATCCTCAAATGTGAAGAAAAAGTATTGCTTTCTACTGTATTCAAACTATTCAGATAACAATTTCAAGGCTTTTTCAATATAATGGGTGGGCCATTTATATGGATGCACCTAAATAAAATGGGAATGGTTGCTATCAGTGTGTCAAGAGTTGGAGAAGAGGGTTGCATTGACAATCCAACACAATAAGCAGCACTTTGAACACATTTTATAAGTGGCCATAAACTTGCAAATAACTCACGAAAGAATAAAGTTATGTTAAACCAAGATCACAAAGCATTCACTGATCTCAGGGAGACCAGTCAAGGAAAACACTGCGGGCAGCCGGCTAAAGCGCTCAACACAGTGAAATCCATGATACATTGCCCCCTGGGAATTTGAATATGCAAATGGAGTCCGTGGAGCCTCGATTAAGAGTCTCAATCACGGGACTAGCCAGATATCCCTCCAGGGAAGGACCTAGCCCTGGGGTGGAACCTTTGCGGAGACCACCATAAACACCATATTAAGTGACCCTTTTAGTCAATATCCCACTCAGTTACGAGTTAAGGATATGACAAGGGAATTAACAGGGCCAGGTAATCCACAGACAGCTGTTTCGGGGTATTGCCCCTCATCAGTGTGGAGTAGGATTCTGGCTAGGTGGGAGCAATGCCTGGTAGACCAACATCACAAAGCATTCACTGATCTCAAGGAGACAGTCAGAAACATGAGCACGCTAAGCGCTCACCAGGAAATCCATGATGCATTGCTCCCTGGGAATTTGAATATGCAAATGAGTCCGTGGAGCCTCAATTAAGAGTCTCAAACACGGACTAGCCAGATATCTCTCCAGGGAAGGACCTAGCCCTGGGGTGGAATCCTTGCGGAGACCACCATAACCACCATATTAAGTTATCTCAGTTAACTTAACTCAGTTACGAGTTAAGGATATGACAAGGGAATTAACGGAGCAAGTATCCATCCACAGACTAAAAGGGCCACTTAATATGGTGGTTATGGTGGTCTCCGCAAGGATTCCACCCCAGGGCTAGGTCCTTCCTGTTTGAGACTCTTAATCGAGGCTCCACGGACTCCATTTGCATATTCAAATTCCCAGGGGGCAATGCATCATGGATTGTGTCACTGTGTTGAGCGCTTTAGCCGGCTGCCCGCAGTGTTTTCCTTGACTGGTCTCCCTGAGATCAGTGAATGCTTTGTGATGTTGGTCTACCAGGCATTGCTCCCACCTAGCCAGAATCCTTAACTCGTAACTGAGTGGATATTGACTAAAAGGGCCACTTAATATGGAAGGAAGGAGCTCGGCACGTGGCTCCGAAACGCGTTGTAAATAAGGAGATAAATCTATATCTCCAATACCTAGAGTCCAGTGTCATTGGTATACCTGTCTGACAGCAGCGCGGACATAAAGGTACTTCGTCCGAATAACCTTGTGATTTGAGCACCCCATCCTGCAGCAGCTGTTTTTTCTGAGCGATTACACTGGTTGTGTGCTACACAACCACATCAGGTGAGCAATACCAATATTCACATCATACATCTGTCTAAAAAGATAAGACCCTATTTGCGCATTCTCAACCCTTTTGATGTGTCACATGACCCTCTTCCCATTAAGAAAAATAAAGTTGGATCCAAAATGGCTGACTTCAAAATAGCAGCCATTGTCACCACCCATCTGGAAAAGTTTTCCCCCTCCCATACTGTATACTAATGTGCCACAAACAGGAAGTTGATATCACCAACCATTCTCATTTAATTAGGTGTATCCATATAAATGGATGGCCCACCCTGTAGAAGCAACTGCCATACTAACTCTAGGAGGGAAGAGTAGGGCCGGCATCACCCCTAGGCGCACGTGAGCAAGTGTCGGGCCCTCAACAAGGGAGGGGACCCACTCACTGTCCACTGACAGTGGAAGCAAAGAGGAGACCCACCCACAGACAGTTACAATGTATCCCTCCCACTCTGTACTGATCTATGTGATTGGTACGGAGCAGAAGAATAAGCTTACCAGGAGCTGAACGGAGGTTGAAGGACCTTCTTGTCATGTGACTGAACACATGACTGGAATGAAGGTCCTGTAAGATATTGCAGTTGTTCAAGTTCTGTAGCCTTTGTGAAGCTCCCAGTGGCTCCTCTTTCCTGCTCTGCTTGTAGTGCGAATGTGCAGCAGCGGGGAGGGTGAAGTATTAAGGGGATGTGGTGCCCCACTAGTCAGTGCGCCACAGTAGGGGTACTGCACCCATAATAGAATGTGCAGTATTCCTGTCATTGGGGAGTATAAAGTCAACCTGAGGCTCTTATCCCAGCATCCTTACACCTAACATAGGGGGCCAATTGGCCACTCGTTACCAGGGTAACCAGTCCCGGTGGGAGGAGTGTTAGGGTAGAAGGAGTGGGAAAAACTCAGTCTGTCACTGTGTGAGTGTGAAGAGAACAAGTCCTAGAGGGACCCCAGGGAGGGTGCCCGAAAGGATTGGCGATCAGACAGAAGGAGGAAACCCAGTGCTGGACCTTATCGACAGTCTGGGGGAATCCTGGTCCACAACGGGGTATCGGCTCCGAGACACGGTGCAGGCAAGTCTAACCCTGAGCCGTCAATATCGGTGGGTCACAAGGTTTGCCAAACAGCTCCGACTAGTCCAGAACGCGCAGCCCCACCAGAAGCACTAAACCGGGTTGAGCCCCTTAGTGAAGAAGGGTACCTCACAGCACCCAACAGGCCTGGTAGACGAGTGGGTTGTGCAAGACAGCACAAGAATAGTAAGGAGGTGCAAGCAAAGACACAGAGGACAGTGAAGGCACTAAGGAAGGAACACTCTGGGAGCCTCAAAGAGACTTTATTCTCCCCAGTGACTACCCGGCCAGCTACCTGCAAAGACTGTGTAACTGTGAACCTGAACTACTAAGAACTGTTGCTAGTAAAGTACCCGTACAGAGTCAGCAAGCATCTGGTGTCTTATTCCATTAAGCTAATCCACAAAGCTGCTACCATGACAACCAGCACAGCAGCTACACTGCCCCAGGGATCTCGCTCCACCTGCAGGGAGCGTTATTGTGGCACCCTGCCAGTACAGGTAGCCACAGGATCACCTACAACATAGATGGATTTCCACAGTGGGTATCCCATACAACACCTTCCACCCCGGACCTGTAGGGGAAGCCTCACTTGCTGCCTTTAAGCATGATCCCCTATAAATACCGATGCTGGGGGCGGAGTTAGTCAGAGTGTGCAGTCGCTAGGAGAACTGTGAAGACATAATCTTGAAATAAGGTGACCCGTGGAAGCGCACATTGCGCGAAACGGTGCCGTCGTCACCTCAGCTATACACCCCCCCTCCCTGCACCATGTGAATATTGCACCCTGAATAAAAGCACAGCAACAGACCGGTGAGTGCCGTCTTCCTTATTTCAAGATTATATTATATGTTGCCTAGTGACGGGCACCACCTGGCCGAACACCGGTCGCTCCAGAGCGTTCTCTCCGATAAGCCGGCAGCATTGGTGCCCCTGTTCCTTCTGTGTTTTGATGAACTGTGAAGACATCCTGGTGTGTCGGAGCTGCGCTAAGCCCAAGCCAGTTGACAACCAAGCAGTCATCAGCCTAGCCAGTGCAGGGGCCTAAGAGTGAGGTCGAAGGCAAGGCGTACAGTAACAGAGGAACAGTGGACTGGGGGCAGAGGAGCTTTACCGATTCACCCCAGAAAGCTACCCGGACACTGGAGTCCGAGTCTGCAGGAGAGCATTTAGCCCAGCAGAAATACCGGTTCACTGAGGCATCTGTGTAGCAACCAAGAAGGGAGCCAGGCACCGCAGGAGAGGATATTGTGGTAGTCCACATGAAGGTTTCCCACCCCACTTCAACACACAGGTGACAGAAGAGTAGAGGAGGCCAGGTCAAGTTACACACAGGTCAGGGCCCTCACAAAAGGAATAGAGACGAGGAGGCCTTATACTCACTCACTGTGGAGATCCAGAAGTGTTTCCCAACCATCAGAGAGTATCCTGGACATTACTTGCAATTCCACCAGTAAAGGTACAGAAACAACTTACCGAGAAGCGGTGACCCAGAAGCGAAGGGGGCCAAGTAAACAAGTAACAGGTGAAAAGACGACCTGAGCCCAGTCCAACCCGGAGTACCGGCTTCCGAGGTAGTGCAGATGTCCACCGCTGCACTACAGAACCGGAGTGATTGATGGCTCCATAGGAGCGCAATACACGCACACCATCACTGCAGCTGTACCGGGAGGGGTACCCACCATTGAGGTCCAGGGACTCATCGGGAGCCGCCAGGCCAACGGCTCGGGTGCCCACTAGAAGTTCCTCTGTATCCTGACCTGGTACGTGGAGGGCAGCGAAGAGTAACAAGGGACAGTCAGTTAAAAAGAGACACTGTGGAGCCTTGGAGGGACACTGTTCATCACAGGGACCACCCGGTCCGTTACCTGAAAGTGAAACCGTTATCCCGTGTACCATGTGTAACCTAACTAAATACCCATGCAGAGGAGCATTGTGTCCGAGCCTTCTTTCAGAACTGTTATTAACCAATTCATCTACAAATCAACTGAGCTGCCGTATTCCATCACGTCAGCTCTGACCCTGGGGACTCCCGCTCATCCTGTAGGGAGGGATCCATCTTGCTGCAGCCCATCCCCCAGAGGTCCACGCAGCGCCGGTGCCATCACCGGACCCCTACAGGTGGCGTCACAAAATAACAAACTTTATTCCTATTAATCTTAATTTACCCCTTCATTGATCACCAGGCCTCCACAGCATCAGGCACAGAACCGTGACCACAGCCAGCGCCTGAGACCTGAGAATCCAGCTTACGGTGAGTCATGTGTGTCGATTCCTCAGTCCCTGACCCTGTCCGCTACAGAGCTGCCGCAGCTGCCTGGCAGCATAGCCAACTGCCTGCATCCATCCCTGTCACCTCATCACAGCCCCGGGGACTCTGCTCCGCCTGTGGGGAGCTGTACCACCCAGCTGCCTGTCGATCATCCCCGGAGGCCCACAGCAGCACTGGTGCCATCACCAGAAACCACAGGTGGCGTCACGAGACATTTATTATTTTTATTCCCTTTTACGTTTCCCCAATTTTCATTGATCACCAGGGCCACCAGTGACATTCCTCCAACTCCACACCCGGTTTCCAGTTCGCATAGAAATCTGGGTGAATCATTATCAACTGGCTGCAATACCACCATCCCTGGCGGTCTGACAGCGACGCTGGTGAGATCACCAGAAACTGCAGGTGGCATCACGAGACTTTATTATTTCTTTTATTATTTTCAACCATTATTAAGCTGATTCCCAGAGCTACAGGTCCGGGGCAGGCCTCCAGTGACATCCCGCTTACAGCAAACCCCAGATACTGAGTCCCCATAGACCCCTAGGTGGGTCATAGCTCTGGCGATCACAAACAGGATCCCATGCCCGGTGTTACCAGGTACTGTGCGCCTTACATACTTTTGAAATCGGCCACAAAGAACTTGTAACAGTCAATATACGGCACTAAAGAACTGTTTCCCGCCATTTCCAGCGAACCCCAAAATGGCCTAAAAATGTAAGAGACAATGTGTTGGCCCAGGGGCGTGTCTCGACCCCTTACCATGGGAGGGCCATACCAGAGGCATGAAACTGTTTCCCGTCCCGAGAGTCATCAATCAACCAAGGGGGCGGGCCAAAGACAAAGACCCTCGAGATAACTCCCTTAAAGAGCAGGAAGGATGCGGCCGGAACTCAGAGCAAAGCGGGTGCAGTCCAGGTACCAGGAATCATGGTGGCAACCAGACTGCGAGACCTGTTGCGGGAATTAGAAGAGGCCAGTGCTGCAACCAGTGATTCAGGGGTGGTCTCCCTCCTCACTCACGAGGGAGATGCGGCCTTCTGGAGAGCCCCTTCCAGGTGCTGAGAGAGAACATCCGAAAAATGATAAAGTGGGCCATCTGAAGATGGAGCATGGACGTGGCCCTGGAGTAACCCGCAGGGCTATGGAGAGGCAAGTGCTGGAAGCGGAGGTGAAAGACCAGGCCTTGGCCGAGCACCTGGCAACCAGTGGAAACCTGCCCGTGGAAAGCAGCCTGCAGCCATGGTAGTCGGGGTTCAGATGAATGACCCTGAGGGCCTGCCTGGAGACAACGTCAGCACCATTGCAACGGAGCCTGATGACCCTGAGGGGGAAGCTGCAGAGTCAGAAGTCCCTGGAGAGCTCGAAGTGATTGTGCAGTCCGTTCAGGAAGAACCAGATGACCAACCCAGCTCCGAGGAGGAGTATCCCGAGGATGGCAGTCCCGAACAAGAGCGGCGAGGAGGCCGGAGCTACCGGTCCCCAACCAGCATGTTGGAGGAGCATGGAGAACCAGATCGAGAGAGTGGGCAGTCCAGCCACCCACGCTGGGGGTCAGAGAGGGACCCTCCGATCTGTTTCCCCACCACCAGACTATGACTATGGGCCTAGCCCAATCGACTAGGCGGAACGACATTGCCGCCGAGAGGAGTGGTGGGCTAGGGAGATGGAGAATCAGCAGGCCTGAGCTCAGGCCCACCTCCAGCCACCGGTACAGGTACCGTAACCACATTTAACCTGGAGGGCGGGTACGGGTTCATTCAGGAACTCGGCCTATACGCGGAGGTGTTTGTGGGGAGACAAGACGTGGAACCGCACCTTCCGCAGGGCCACCCGGACTGAGACTTGTATAGAGGTGACCAGGTATCATATGAGAGACACGCAGGACCACAGGGGTGGTATGCCATACATGTTTCTAAGCCATAAAGACATTATGGACACCCGGTATTGTACATAGTTTTCATTATGTAAAAATGTGCTTTTTCCTGCATTTTGCTGAGCCAGAGACCCTGTGTGTGAATTAAAGCAGCTCAGCGGTGACAATGGACACTATGCTTGGTGATGAACAATTACCGCTGGGCCTGCAGAGTGTACCGGCCCCGCTAGGCCGATGTTAAAACCATTTGCAACGTTAAAGAAAATGAGTCTCCCATAAAGGGAAGAATTGTATACACCTATAAATAAAACCTGTTAATGTTTATTTGAAAATATAAAAAGCTATGTACCCGGTTGGGGTAGGAACACTTGAGGACAAGTATGTTTCACCAAGGGGGAATGTGGCGCCCCACTGGTCAATGCGCCACAGTAGGGGTACTGCACCCATAACAGAGTGTGCAGTATTCCTGTCATTGAGGAGTGTAAATTCAACCTGAGGCTCCTATCCCAGCATCCATACACCTAACATAGGGAACCAATTGGCCACCCGTTACCAGGATAACCGGTCCCGGTGGGAGGAGTGTTAGGGTAGAAGGAGCGGGAAAAACTCAGTCAGTGTGTGAGTGAAAAGAGAACAAGTCCTAGAGGGACCACAGGGAGGGCGCCCTAAAGGAGTTGCGGCTCAGACAGAAGGAGGAAACCCAGTGCCGGACCTAATCGACAGTCTGGGGGAATCCTGGTCCACAACAGGGTACCGGCTCCGAGATACGGAGCAGGCGAGTCTAACCCTGAGCCATCAATACCGGTGGGTCGCAAGGTTTGCCAAGCAGCTCGACCTAGTCCAGAACGCGCAGCCCCACCAGAAGCACTAAACCAGGTTGAGCCCCTTAGAGAAGAAGGGTACCTCATAGCACTCAACGGGCCTGGTAGACAAGTGGGTTGTGCAGGACAGGGCAAGGGGTAAGGAGGCGCAAGCAAAGACACAGAGGACAGTGAAGGTACTAAGGAAGGAACACTCTGGGAGCCTCAAAGAGACTTTATTCTCCCCAGTGACTACCGGGCAGCCAGCCACAAAGACTGTGTAACTGTGTACCTGAACTACTAACTGCAGCATTATTAACTGGCTGCAATACCACCATCCCCGGTGATCTGACAGCGGCGCTGGTGAGATCACCAGAAACTGCAGGTGGGGTCACTGTTCTGCCATCCCTTGAAGAGATCCAGAACAAATAAAATAAAGAAATAGTCATTTACTCTACGTGTTTCAAAGCATGTCACTGCTTATTCATCAGGAAGTCCAGCAGAATTTCCAGATGGATTTTGTGATGAGTAAGTGGGGATATGCTTAGAAACACACAGAATACATTATTATTTCTTTATTTCAGTGTGTTATCATGGCAGACGGAAACCCTCGTCGCTAACATCTTGGAATTCCTGTGATGTTAGGCTATGGGCTGAGCTTCATAGGAGAACATTATTTTCACTATAAACTACGATACGGTGGCATTGCAGTATATACAACAAGCAATCAGGTGATCACATGTTCAAGTACTCTAAAAGAGCATAAAAATTAAATGGAATGGAATAAAAACATTTTAAAATTATATGACAATAAAAAAACATAATCAAATAATCCAGTGTTGCCCCATTAAAAATTTTAAAAATTACATACGGCATTTGATATTGCATGATTTCAGGGAATGAATACCATATAGTAAATGCTGTAATGAGAAAAAAAATTAAAACAGTTAAAGAGGTTTTTTTTGGTTACTTACCACTCATTCTTTAAAAGTAATGCAATAAAAATCTCCCAAAATAATGTCTATACCCAAAATTGGTGTCAATAAAGCCATCAACTTGCCACACATAAAAACAAAGTCACACCTCAATTGACAGAATGATACCGACTGTAAAATACTAACTGTACGTCTGATTAAGATTGAATTTTAGAAATCATATTGATTTATCAGATTATGTATTACTAGCTGTGAGCCCGATGCAAATGCATCGGGTGTCTAGAATATATATATATTTTTTTTAAAGATTTTTAAATAATAATCGCATCATCAATAGCAATAATATTAGTAATAGCATTATTCTTAGCAGTAATAGCAGTATTAATAGCAGTAATAGCATTATTATTAGCATTAATAGCATTATTAATAGCATTAATAGCATTATTATTAGCATTAATAATACAATTAATAGCATTAATAGCATTATTAATAGCATTAATAGCATTAATAGTATTATTAATAGCATTAATAGCATTATTAATAGCATTAATAGCATTATTAATAGCATTAATAGCACTAATAGTATTATTAATAGCATTAATAGCATTATTAATAGCATTAATAGCAATATTATTAGCATTAATAGCATTTTGAATAGCATAAATAGCATGATTATTAGCCTTAATAGCTTTATTAATAGCGTTAATATGATTATTATTAGCATTATTAGCATTAATATTAGCATTAATAGCATATTTATTAGCATTAATAGCATTATTATTAGCAGTAATAGCATTATTATTAGCATTAATAGCATTATTAATAGCATTAATAGCATTAATAATACAATTAATAGCATTAATATTAGCATTAATTGCATTAATAGTATTATTAATAGCATTAATAGCATTATTAATAGCATTAATAGCATTATTAATACAATTAATAGCATTAATATTAGCATTAATAGCATTAATAGTATTATTAATAGCATTAATAGCATTATTAATAGCATTAATAGCATTAATAATACAATTAATAGCATTAATAGCATTATTAATAGCATTAATAGCATTATTAATAGAATTAATAGCATTAATAGTATTATTAATAGCATTAATAGCATTATTAATAGCATTAATAGCATTAATAGTATTATTAATAGCATTAATAACATTATTAATAGCATTCATAGCATTATTAATAACATTAATAGCATTAATAGCATTATTAATAGCATGAATAGCATAATTATTAACATTAATAGCATTAATAATAGCATTAATAGCAATATTATTTGCATTAATAGCATTCTTATTACCATTAATAGCATAATTATTAGCATTAATAGCATAATTATTAGCATTAATAGCATTATTATTAGCAGTAATAGCATTATTATTAGCATTAATAGCATTATTAATAGCATTAATAGCATTAATAATACGATTAATAGCATTAATATTAGCATTAATAGCATTAATAGTATTATTAATAGCATTAATAGCATTATTAATAGCATTAATAGCATTAATAATACAATTAATAGCATTAATATTAGCATTAATAGCATTAATAGTATTATTAATAGCATTAATAGCATTATTAATAGCATTAATAGCATTAATAATACAATTAATAGCATTAATAGCATTATTAATAGCATTAATAGCATTATTAATAGAATTAATAGCATTAATAGTATTATTAATAGCATTAATAGCATTATTAATAGCATTAATAGCTTTAATAGTATTATTAATAGCATTAATAGCATTATTAATAGCATTAATAGCATTAATAGCATTATTAATAGCATGAATAGCATAATTATTAACATTAATAGCATTAATAATAGCATTAATAGCAATATTATTTGCATTCATAGCATTCTTATTACCATTAATAGCATAATTATTAGCATTAATAGCATAATTATTAGCATTAATAGCATTAATAATAGTATTAATAGCAATATTATTTGCATTAATAGAATTAATAATAGAATTATTAGCATAAATATTAGCATTAATAGCATAATTATTAGCATTAATAGCATAAATATTAGCATTAATAGCATAATTATTAGCATTAATATCAATATTATTTGCATTAATAGCATTATTATTACCAAGCATAAATATTAGCATTAATAGCATAATTATTAGCATTAATAGCATAAATATTAGCATTAATAGCATAATTATTAGCATTAATATCAATATTATTTGCATTAATAGCATTATTATTACCATTAAAAGCATAAATATTAGCATTAATAGCATAAATATTAGCATTAATAGCATAATTATTAGCATTAATAGCATTAATAATAGAATTAATAGCAATATTATTTGCATTAATAGCATTATTATTACCATTAATAGCATAATTATTAGCATTAATAGCATAATTATTAACATTAATAGCATTAATAATAGCATTAATAGCAATATTATTTGCATTCATAGCATTCTTATTACAATTAATAGCATAATTATTACCATTAATAGCATAATTATTAGCATTATTAGCATAATTATTAGCATTAATAGCATAAATATTAGCATTAATAGCATAATTATTAGCATTAATAGCATAAATATTAGCATTAATAGCATAATTATTAGCATTAATATCAATATTATTTGCATTAATAGCATTATTATTACCATTAATAGCATAAATATTAGCATTAATAGCATAATTATTAGCATTAATAGCATTAATAATAGAATTAATAGCAATATTATTTGCATTAATAGCATTATTATTACCATTAATAGCATAATTATTAGCATTAATAGCATAATTATTAACATTAATAGCATTAATAATAGCATTAATAGCAATATTATTTGCATTCATAGCATTGTTATTACCATTAATAGCATATTTATTAGCATTAATAGCATAAATATTAGCATTAATAGCATAATTATTAGCATTAATAGCATAAATATTAGCATTAATAGCATAATTATTAGCATTAATATCAATATTATTTGCATTAATAGCATTATTATTACCATTAATAGCATAAATATTAGCATTAATAGCATAATTATTAGCATTAATAGCATTAATAATAGAATTAATAGCAATATTATTTGCATTAATAGCATTATTATTACCATTAATACCATAATTATTAGCATTAATAACATAAATATTAGCATTAATAGCATAATTATTAGCATTAATAGCATTATTATTAGCATTAATAGCATAATTATTAGCATTAATAGCATTATTATTAGCAGTAATATCATTATTATTAGCATTTTTTTTTTTTATTCTTATTTTTTATGTTATTATGTATAATTTTTTATTTATTTTTTTATTTTTTTATTATTTTTTAATTATTTTTTAATTATTTTTTTTATTATTAAATTTATTAGTTATTTTAAGTGAGCCTGAGGCTGAGACACAGTTCTCCTTCAGGTCCGCTCAAAGGGCTGATATTATTAGCATATATTTAATTTTTTTATTATTATTTTTATTGAATTATTTATTTTTTTTTATTTTTTTTTTATTATTTTTTAATTATTTTTTTTATTATTAAATTTATTATTTATTTAAAGTGAGCCTGAGGCTGAGACCCATTTCTCCTTCAGGTCCGCTGAAAGGGCTGATATTATTAGCATATATTTCATTTTTTTATTATTATTTTTATTGAATTATTTATTATTTTTTATTTATTTTGTTATTATTTTTTAATTATTTTTTTTATTATTAAATTTATTATTTATTTAAAGTGAGCTGAGGCTGAGACCCAGTTCTCCTTCAGGTCCGCTGAAAGGGCTGTCATTATTAGCATATATTTAATTTTTTTATTATTATTTTTATTGAATTATTTATTATTTTTTATTTATTTTTTTATTATTTTTAAATTATTTTTTAATTATTTTTTTTATTATTAAATTTATTATTTATTTAAAGTGAGCCTGAGGCTGAGACCCAGTTCTCCTTCAGGTCCGCTGAAAGGGCTGATATTATTAGCATATATTTAATTTTTTTATTATTATTTTTATTGAATTATTTATTATTTTTTATTTATTTTGTTATTATTTTTTAATTATTTTTTTTATTATTAAATTTATTATTTATTTAAAGTGAGCCTGAGGCTGAGACCCAGTTCTCCTTCAGGTCCGCTGAAAGGACTGATATTATTAGCATATATTTAATTTTTTTATTATTATTTTTATTGAATTATTTATTATTTTTTATTTATTTTTTTTATTATTTTTTAATTATTTTTTAATTATTTTTTTTATTATTAAATTTATTATTTATTTAAAGTGAGCCTGAGGCTGAGAGCCAGTTCTCCTTCAGGTCCGCTGAAACGGCTGATATTATTAGCATATATTTAATTTTTTTATTATTATTTTTATTGAATTATTTATTATTTTTTATTTATTTTTTTATTATTTTTTAATTATTTTTTAATTATTTTTTTTATTATTAAATTTATTTGTACACACATTAGCGGTGTGTCGGCGATTTTATGGCCGCCCAGCTGGTTCTATTTGTCGGCCCTAAAATCCGCGGACACACCGCTAATGCATGTCTATGGGCAGTGAGCTCGAATTCTGATTGGTCTGCGTCCAATCCGAAATCGGGCGGACTGCCCATAGACATGCATTAGCGGTGTGTCCGCGATTTTAGGGCCGACAAATAGAACCAGGTGGGCGGCCATAAAATCGCCGACACACCGCTAATGTATGTCAATGGGAAATGAGGGGCTCTTCTGATTGGCTGAGGGCAGTAGACAGCGACCAATCAGAAGAGCCCCTCACATCTCATTGAGGTAGAATGGTGGATTTGTCGTCCATTCTATCTTAATGATAAGTGAAGAGTACGTCGGAGCTGGAAGTTGGCGGAAAGAAGACAGAAGATTCCCGGGGCCGGACGAAGAGGCGGAGATGGCGGAAAGAAGAGAGAAGACCCCCGGGGCCGGAGGAGGACTTGTGGATCGGACGGACGATCAGATGACTAAGAAGGCATGTAAGTAATCGACGGGGACGTTAGGTTAGGGGACGGCGGGGGCTTCGGGTGTAGAGCTTTAGGTGTTAGCGACAGCGGCGGGGGAAAGCGGCGGGAGCTTAGGAGGCGGCGGGGCTTAGGGGGTAGGGGCTTAGGTGCGGCGTGGCTTAGGGGGTAGGGGCTTAGGTGCGGCGGGGCTTAGGGGGTAGGGGCTTAGGTGCGGCGGGTAGGGGCTTAGGTGCGGCGGTGCTTAGGGGGTAGGGGCTTAGGTGCGGCGGGTCGGGGCTTAGGATGCGGCGGGGCTTAGAGGGTAGGGACTTAGGGGCGGCGGAGTTAGGGGGTAGGAGCTTAGGTGCGGGGTGGCTGTGCGGACATTGCGGGGTGGGTGTGCGGACATGGGGTGGCTGTGCGGACATGGGGTGGCTGTGCGGACATGGGGGGGCTGTGTGGACATGGGGGGGCTGTGTGGACATGGGGGGGCTGTGTGGACATGGGGGGGCTGTGTGGACGACATGTGGGTGGCTGTGCGGACATGGGGGTGGCTGTGCGGACATGGGGGTGGCTGTGCGGACATGGGGGTGGCTGTGCGGACATGGGGTGGCTGTGCGGACATGGGGGGGCTGTGTGGACGACATGTGGGTGGCTGTGCGGACATGGGGGTGGCTGTGCGGACATGGGGGTGGCTGTGTGGACATGGGGGTGTCTGTGCGGAGATGGGGGGGATATTGTGCGGACATGGGGGGGGGCTGTGCGGACATGGGGGGGGGCGAATTGTGGGGAGCGGGGAGCGGAGGCGGCTGTGCCACCTCCGCTCCATGGTCCCCGGGGAGCGAGTTGCGGCTCAGGCAGCGACTCGCAATGGCCTCGCGGCCGTTGCTCGCGCTACCTGAGCGGTAAATCGCTAAGGTTGTGGCCGAGCCTCTGGATCGAATTTCGGCCAGCGACTCGCAAAGGCCGCTTCGCGGCCATTGCTCGCCCTGAGCCAGCGGCTCGCAATGGCCTCGCGGCCATTGCTCGCGCGCCCAATGTTAAATTCGTATCCACATGACCACGCCGGAAGTAGCGCGCGGAGGGGCGCTTTTCCGATTCGCGATTATATAATAGATGCTGCAAAGGTTCTTGCAAATCTACAAGAAAAATCTATTTTCCATGCAAAAATGGATCACAGAAAAAGAGTCAAAAATGCAGTGTGAACATAGCCGAAGAATTGGGAATTGCTGTGATTATACATTGCGTACCGTGATAATACAGATAAATATGGTAGCAATCAATCTCAGAAAAAGAAAGCAGGAATCTTCAACGTAAACCATCACTGACCCCGTGAGCTCACACTTTAGATGCTTTGCCAATAACATTTTTACAGCTCAATTTTAGCTTTCTTTCACTTGATATATTGATGATTTACAGTATCTATAATATTATATAATTTCGTTGCGGCATTATATCTTCAGCATGGAAGTTCTCATATATGTTTACTGGTCATGAACGTGCTCTCAGCATTACACAGATCCTGGAAAAAGTGGACCCCGACCAAGCACATTCCAACCTGTGAAACAAGAATAAGATGTATAGCAAAGGAGCTGCTTATTGTGGTTTGGGATATATCACGGAGCTGAAGAAATCTCAACTATTTATATCCCCTCCCCTAAGTCACACACTGTGGCAGAGAGCCACAAGAACCTTCATTCCATGCACAGCTCTGTCATTATCTGCCAGCACATGTTTTTTTTTTCTACGTATAAGGCTTGGAAAATAAGTGGAAAACCTCATGTGTTCATAATATAATGTATCTTGATTACAAGGGATGCAATGTGGGTTTGGATCCATTGACATTCATTACCAAGCAGATCAAGACATTACTATAAATACAAATGCTTAGAAACAGCCCCATTGCTCATCGGAATTATATTAGAATTCACCAAAATATTTTCAGTGTCAAAGAAGTGGTCTGGTTAGTAATCCCCTTTTGTAATGCTTGGTCATTCTTAACCTCCATTCGAGGGTACCACACAGGGGCGGACCTTCCGTGGTGCAGCTGGTTCAGCTGCACCAGGGCCCCGACCGGCTAGGGGGCCCCTCAAGCCCGCAGGTGGGCCTCCAGCCGACACCTGTGACCCTGTGTCAGAGGAGAGGAGGTTAACTAGAAGGTTAACTGAGGGAAGCTTCCTTGGCTGATCCCGCCCCTCCTCTCGTCTCCCGCCCTGGCTCCCAGGACTGCATTGGGTGGCACAGCGCAGGTAGGAGAGCCCCCCCCCGGCCGACATTCACTAGCACCCAACCCCCCCCCCAGCTCCTCACCGACATCCGCTAGCACCCTCCCCCCAGCTCCTCAAGAGCAGGCAGCTGCTGCACCAGGGCCCTCCGGACTCAAGGTCCGCCACTGGTACCACATATATGAAACTTAACATCTAAGACTGCAGCAAAGTATCCCGGCAGGGAGAGATTTGTGTTGCATCTAAATGTTTGTATACTAATCTGTTTTCATTTTTTAGAGTGAACACAATTGCAAGTGTGGCACCCTGGCACCTTGTTGGGCACCATAGAAATCCTTAGGGCATGAATGGAATTAACAGCAAAGCAATACTCACAAAACACCTAACAACACTACAACACCTTAGTACACCTGGTTTCACCCCGAGCCTCTAGGGGGAGCTCCACTGGTCACTTTGAGCCAGTTCCCCTATAAATATAGTCTTGGAGGGAGAAACTTCAAAGTGTGTGCAGTCGCTACAAGAGCTGCCAGCCTGTGTGAAACCTCCATCCTATGAGGGACACACTAGGCCCCACCAGCCAGCTAGCAAGTGAGGAGACCCTTGCAATTGGGGTGGGAGGAAGAAGGAGAACACCTCTCAAGGAACACAGAGTTACTCTAACTCTTTCCTTACAAACCGGTTACTGGAACCGAAGCTGTGAGAGCTACCCAGCCACCACAGAGAACCAGAAGGCAAAAAATATGAGTCTGCACACATTGCTTTTTTGCAAAAAAAGTACAATGAGCTGTCTCACCCACTTCACGGTAGGCCCTGGTAGAGACAGTCCTAACTCTGTCCCTAGATGCTACATAAAAAACCTGCCAGTGTGTACATACCTCTGGACAGGGTGCGGGAGAGCACAGGACAATCTCACCTTGTAAGGCTGTGTGGATGGCAGCTCTGTGTGCAGACTTCATAAGGGAGGGGCAGGTGCCTCCAATATCTGCTGTTACCAGCAGGGGTGAACATGAAGGCAACAAATATGAGTCTGCACACATTGGAAGCAGCAGTGTGAACTGCGACCAATCCCCACCAAAAACATGAAAAACCAATGCAAAAACCGTATAAGAATCACACAAAAGGGGCTCTGCTGTAAAAATAAATAGCAAGTGCCGTGACAAAAACAGGGCCTTTTGGTTTATACGTTTTTTGCAAAAAAACTTACAATGAGCTGTCTCACCCACTTCACGGTAGGCCCTGGTAGAGACAGTCCTAACTCTGTCAATAGATGCTACTGGAACCGAAGCTGTGAGAGCTACCCAGCCACCACAGAGAACTAGCCCGTCTAACAGGAGGTTTAGCTACCTGTTCCACCTGAAGCACCTACCCACGAGAGCCCAGGGAAGAGTATTGATCCTGCTAAGACCCTTTACAGTGCCCTCAGTGCTGTTAACCAGGTGAAGCAAGTTCCATCGAACATACTGCCCTGTCCGGATGGATTCCACATCCACCCGACCTTAATGAGAGAGATAGAGAAAGGAAGCCTACTACAACTGCTTCCTGTGAATCTCCAGGATTGCTAACTTCACTAACCCGGTCTGGCGTACCTGAAAACCACCAGTAAAGGTACTAAAAAGACTTTAGTGTGTCTGTGTCTGACTCCTGGGCCTAACAGCAGTGCTACCGCAGCTGCCTCACAACACCTTGCGCTGCTCCCGGCTCCGGGGACTCCCGCTCACCCAGTGGGGAGCGTTCCATCTTGCTTCCTAACATCCCCCGGAGGCCGAGCAGCGTCGGTACAGTTACCGAACACCCGCAGGTGGCGTCACGAAGACAATTTATCCCCTACTGTTCCGCCATCCCCCCTATTGATCTGGACCACCGGGCCTCACAGCCGCAGGCGCGGTTCCGTGACAAGAGGAGAGTCAACGCCTGCGACGTGAACACCCCGGCTACGGTGAGTCACAAGCATACAAGAAAAAAGAACTGAGCCCAAACTTAGAATGATTGTGATTCAATACAAAATATTACACTTTTCCATAGATTTTGTAATTGCAATGAAATTCCAATAGATGCGATTGTAAAACCAAACGTGAAATGATGGTCGGGCAGCCAACGCTGTGGAGTTCAATTACAATACACAGTTTTATTAACAGGTAGGAAATATGCTTATATGCAAGTCAATGGGGGATATAATGTGACAATGGTAAAGTTTAATAAACATTGCAGTTTCTAGCTGAGCCGCTCCAAAAACACGTTGTGCCAGCTATTACAAAGAAATATACAATGCTTAGCTTTGCAAGCAAAATATATTCCCAACTACACTGCACTAGCAACCTAACTGGCCTCTACTACTCGGCCGCACGGCTCTCAGGCTCTGGCTACTAAGCCCTATACTATGTCCTATCAAGTGTGTACATCGGTAAAAGACTCACAGTTCTGTTGAGGGGAAAAAAATGCACACCTGCGAGCTCAGTGCTGTGATGCTCGTTGGTGCACACTTCTCCTTGCAGGGCAGGTGTAAACTCTTATTCCTCTTTCAAGAACCCTTTTAGGTCCTTGAAAAGAGATCAAGAGCTTCTCTGTCCAGCACTCTCTTGGCAGCTATCAGGGCTCACTCATGGTCCAACTTGCAGTCTCTTGCAGCCGGAACAGTGCCTGTTTCCAAATCTTCATTTCCAGACACTTCTCAGGCACCACCCTTCTCTTTTACTCGGGCACCCGACTTCTGCTGTTTCTGCCCTCAGCTAATCTCCCGCTGTTTCTCTGCTACCTGCACTTTTTGGGCCCAGGTTAGTCCAACTGCACAGTTCAGAGGCGAGTGCCCATTCTGCCATCTAGTCCACAAACATGGCACACAAGGTGGCATTGTCCTTAAAGCCATAGTGTGCTTAACTGCTCATAGGAGCGACACCCCTACACGTGCATGGCTATATTTCTTTTTAAAGTTCATATGGAACGAATTCTTTGCATTTATACTGGGACTAGCATCAATCACAAAATATTGTAAAAATGTGACTCATTTTTACCTGGAATATGAATGATAACGTTTTTATTTTAAATGAACTTTTTAAAGAATTTGGATGATGTCTTATTTTTTGCCATATCCCAATGTTTATTATAAATAAAGGAAATGCACAAGTATGTTACCAGCAATAAACGGACTCAAACTCTATCTTTTGAAATTAAAGGGGCTGTCATAATGGTGCCAGATTGGTCATATGTGGCCATCCGTTTGTGTGAATTCAGTCTGGGATTTGTTTGTGTCCTGTTTTTTCCAGGACCCAGAATCGGAGACTGCATTGTTTTTGGGCGCACCGGCAAAAACGGACAGAAACAAATCCAGCGCAGTCTGGAGCACATAACATGGGGGACTATGCAGCCGGGGAAAAAAGTATTGTTTTTTGGATCCGGTTTTAAGTACTGAGCATGCTCAGAACAAATTCATTGGGCCTTCCAGCCCAATTTCTGTTCAGGATCTCTGTCTCTCTCTCTCTCTCTACAGAACTGATGTTACCATTGTTTGCTATGGCTGCACCGATTGCCATGCACAAAACTGATGCTTCAAAAAATAAGATCTGGGAGCATAAATGCCATCCGTGTACACGAGTCCGTTCCTGTCCCTGTCAGCCTTCAAAAAACAGGATCTACACGGACAGGCAAAAAACGTAATGTGAAGGGGGCCTTATAGGTGAATCAGTGTATTGTGTAGAGAGAAATGGAAGGAATGTTTAATGCCTGGTAATTCTGCACATATGAAAAGAACATTTTCACATTCAGCAGTACAGAAAAGACTGGGTGAATGTTCACAGGTCGACAATATAAAACTGTAATTTCAAAGGTCTGCCTATCATCAGTGCGAAAGACCACCGTCATTAATTACACACGGCTCCTTTGATGGAATTTCAGCTATGCTTCAATAAGACCTCAAACTAAAAAGAGATTGTGATTTTTTTCATGTCATCAGTAACTTTGTAGCCATATCCCCCTAAAATGTAAGCTTTAAACTGACTAAGTAAAGATTTAAATGACAATAGTATACCCATAGTGTGGAATGACCTAAGAAATGAAACTGGCTAATAAATTAAAGGTTTTAGGTTAATTTGAAGGTTTCCTATTAGTGATGATCGAGCACTACCATGCTCGTTGCTCAGTACTTGTAACAAGTGTGGCGCCCCACCGGGTGAGCCGCCACCAGAGGTGCTGCATTTACACTGTAAGGGAGTGTAGTGCTCCTGTTCTCCAGGTGCTGGGATGGTGCAGATGAGCCCAAAACAAAATCACACACACACAGTGACAGGCCCCTGGGATGGTGGGTGGACCCTAGGGGGAGAACCCAGGTCACAGGAGGGGAATAGGCAAGTAGAAGTTAGAGAAAGAGTCAGTAGAATGAGACTGGAGGAGTAACATCAACTGACGAGGAGTGGTAGTCGGGATTGTAGAGGCGGTCTGGTGCCGACTCCCAAGGGTTGGAGCAATGCTACCACGCTCACCTACGGGAGAGAAAGACTGACTGGCGGAGGAACAGAAGAGCGAGCCCCATACGCCCAAATCTGACGAGACAGAGGAGATGGTGGAGACAGGGACCTGGTCCTGCAGATGGTGGGGATCCTTCATGCCAGAGCTGTAAACCTGGAGGCCCCAGACTTCTAACGGGAGCTGTGGTGGAAATCCAGACACATCTTGAGGAAGGTGGCCGAACTAGAGAGCAGAGCCTAGGAGAGGGACCTAATTGCGACCGGGACACAAATAAGCACTCGTGGCCACCGGTACTTGAGCTCTGTGCTGTGGAGAGAATTGAGAGCCTGGGGGACAGAGCGACGACCCGCTCACCTCAAATGAGAACTACTCCATATAGCGCTGAGAGAGACAGACCCCCAGAGAGTGAGTCACCTAGAGAGGACAGAGAGGGCACCAATTGTGGCTTGAATGCATTAACCCGGCTCTGGAGAAAAAGCGAACCGGAGACTGGCAGGAGTTGTAACTGGCAGCTATGTTTAACACCTAAGTAAAAGTACCGTAACTGCAGCTGTGCTGTGAAAAACTTTTATTTGCAGCTACCATCGGCTGCAGAGACCACCCATAACACCGAGAGTACTGTCAACCGAGTGACCAACTGCCAAGGTATGAGCGAGGGAAAACCACTCCACTGCCCTGGGGACTACGCTCTGCCTGCGGGGAGCGATGCCATCCAAGCTGCCGGTCACCATCCTCAGAGGTTCTGCTGCAGGTGGTGTCACGAATACCCCTTTTAACCCCTCAGACTTTCCCTAACATCTCCCCGTTTATCAAAATGACACTGCCAGGGTCACGGGACTGGGTCTTGGCCCCTGTCTTTCCCCATGAAAAGAACCGAAGAGAGGTGAAGCAGAACAACAAGTAACTGCCCGGTTCCCGAGTCTTCCCCGGCCCTGGAGTGTGCGTGTCACAAGTATTTGGACAGGCTCGAATCCTTTACCGAGTATAATTAAAGTGAATGGTAAACTTGAGAATTTTTCTGGAAGATCTTCCGGAAAAATATTCGCATTTTCCATTGACTTCCACTTTACTTGGTAAACGAGTTGAGCTCATCCAAGTGTCAAAATGCTCGTTACGAGTACCAAGCACCCGAGCATGTCAGTGCTTGCTCATGATTAGTATTTATGTATTCTTTTTTTTAACAGCCTTTAGCTCGATCTTAAACCATGGCTACTTGATGGTTGAACGCTATGTAAGAAGATCAATCTTGTGCAAATCTAGAAAGGTCCATCATGGTCTTTTCCATCATTATTTTGATTGTATCAAGCCTTCTGGTTGCTGGTCTTGCTCTTCGCCTTGTACCTTGTATTCTTCTGACCATTATGTCCTTCTCTTTGTATAATGTGTCCAAAGTAGGCAGGTTATATCTTGGTGACCCTTGCTTTGAGTGAAATGACTGGCTTTTTTTGTCCCAAAATGTATTTGTTTGTTCTTTCTAGCCATGGTATTAAACCTATCAGAAGCTTCCCAACACATGACATTACCATATGGACTGCTCCAAATTGTTTAAAGGCATAGTAATCTTAGTAATAGAAAAAAGTGTAGAATCCGGTGCCACAAAATTCCTTTTTATTTTCAAAAATTTTAAAAATCACACATGCTCCAGAGGAGCTCTTGGACGCGTTTCGTGGGTCTAGCCCACTTTTTTTTCCCTCTTTTACTTTCTGTTATCAGATCTTTTCTTCTCTTTCCCTCCCCACCCCTTCTTCCCCAATTATTTTTTTTTTCCCCTCTTTTACTTTCTGTTATCAGCTCTTTTCTTCTCTTTACCTCCCCCCCCCCTCTTCTTCCCCATATTTTTCCTTTTAACTCTTTTAGAACCTGCAGGTTTGTGATTGGTTAGAAATACCGTATATACTCGTGTATAAGCCGACCCGTGTATAAGCCGACCCCCCTACTTTTGCCCCCAAAATCTGGGAAAACCTATTGACTCATGTATAAGCCGAGGGTGGACCCCAGCACAGGTATACAGCCCCAGCAGTGTGGTTTACAGCAGCCTCCCCAGTGGTATATACAGCCCCAGTGGTAGTATCCAGCAGCCCCAGAGGTATATACAGCCCCAGTGGCAGTATCCAGCAGCCCCAGAAGTATATACAGCCCCAGTGGTAGTATCCAGTAGCCCCAGAGGTATATACAGCCCCAGTGGCAGTATCCAGCAGCCCCAGAAGTATATACAGCCCCAGTGGTAGTATCCAGTAGCCCCAGAGGTATATACAGCCCAGTGGTAGTATACAGTAGCCATAGAGGTATATACAGCCCCAGTGGTAGTATCCAGCAGCCCCAGAAGTATATACAGCCCCAGTGGTAGTATCCAGTAGCCCCAGAGGTATATACAGCCCCAGTGGCAGTATCCAGCAGCCCCAGAAGTATATACAGCCCCAGTGGCAGTATCCAGCAGCCCCAGAAGTATATACAGCCCCAGTGGTAGTATCCAGTAGCCCCAGAGGTATATACAGCCCCAGTGGCAGTATCCAGCAGCCCCAGAAGTATATACAGCCCCAGTGGTAGTATCCAGTAGCCCCAGAGGTATATACAGCCCCAGTGGTAGTATACAGTAGCCATAGAGGTATATACAGCCCCAGTGGCAGTATCCAGCAGCCCCAGAAGTATATACAGCCCCAGTGGTAGTATCCAGTAGCCCCAGAGGTATATACAGCCCCAGTGGTAGTATACAGTAGCCATAGAGGTATATACAGCCCAGTGGTAGTCTCCAGTAGCCCCAGAGGTATATACAGCCCCAGTAGTAGTATACAGTAGCCATAGAGGTATATACAGCCCCAGTGGTAGTATACAGTAGCCCCAGAGGTATATAAAGCCCCAGTGGTAGTATCCAGCAGCCCCAGAAGTATATACAGCAGCCCCAGAGGTATGGCTTATATTGGCAGCCAGCCTACTTACATACACATACCCATACATACACACATATATACACACACACACACACATACACATATATACACATACACACACACATACACACAGCTTCCTACCTTGTCCTCCCGTTCTGCAGTGCGTTCCGGTGTCCTCCGTGCTCCGTTCCCGGTCTGCTGGGCCTTGTGGTTCCTCCTGGTTCCTCCTCCTTCGGTTCCATTATGGGGGCTGCCATCTTGCTTCTTCTCTCCGCCCCGGCCAGTGATGTCAGAGCAGGCCGCGCTGTGATTGGCTAGCACCTGTGACATGTGATCACGGGTGCTAGCCAATCACAGCGCGGCCTGCTCTGACATCACTGGCCGGGGGCGGAGAGAAGAAGCAAGATGGCAGCCCCCATAATGGAACCGAAGGAGGAGGAACCAGGAGGAACCACAAGGCCCAGCAGACCGGGAACGGAGCACGGAAGACACCGGAACGCACTGCAGAACGGGGGACAAGGTAAGAAAAACTGCGCAGCGCCCCCCACCCCCCGCGCCCCTCCCACCATAGGATTACCGTATTGACCCATGTATAAGCCGAGGGAGGGACTTTTCAGCCCATTTTTTGGGCTGAAAAACTCGGCTTATACACGAGTATATACGGTAATTGATGTATATTTGTCACACATGCGAGAGGGGGCTGTTTTTTGCTTTTAAATTGTATATATTCTTTTTGTCTGTATTGCCATTGTACTGACGATTAAGTGGGCTAGACCCACGAAACGTGTCAAAAACTGACGATTAAGTGGGCTAGACCCACGAAACGCGTCCAAGAGCTCCTCTGGAGCATGTGTGATTTTTAAAATTTTTGAAAATAAAAAGGAATTTTGTGGCACCGGATTCTACACTTTTTCTATTGCTACTGGTGGTTGCCAAGCCACTTTCCGGTTTGCCTGGGAGTCCTGGGAATATTAGGTGGTTGGAGCTAATCCTTCTTTTTGATAGTAATCTTAGTGTATGTAAACTTGTAGCTATGCAGAAAGTAATAAAAATGCCTTAAAACATTCTCTCTCTCCCTCTCTCTGTCTTTCTCTCTCACTCATTATTCTGGAATTTGGCAAATATTAATAATTATGGTAATCCTAATTGACCTAAAACGGGAAAGGCTTATTCTGATTACATGTCAAACAGTGAGAAAAACATGCAAATGTCTTTTTATATAGTGTACGTAAACGTTTGGTTTCAACTATACATATTATTTTTAATCTTCAGCGATGTGGCTGATTATCAGTTATAAACTGTTTCATTATCAATTTGATGACAATATATAGCAGAGAACCGTTACACTCAATCCCAGATGGATACAAATCCAGTTTGCATTGGGCTAGGGCTACACACATTAGCATTGTAAATGTTGTCACAAAATAATAGTGAATGTGGTTGAGCAGATATCCAGTAGACTGCAATGTCTGCTGAGGGTGAGGTCAAAGGTTGGGATGGACAAACCCGAACCATAAAGTTCTAATTCCATACCAGGCACCTAGTGTCTGTGCATGAATCCCGAACACAGACGTCTCAGGGAAATTACTGTTCAGGTTTGGGTTTGACTATGGGGCAGCAAAAGGAAGCAAAGTAGGGATTAAAATCAGTTAAATCATACTTACCAACTCTTGTGCTCTTCTCATACTGCTTCTGTGTCCACTCATGAAACCTTAAGTATATTCCTCTGCTTTCTCCACCCACCATCTGTGACAGTGTCTGTGATTGGTTGCAGTTGGACTATGCCCACACGCTTTTTGCTGACGTCTGTGATTGCTTGCCATACACATTAGTGTATGTCAACCAAACTGCCATCATATTATGTAAATATAAATAATTAGAAAAAACCTGTGTGGGGTCATCCATATTCTCACATCTGAAGGCTCTCCCGTGGCTGTCAATGTGATCTCTGAAGCTACAGTGAGTGGACGCTTTTTCCATCACTGCAGCCTCTGGGATGCAGTAGAGCCAGGATCATTGAGGGATGTTGTATGTTGGACTACTTTGGACCTGGGGTGATTTTAAAGTGGTGACTTTGGACCTGGGAGTTAATAAAGTGGTGAAAGAGGGTGTGTTAAGTTTTTTATTTCAAATAAAGGATTTTTCGATGTTTGTATTCAATGAAGATAGTGGCACTCGTCCAGGTGAAAGTAAAAGTTGGACCTGTAGAAGCACAATCAGCATGAAACAGCTGTAGTTCCACCACTTCCGGGCTCGCCCTCTCCCCTGAACACCTTGCTACCCTGTGTTTGCTTCAGACAAGAGCTACAATAACATTTCTTTTAGTTTCAGCCGGATAAGTGCCACTATCTTCATTGAATGTTTGCATGGACTGTCCCTTCCATCTGGGATTACAAATGAGCACTGTCTCTGGTTTCCCTTGGATAACGTCCATCTGTAAGAATAATTATTAAATGGATTTGTGCTGGTAGTGACATCCCTTGGTCTTATGTTCTTGGCTATTTCTTTTTCATTGTTTGTGTTTATTTCTTTTGACTTATAGATTAGTGATGGATGGAGGCCCCTACCCATTACTAACCTAGGGTTTGATAGAAGCTGTGATTTTTGACAAATCACAGCTGCTATTAACCCCATATACTACCCCAAATGTCACCATATCAGCGTAATCGCAAAGAACCTAGTAAGGTGCCATTTCTGGGGTGGCTGCAGGCTGCTATTTTTGTCCTGGGGAGGGCCAAATAACGATGGGCCTCGCCAGAGTGAGAATTCCAGCCTCCAGCTGTGTGCTTTATCTTGGATGGGTATCAAAATTGAGGGGACTCCATGGCACATTTTAAAATTATTTATTTAAATAATTTTAAAAAACTGCATGGGGTCCCCTCTATTTTGATATCCAGCTAATATCAAGCAGATAGCTGCAGGCTGCAGCCCCCAGGCTTGTGCTATATCTGGGATGGCAACCGCAGGCAATTTTTTTAAATTTTAGTTATTTTTACTCTAATGTGATGGCTGTTTGGTTACCCCTACACCAGTGATGGCGAACCTATGACACGCGTGTCAGCACTGACACGCGTAGCCATTTTCAGTGACACGCGGCTGCCTGAGAAACTAGACTCGCTATTTGGATAAAAACCACAGACACAGACACAGCAGCAAAAAACTGTTGCGAGTCGGGTTTCCGACACGGCAATGCGAGCGCTTTCCGAGACATCTGCGATTTGTAAATCACACATTACTCGCTATTACTCGCTTCCCCATTCATTAACATTGGACTCGCTAGACTAGCAACGAGTAGCGAGTCCCGGGCTCGGACTCGCTAGACTAGAGTCAAGCGATTCCGAGTTAGGACTCGCCCATCACTAACTACAGCTGAGGAAAAAAAATGTGCTGGAGGTCTGTAGCCAGAACAGCAGAGCTCCGGCACAGAGCGTCTAGTCCTGGGACTTCCGGTAAGCGGAACTTCTGGCTGGCGCAGCAGGGAGCAGCGGAATGCTGTGGGGGACGCATATCTGAGGCCCTGTGGTCGCTGTCTGGAGGTCCAGTGATTACTACAGCAACCATCCTCCAGTGAAAGGTTCTGGGCAGAATCTGGGGTGTCATGAATGTGTGATTGGCCATTACTGAGATAAGTGAGGGGGAGGCTGGAAGAGGCCTGTGCTATGGGTGCCGTTTCCCGCCATTGATTTACATAAGGAACGCCATCTTGCAGCATAGTACAGACTCCATTTCACCCTATTAATCCCTATTTCTGCTTTCCTAAAAGACAGTTAACCCCTAATTGCCTGCAGGGCTGTCTATAAATCTTCTGTCACTGCCCCTCTGATGGAGAAGCCAAAAAAACCAAGGTTAGGTAAAGGAAGTGGTAGTAGTAGCAGTAGCCGACCCTTTCAAGAGACATGGACTGAGATGTATGGCATTATAGAAAAAAATGGCAGATCATTTTGCGTTCTATGTAGTGAAACGGTAGTAAGCAGAACGTGGAATATAAATAGACATTTTGACAGATAACCTTAGTAGCGCTTGCTTGGCCTTGAAGTGTACAAAATACCAACCTTCAATTGAAGATTTAGCCAATGAAATTCAGCAACAAAAAAGTCACTAAATCAGTGATGGTGAACCTGTGGTAGTGTGGCAGTCCAGCTGTTGCTGAACTGCCACAGGTTCGCCATCACTGGAAGAATTCCCCCTCCCTCTCACTTATCTTAGTTCATGACACCCCACACAGGTTAAATAACAGCAAGACCAACAAAAGAAACCAACTGACAGATTAACAAAGAAGTCACTAAGCAGGTAAGTTAAATAATTATACATATTTGTTATTTAAACTATAAATATCGTAAAATTAGGTTTTTTTTTCTCAAGGTGACACACCTCCCGATTTATGCTCGGTTTTTTGGCGAATTTTGACACACCAAGCTCAAAAGGTTGCCCATCACTGCCCTACACTAATGCATATGGCAACCGATCACAGACACCGGCATAGAGTGTGGGGGCACGGTCTGATTGCAGCCAATTACAGACAATGTCACAGAGGGTGGGTGGGTGAAACAGAGTAATATGCATAAGGTTTAATGAGCAGAAACAAAAGCAGAGTGACAGCAGCGTGTAAATTGGTAAGTATGATTTAACTTCTTTTACTCCTCATTTTGCTTCCTTTTGTAGCCACCATAGCCCTTAAAGCCACCATTTTATAGCTCTTAAGTTCGGGTCCCCATAGACTTACAAAGAGCTCACGGTCCGGGGTCAAGTTTAGGTCAAGTCTGGTCCCGAACCGGACTTTTTTTTGTAAAGTCCATCAGAATCTGGAGAACCCGAACGTCTTTGTGTTCACCCATAAAAAGTCAAAGCTACTTGCTAGTTATACTGTGACCACATGCATTATCGTTTGTTGCTATATAGTATTGGGGTCTCCTATTGTAGTGTAACATTGTGACCTTAGGTAGCCAGGATGCCCTCGCCTTGGTACACTGCACATTTACTCTTGTCAAATAGCTCTTCCTTGTGTTTGTGCAATAAGAGATTAATATTTTAGAACCAATTTATTAAAAAGCATAATGAACCACGCATCAAATCTCAGTAAATATTTACACTGAAGCATAACATGAGGATTAGGGATACTTGTGTGTGGTTGAAGACACCATTCCACTTCACGACAGGTCATTTTTCAGGCACAAAAAAAGTAAAACATCATAGTTCCCGTTTCATCATGTAAACACATACGACCAGTGTCTGGTTTAACTTAGAGGACATTTTCTGTGCATCGCTTCCATTACTAACGTTCTGCTGACGTCAATTGCTCTATTGAAATATCTTGTATAACTTTCTATAACTATTATGATGCAATTATAGTTTCATTTCTATTAAAGAGATATTTCGTATCTCAGGAGGCCTGAGGTTTATTTTTTTTTCCATATTTCCTAATACTTTGGCGGTTTAGGCTAATGGTGGCAGTCTAGGAAAGAAAAGTGAATTTATCATTTCATTGAATTTAATCAAAATAGATTCAGAATAGCTGTCAGGCCTTTGTGGGTTTTTTTAATTCAAAGGTCCCAACACCTGCATGAAGACGATCAATAAAATTGTGGCTGCGGATAGAGCAAGCGGCAAAGAGATGTCTAAAGTTGTCAGGAAACTTTTTCTAGAAATAGCAAATTATCTGTAACCCACTAGAGAAGTGATCACTGCTAGATCAGTAGTTATTAGAGATAAATGGATCAACCAAATGTCTTATTTCAAGTGTATGGACAGCATGTCCATAGGGCAACAAGGCAACAACTTGGACATGCATCCATACACTTGGAAATAAGGCACAAAACACTTATAACAGCACAGAAGGAAGGGCACTCAACATACAGTTTTTGCCAGAAGTATCCCTGCCACACAAAACAAAAACTATAACCCTGAAGGGGCGATAACCCTCTTCTAGTAAAGTGAAATATCCATAAATGCAACTAGCATGAAAAGGACCAGAGCATTGGTCGAAACGTATTGCGTAAAAGTTGCTCTATCTGTACTCCAATAAAGAGACTATCCTTTGCCTTCAACAACAAGTGTGCATTTTATTCATTTATATTACGTCTCATGACATAAGGCACAGAGGAATGGACTTCTCCATTATACCCTGCAGCTATCACACCACATGGTCTATTGTAGACAATAAGGGGAAACTATCACAGCCACAATAAAAGATGATGACCAGCCAAGCAGCCCCATTTTAGGCTTTTACATTTTAGAAATAGATGGTCAAAGGCCAGGATCACAAATGCCCATGCGCTTTTTTAAGCCCTTAGAAAAACGGATCCGTATTCCTAAGGGTGCCAATAGTGTCTTCTGAGGTCCTGGGCGCTTTTTGGAAATTTTTGGACAAAAATGCATATGGGTTAACGCATGGTGTCTATATGTACCATGCGTTAACGCATGCGGTTCCCATAGGGCCTCATGTTAAAAAAAGCATGCGTTGCTTTACTGCACCCCAAAAATGCTGCTAGCAGCGTTTTTTGGATGCTGCACAAACACACATGCGTTTTTTGAAAAAAGCACAGAGACATGCGTTAACGCATATCATTTTTTTGAAAAAAAAAAAAAAAGAAAAATGATCCCTAAAACGGATTTAATTCGAAAAAGGATGGTATGTGTGACCCTGGCCAAAGCCTCTGGTGGACAGACAGAAAAGGGCCCCTGTGCAAGAATAGTTTACCGGGCCTATAGTTCATCAAAATTCACAATTCCACATGCTTTTGATGTGAAAATGGGCCCCCCTAACATCTTGGGCCCCTGTGCAGCTGCACAGGTTGTACCAATGATATGTCTGCCCCTGGTCAAAGCACGCAGCTTGTTACACATGGTGATCGAAAAAGGTTTAATCTGCAGCATTGAAACACATTGAAAATGGGAGTGGCGGTCTCAGTCTGTGAATGAGAATAATAATACAAAGATTCAAGTGGTAGGGAGGTGTTGGACCCAAACAGTCAGTGTGACTGTGAATTGATTGATGGTATCATTTTTTTGCATGCTTCCTTGTTGTAATATTACACAAATACAAATCAAGTATGGCAAGTGCTTGCTTTCGGGAAGTGACCCTATCAATTTTTCCTTGTCTCATCCTTTTTGGAAAAGGCCGGGATGTTACTTTTTTCCTTTTCTATTTTTTAAATTTGTTAAAAAAAGAATATATTATAATTTTTGAATATCTGTTTTACCTGGCTGGACATTCTTTTCTAGTATGCTGCTACAAGAATCTAGTTTAACAATATAGCATTTTAGAGTTACTTATGTCGCAATTTTGCTCAACTTGATATAAAAATAAATAAGTAAATAAATAACCAAATTTAAACTGAAGCTGTCATCAGGGTTATTCATTTAAAACTAAAAGCATTGTGATAATGGCACTGATATACTGATTTAATACACACATTCTCCAAAGCATGGTTTTTATAACATTTTCATGATCAGTTTTGGCCTCCGTGCATCGGAGCGAGCTTAAGGGATGTGATAGTGGGTAAGTTATTGGGGCTCCACCATGGCCTTTCTGCTATTATCTACCTTATTTGAATTCTGCGCCATCCTAGCCGCTTGTGCAGATTGATCTCTCCACTGGCGTCAATAAAATGGCACAGGTGGTGGCGCATGCACATATTGTTCTTCTGGCACTCTTCAGAAAATGGCACCAATGGCATGTAACTTGTGGCAACCAGCAATAAAAAGAAAAGAGATAGCGTGATTCTAGAGTTTGAATTGAGACACAGACACTGTCAAAGATAGAGACTGGTCACCTGATGAGGTGACCTCAAGCAGAGAGGATCCAGAGGACAGAACTTTAGTAATGAGGCTGCAAGGCTAAGAAGCAATGGGTCAGGATGAACTGGTATATGATTGAAGTCGGCTTTTCTGGGCTGAACCTCCTCAAATGTCTGCCAGCGAAAGGCTCTTCACTGACTCTATGGCAAACCCTCTACGCCCCTCCTCTATGGGGATAAGAGGTACAATAATGGAAGCATCTGGGAGCATGAGGCTCTATCCTCGCCTTAGTGGTCAGAACCCCTGTACCTCCATCTCTATGAGGAAAAGAGACATGGTGCCACAGAAACAGGAGAATGTCTGACAAAGACTGTACTTGGTTGTGCTTGGATTCACAGGACCAGAAAAAATGGAAACAACTCAGTGGGAACTAGTACTGTGTCTGAATATGTACTGTAGAACAGAAATGACCTGGGGGTTATGTACCTGTTATCTCATGTGTAAAGCTGTCATGAGCAAACTGTTAAAGAACTGTTGGTTAAAAAGAACTGGTGGTCTCTTTGTCAGCCTGGGACGTTATTTGGTACTGGCCACCAGAGGCCTTCAGAGAGGTAAGGCCTACACAACACAAGTCCACGTACCTGGCCAGGTCCATGAATTTCATGTAGTATTCTGAGGGCATCTGAAGTCAATCCCTCACACATGACCATCACCCGGCACCACTGTGCTCTACACCGGCTCCCTAAATAATGCAATATTTTGCAGTTGGCTCATAAAAAGTTATCACTTCCTCATTTAGCAAAAAAAAAAACTCTAGAAAACTCCCCAAATAGAGATAATATTTACAACCCCTGTGTAAAAAAAAGCTATGGCTTCTCCTCTTTGAATTGCCTGTGTGTAAACTCTAGCAAGGCAGTTGCAAAAAGTGATAATTTTGGATCATTTTTAAGTAGCCTAAAAAAGTCAGTTACACAATACACAATGGATCTCAGTGATTCCAGACTTGTGTTTTCATGACATATTGGACTTCTTGTGAGTTGTAAAGTTAGAACGATATAATTTTGTGTTCATTTTTCAAACAATTGGAATTTTAGTAAAAATGTTTCAATTTTCCTCTTTTGAATTTTTAGGCGGCCGTCACACGCTACGATCTCGCTAGCGATATTGTAAGCGATCACGTGCACGCGCGATCGCTTACAATATCGCTCACATCGCTGGTGAGATGTCAAACAGACAGACTCACCAGCGATGTGGAGCAGCGAGATCGCTGGTAACTATGGTACACATCGGGTTACTAGGCGCCGCGCATCGCTTAGTAACCCGACGTGTACCATAGTTACCATCTCCCAGCATAGGCTCTGCCGCTGGGAGATCGTTCATCGTGGTGTTATACACCACGATGAAGCTGTTTGTCAAATCGTTCATCGCAGATGTGAGGTCCGGAGCTCAGATCTCGATCTTGCGATTTGAACACTTCTCGCTCGTCGTATCTTGCCGTCACATGCAGAGACATCGTTCACGCGATTTTTAATCAGGCGCGTTCAAGCGATATCTTTCAAGATATCGTAGCGTGTGACGGCCGCCTTATACTTATCAATTAGTCATATTAACATCAAAATTTAGTAAAACCATTTTTTAGGGTCCAAATCACATTTGAAGTGACTTTGTGAGGCCTATGTGACAGAAAAGACCCAACTGTAACACCATTCTAAAAATGGAACCCCTCAGACTGCTCAAAACCACATTCAATAAGGTTATTAACCCTTCAAGTGCTTCACAGGAATGAATGAAAAATAGATTGAAAAATTAAATAAATTTACATTTCACCTAAAAATGTTGCTTTAGCCTCAATTTATTCACTTTTACAAGGGATAGCTAAACGCTGTTGCCCAGGTTCTTCTGAAGTCGCCAATACCTCACATGTGGTCAGAAACCGCTGTTTGGACAGTCGGGAGGGCTGAGAAGGAAAGGAGCATTGTTTGAAGTTCGGAAAGCAAATTTGGCAGAAATAGATTGTGGCACCATGTGGCATTTCAAGGGCCCGTAAAGTACCTAAAAGGCAGAAACACCCCACAAGTGACTCCATTTTAAAAACTAGACCATTCAAGTATTTTATATAGGGGTATAATGAGCATTTTTAATTCACAGATACTTCACAGAATTTATAAAGAATAGGTAGTCATATTGAAAATGTTCTATATTTTCATCAAGTGTTGCGTTAGCAGCAAATTTTTCACTTTTACAAGAGGTAACACCAAAAAGTCGACTCCACAGTTTGTTACCCAAATTCGTATGAGTTCAGCAATACCCCGCATGCAGTCAAAAAGTTCTGTTTGGACAATTGGCAGGACTCAGAACGGAAGGAGCAATATTTGAATTTTGGAAAGCAAATTTGGCAGAAATAGATGATGGGCACCATGTGGCATTTCAAGGGCCCCTAAAGAACCTAAACAGCAGAAATCCCTCACAAGTAGTGATGGGTGAACATGCTGTTTATCCCCATGTTTGTGACTGGGGTTGCTGGGTTGAAGCAAGGTAATAGCTACTAATTATACTAATTATACTTACCGGGTCCACGTAATTCTTTGCAGCTGACACACTTTTGGGCTTCCGGGGGTGAAGTCATGTAACTGGCTCCAATAGACAATCACATACGGCTAGAAGATAAGGGGCATCCTGGAAGTGACGCAACGCAATACAACGCGTCACACCAGGAAGAGGTAATGCGGACCCAGTAAGTATAAGCAGAGTATTAACTATTGCCTTGCTGTAACGCAGCAAGTCCAGTCGCGTACCTAAAGAGTTCGCCCATCACTATCCACAAGTCACCCAATTTTGGAAATTAGACACCTCAAAGATTTTATCGATGGGTGTAGTGAGCATAGTACATACATATATTTAGTAATAAAAAAATGTCAACTTTTCTCCCACTATAATGGATGATATTGATTCAAATAATTATCAGAAACCGATTCTAATACAATTATCATTATATAGCCATATCCTGGTTTTTGATTCGGTTATTCACTCATACTGTTTGGACATATAGTGTCTCGTATGTAGAACATTGTTTCCCCAGGTATTAAAACTAATTTAACAAGACCTCAATGATATTTAAGTCCTAGTCTTCTTCTCTTTCACTTTACCCTATGACTAAAGGCTGAAAGAGCCTGAAATGCATAATTCAATGAACATTTTCATCTATTTTTTTTAAATGGCTTATGTATTGTTTTAAGAGTCTAGTATCAATGAATGTTTTTATTCATTGTCGATGCTAGCATCCCCTATCTATAAATGGAGCAACAGGACATGGCTACAACTACCACTCCATCCAAATAAGAGACATGCGATCCCCTTCCCAATCAATGGTGGTCTCAGAGGTCAAACTCAACTGAACAAGTAGTTATCATCCATACAGGTACGCTCACATCTGCGTTTCTCACATTGATGAGATTCTCTGCGAGAAAAATAGCATCATGCGTTTTTTCACCCGTTTGACATCCGTATGTCATGTGTATGTCATGCGTATGATATACTAGTTTGCGTTTCTCTCTCACCTAGCAGCTGTATGTCATGCATATGTCTTGCGTATGACATGCGGTTTTAACTTGGTCTTTCCTATGCTGTAAAAAGTTAGAATAGATAGACAAATAGATAGATGATAGGATTGATAGCTGATAGATATGAGATAGAGATGATATGAGATACATAGATATAGAAGATAGATATATAGATAGAAAGATAAATAAAAAAAAAACTAAATATGGGCAGCGCTACCAAAGAAATCATACGGGTGCAAAAAATCCTGAAAAGGTACTGTCCAAACCTTCACCAATACAAAACGGAAATAGATATAACTAGAAAGATAGATAGGATAGCTATTTTGTTTGTTAAATAAATAGATAATAGAGAAAAAATGCTTAGGGATCCCCATATTTTTGATTTTCAGCAAAGATAAAACAGACAGATGCAGGCTGCAGCCCCCAGCTATGCACTATATTAGTTGACTATCAAATAGTGGAGTGATGCGTATGTCTGTACATTGAGGGGCTGTGGAACAATGTCCTTTAGGACAGAAATGAGATGAGTGATCTGCTGCAGGATGGGGCTGTATATACAGGGGCTAAATGGAATGATTAAATGCAGGATGAAGATATATAGAGAGGGGGTGATCAGAGGGATATAATGCAGTATGGGGCTGTATATAGAGGAACTGAGAGAAGTGATGTACTGAATAAGAGGGTTGTATGTAGATGGGCTGAGTAGTAATGTACTGCAGAATGTGGCTGAAAGGTCTGATATGCTGCAGGGTAGAACTGTATACACAAAGGTTGAGAGGAGTGATGTACTGCATGCTAGGACTATATATATATACAGGGAATGAGAGGAGCAATGCACTGTAGGATGCAGCAGAATATAGTGGGATTTAAGAGCAATGCAGCTGCAGGATACGGCTGAAAGGACATATTGATGGTAACAGATGGTTTTATTATTTATAACACGAAAATTACAATTTAGATAAAAAGGTGAAGAGGGGAAAACCTCATTAATGCTTCACAAGAATGTATCTTCGTGTATCATTGAAAGTAGCGTGTTATTTGTATGTAGGTTGACAAAATTATACTAAAGAAATTAGGCATAAATTTATGCCTCAATATCCATACATACCAACACAACAGTTTAAAGGATTTTCCAAGCAGTAATTATGTAATAATTAACTTTGTTGTTTGCTGGAGGTGTTATTACCCTAATGGCTTGTTTAAATTGTGGTTAGTCTTTTGCTTTGTGTGCCTTGATTGTTATTCTGTCATTAGACTGTGGTAACATTAGACTTAATTGCTCTCTATATTACCAATCCCAAGAGTGGGTTAATCCTGCCACATGATTTGAAATTCTGCAATGCGCTCCCTTTCCAGAGGAAATCATATTTAATAGTAACTTACCTATTAATATCCATCATAAAATTTGGAATGTCAGATGGAAGCTTGTGAAATTATTGATTCATTGATTTGAATGCCTGTTTGCATTTAGCATTAGCCTAGGTATAAACAGTACCTTTGTAAATGCATTACACTGAGAATAATGCACTGGTGCTGAGTAGAGATAAGCAAACGTTCCTCAAACTGGTTTTCCATTTCTACATCAACACTGCAGATTTTTTTCGGGATTGTAAACCCAAGCAATTTAGCAAAAAAATCGCTGAATACGGCTTTTGGCGAGAAAAAAGTTTGAAATTTAAAACGGTCCTAAAACTTTCCCTGATTGGGGACAAAATGCTCATCGGAAGACCCATTGGCTGGCAACAATACTGGCCTGTATCAAGGTGTAGAATTTTTTTGAGCTTTAAGTGAATTTTTTTCCTGGAGTTTGCAGATGTTTTGACACCTGCAGGGTGTGAATCTTGGAAACAATGCCAGATGTGGCAGCAGCTGTCCAGGAACCTTACAATGTCTCTTAAACATACGTTTGAGATATATATATATATATATATATATAAATATATATATATTTATTATATGTTTATTTATTATTTTATTGGAGAGCAAGCATGTAAGGCCACCTCTTCTACACTTATATGCTAGCAATTCAGATAAAAAAGCAAATGTCCATTACTTTGCGCTGATGGGGTCTGCTGTATTTTTGGTCACCAGCACAGGTACAGCATGCAGGTATGGGCTACCACCAACTCCCAGACTAATTTTACCTGTCTGGTAGTCAAAATACAGGAGAGCCATTTTTTTTATTCTTTTTTTAAATAAGCAAAAAAAAAATTGATGTGGGGCTTCGCAATATTTTTGCTTGCCAACCTTGTTCAACTAGCCAGCTGGGGGCTTTAGTTCTCAGCATGGGAAAGCCTAGTGTTCTCCCCCCACAGTGAATTACAGTCTCCATTTGCCCCAGAAAATGGCGCATTTATAGAAGCGCCATTTTCTGGCGGTTACATGACTTTTCCAATAGCCCTGGAGCAATAGACTATAATAGTTACATGTTCTTTCTATGAAAACCACAAAGTTAACGCATGTGAAAGCCAGATTTCAAACAAGGCCTAAGGCTAGCTTCACACCACGGTTTTTGTGTGTCAGGGTGGATCCTGTTTTTTGCAGGATCACCCTGACAGAACCTGACAGGATAGAATGTGTAGGAAAGTTTGGCCAAATATGGTCCCGGATCCTGTTTTTTGCAGGATTCGTTTTCTGCCGCTGTCCCAGGTGCTGAAGTCTGCCTGTGTCTGCTCTGCCTCTGTCCTTGGTGCTGAATTCACAGCCTGTGCTAAAAGTAGTGCTGTCCATGGTGCTGAAGTGTGGACAGCAGGATTTCTGAGCATGCTCTGTGCTTAACAACGGATCCGGGAAACAATCCGATTGTTTCATGGATCCGACGCCCATAGGCTCCCATGTTATGTGCGCTGGATCGGCCCGGATCCATTTCTGTCTGGTTTTGTCCGATTTTTTCACTGAAGGACAAAAATGCAGCAGGCTTCGATTTTGGGGATGGTGAAAAACTAGACAAAAATGAATCCAGCACATAAACAACAAAACCTGATGGCCAAAAAGGACCAATCTGGCACCATAGGGATACATGGGAGTCAAAATCAGATCAAGTTCTATCTGGCTCAAACCGGAAAGAACCTGATCCCGAAAACCGTGGTATGAGGCTAGCCTTAATTTTAGTTTAGCTGACTTCAGAAGTTTTTGGACCAGTGATGTCTGCAATTTTCAGAAATGACCTCATTGTGCAGCTCTGTGTGCCCTCCCGCATAGTGGAGGGGAGCAGAAGCTGCCTACAGTTTACAATACTAGTTTGGTCCATGAATTGGATCAGACTAGAACATGCTGCAATATTTTCACCTGACCGGAGGTCCTTGGGAAAAACAGTCTATGTGTAGTAACACATAAACTAAAAGTGGTCCGAATGCTGTGAGGCTCATTTTGTACACTGACAGCACTCAGACTGAATATACTATGAATGTACACTGAAAGAGGTTCATTTACAAACTTTTAAAAAATGCTAAAAATTACTATGCAAGGAAAGGTTGAGGATAGTGTTAAATCTTATGGTAATTTATTGAAGGAGGAGGTTAAATTAAATGCATTAAAAGGCATGACTTGATGCTGACAAACATCAAAGCTATGCCTGAGCAAAGCCTGTTTTCAAACAGCATCTTCATTGAACATGATTATTTATGGTATGGATCAGATCTGTGCATGTTGTGGGTCAAGATCATAAATCATTTTCCAGATTCCACTTTCTCGGATTTTTAATACTACTTGCTTCAAGAACATAACATTGAGCAGAATATGATCAATTCTCATTTGTAGTGAATTTTCTGGCTTACTCTTTATTCATGATAAGGGTCAAACCCATGGGGTTCCAGGAACAATGACCACCTCAATGTCCTAAACACGTTCACCAAAAAGGTGAATGCATTTAAGCAACCATTCACCCTTTGAAGCTAGTGACAACTACGGAATGTACGTCAATATGGACGGATAGGCACGGTCCGCGCTGCTGAATACAAAATGACAAGTCATCCAAGTTGAAGTGATCGGTGCCTTTATTCCATGCCATACATGTTTCAAGGTTGTCCCAGCCTCTTCCTCAAAACAACACCATCAATAATCATTACTGATGGTGTTGCTCCTGAGAAAGAGACTGGACAGCCTTGAAACTCGTAGGGCATGTAATAAAGGCACTGATCACTTCAACTTGGATGACTTGTCATTTTGTATTCAGTAGCGCCGCAGATCGTACCTATCTGTCCATATTGATGTTTAATTGCCACCTCGAGTCGGGATCCTGTGGCAGCTAATAACTAAGCGTTGACACTAGTTGTGGGTCTCACAACTAGATAATGTAAGCAGTTTGATGTATTAATCTTTCCAGTTTACTTGGGAGATTCGACCCATTGCGCCCTTGTCTACCCAATTTAGGAACTACCAGAAAGATGATGGGAGTGTAGGTGTGCCACGGTCCGCGCTGCTCCAGGGCTTAAAAAACTCACCAAAGAGACAGTCAGATTTCCATCCTTTATTCTCCTCCTCCTACGTGTTTCGGCGCCTAGCCTGGCACCTTCATCAGGGATATTCAGGTATATCCCTGATGAAGGTGCCAGGCTAGGCGCCGAAACGCGTAGGAGGAGGAGAATAAAGGATGGAAATCTGACTGTCTCTTTGGTGAGTTTTTTAAGCCCTGGAGCAGCGCGGACCATGGCACACCTACACTCCCATCATCTTTCTGGATTAAACCACTGTTCAGAGGTCGGTGGAGGTTCTGCAGCAGCTTGGAATAATACTTCCAAAACGCCTTCAAACCAGTTGTGGGGATCACAACTGCACCAGGTGAGTGGCTTCTTGGCATCACCCCATTACCATCCGTGTCACTAGTGATAGGGCACTATTGCGCCTCTTGTCCCCCACCCTTTTATATTTTTACAATTTAGGAACTATGGAATGTAGAGCAGTGGACCCAAAGTTGTGACTTGGGAGCAAATGTTACTTGCAAGCCCGTGATGTGTGGATCACAGCTGAATTCCATCTTGGTACATAAATATCTGGTCTAGCAAACAGCTGTGAAGTGAAGGTGTCCAGATGATGACTTTTGTGAGGAGCCCCACATGAAAGAGCAGATCTGAATGTGGTAAGGTAAGACCCACAGGATCTTGGTATACTGCCCAGGTGGGATTTTTGTGGAAAAGCTTTTGCTTTCATTATACCGGTAACGGGTACTCTACGTGTGAGGGGGATGGAGCTCGTGAACCCCTCTCAGAGTTGAATGTGGCTTCTGACACTCTTTCAGAGCTGGATGTGGCTATCAAGGTCAGAAAGGTTCAGGAACTTTGATGCAGAGAAACTTCCTGAGTAGTGATGAGCGAATTTTGCTCAAATATGTTTGTCAATTTCAAAATCGGCAAGAACCTGGCCAATTTGATTTCACCTTGAATTTGAATGTTTTACTGAAAAGTCTGGAAATTCGGCGAACATTCGGTAATACTTAGATGTTCGTGTAGCTTAACGTAGGACAGAAGCATTTGTGCAAACTCATTAATGCTTGTGTTCTACTTTATCCTATACATACAGACTGCTTGATTGCGCCAGTCCATGTTTCCGCGTTCCCTCTCACTGCACTATCGGTGAGTGAACTACGTGGTCAGCTGATCTGATCACCAAAGCAATCGCGTTACATGACTAGATAGTGTCAGATGATCTGGTCACCTGACTTGATTACTATGGTGACCAGATCAGCTGCCGTGCACGCCAGTCACCACCAGCTCTGCTCTGGGTGTGTAGTGACTTGCTGAGGTCACCTGAGGTCACTGTTTCGGTAACCATGGTGGCCACTAATCATAGTGGGTACCATGGTTACCTGAACGGTGACCTCAGGTGACTTCAGCAAGTCACCACTTACGGACGGAGCTCGTAGCTCATTCATTCACTTACTGGAGGCTGTGGTGACAGAATGCTGTATTTTTCACCATAATTTCCAATGAAGAAGATGTCGCAGAGGATCATAGAGGATGAGGGTGGGGAGGGGGTAATAAAGATGGAGTCACTAAGTGTCTAGGCAACTGAGGCCTGGTATTCTTAGCGTGGCAGGAGCGTTCGTTATTAGGTCTACTCCAAGCTATAGCCCACAACTGCCCCTGAAAATGGTGCATTTATCTCTTTCAGTGGCCCTGGTGGTGGTGGTATGCTGGGTAATGAGGGGTTAACATCAGCTTTGTATTGCCAGCTGGCATTAAGCCCTGAGATTCTTAATGTCATGCCAAGTTAGACCCAGCCATTAAGAATCTCAAATAAATGGTTAAAAAAGACACAACAGAGAGAAAAATCATTTTATTCAAAATAAAAACAGAGACACTTAGTGACTCCATCTTTATTAACCCTTCCCACCCTCATACCCTTCCTAGATTCTCTTCTTCTATCCTCCAGGGCACATGCAGCTCTGCTACATCAGAGACCATGGAGAGGAAGAATATGCCCGCTCCCTGTAGTCTCTGATCACTAAATGACAGCCTGATACCTGCAGCAAGGTAAGCGGTGACATTTTCGAGGAAACCATTGCCATAGTAAATGATCGAGCAGTTACTATGGCAATGGTGTCATCGAGTGAAGTCAGTTACTTCCGGCTTACACTGCCACTATCCTCGCGGTCATCTATTTTGGCCGTTGCAGCTGAAAAGAGGGCATCAGAAAACCACGTGCAGTTTTCAGTGATTTGATATCACTTAAACATTAAGAGCATGGAAGAGGTCAGGAGCCATTTGATGAGCTGCATTTCATGCTACATGTTTACAGACTTGCCGGTAGAAAAGCCAAACTTCACCCGTCGGAAATGTAAGCTTGTGTTCCTGTTGGAGGAAAAGCAACAAAGTCTAGAAGAGAGAACAGCTAAACTGAAAATTATTAAGGAAGGTGGGGAGCTGTTACACACAGCAGAAATATCGCTTCAGAATACAGAAAGAGAAGGCATTTGTAGTGAATCTGAAGAAACAGAGGAATAGAAGCATGTGACCCAGAGAAGCGGGAGGATGAAAAAGCAGCTAGCACCCATACTGCTCAGGAACCAGAACAAGGCTCTCACCCTGGAGTACAATAATCAAATGAATCAAGATAAGACTTTGCCAACAAAGAACAATGTTGTAAGTACTAAGAATCCCCTTAGGCTGCTTTCACATTGCAATTTTTTTCAATCTGTGGCTGTCCAATGTAAATCGGACAGCCACAGATCCGATTTGGCCCCCATATTATCCTATGGGGGTCAGATTGGATCGGATTTGGCCTAATTGCCATCCGATTTTGTGGGATCCAATTTGTGTCCGATTTTTTGCTGTACCCATAACTGCTCCGATTTTGGTTACAGAAAAAAATCGGATCCCACAAAATCGGATGGCAATTAGGCCAAATCCGATCCTCGGCCTTTAACATTGGGGCCTATGAGCGCGGGTCCGAGGAAACAGCTGATCATTCCTCGGACCCGATTCTAGTGTAGTGAGCATGCTCCATACACTAAAATTGCTCCTAACCTTCTAATTTCACTTCTGCAATGTATAATAAACATTGCAGAAGTGAAATTAAGTAAAAGAAAGAGTTAGGCTGCTTTCACATCAGCGTTTTTTTTAAATCGCGGCAGATGCAGTGAAAAAAAACGCATCTGACGCGATTACCGCATGACCGCTGCACTTGCGGCACACTTGCGGCACAGTTGCGGCAAGCCCCATACAATGTATATGCGGGCTTGCAGCAGGTGCGGCAAGTGCGGTTTTGGCACTTTTGGCAGGTGCGGCCGCGAAAAAACCGCAGCCATTTTTTTTTCATGGCCCACCTGCCGCAAGTGCCAAAACCGCACTTGCCGCACCTGCTGCAAGTCCGCATATACATTGTATGGGGCTTGCCGCAACTGTGCCGCAAGTGTGCCGCAAGTGCAGCGGTTATGCGGTAATCGCGGCAGATGCGTTTTTTTTCACCACATCTGCTGCGATTTAAAAAAAACGCTGATGTGAAAGTACCCTTAAAAATATAAAATCAGTATTCTCACCTATCCGCGATCCACCGCTGCCTCCAGCAAGGTCCGGGTGCTTACATGACCTGCGGTGATGGCATAACCCGGCAACGTCATCGGGTCACATGACCGCAGTTAGCTTGGTAACTATGGTCATGTGACCCGATCAGCTGATCGGGTTGTGACGTCACCGCAGGTCCTATAAGCACCCGGACCTTACTGGAGGCAACGGTGGATCGGGGATAGGTGAGAATACTGATTTTTTATCTCTAACTCCTTCTTTTATCCTATATTTCACTTCCGCAATTTATATTATACATTGTGGAAGTGAAAGTGCCCCGCTGTGACCGGATCCGTGATAATCACGGACCCGGACACAGAATAGGTCACTCCCTGTGGTGTCCTTTCCTGTCCGTGGGGTCCTACAAAAGTAGGATCCCACGGACAGGAAAAAATACGCAATGGAAATCCAGCCTTAGATGGAGAAATAAAAATCTTGCTGTGAGGAAGAAATGGAGACTGGTGGTCATGGGGGATTCCCTGTTGAGAAGAAAAGAGGCCGCTGTCTGCAAATCAGATTTCACCACAAGAGAAATGTGCTGTCTTCCATGTGCAAAAATCAAAGATGTATCTGACAGGATATCAGGACTCTTCAGACCTACAAATGACTTCCCATTCTTGCTAACACATGTGGAGACAAATAACACTGCAAGAAAGGACCGGAAATCCATCTGCAGTGACTTTGAAGATTTAGGCAAGAAAGTGAAAGAACTGGGAGCGCAGGTGGTCTTCTCATTCTTCCTCCCAGTGGATGGCCATGGAACAAGGACATGGAATACGATTCTACAGGTGAACAACTGGCTACGTTGATGGTGCCATCATCAAGGATTTGGATTTCTGGATCACGAAGGGTATTACCTATATGATGGACTACTTGCTAGAGATGGGCTACAGCTTACCAAGGCTGGAAAACACATATTTGGAAGTCACCTTGCTACACTCATCAAGAGAGCTTTAAGCTAGAACATTGCGGGAAGAAAAGCAAAAGGCAAGAGAAAGCTACAGCTGACAAATACTATACTAGGCAATTATTACAGGCCGCCTGGGCAAGCTGAAGATATGGATGATCTCTTTATCCTTCAGATGCCAAGTTCTCAAATAAATATGATGTATGTAGTGGTCATGAGAGATTTCAATTATACAGACATTTTTGGCGAATCCCTCTCAGACAAAACTAACAGGTCCAGCAAATTCTTATCCTCTCTTGCTGACAACTTTATTTTCCAAAGGGTAGAGGAGAAAACAAGGGGATCTGCTACCTTGGATCTAATCCTTATAAACAGGGAGGAAATGGCTGAGGAGGTAAGGGTGGTGGTGACCCTTTAATGCTTTCATAGAAGGAGGAAGACCTGTGAAGACACAGACTTTAAGACCGGATTTCAGAAAGGCAGATTTTAAGAGACTCAGAAAGAGGATAGGAGGGATCCAATTGCTACATGTCCTTAAGGGCAAAAATGTTCAAGAAGGATGGGAAATTTTTAAAGATGAGTATCTCAAAGAACAATTGTTAACAATCCCTAAAAGAGGGAAGAATAGGAAGCATTTAAGGAAATGAGGATGGATGAAAATTATATAGCTATTGGGTATACATACACTTGTTGTGTAAACAATCTTAATGAAGCAAACGGTGAAAAGTAGACTAAAAAATATACACATAAAATGTACATTTTAATAAATATACTTAAAATGATAAGTAACTCGAAATTTGTTAAAAAATAAGATACACACCGCTTGTAGAGATTTAGATATGGCCACAAAAGTCTAACAGACCATACAGAGAGAGAAGCACATAAAAACAAAATGCATGTGACCCACCCCAGGGCTGTGGGGTACCCGGTTCTGGGCGTTGATTTATTAAGGGATGTCACGGGCGGCCTGTGCCCAGACCCGTGGCCCTGGTGGTCTCTGAAAAAGGGGAAAAAAAACAAAAGTGTCTTGTGACACCTTTGGTATCTGGTAATGATACCGCCGCTGCTGCAGACCTCCGGGGATGATGGTGAAGCAGCTAGTTGGTAACGCTCCCCGTAGGTGGAGTGTGATCCCCAGGGGAATAATGGATGAATAGAGAACTCACACAGGGAGGCGGCTCGTCAGGTGGAGTTGATGGCACCCAATCTATGTTAAGGAGGGCAGGATTAGGGGCCGCAATAACAGTCACACACAGGCTGGCAGTTGTTTCTGTACCTTTTACTGATGGTGATGATTAAAGGCAACATCCAGGGTACTGTCCAGGTGTTCAGGTGGCAGTTCAGGATTTCCACACCCGATCAGTTGTGAGGCCTTCTTGTTTCTGTGTGTGTGCTTAGGTCTTGGCCTAACTGAATCCTAGCCCTGACCTCTCCTGTGTCCCTCACTTGCATAGCAGGCTGTGAGAACCTTCTTGGGCCACAGCTGCTCCTCTGCGGTCCCTCGCTCTGTCAGTTGCTGTGCTACAAGTGTCTACATGGAGACTGAAGTCTTCCTGGTCCTCTGGTATTCTCTGCTGGGCTAACTGGTCAGCTCCGGTGTCCAGGTTGCTATGGTTCCTTTCCTGGGTGAACAGGTATGTTTCCTCTGCCCCCAGCTCCGTCTCTGGTACGCCTTCCTTCCGACCCTCACTCTTAGGTCCCTTACATTGGCTAGGATTCCCTCTGGTACAGGCCTAGCGCAGCTCCGTTCACCAGGTGTCTTCCTCGGTACTGCTCCGTACTGAACTGCCTAACTCCTCCCCAGGCCTGAATTTATAAGGGACCTTTCCTGAAGTCGGCAAGTAGAGCTACCCCTTCAGGTCTGGGGTGGAAGGTGTTGCATGTAAGTTTACCTGATGTGGAAATCCCTCCGTGCACCAGGTGTTCCTGTGGCAACCGAACCGTAGGGGTGCCACACATGTATCTCTTATAGATTAAGAGGACTGCCACTGCCCTATATATTGACAGGTCTTTCACTCCAGCCACTACAGAGGATGCATAATTTGAGAAATAGAATATAGGTAGAGGCTTTTTGTTATCTGCGGTATTGTATTTTATGTATCACTTCATTTTAAAACTGTATGATAATAGTTAATAATGGATATCTTTTTAATCTAAGTAAAGACAATTTTTATTATATGAGGGTCACTCTTTGTAAGCTTTGTTGTGAATTGGCATCTGACTACCATATGTGAATTTTTGTATTAATATTTATTTTCCTTCTATGTTTGGGTTGCCAACCCATTTATAGGTTTTGTTAAAGTTTGTTTTCTGCTAGCATTGTAATGACCCATTCATCTGAGTCTATGTTGGAGTCCACTACACCTGGTACATTAGGGGTCAGTTGTTTCCCTGGAGACTTACCTAAGGTCAGGGTCGAGTATCACTGCAACGAGGGTTAAACTCACATTCATCCTGGAACAATACCACAACTCCTGTACTCAATTTCAGGGGTGACCCTGAAAGTCTTTCCAAATCCAATGTTGGGCTCCACACTACTACACCTCTCATGTAGAACACAATATCCGTTCTACCTTTAACTTTGGGGACCTGATAAAACTACACTGCAGGTCCATTTAATTAACTAGGCCCCACTCCTAAGGGGTGCACTACTCATTTTTAACCATTTCACTAACTCGAAGGCCCCATGGAGCAGTCTTAACCTCTGCTGCATGATAGCCTCATACATATAATTACACATACTAATATATAACACTTCAACGTATGCTTATGAAGACACAACAACTTTCAGAGCGGGAGTGGCAGAGACCAGTGGCGTAATTTGAAGCTCATAGGCCCCTAAGCTCCAAAAGGGCCCCCAAATTATTGCAAATCTGTAATAGTATGGGACTTTTTCTGTGGGCTAGCGGGACTTTTGGGGCCCCTGTAGGCTCCAGGAACCAGGAGTGATTGTAACCCTTTCACCTGTGTGAGTTACAACCCTGGCAGAGACCCAGACCCCCCAACACATTTATTAAGATCCAATGTTAGTTTAAAGTTTATCCTTAATTTTTTTGTTAAGTGTAGGTAGGATATTCTGACCCACAAATGTTGAAATTGTAACTTTAATCTATCTCAATCGCAAGACTGATGTAGCGGCAGCTTTAGAAGGCACAATGTGGACAAAGTGTCCACTGTCGCCTCCCTTTGGCCCTCTCCAGAGTTCACACGGTCAGCCGTCCTGGTGCCAGTGCTTTCCTAGCGCCTCTTCATTATTACTCTAGTTGTACCATTATTCTTGCACATATTATTGTTTATATACATGTTATAGATTCAATGGTTATTTCATGAACCAGTCTTCATCAAATCACTTTACAGAGAAGCTTGAAATATAACAACCAGATAATCCATTACATTTTCCTCGAGAGCACAATAGTGTTAACATCAACAATTTTTTTGAAGAGCCTAATGCATTGTTAATGCAGTATTTAGAATCTTCCGGTTCATTACCAATATAACGCACACACCATTAGGTGCAATAACATTCATTTAATCGATACACATCTGCCACATGAATCCACAGCAAGAGAGCAGGAGAGTGCACATTAAGTCATGTTCATGTTTTATGACTGGTCATAAGAAACTGGAAAACTATTCGGTGTTGACAATAGTGAGAGGTAGCAGAGATTGGCAAACCAGAGGATGCATAACACTTGCTGCCCATTTATTTCCTGAATTCAATAGGACATGCTAATCTCTTCAGCTGGCATCCTGGCGTCTCTTACATCACATTCTGTTGCCATAGCGACAGCTGCAGCCAAATGCGCCGTCAGTCTGGTAATGCTTAACCCATGGAGCACAGACAACATTCAGCAATGCATATCATTTAGGACACTCTTTTCATTATAAAGATTAAAATGCTAAGTATTCTATTTACTATTCATTTTATAAATTTATAGATAATAAAAATTAATTTATTCTAAACATTTAAATGCAAAAAAATGACAAAATTAAATGGATGCAGTTGAGCTATATTATCCTGGTTCCAGATAAAATGGCAATTGAAGAAGAGAAGTCGATTAAGACAGGTGCAGATAACCATTTTCGGTCCGAGTACTATCTGTCAAAAAATTAGATCTCACTCGGGACCAATGTTATTCTATGAGGCAGTGACCATAACCGATTCTTTTTCCTCTGACCACTCGTGCACCATTCATTATATGCCTCCAAGGATCAGATGGCACTCGGCCATTCAAGTCTATTAATTGGATAACATACAAGAGAGGTCCGATTCTTAGAGACTGACAGAATGCTCAGATGGAGACATTTTTTTTTTTTTATTATCCACCTCGAAGAAAAACAGATCCCACTCTGATCAGACTCTGATTACCATAATCAGACTGTTTTTCAAGGATGGAGAAAATACAATCATGTGATCCCAGCCTTATAGTTATTACCTGGCTCTTACTTTGCTATTATTTGGTTTTCCCCATATTGATTGAATGTCCTTTTTGTAACCCCTCTGTACTTTGACTGGTGTGCTGCCGTCTACATCTACTGACCTCAACAATTTCTAATTTTATTTTTATGTTTTACTTCTTGATCACATATTTGCATTGGCCTTTATTACCATCTGTGTTGTGGGTTAAATATTCTTAATTCAAGAGTTCTGGGGTCAAAGGTGTGTTACAGTCCGCGCTGCCCGATCATCCAAGGGATCACAAGGGAAACAGTGTTCCAAGAAAAGTTTTCTTTATTCTTACAAACCGACGCTTTTCGGCGCCCAATCCTGGCACCGTCCTCAGGGTATTACAAACACCATATCTAACCACCTTTATATATCATTTGACTGGTGTGCTGCCATCTACATCTACTGACCTCAACAATTTCTAATTTTATTTTTATGTTTTACTTCTTGATCACATATTTGCATTGGCCTTTATTACCATCTGTGTTGTGGGTTAAATATTCTTAATTCAAGAGTTCTGGGGTCAAAGGTGTGTTACAGTCCGCGCTGCCCGATCATCCAAGGGATCACAAGGGAAACAGTGTTCCAAGAAAAGTTTTCTTTATTCTTACAAACCGACGCTTTTCGGCGCCCAATCCTGGCACCGTCCTCAGGGTATTACAAACACCATATCTAACCACCTTTATATATCATTTGACTGGTGTGCTGCCATCTACATCTACTGACCTCAACAATTTCTAATTTTATTTTTATGTTTTACTTCTTGATCACATATTTGCATTGGCCTTTATTACCATCTGTGTTGTGGGTTAAATATTCTTAATTAGTGCAGACATATTGTTCTTTTGTTTGTTAACTCATGAGAAGTCATTGTTTTCTTATCAGACTGCTTGGAGCCTCTATTGTCTTAGTTTGTCGATTGCTGACTAAATGTAGGTTGCCTCACCCCCTCTGTCTACATCATACAGAGAAAAATTATGCAGTGGGATTGAACTGCTGATCAATGAGAGAACAACCTTATCCCACCAACCAGTAAAAACACAAGACCCTGAGGTGCAGGCTTGGGGTATAACAAGGACTTGTTTCTGTCACCAGTAGATATATGCTACATGACTTCAGCCTAGGGACTTCGGTCCTGGTTAGAACATCATAAGCTCAGTTAGGGGTTTTAGTCCCAGCTGCCAGGATCAAATTGCGTCTTCATATTCTACATGACTTCAGTCTAGGAACTTTGGCTAGAAGATAATGAAACTGGATCATATCCTACAGGAGATCAGCTTTGGATCCTAGGATTCAGCTGGAAGATACTCCGATTGGGACAATTTGGTCACCCGGCTACAGACTTTGCTGTGCTCAGTTAGCTTCCAAAGCTTACTCCTTTCCCTTCTCAGTGGATGCCCACCAAAAGCGGGGTGCTGCTGATCTGGGGTAGTTGGCCCTGGATACCCCAAAGGCATGAAGATTCTAATCCCTGGTGAGCCAGTGGAAGGGTGAGACTCTTACCCATTACATTGGGTGTTCTTGCTGAGTATGTGTTATATGTATTTGGCTGTTGGGGATCTAATAATGTCTAGAAAATGTGTGGTTCCCTTGCCCTGTGTTGTCTGAGTAGTGTTCTGCACATAGGTAAGGAGTTCAGGCGTTCAGTGGGATGAACCTTGGTCCATGCAGTCTTTCTCAAGGCAGCTGATGAAAGCACCCACTGAGCCCCATGTCTCCACATCTATATCAGTACATTTGCTGTTGATCTGTTTGATTTGGTCTGTATGACCCACCCACATTGCCACTAGAAATAATAATAATAATAATATTTATTCATTTATATAGCACTATTAATTCCATAGCACTTTACATACATGAGTAATGCTGTCTCTCTTGGAGCTCACAATCTAAACATCCTATCAGTATGTCTTTACAATGTGGGAGGAAACCGGAGTGCCTGGAGGAAACCCATGCAAGCACATGGAGAACATACAAACTCCTTGCAGATGTTGTCCTAAGTGTCCTTGGTGGGAATTGAACCCAGGACCTCAAGACTCCAGTGCTGCAAAGGCTACAGTGCTAACCACTTGAGCCACCGTGCTGCCCTGAAACCACTGACTCCTCATGTACAAATAACTAGATATATCTTTTCTGCAACTTAAGGGTAAATGGGTTGGTCTTGAATTGGTTAATCAAATTTCAGGAAAGACAAATACATAATTTTTTAACAATCTCCCCACTTTTTCTGCTTTTCAATACACTTTGTCCATCTGTCAACAAGCTTTCGTATTTCCTCATTAAAAAATATTTTATGCTACGCCATAAAGCATCACTGTCTTCACCTCTTCATCAGGAGTGAATCTTTGTCCTCGTAGGCTTTCTTTCAGTAGACTTAATTCACTATCACTCTTCTATCCTTCAGAATCACTTCACATGTACACTCAGTTGTCGTCAGTCATGGACATGAAGGAGCGTCTGGCTCCTTCTTTGACATTTGTGTGATCTTACTTAAACTTTTCTATCCAACTCTTCTTTCCCCATATAATAAGTGGGTCAGTAATCAATTCTCGCTCTTCAGTCACAAATTTGTTTTTACTCACCCCATATTTGAAGTCTGTTATTGTTGTCCATCAATGTTTTGGGAATAAGATCAGTGGCCAATGTTACATTGAATGCAACATGATTTAAAAATGACCAAGAACCTGTTACATATAAATATGTCTATCTAGCTTAGAAAGCTCTACCTAAACCCAAGTACAATTATTGATGTTGTTAGCAAAGAGGATCTGTCACTGGATTTCACAATTTATTCCTGTGGTAATCTAATAGATAGAGATGGGCGAATGTTGATATTCGTGTTCGGTGGATCTGGACAAACTTTAAAAAATGTCCGGGTTCAAGAATAGATTTGACCCAAACTTGAGCCCCAATCCCAAGCCCCATATAAGTCTATGGGGACCTGAACGTTAGTGCTGTAAAATGGTGGCAGTAAGAGCTATAGAGGGGCTGTAAAAGGATACAACGTGGTAATTAAAGCAGGAAAATCATAGTTACCAGTCTCTGCACTGTGGTCACACTATGTCTGAGTCCACTCATTAAGCCTCATGAATATTCACTACATCCCCCACCCCAACCCTCTGTGACAGCATATGTGATTGGTTGTTGCAATCAGACTGCATCTCCACCTTCTGTGCCGACATTTGTGATTGGTTGCCATACACATTAGCAAGCTGCCATCATATTAGTGTCAAAATAAATAATTAAAAAATATGGTGTGGGGTCCCCTGTATATTGATGCACAGCGCATATAAAGCACTTGGCTGTGAGTTACAACCCCCAGCCGTGTGCTTTGTCTTGGCTGATTATCAAAATTGTAGGGAACCTATGCCATTTTTTAAAATCATTTATGTGAGTAATTGAAAACAAACCTGTGGAGTCCCCCAGTATTTTGAAACCCAGCCAAGATAGCAGTCATGGCTGGGGACTATAGCTCTCTCATTAAGTAGAAGTATCTGAACACCAGCACACAGAAGCCAGTTCCAATTACAATAAATTTATTAATGGACCAATATCTCAGAAAATATTGAATAACTCTGAGGCCAAATTCTTGCAAGTCAAAAATCCCAAAATGTCCTATATGTACTGTATCATTTACCAAAAATAGGCAAACGTCTTATCAATCCTCAAGGTTGTCCAATTATATCTGGCATTGGGTCCCTAACTGCTAATCTATCCACATATATAGACAAGATTGTGCAAGTACATGTATTTAATTTTCCTAGTTTTCTGAGGGATTCTTCTCATTTGATACGTCTGATTATAGATATGCCTTGTAAAGACAAGAATCTTCTACTGTCTATGGATGTTACTGTCCTGTATTCTAACATCCCTCATATGACTTAGTTCTTACATATTTTAGATTTTATTTTAATTATGGCAAGAGGATTCCTGGGGATCAGAAAAAAAAATAATTTTGGAGAGACTAGGGCCCCTCCTTTTTCAATCTATACCCTTGGTCTGGGACAATTCATAAAGTCCCATGGCTTCCAGTATCACCTGTATGCTGATTACACTCAGATCTACCTGTCTAGCCCAGATGTCACGTCTCTGCTGTCCATAATCCCGGAGTGTCTATCAGCCATATCCTCCTTCTTCTCCTCTCACTTCCTAAAACTCAATGTAGACAAAACTGAACTCATCATCTTTCCTCCATCTCACACACCTTCCTTACCAAACCTATCTATCACAATAAATGACATCACACTTTGCCCTGTACCTGAAGTCCATTGCCTTGGAGTAGCCCTTGACTCTGCCTTGGCCTTTAAACTGCACATTCAAGCCCTTGCCACCTACTGCCGCCTACAACTCAAAAATATTTCCAGAATCCATCCCTTCCTCAACCCTCAATCTACTAAACTAATAGTCCATGCCCTCATAATCTCCCGCCTTGATTACTGTAACCTCTTTCTCTCTGGCCTCCCTGCTAGCACTCTTGTACCTCTCCAATCTGTCTTTAACTCTGGTGGCTGACTAATCCACCTCTCTCCTCGCTATTCCTCCACTTCTCCCCTCTGGAAATCCCTCCACTGACTCCTAATTCACCAACGTATCCAATTCAAACTACTAACACTGACTTACAAAGCCGTCCACAATCTGTCCCCCTCATATATCTCTGAACTAATCTCCTGATATCATCCAACTCGTAATCTGCGATCCTCGCCAGACCTCCTTCTTTCTGTCACACTTGTACGTTCCTCATCTAACTGCCTGCAAGACTTCACGCGAGCAACCCCTATTCTCAGGAATTCTGCACCCCAAAACATCTGACTCTCCCCCACATTCGGAACCTTCAAGCGGAGCCTGAAAACCAATCTCTTCAGAACAGCCTACAGCCTGCAATGAACACAGTGCCACCTCACCACCATTGGATAGGAATAGAAAGTGCAGTGGTATTGAGCACTACAGGGATAGGAAAAGGACTGGGACAATTGGAATTTGATATACCAACCTAATTTATTATACAGATAAAGGAGCAAACTCTCTATCACGCCACCTCATCACCATTGGACCTGGAACTCAATCAGCATCGGACCCAGCACTCCATCACCATCGGACCCGGTGCTCCACCACCAGAGCAGACCCAACCACTGTCTCTCTCCCCTCTGTATCGGTCTGTCACTGTTAGTTTGGTCATTGTATTTTTAACTTGTTTGTATGTAACCCTTTCTCATGTACAGCACCTTGGAATCAATAGAGCTCTATAAATAAATATTAATAATAATAATAATAATAATAATAATAAAATCTACCACAAGACGCTCGGCACCGCTATGGGGCCAAAGTAGTGTCCACATATGCAAATCTAATTTTATAAGTTTTTGAGTCCTTTTTGATATATTACACCCCTTTTCACAAATATATATTATTTTAAAAACTTTATATTGATGACCTACTAACTGTATGGGACAATACCAATAATAACCTTCATGAATTCCTATTATGGATTCCAACAAGTGAATGGGGTTAGGGTTTTCCCCTGTATATAGTAAGATTAGTATTTTATTGACCTTACTATCTTTGTTAAGAATGACCATTCATTGACTAAGTTTTTTGTTTTTTCTTTAAAAAAAAAGGCTGATTCCTATTGATATGTGCCTTATGATGGCACTCATTATTGTAAACGACTCCGAAATATCCCAGACAACTGATTTAAGAGAAACCGGAAATTAAGGATTTTTCATTCAAAGTCAAGACCTATATGATAGATTTTTTAAGAAAAAATACCTTAAATTATTCAAACAAGTGGTCACATAAAATAAGGACCTCAAATAGGAGGATCTCATTTTCCCTAAGGTTCTGTTCAATCTTTCAGACAATTTGAGATTAATTTAATTACCACCTATAGTCCAGATAATAAGAACATGTAAGATATTCTTCCTAACCTTTGGAACGTTCTACCAAAAGACTCAATTCTAAAGGAGATACTACCAAATCATCCAGGTATTACGGTACTTTCTGGAAAGCTGCATATCTGAGGAATATTATAGCCCCTAGTAGGATGAAATTTCACAATAATATTATAAAGAATTCCGCTGCAGAACTTGGCTTCTACAAATGTGGGAATGTTCAATGCCTTTGTTGTGAGTTAATTTTTTCACAACCATATTTCATATATCTCCAATACTGATAAAGTATCTTATGATATAAAGTCCAGAATGACCTGTCAATCACACTTTGTTATATACCTAATTGAATGTCCATGCGGTAAACCTTATGTAGTGTGGACTACCCAAGCGCCCCATTACCGTCAAAACTCCTACAGACACCATACCCACAAAGGTTTTTTTTTTGGACTGTCAAGGCATTATTCCCAGGCTCACAATAATATACCTAACCCGCTTCATATTACTCTTATTGAATATGAACCCCATTATGTTCATAACCGTATAGATGTCTTGAACAAAAAAGAAATAATCTGGATATACAAACTAAATACACTCAAACCAGGGCGGCTCAATGGAATCACAGACCTTTTTAATTAAACAGTAGTTTTCATATTTGCTTTTTAACTACCGTATATACTCGTGTATAAGCCGACCCGTGTATAAGCCGACCCCCCTACTTTTGCCCCCAAAACCTGGGAAAATCTATACTCGTGTATAAGCCGAGGGTGGACCCTAGCACAAGTATACAGCCCCCAGCAGTGTGGTATACACCAGTCCCAGAGGTAGATACAGCAGCCCCAGTGGTAGTATACACGCAGCCCCAGTAGTATATACAGCCCCAGTGGTATATACAGCCCCAGTGGTAGTATAGACGCAGCCCTAGTAGTATATACAGCCCCAGTGGTAGTATATACAGCCCCAGTGGTAGTATACAGGGCCCCAGCAGTATATACAGCCCCAGTGGTAGTATATACAGCCCCAGTGGTAGTATATACAGCCCCAGTGGTAGTATATACAGCCCCAGTGGTAGTATACAGGGCCCCAGAGGTATATACAGCCCCAGTGGTAGTATATAGCAGCCCCAGTGGTAGTGTATACAGCCCCAGTAGTAGTGTATAGCAGCCCCAGCAGTAGTATACAGTATCCCCAGTAATCCAGGCCCCCCCCAGCCAGACTCCGGTCACCTGTAAAGCAAACTATACTTATCAGTGTCCCGCTGTCCGCGCCCGCTCTCCGCTGCCGTCCGCGATCCTCCATCTTCATGCGACTTCTTCCTGTTTCCTGTGCTCATCGCAGGGAATGACGTCATTGCCTGCGACGAGCACAGAAACAGGAAGAAGACGCATGAAGATGGAGGATCGCGGATGTCGGCAGCGGCGGGCCCGGACAGCGGGACACTGATAAGTATAGTTTGCTTTACAGGTGACCGGAGCGACGCTGGGGGGGCCCTGCATTACTGGGGATGCAGGGGCTGCTGTATACCGATGTATACATCGGTATGTACCGATGTATACATCGGTATACAGCACTGACTCGCGTATAAGCCGAAGGGGGTACTTTTCAGCCCAATTTTTGGGCTGAAAAACTCGGCTTATACGCGAGTATATACGGTATTTAGTTCTATATATACAGGGTGGGCCATTTATATGGATGAACCTAAATAAAATGGGAATGGTTGGACATGTCAACTTCCTGTTTGTGGCACATTAGTATATGGGAGGGGGTAAAGTTTTCAGATGGGTGGTGATCATGGCGTTCATTTTGAAGTTGGCCCTTTTGGATCCAACTTTATTTTTTTCAATGGGAAGAGGGTCATGTAACACATCAAACATATTGAGAATTTTATAAGAAAAACAATGATGTGCTTGGTATTAACGTAACTTTATTCTTTCATGAGTTATTTACAAGTTTATGACCCTTATAAAATGTGTTCAAAGTGCTGCCCATTGTGTTGGATTGTCAATTCAACCCTCTTCTCCTACTCTGGACACACTGATAGCACAGGCTTCCAGTATCCGTTGTTTCAGATGCTGCACATCTCGTGTCTTCACACCATAGACAATTGCCTTCAGATGAGGGATGAGGAAAACGTTTTTGTGAATGGTGAAGTTACCAAACAAAACCACCGCTATTGGTCTGACACTAACACACAATGGATAGATCCCTCCAAGACTGCTGGAACGCAAAAATTGATGGTATGGTGTGATATATAGGGTACAAAGATAGTGGGGCCATTCTTCATCAGTGGAAACCTCAATGCCCCTGGATATCTGAAATTGCTACTGATACATGGGTGGTACGGGTATGGTGGCTCAGTGGTTAGCACTTTTGCCTTGCAGTACTTGGGGTCTTGGATTCAAATCCCATGAAGGGCAACATCTGCAAGTAGTTTGTATGTTCTCCCTGTGTTTGTGTTAGTTTCCTCCAGGCACCCCAGTTTACTTCCACATATCAAAGACATACTGAAAGGATGTTTAGATTGTAACAGTGTTGCAAATGTATGTAAAGTGATATGGAATTAATAGTGCTGTGTAATGTAATGTTTTAATGTAAATGAATAAATATTATTATTATTGCCGGCTGTACCATCACTATGTAGACTTGACTAATCTCCTTTGCACCCCCATTCCTCTGGTAGCTCTATCTATTATTCCAAGTGCTTCTATATCGTTCACCATACATTTTTACCGTGGTATATGGGTTCAATTCTCCAATCATACAAATGATAAAAACACTTTTTCTTTTATTTTTAAACCCACATTATTTATTGATCATAACCCATACCCAGTAGGGATATCACCATTGATATTTATAATTTATCATAGGAGTTTTGCAGCCATTTATTTTAATTTTTTTAGATAAGATCAGCTGACTGTGTCTGTTCTATTGTCCTCCTTCTTCAATTGAAGCCCATTCTAGGTGTTTATATGAACCCTCTTGCTTTGTTACTGTGACATTTGTGATTTTATGTCCTTAGAAAGGAGAAAGTCTTCTCGGAAACGTGTCAACAATAAAAATCACCCATTCTATAGAACTTGAATTTACATTTTCCATGAGGGGGCACGGCGTTACCCCATCTTCATCTCCTTGTGGATCCGCTGTTGAAGTGTGCACGAGAGTTATAACCCCATAAAGTGACACTGGCCAGAATTGCAAAAAATCAGCCTGGTCAGGAAGGTGAAAACAGGTTGGGTGGTGAAGGGGTCAAACACAAAAGTGATATATTTCTAAGTACTATTTATCATCATTGCAACAATTAAAGGGGTCTAACCACAGCCATACCCATGCCACCCACTCTCGCTGTGCCGGTGATATCAGAGCTGCAGGGGGGCACATTGAGTATGGGGGTCCCATTCAACATTTTTCTGTGGGTTTCTTGCTCTGCTAGTTACAACCCTGAAAAATTGGCCTGCAAAAAAACACTTTATTTGTTTTTTCTTCAACTTACCATCTTTTGATGTACATCCTCATCATAAATCAATGCAGGGTGAATGAGCCCACTTTATACATGGCAGATGTCTACATCTAACTGTTATAGCAGTGGTTAGAGCTCCTATCACTGCTGTAAACCATGTAAATGCTGCTGTCAGTCAATTACAGTGGCATTTAACTTGCACATTTGCAGATGTGCACAAGCATTGTCTCCCATCAACACACCATGATGCAATCACAAAATGCCCATGAACTACCATTGGGGTCTTCTAAAAGCCTACATGGCCGCCATCTACCGTAATTTCTTCTATGAAGTTCAAACATTGACTCAATATCCCTAACCAACTTCATTAGAATTCTGTATTTTGCATCCTGCCATCAGTTGTGCTCTCCAAAACAATGTTTATAAAAAAAAGGAATAGTTTGCCTCTTTTTACCTCTTCAGGGCTGTATTGGGCATTTCAGGGCTCCGTGGGGGCCGTACCATTATATCCATGACGCCTGGTTCTTCTTTATGCTGCAAAGAGTTTTTAATGATATTGTCTGTATATTTGGAGTCATTGAACTATTTGTACTTCTCCTTCTTCATCTTTTGAGATGTTATTTTAAACATTATGATATTGTGAAATGTTGGGACAGTAGAAACAGAGCTGGATTAGTAAAAGTAAATATATGGCAAATGTTGTTATTTTAGAAAATTAGACCAAATGGATACTTTTTTTTATATCTCTGGACATCTGTTACAGAGTACGACATGCATTTTACTGTGTGAACTAAGTATATCAAATTGAAAGCCTACAGGAAAATGCATACAACACAGATGGCAAAACAATTGAATTAAAAGATTAAAGCTAAAAACCCAAACACAGGAATGAAAAGTCCCAGAGGTGGATTAAAGGTAACATGTGACCTGGGCTTTTAAGAAAGTGCTGTGCCCTTCTTACTAAGAAACTGGCCAATGTGTGGGTGTTGTGTGTGTGTGTGATGTATGTGTGTGTTGTAGGTATGTGTGTAGGTGTTGCATGTATGTGTATTCTATGTGTGTGGGTAATGTATGTGTGTAGGTGTTGTATGTGTGTGTGTTGTATGTATGTGTTATGTGTGTGGGAGATGTATGTGTGTAGGTGTTGTATGTGTGTGTTATATGTGTGTGGGTGATGTATATGTGTGTAGGTGTTGTATGTGTGTAGGTAATGTACGTGTGAGTGATGTGTATGTGTGTAGGTGTTGTATGTGTGTGTTATATATGTGTGGGTGATGTATATGTGTGTAGGTGTTGTATGTGTGTAGGTAATGTACGTGTGAGTGATGTGTATGTGTGTAGGTGTTGTCTGTGTGTTATATGTGTGTGTGTAGGTGTTGCGTGTGTGTGTTGTATGTGTGTAGGTAATGTATGTGTGAGTGATGTGTATGTGTGTAGGTGTTGTCTGTGTGTTATATGTGTGTGTGTAGGTGTTGCGTGTGTGTGTTGTATGTGTGTGGGTAATGTATGTGTGTAGGTGTATGTATGTGTTATGTATGTGGGTGATGTATGTGTGTAGGTGTGTGTGTTGTATGTATGTGTTATATGTGTGTGGGTGATATATGTGTGTGGGTGTTGTATGTGTGGCGCCCCTGTGGATTGGTTGCCACAAAGTGGTATAGCAGCTGGGACCGCTTATAATTAAGAGGTAATTTACACCTCAAAACGCGTAAGCCAGTGCTCGGTCACCCCACCATATGCCTGAATTGCTTTTCCTAGTTTCCCTGTGATTTTAAAATTGTGGAATAAAGATTTTGGAATCAACCAGCTGGTGCTGGAACCTCTCCTTAACATGTGTGCTTGTGATGTATGTGTGTGGGTAATGTATGTGTGTAGGTGTTGTATGTGAGTGTTGTATGTATGTGTTATGTGTCTGGGTGATATACGTGTGTGTGGGTGATGTATATGTGTTGTATGTGTGGCGCCCCTGCGGATTGGTCGCCTCAAAGTGGTACAGCAGCTGGGACTGGTAAGTTGGTCACTGCTCACAAACACCCAACACAACCCCCAATCCCTAGTCCTTTTTACTTCATGTCAGGCAATGGATAGCTGAAGGGACTAAGTGGAGGGTGGAGAGTGAGAAAAAGCCCGGGAAGGGGTGGAGGAAGTGGAGTAAAACCAGGAACATTAAGTTAGGAGAGCTCAGATAAGTGGAAAGTTCAGGTTCGAGTTCCTGGTGAGCTATAATGGGAGAAAGAACAGAACTCCTAAGCTGATATGCCCCAGCCTAGCAGACTGTAACACCAGAGAGGAACAACCCGGACCCAGCGGCCTGTGCCACCGCATGGCTAGTCCGGGTCCCAGGCTGTGTACCGAGGGAAGAGTGAAGAGGTCTAAGGTGTCTCTGAGCCTGCGGGGCACCAAGGGACTGGACCGGAATCAGGGTGCCGGCCCTGTTGAAGTAGTAGGACGCTGCATGCCCCAGCCATAAATTAACCGATAGGGTGAAGGGTCTTTATGCCCAGAACCTAAACCCCAGCACAACGAAGGGAAGGCCATAGAACAAGGGTTAGGGATTCCGGAGAAGGGTGCCCAGGAAAAACACGTGATTGCTGGACCGTAGTCAGTGCACAGGACTGAGAACAGAGGCCCAAGAGGAACCAGAAAGGGGGTGCAACTGACGAGCCATCCCAGCTGCTAGTTTGTGACCGGAGCCGCTTGAGAACCTGTGGTACAGCGTGAACTTCTTGTACTGTGTGACTTGTGGAGCTTCAGTAAAGACCTGGTAAAAGCTCAGGACTTTGTGTGACTTTTACTTGCGTACCCGAGACGGGATTGAGCAAGATGGAGTCTTGGCAGCTGGAGGTTGCCTGGGAATCTTGACAGTGTTCTTCTCCTTTCCTTTTGCACCATCAACACGGCAGTCCTGAGGAATAGCCCTACCCCTGGAGGGTGCATCACACTGGCTGCAACCCCCATCATCCCCAGGAGACCCGACTACAGCGGTGGCTACATTTGGCCCTGTTAGGTCCCCTGGCTCACCAAGGAGAGTTCGGTACCATGGCCAGGTGGGTCCACTCCAGGGCACCTTCCCCCGAAAGCGTGACAGAACAATCAGGCCATAGATCCCACTGGTACCTCGTTCTCAACGCAAAAGGAGCTGGCTTATCTTCGGGAAAGTTAGAACCGTATAGCGGCTTGCCTTTAGTCCATGGATACCCGGTTAGCCTCCCTTCAGACCTCCGACCCAGCGTCCGACACTCAGCTTGCAAGCCTACAGCAGGAGCTGCCAGCACAATGAGACATGCAGTCTCGCATGCTGTCTTACTTGTCCTCCGTGGATGATCGTCTGGACTCCGTGCAGTCTGCAACAACTGCCTCGGCTCAGGCCGCATCCTATGATCGGTCCCTGGGTGGTATCCCAAACCCTCCGCCTCACCTTGGGAGACCACCTAGATACAGCGGTGACCCCAAGATGTGCCGCAGCTTCCTCAACCAGTGTCGCCTACACTTTGAACTTCTGCCACAGCTGTATCCCACCGATCGGGCCAGAGTGGCCTTTGTGGTGTCCCACCTGGAGGGTGAGGCTTTGGCGTGCGCTAACCCTCTATGGGAGCATGATGACCCTGCGGTCTCCCACTTGTCGACCTTTCTGGAGACATTCTGGAGGGTTTTCGATGAACCCGGTCGGGTCGCATCTGTTACAGAGTCACTCTTCAACCCCTGTCAAGGAACACTCACCATTGGGCAGTATGCCATTCACTTCTGCATCCTCTCCTCCAAGTTGAGATGGAATAATGAAGCGCTGACTGGAGCTTTCTGGCTTGGCGGGTCGGGATATCCCAGCCGAGCTGGAGGACTTGATCTCACTTACCACTCGCATCAACTTGAATTTCCAGGAGTGCTTCCGTGAAACCACCAGGGAAAGGAGATCCATCCGGTAGCTTCCCTCTGAACGCAGTCAGCCCTGTACACAGGTGGTGTCTGCCGCCGCCTCCAAGTCTGCCCTCCACTTCTCTGCGCTGTCAATCACGCTGGCCGCACAAAGCGGCCTTACGTAAGGTCAGTGGCAAAGTCCGCCCCGCTTTATCATTTATTCAAACAGCAGGACGTGAATCTGGTGCCAGATTCCCGCCCTGTTTGAATAAAGGATAAAGCTGACGTCACGCAAATCCGCTCTGTGCGGCCAGCATGATTAATAGCGCAGAGAAGCGGAGGGCACAGCAGGAGGCAGCAGAGACATAGAGGGGGAGGAAGAAACACTGAGGAGGCTGGAGGACAGTGCCAGTGCCGAGGAGCTGGTAATAAGATCCCACCCATTAGACTGCATTTACTTTGCCATGCGGCAGGGGGGTGACAGGTCCTCTTTAAGTAGTCATGCGATCCTTCAGCTGTTGTTGGTGATAGCTCATTCTTACCTTGACCAGCCTGGAGATTGGATGTGTTTGAAGCACTGCTGTGGAAGATCAGCTGACCTGGTGCCGTTTCCCCTGCTGCTGTCAGGAAAAAAGCAGCAGCTTCAAATAGTTTACCTTTTGTGTTTTTCCTATTCCTTTGGGTAGGAAGAGGGGGTTTTATTCAAGAATTTCTTAAGAAATAGGGTAACGCTGGCGGCACAGACCTCGCCACCTTTAGGCATACATCTGGGATAAGGGACAGCACCGGGTCTCAGCAGTTAAGGGACAGAGCAGGTGTCCCTTTCCCTGGAATTGGTATTTAATCCAGTGACTCCCCATGACACTAATAATGATAATTCTATCAGAAAATATCAATCAGAAAATTGATATTTTGTTTTAAAAAATCTAATTTTTTTTATTAAATTTCTGATTGATTACTTCTGTGTGGCTTAAAAACTAAAATAGTTTTCCTAATACATTGAATAGATCCAAAGGAGATTCACTCACTATTCAGTCCAGGGTGGGAGATTGCAGAGATTGCAGATTGTTTGTTAAGCAGTGCACGGACTCCTGAGCCGCCTCCTAGTTGAAAGAAGTAAATTAGAGGCTGAAAGTTAAAAGTATTGTAGCATTTTAAATTAACGGCAGTTGCGGGCTGCTATAAGAAGAATCTGGCTGGACACCGGACTGGAGGGCATATTTGGCCCTCCAGTTCTGTTTCCAGATCAGGTCCAGGGCTGTCCGATTCACATCGAACAGCCCCGGACGTGATGCTGCCATGGTGTGAACTCGGCCTTAGGCCCAAACCAGCCTTAGGGGTAGGGTTCTTTTTCGAATTAGGTTCCCTATTAGGTTTATTAACCTTTGCTAAACTGATCATTTTTAAAAGGAAGCATTATCTTAGGCCCTTTCAATAAGGCCTAGTTCACATCTATGCTGCCTGTGTGCTTGCCTGCTCAGCCTGCCCTGCACTAGCGCAAATGCAAGCCAGGCGCACCTGGAAACGTGAATTGTGACATTTCTGGGTGCGTCCTGAGAAGCGCATGCATGGTGACGTCGGCTTATTCTCACTCGGGCTTCCAGGATTTCGTCTCTTGCGCAGGTAATGGTGACACCGAGCGCAGGCGAGCGCAAGAGCAGTGCATCCATGCACCTATGCGCTTGCCTGCACTTGCATCTAAATGCACCTGCACTTGCATTTGCGCTAGCGCAGGGCAGGCAAGCGCAGAGGCAGCATAGATGTGAACTAGGCCTTATTGTCCCTTCCAGAAATGTCTAAAAAGACCCAATAGGATCATTTGAGACATGTGCTATTGTGAGCAAAGTCAGATGTGTGTTCTGCAATTCTTTTTCAGGGAACGAGTAGTGCAACTGATATATGACAGTGTTCACATGAGGCTAAATAGCAAGCATATGTATTGTTGAAAATAAAATATATTTCCTGACGGAGTAACTGACAAAAGCTTACACCTGATAACGCCACATTTGTAAGGCAGAAGGAACAAGTCTGAGCGGTAAGGATGGGCGCCAGGAGGTAGCATTTAAGGAAGAGCAAATTCTTTGGAGCAAATCTTCTTTATTTATACTGTACTTTGGCATCACAATGTGATTCAGTAGTGTACTGCCTCATCAGGTGAATCAAGGCAGGAAACTGCTGAAATGCATTATAATACATAAGTATGAATAAAGAAGATTTGCTCCAAAGAATTTGCTGTTCCTTATCTGCTATCTCCTGGCGCCCGACCTATCTGCTATCACTTGTTACTTCTTTTCCTCCTGGAAGTGCGAGGCAGACGATCTAGCAGTTCATGTTACCGTGTAGGGCCTGCATTGAGGACCTGCGGTATTGTCACCAGATATGTGACCCGCTGATCTCCGGCCTCCAGAGCAGGAACAGTTCCGTGGTACGCATTAGACACCTGAGGCATTCATTCGCGGTTGTGCAGAGTTGCACACCTCACTAAGGTTAGTTCTTTAAAATAGCTTTAGGGCCCGGCCACACTGGTGTGAAAATCAGATGAATGCAAAGCGTGATTTTATCGCATTGCACTCGAACCCATGTTAGCTAATAGTGTACACAGACTAGCATGTGTTTATACGCTTTTTTCTTATTCAGATTCTGTATGAGAAAAAAGTTGCAACATGCTGCAACAGGATGCAATACCATTGCGAGAGTCGCCAATGCAGTGTCTATGGGTCTGACAAAAAATCGGACCACACATGGACAGCACACAGACCATTCTAGTGGCATCCTATTTTTTCACTGATACATTATCATTCTGTGGCTCAGACAACTGTAAAATGTTCCTGTAAATGATTATACAGTAAATAGCTGCTGAGAAAAAAAAGGGATTGCACACGGATGCCACACGGATCAAAAAACGGATGTCACTCGTCCAGCTCTCCTGGAAGAGAATAGGACTATGTGTTTTCACGGCAGTGGGCCGTGTCCTTATTCCTCCACTTTTTTTGCTTCTTCTAAGAGAGCACACCTGATCATTAAATTTAATGCACAAGGAAATGTAGGCATGAATGATGGAAATGATCTGCCTGTGTTTTTGACTTAAGCTGATGAGATGTTCTGTACAAAGTGATTGTAAATTTGTATATGTATTTTTAATCACAACTGTTTTCAATTTTCTATCTTGTAATGACGTAGTATCTCCTAGTGGTATTTAGGAGATGGAATCACCAAGGTTCAGTTAGAGGATCTGTAGAAGTGTCGAACTGACATGAAACAGCTGTCATCCTGATACTATGCTGCGTTTGTCCACCTGCCACTGCATGTCATTTTAAGAAGATGAAATAAAGAGGATTTTATGAGGCAAGATCTGGTGAGTGCCATTTTTCTTTATATCTTCAAATCTGCACCAAGTGTTAACACGCTGCAGATTTATTTCTGCACAAATTCTGCAGGACAAAATAAGCAATATGTGCACAACACTTTAGGAGTCTCATTTTTTGGTTTCAGGAAAGGTATGCAAGTTTGAACAAAATCTGCATCAAATCTGCATCAAAAAATGCATCAAATCTGCACCAACAACACACGTCAAATCTGCAGTGTGCACACATAGCCTTAGGCTGCCTTCACACTTGCGTTTGTGTCTGCATGTGGAGGGCATGCAGACGCAAATGCAGGCAAACGCAGCCCATACTAATGTGAACGCAGCGGAGAATCTCTGCATGCGTTCACATTAGTATAGTGCCCAGGCAGCCAATCAGCTGTCTCTGCTGGCGGCCGGGAGGAGGAGATCAGCGGAAGAGATCTCCTCCTCCCGGCACAGCTGATCTCCCTCCGGTGTCAGCGCGGGAGATTAGAAGATACAGCTGATCTGATAGCTGTACACCGAATAGGGTGATATCAGTACAGGAGATATGAAACAGCTGATAGCTGCATCAAATCTCCCGCGCCGACATCAGCTATTCGGTGTTAGCACGGGAGATTTAAACAGCTGTCAGATCAGCTGTTTCTCCCTGCTGACACCGGTGGGAGATCAGCTGTGGCTCTGCATGATCTCCCGGTGGCCGCCACTGATCACCAGCGTCCACCGGGAGATATTTCAATGAGATCTGCAGCGTTCTCCTGCGCTATCATGCAGAGGACACTGCGGATCCATTGAGATCCATGCATTGTTTGTGCGGTTACGGGCTCTTGCAGATAAAACAAGCGCCGCAAACACACAAAAAAAATGCTGCATGCTGCGTTTGGAGTGCGGTCGGAGGGCGCATAAATTATGCGCATCCGAACGCAAATGCGGCCAAACGCAGCCATACGCAGGCACATGCGTTCCCATGTTAAACATAGGAATGCATGTGCGCAAGCGTATGGCTGCGTTTGGTGCATTGAGCTCCAAACACAAGTGTGAAGGCAGCCTTAGGGTAGGGTCACATTGGAAACCTAAATTGCATTCACCGCATCCGGATCCGGATGCGGTGAACGCAATGCCGGTCGCACACAGTTTTTTTCAAAACTGTGTGCTGAATACCGCACTGCGGTCACCGGATGGCTCAGGATGTGTAATCCTGAGCCATCCGGTAACTGCATAGCTTGCAGTTCCCGATCTGGCAAGTTAATAAAGAGTTAAAATAGCTGACCTAAATGACTTTTTGAGGTCTGTAGGGGGGCTTAGACCCCCCTACAGACCGGCCGGCGACTTCTACAGTGTTCTTCTACAATTTCTCAATGGTCACAGGCTCTTCGGAGCCCGTGCATGTAAACCAAAGGGGCCCCCCCGTATCACTATACTGGGGTGCATAGACCCCTGTATTACAAATAAGCTGTATTGATGTCTAGTAAGGGTTAAATGTGTACATTTGCATTGTAAGTATATACTTACAACATTCTTTCGTAGGCAGAGTGTAGGAAATCCATGGGCGGGGCTGTGTGCAGCAGCCTCCGCCCGCTCCTTCTTGATGCCCGCCCCCTCTGGCCGTAATCCAGTCTTGTGAGGGCGGGGACGTCGTTAAAGGGGCGTGGCTAACTATGTGCCGCGGTTAGCCACGCCCCTTTAACGACGTCCCCGCCCTCACAAGACTGGATTACGGCCAGAGGGGGCGGGCATCAAGAAGGAGCGGGCGGAGGCTGCTGCACACAGCCCCACCCATGGATTTCCTACACTCTGCCTACGAAAGAATGTTGTAAGTATATACTTACAATGCAAATGTACACATTTAACCCTTACTAGACATCAATACAGCTTATTTGTAATACAGGGGTCTATGCACCCCAGTATAGTGATACGGGGGGGCCCCTTTGGTTTACATGCACGGGCTCCGAAGAGCCTGTGACCATTGAGAAATTGTAGAAGAACACTGTAGAAGTCGCCGGCCGGTCTGTAGGGGGGTCTAAGCCCCCCTACAGACCTCAAAAAGTCATTTAGGTCAGCTATTTTAACTCTTTATTAACTTGCCAGATCGGGAACTGCAAGCTATGCAGTTACCAGATGGCTCAGGATTACACATCCTGAGCCATCCGGTGACCGCAGTGCGGTCCCGGTAAACGCTGCGAAAACTGCTGCCTGCATGATTTTAAACGCAGGCAGCAGTGCCGGATCCGGCCACCGGATGGCTTGTGAAGCCATCCGGTGTTTTGCATAGGCTTCTATCAGGAGCCTTTCCTGGTCCGGTTTTGAGCTTTTTTAAAGCTCAAAACCGGATCAGGATTTTAAACAAAAAACGCCGATGTGACCCTAGCCTTAGAAAGTATTTTGGTAAAGATTTGCTCTTGATGGAAAAAGAGAAGATATTTTTGTAAAATGTAGAAAATATTCATATTGTCTATACTGTAGGGTATAGGAAACACTATTGGTCAACAGGGGGTCATAAGAATATTTATTTACATCTGATAGATAGTAATCATGTGGTTTGGCCTACATCGCCATCTTAGATTTATGTATTTTTGTTTGAACCACTTTTATGAACTTTTCTATTGATACTGGAAAATTAGCAGAAATACCAGCACTTATTTAGCTTGCCATTCGATCAATGAGGTTGTTATTGGATATTTGACAAATTTTCTTGGGTAACTCATCAAGATCAGCTGCTGGCAGCTCCCTTTGCAATTGTCGACCAATGATGTCTCAGATGTGTTTGATGGGTGATAATTCCAGAGAAACTGCAGGCCACTTCTCCAAAGTGTTCCAGGAGCCATTTTGCAACAGAACATCAGGCTGCATGTTACTCATGCTACTGAGAGCAGCCTGAGTGGCCTAAATGTGCTACCATTGTCTGCAGCATCTCCTGACTTGTCTTCAATTGAGTACATCTGGGACGTCATTGGTCGTCAATTGCAAATGGAGCTGCCAGCCGCAAATCTTAAAAATATAATAATAATATTTATTCACCTATTAATTAATTGAAAGGTTGAAGACTGTATATAGATGTATGTGCACACAGTATATTTCCTGACCCTTCCATTACTTGTGGCCAAAGATTTATCTGCATCGCTATGCAAGAAAGCAACAATACGAGAACAAAGATGGTGGTGCCAACCAACAAAAGTAGGTGGGGGGGTCTATCTGCAAACAGATACTTTAATAAAATAAAAGTGTCTTTATGACATGAAGTATGCTTTCAACCACATTTTTCAAGCCTCACAATACAATGGAAATACACAGAGTGCTCCTCGATTCCTGCCATCCAAAGACATTGAAATATCGGATCACAAAGACACTTTTATTCTCCTAGATGTTACAACTAGACATTTTTTTCCTGCCAGTGAGATGCATAAAAGCAACTGTTCAGTAAAGAGCTTCTATCAGATCTGATATGGTGTCATTAACGCTGTTTTAATTTATGCCGCCGCCGCCTAGGTTAAAATTAGACCGTAGGAAAATAAGCATCCTTGGTGGGAAGCGGCTTTCAAATTAAAATGAGTCTCTGGATGTTATTCAGCTTGATGAAAAGACCTCGGCTAATTTCCTCCTGACCGCTGCTCACCGCGAAAAAATGAAGAGGAGCACAGGGCTCGGAGCACTTGGGACACAAAATATTTATAGCTCTTTAATCCCTGGAATAGATAGAATGATATTAAATATGGATTACCTTTGACTGAGCTTCAGATAAAACAGCAGCAATGAGAAAGCACAATCTCTACAATGAGGTAGACCTGGAACTGTGGAAAGAATCTTACAATTAGACGGGTGACACCCATCAACACCACCAACACTTGCACCGATGTTTCCTAGATATTTTTATTAGCTGGTATATAATAATGTGACCATAACTAACCTGCTTCCAGTTATCTCCAGGAAGGTGTCATTCGCACAGTGCATTTCCATCCAGTAACTATTCCACATTTAGAAGCTTTTAGATACTTTGATTTTATTACTTTCCGCTATAGTCATTTGTATCTTATTACATTTTTTAAAAATGTGAAGCTGTCCAGCTATCACATATTATTTGGTATCTTAGTGTCCAATACCTTTAACCCCTTCCCCCCATGGCCGGTTTTGACCCTAATGACCAGAACATTATTTCCAATTCTGACCAGTGTCACTTTATGAGGTTATACGGTGAAGAGAAGGAGACAGGAGGAGGCGCTCCTAGTGAGAACCCGGTGGTATAGTAGAGGGTTGTTCAGGTTATATACACTGACCTTGTCGGGTTATGCACCTGGCATAACCCAGTGGCTGTGGCTTCTGGTGCTTCTCACGCACTGCACGTCGAATCCGGGCTACCAGGATTCGGAGGGAGGACTGGTCACGTGAGTACTTGACACTTACATCAGGGCAGCTGGGCACCAGTGAGTCCACACAGAGCTTTCCTCTCCCTTCTCTCAGGGGCACCCCCATCCTCCCTCCACTACCCCTGAAACCGCCTGTGTTTATGGAATAAACAATAAAGAAACACTGCTGAAACCTGCCCAGTGAGTTGCTGCCATTCTCTGGATGAATTTTCTGGTCACGTGAGTAGTTACATAGCTGTGACATCACCACAGGTCCTTCGGTCTCCGCCGCCGGCAGGTCAAGTTAGTGGGTTGGCGTCTAACTGCGCCCACAATCTGTGCAGCTGCCCACCACTCGCCAAGGGGCGTGATTGCACAACAGAAGGAGAGAAAAGTAGCGGTTATAGGGGCGCTCAGAACTTTATGAGGTTATAACTCTTGAACACTTCAACGGATCCCAGTGATTCTGAGATTGTTGTTTAATAACATATTGTACTTCATGATAGTAGTAAATTTTGGATGATAATTTTTGCGTTAATTTGTGAAAAAAATGGAAGTTTGGCAAAAAATGTAGAGCATTTTGCAGTTTACATATTTTGATTTTTTTATACCGTTAAACCACAGAGTAATATCACACAAGACAGTTAATAAATAACATTTCCCACATGTCTACTTTACGTCATCACAATATTGGAAACAAATCTTTTTATTTATTAGGATGTAAGAAGGCTTGAAGTTTTATCAGCAATTTCTCAACTTTCCAACAAAATTTACAAAGCCACTTTTCAGGGACCACATAACGTTTGAAGTGACTTTGAGGGGCGAACATTACAGAAAACACTCAAAAGTGACACCATTCTAAAAACTGCAAACCTCAAACTACTCAAAACCACATTCAAGAAGTTTATTAACCCTTCAGGTGCTTCACAGGAGCTAAAGCAATGTGGAAGGAAAAAATGAAAATTTTACTTTTTCCAACAAAAATGTTACTTTAGCCTCAAATATTGAAGTTTCAAAAGGGTAACAGCAGAAAATAGGCCTGAAAATTTGTTCTCTCAAGTATACCGATATTCCAAATGTGGTTGAAAATCACTGTTAGGGCGCATGGCAGGGCTCAGAAGGGATGGAGCGTCATTTGGCTTTTTTAATAGAAAATTAGCTTGAACCATTAGCAAACATCATGGCTTGATGTTCTTAAACAGTGGAAATCCCCCTATTTTGGAAACTAGACCTCCAAAGGAATTCATCCAGATGTGTGGTGAGAACATTGAACCCCCAGGTGCTTCACAGAGTTTTATAACATTGAGCAGTGAAAATAAAAAAAATACTTTGTTTCCACAAAAATGTTAGTTTAGGCTCAATTTTTCTCTTCTTACAGGGGATATAAAATAAAATGGACCCAAAAGTTTGTTCCACAATTTGTCCTAAGTATGCTGGTATTCCATATGCGGCAGAATACCACTGTTTGTGTGCATCGCAGGGCTCAGAAAGGAGTGAGCGCCATTTGACCTTTTTAATGGAAAATTGGCTGGAATCATTAATGGGCACTATGCCGGGCTTGGAGAGCTCCTAATGTGCCTAAACAGTGGAAATCCCCTACAAATCACCCTAGTTGGAAACTAGATTACTCACAGAATTTATCTAGATGGATAGTGAGCACTTTGAACCCCAGGTGCTTGACAGAATTTTAAAATGTGGAGCTGTGAAAATCCACAAAAATATTCTATTAGGTTTAAATTTTTCATTTTCACAACGGTAACAGGATAAAATGGAAACAAAATATATAGGTTGATTTGTCTTAAGTATGATGATACCCCAAATGTGGCAGAATAACACTGTCTGGGCTCACAGCAGTACGTGGAAGGGAAGGAGTGACGTTTTGGAGGCCAGATTTTGATGGACTGGTTTGTTAGTGTTAGGTTATGTTTGGTTCATTTAACCTAAACAATAGAATTCCACCACAAGTGATCCCATTCTGGAAACTAGACCCCCCAAGGAATTTATCTAGATGTATAGCAAGCGCCTTGAACCCACAGGTGCATCACAAAATTTTACAATGTAGAAATGTGAAAATGAAAACAATTAGATTTTTCCCCTGCCTCCTCCCCAATACTACCTTTCATGGTAATGGATAGTTTATTCTGGATCTGGCACTACTAGGATTCCAGAGGTTCCGGAGATCTATTTGACCTTGAAACTCTTTCCTCTTGCAGGCACACAGCTCTCTTATAGCCCCTTAGCCTGCCCCACTATCTGACCTATTTCAGGTTTACCTTTGACCAGATTGACTGTAACATTTGGGATATTTAGACTGAATACTAAGGCTACGTTCACACATCGCGTATTTTGTCGCGTATTTTTACGCATGCAGTTTTCTAAAGAAATACGCGCTTTTTTTACGCGCGTAAAAAAACGCATGTACGTTCACGCACATGCGTTTTTTGATGCGTTTTTTTACGGACGCGTCTTTTTCTGCATGTGTACTGCAAACACATAGAAATAAAGTGTGTTAAAAAAAAAAAGAAAAAAAAAACCTTGTGATGTCATTTCCTTTCTTTTCCATTATTACATTCTCCATTGAAAAGTGTACTGGAGAATGGACAATCTACATGCTGCATTTTCTATGTCCAGCAAGGGTAACCCAAGCAGCTGGGGGCTGGAATCCTCAGCGTGGTGAGGCCCAACCGTTCTGGGCCCCCCACGCTAAGGACCGCAGCCAACAGCCGCCCCAGGAGTGGCGCCTCAATGAGAGATGCCAAATCTGGCAGGTACCTCGCTCTTCCAGCTGCCCTGGGCGGTGGCAGTCTGGGTAATAACGGGGTTGGTGACACCTTTTTTGACAGCTGCCACCAAGCCCCTATTGGTAATGTCAGCCGTCAGTGTGACAGCCAGCTATTAGCAATAGGGAAATTGAGATTGGAAACAAAAAAAAAAAAACACTTTGTAAAAATAATCTTTATTATTAAAAAAAACTAGAAATAGGCCCGATGCTATTGCATCGGGAGTGCGGTGAAATGAATAGGTGCCGTAGAAATAGCCGCTGAATAGCACAGTCCTCTCTCCAGAAACTACACTGTTGTTGCAAGATTTATGTGGAGTATATGGTGGCTCAGTGGTAATCACTGTACAGTGGCTCAGTGGTTAGCACTGTATGGTGGCTCAGTGGTTAGCACTGTATATGGTGGCTCAGTGGTAATCACTGTACAGTGGCTCAGTGGTTAGCACTGTATGGTGGCTCAGTGGTTAGCACTGTATGGTGGCTCAGTGGTTAGCACTGTATATGGTGGCTCAGTGGTTAGCACTGTATATGGTGGCTCAGTGGTTAGCACTGTATGGTGGCTCAGTGGTTAGCACTGTATGGTGGCTCAGTGGTTAGCACTGTATATGGTGGCTCAGTGGTTAGCACTGTATATGGTGGCTCAGTGGTTAGCACTGTATGGTGGCTCAGTGGTTAGCACTGTATATGGTGGCTCAGTGGTTAGCACTGTATATGGTGGCTCAGTGGTTAGCACTGTATATGGTGGCTCAGTGGTTAGTACTGTACAGTGGCCTCCTCTCCTCCCTGGCCTCCCTTTTCTGTCGTCCCTGGCCTCCCTGGTCTCGTCTCCTCCATGTCCTCCTCTCCTCCTTAGCCTCCCTTTGTGGGGGAGCTCCAATGTGGAGATACACAGGGACCCTCGAAACATGGTGTCCGCTATCAATTTGAGCTCATTTTCCATTCAAATTGTTAGCGGACACCATGTCGCGTTTGGAGAACCTGTGTACCACCAGCACAAGGGCAACTGGAAGAGTTGGGTTGCAGCACCAGAAAATGCCGCCTCTAATGAATGCGCTATTTTCTTGGGTCGCTGTGGGTTGCAATTTGCAGCGTGGGGGACCCACAACATTTGGGTCTTCCACGCTGAGGATTCCAGTCAGCCAGCTGCCAAGTTGTACCTGGCTGGCTACCAAAAATACAACGAAGGACTTTTTTTTTTATTTCTAGAACTAATTCTAGAAAAAAAAATGACGTAGGGCTCCGCCATATTTTTGGTCCAGCCAGGTACAACTTGGCAGCTACAGACTGCCAGCAACCCCCAGCTGCCTTGTTGTACCTGGCTGCAACAAAAAATACAGCGAAGCCCCTTTTTTTTTTATTTCTAGAACAAATTCAAGAAAAAAAAATGACGTAGGGCTCCGCCATATTTTTGGTCCAGCCAGGTACAACTTGGCAGCTACAGACTGCCAGCAACCCCCAGCTGCCTCGTTGTACCTGGCTGCAACCAAAAATACAGCGAAGCCCCTTTTTTTTTTTATTTCTAGAACTAATTCTAGAAAAAAAAATGACGTAGGGCTCCGCCATATTTTTGGTCCAGCCAGGTACAACTTGGCAGCTGGGGGCTGGAATCCTCAGCATGGAAAGGCCCAAGCGTTCTGGGCCCCCCATGCTGCGAATTGCAGCCCGCAGCCACCCCAGAAAATGGCGCATTCATTGAAGCGCCATTTTCTGGCGCTGTACCCATGCTCTTCCAGTTGCCCTGGTGCCAGTGGCAAACTGGGTAATAAAGGGGTTAATGCCAGCTTTTTATTGGCAGCTGGCACTAAGCCCGAGATTCATAATATTGGGCCAATGTTAGACCCGCCATTAGGAATCTCTGGTAAGTAGTCAATAAATACACACAGAGAAAAATATTTTTATTTTGAAAAAAAAACACAAACAAAATTCAGACTCCATCTTTATTATAAAGATCCGACGTAGTCCATAACGAAGGTCCCACGACGCTCGATCACCTCCGACATAGTCCACAACGAAGGTCCCACGACGCTCGATCACCTCCGACATAGTCCACAACGAAGGTCCCACGACGCTCGATCGCCTCCGACGTAGTCCACAACGAATGTCCCACGACGCTTGATCGCCTCTGCTCAATCCAGAGACTACAGAAAGGGATCAAGTGTCCTCTTCCTACAGTCTCTGGGATCACAGATATGGTGCACTGTATGACAATGATCTGTCATACAGTGAACCATGACTATGATCCCAGAGACTACAAAAAGAGGACACTTGATCCCTTGTTGCACCCATCCATCCACCCATGCACCCATCATCCACGCATGCACACATTCACGCATGCACATCCACATACGCATCCACGCACGCACATCCACACACGCACGCACATCCACGCACGCTGACATCCACTGACATCCACACACGCTGACATCCACGCACGCACATCCACTGACATCCACGCACGCACACATCCACACACTCAACCACGAACGCACACATCCACGCACGCACATCCACGCACAGTGACATCCGCGCATGGTGACATTCACGCACGCATATCCACGCATGCTGACATCCACGTACGCACATACAGCCACATATGCATCCACGCACGCTAACATCCACACACGCTGACATCCACGCACGCACTTCCACATATGCATCCACGCACGCACACATTCACGCACGCTGACATCCACACACTCATCCATGAACGCACACATCCACGCACATCCACGCACGCACATCCACGCATGCACATCCACGCACGTACATCCACGCATATACATCCACGCACACTGACATCCGCGCATGGTGACATTCACGCACGCATATCCACGCATGCTGACATCCACGTACGCACATACAGCCACATATGCATCCACGCACGCTAACATCCACACACGCTGACATCCACGCACGCACTTCCACATATGCATCCACGCACGCACACATTCACGCACGCTGACATCCACATACGCATCCACGCACGGACATCCACATACATCCGCGCACAGTGACATCCGCGCATGGTGACATTCACACACGCATATCCACGCATGCTGACATCCACGTACGCACATCCACATACGCACTTCCACATATGCATCCACACACGCACACATTCACGCACGCTGACATCCACACACACACATCCACGCACGCGCATATCCACATACGCATCCACACACGCACATCCACGCACGCACATCCACACACACACGTCCACGCACACATCCATCCATGCACACGTCTACGCACACACACGCATGCTCACGTAAGCTCACGTCCACGCATGCACATGTCCACGCATGCACACATCTGCGCACACATTCATGCACACACTCATCCATGCACGCACTCGTCCACACACGCTCATGTACGCACACATCCATGCACGCTCATGTACACGCACGCATCCACATACACACATACATATACACAACACACACACATACATACATCCACACACACACACACACATACATACACATACATGCATACACACACACACATACATGCATACACACACACACATACACATACATGCATACATACACATACATGCATACACACACACACATCCACACCACACACATACACACACACAAACATACATACATACACACACACACACATCCACACACACACACACATACATACACACACACATACATCCACACACACACATACATCCACACACACACACACACACACACACACATACATACATCCACACACACACACACACACACACTACATCCACACACACACACACACACATACATACACACACACACACACACACATACATACACACACACACACATACATCCACACACACACACACACACACATCCACACACACATACATATACATACATACATACATGCATACATACATACAAACACACAAACACACATACATACTTACCTCCCTCTCGGCTGGCCCATGTCCTCTGCAATGCCCCCATGTCCTCTGCAGCTTCCTTCATGTCTGTCGGTGTGCCGGTGAAGCGATCTGTCAGCTGACCGGCTCAGCTGACAGTCAGCTGATCGCTTCACCGGCAGATGCTGGAAGCTGCGAAGAGGACCGGACGCCTCTCCCATGCATCCTGAGGAGCGGTGAGTATCCTGGGGGAGTCACTCACACACACACACACACGACACAGACAGGACACACATACACATAGTACATACACACCACACATACATTACACACAGATACTTACCTTGTCAATGAGGCGGTCCACATATACACATATTGAACGCCGGCACGGCCATCATGCCCAGACACTCGGTCACACAGGGACAGCCACGGGAAGGCAGGAATCCCAAAATGATGGGATTTCCTGTTTTCCCTGGGGCTGTTCCCGTGTGACATCATTTCCTGCACATACCCCTTGCCCCGCTCTGGAATGCGCATCGTCTGAACGGCGATGCGTAATTCCAGGGGTTAAAATGGGGCCTATGGGAGAACGCGCACGTAAAAAGACGGAAAGAATTGACATGTTCATTCTTTTTACGCACGCGCTTTCTCCCATAAAAGCGCAGCCGAAAATTGCGCTGCGTGTGAACAGCAAAAGTGAAAGTGCATTCACTTTGCTCTGACACGCAGACGCAGGTCCGCTTTGGGGGGAAATACGCGCGCAAAAAAGCGCAAATAATACGCGATGTGTGAACGTAGCCTTAGGGTTGTTCGGATATGGTCAGTATAGTATGGTGTAATCAGGCACGAGTAAGCTTGTGACTTAACCGGAGTACCACCAAATATCTGCTTAAGTAATATAGGATTTATTGGTTTATAAGTGATTACTAAGAGGGAATTGTGTCTGATCTATATACATATGATTCACTATTAGATTGGTATTAGCTGACACTGTGTAATTGTGTTGGTGGTCATTGTAAGATCTGCAGGGACATCCTGAATTCTTGCTATTTTTGCCTTTTTAATCGTTTTTAACCTTTGTCCTGTTTGTTTGGTTAAATAAAAGCTTGATATTTGTACAAACTATTTTCATTGATTTGGAGATCGCTCTATCCGCATACATGTTGTCTTCTTCTTGTATTAAATGTTACTCTTGACATGTTGGAGCTGATCCCTAGCGTATACAATTTGTGGTGCCCTCAGACTCCCTAGTTTCTGAAAACCACTGTTTTGGAGCACAGCAAGACTCGGGAGGGAAAGAGCACCATGTGATTTTTTTGAGCACAGATTTTCCTATAATAGTTTAGAGACTCCGTTTGCAGAACCTCTAAGTGCCAGAACAGCAGGAACCCCGTCAAGTAACTAGTTTTGGAAATTGCACCCCTCTGGGAGTTCACCTGTGGATATAGTTACAATTTTAGCTCTGGATGACACGCATGGGGGCAACAGAATTGAATGTTGCAGAATTAAAAATTGCAAATAAGCCCTTGTAGTGCTCAGTGCATTATAGTGTTCATACATTGTGCCCAGCTCGTGCTTCTGGAGAAATACACCCCGTAAATGAAGCAGGCTCTCCTCACTACAACAATGAAAAATGTGTGGGCATCAACTATGGATTAAACATTGTGGTGCTCAGAAGGGAGGAGATCATTTGGATTTGGATGCGCAGGTTTTGCTTGTTTTTTGTTTTGGGAGACAAGGAGCCATAGGCCTTTTCCATAGCCTTTGTGCTACCAGTAATGTGGAAGCACCTATAATTCCATTAACAGATAACAGACCTGAGTGGGGACTTGTGTTTTTGTGGATTGGGTTGAATGCTTATGGTGGTAATTTGGGTACAGAATAGGGATGAGCGAGTCTACTCGCTAGGACTCGTTACTCGGCGATTCTTAAGGGACTCGCTGGACTCGGTAATCGGCGAGTCTTTTAGCGAATACTCGCTCAGTAACGAGTCCAATGCAAGTCAATGGCAATCTTAGTTTTGTCAGAGTTTACTTTATCTCACTCGCTAGACTCGCTAGACTCGCTAGACTCGCTCTATCACATCGCTATATAGCTTGAATCTCCCCAAACAGCAGCGAGTCTGAGCGAGTCTACGAGTCCGAATCCTAGCGAGTCTGCGATTCCGAGTCCTGTATTCTCTATTCGGGACTCGCGAATCCAGAATCTTTTATGTTACTAGTCAGCATTGCGTGTTAGGTCAGAAAACTTGTGAAGATAGCCAATCATAGTCAGTAATGGCATAGCAGCTTTGGTTGTGTCAGGACTATGATTGGCTGCTGTCCATCGTGATGTATGACAGGCAAGGCAGTATATAAGGCTTGCCCCCGCCATTTTGGGCACATTGCTGAGAAGAGCTGACCTAGTGCAGGGAGACTTGGAGCAGATCTAGGGACAGTTAGGCAGTGTAGGAGTCACATATAACCCAAAAGTTCTTTTCAGAACTAACAGGACGGAGTGTAGGAGTCAAGATTCCTCACACATAACCCAAAAGTTCTTTTCAGAACTACCAGGACGGAGGATTGCTGTACAGGACTGTAAGGAAGGGAGATAGGAGCAGCCTTACAGTGAATCCAGCACCATCCTCATAGCTTAGTTCACCCAGCTTTCCGCAGAGCTGTAATCCTAAGCTTTTTCTTATTTTTGGCACTAGTCTACCAAATAATTTTGGTGCCATTTTTCCACAAAAAATTTCCTGTGCCAGTGCGTTGCTGTACGGTGTCCTGCCTGCAGCTCGCACGGTACTTGTAAACTTGCACGCAGCCAGCACCGCAGCCTAACAGTGCCTGGTTCTGCGTACTAAACAATTTTTTCCTGTGCCAGTGCGTTGCTGTACGGTGTCCTGCCTGCAGCTCGCACGGTACTTGTAAACTTGCACGCAGCCAGCACCGCAGCCTAAGTGTGCCTGGTTGTGCGTACTAAACAATTTTTTCCTGTGCCAGTGCGTTGCTGTACGGTGTCCTGCCTGCAGCTCGCACGGTACTTGTAAACTTGCACGCAGCCAGCACCGCAGCCTAACAGTGCCTGGTTCTGCGTACTAAACAATTTTTTCCTGTGCCAGTGCGTTGCTGTACGGTGTCCTGCCTGCAGCTCGCACGGTACTTGTAAACTTGCACGCAGCCAGCACCGCAGCCTAAGTGTGCCTGGTTGTGCGTACTAAACAATTTTTTCCTGTGCCAGTGCGTTGCTGTACGGTGTCCTGCCTGCAGCTCGCACGGTACTTGTAAACTTGCACGCAGCCAGCACCGCAGCCTAACAGTGCCTGGTTATGCGTACTAAACAATTTTTTCCTGTGCCAGTGCGTTGCTGTACGGTGTCCTGCCTGCAGCGTCGCACGGTACTTGTAAACTTGCACGCAGCCAGCACCGCAGCCTAACAGTGCCTGGTTCTGCGTACTAAACAATTTTTTCCTGTGCCAGTGCGTTGCTGTACGGTGTCCTGCCTGCAGCTCGCACGGTACTTGTAAACTTGCACGCAGCCAGCACCGCAGCCTAACAGTGCCTGGTTCTGCGTACTAAACAATTTTTTCCTGTGCCAGTGCGTTGCTGTACGGTGTCCTGCCTGCAGCTCGCACGGTACTTGTAAACTTGCACGCAGCCAGCACCGCAGCCTAAGTGTGCCTGGTTGTGCGTACTAAACAATTTTTTCCTGTGCCAGTGCGTTGCTGTACGGTGTCCTGCCTGCAGCTCGCACGGTACTTGTAAACTTGCACGCAGCCAGCACCGCAGCCTAACAGTGCCTGGTTGTGCGTACTAAACAATTTTTTCCTTTGCCAGTGCGTTGCTGTACGGTGTCCTGCCTGCAGCTCGCACGGTACTTGTAAACTTGCACGCAGCCAGCACCGCAGCCTAAGTGTGCCTGGTTGTGCGTACTAAACAATTTTTTCCTGTGCCAGTGCGTTGCTGTACGGTGTCCTGCCTGCAGCTCGCACGGTACTTGTAAACTTGCACGCAGCCAGCACCGCAGCCTAAGTGTGCCTGGTTGTGCGTAATAAACAATTTTTTCCTGTGCCAGTGCGTTGCTGTACGGTGTCCTGCCTGCAGCTCGCACGGTACTTGTAAACTTGCACGCAGCCAGCACCGCAGCCTAACAGTGCCTGGTTCTGCGTACTAAACAATTTTTTCCTGTGCCAGTGCGTTGCTGTACGGTGTCCTGCCTGCAGCTCGCACGGTACTTGTAAACTTGCACGCAGCCAGCACCGCAGCCTAACAGTGCCTGGTTGTGCGTACTAAACAATTTTTTCCTGTGCCAGTGCGTTGCTGTACGGTGTCCTGCCTGCAGCTCGCACGGTACTTGTAAACTTGCACGCAGCCAGCACCGCAGCCTAACAGTGCCTGGTTCTGCGTACTAAACAATTTTTTCCTGTGCCAGTGCGTTGCTGTACGGTGTCCTGCCTGCAGCTCGCACGGTACTTGTAAACTTGCACGCAGCCAGCACCGCAGCCTAACAGTGCCTGGTTGTGCGTACTAAACAATTTTTTCCTGTGCCAGTGCGTTGCTGTACGGTGTCCTGCCTGCAGCTCGCACGGTACTTGTAAACTTGCACGCAGCCAGCACCGCAGCCTAACAGTGCCTGGTTCTGCGTACTAAACAATTTTTTCCTGTGCCAGTGCGTTGCTGTACGGTGTCCTGCCTGCAGCTCGCACGGTACTTGTAAACTTGCACGCAGCCAGCACCGCAGCCTAACAGTGCCTGGTTGTGCCTACTAAACAATTTTTTCCTGTGCCAGTGCGTTGCTGTACGGTGTCCTGCCTGCAGCTCGCACGGTACTTGTAAACTTGCACGCAGCCAGCACCGCAGCCTAACAGTGCCTGGTTCTGCGTACTAAACAATTTTTTCCTGTGCCAGTGCGTTGCTGTACGGTGTCCTGCCTGCAGCTCGCACGGTACTTGTAAACTTGCACGCAGCCAGCACCGCAGCCTAACAGTGCCTGGTTCTGCGTACCAAACAATTTTTTCCTGTGCCAGTGCGTTGCTGTACGGTGTCCTGCCTGCAGCTCGCACGGTACCTTCCATCTGTCTTAAAATATCTTAGCCTCTAGTGTGTACCTTTCACGAAATAGTACCTGCTACTTGTTTTACAAGCCCCCAGAAAGCCACCAGAAATTATAAAATGTCACACAAAAAACCAAATCCCAAAAAAAGTCTTGCTAAGGGACAGGGAAGAGGTACAGGCATTGGTATTCGTGGCCAACTATCCACCAGTTCGGGCAGACAGACGAGGATTGATCGATCGTTCCTCCTGTCTAACTTTCCCCGTCAGGAAAGTAAACGAGTATTGAGGCCGGAAGACGAACAGCATCTAACGTCTTGGCTGGCAGACAAGACCTCAACAACAGGTTCTTGCAGCACTCAAGGTTCCTTGAGCACTGTGTCTACTGTTGGTACATACCATGCTGGGTCATCTAATCCACAACCTCTTCACAGTTCCTCAGACCAACAGCAGCCCCATGAAAATGTTGACACAGACATGGGTCACTCAGATGACTTATTTGGTACATATAATCCTTTACATGAATCCGGTTTGCCAGACTCCGTAGTAGATGAGATACTTGACGAAGAATTGTCCAATCATGGACAAGTTTTAGAGACACCCCGGCCACATGAACGTGTCTTTCAGCAAAGTCTTAGACCGTCTCAGGAGTTGGAGGATGATGATGATGAGACAGTGACACACTTGTCATCTGGGGAGCAAAATCTATCTTGTTATCGGGAAGATTTAGAAGAGGAAGGGGTTGATGATGAGACAACTGATCCCACGTGGAATGTTGCGATGCAGAGCCAGCAGAGCAGCACGGAGGAAGAAAGTGTGTATGTCCCACCAACAAAGGCACCAAGGCCTACTCCTCCCACCAGAACTGAAAGAGTCACCACTGTTGCCCAAAATGTGTCCACTGTGGCTCAAAATTTGTCAACTGTTGGACAAAATGTCTCAAATGTGGGCCTCAGTAATCCCTCAGGGAGTACAGTCAAGCCTAGAGGTCGGTCAGCCACTGTGTGGAAATTTTTTAAAGATGGGCCTTCTCAAGAAAATGTGGTCATCTGTACCATCTGCCATGCAAGGCTAAGCAGAGGCCACGGGAAAGGAAACCAGAGCACCAGCAGTATGCGGAAGCACATGGCTGGTCAGCACCCTATTCAGTGGTCAAAAGTGCAGCCTTCCACAACAGTGTCATCTGACCCAAAGACTGCGACGGTAACTCAGATACGTCCGTCACAATCAAGTGTTGCTGAAGCTGGTCCAGCTGATATGTACTCATCACAAGCAGCGGTTGCAGAGAGACTGAACACGAGTGCAGACAGTTCTCGGTCAGCAACATCCTTACAGTTATCAGTGACACAGCTGTACGAAAGGAAGCAGAAATACCACTCTTCCCACCCATTAGCCAAAAAAATAAATGCCCAGATAGCTAAGTTGTTAGCAGTCGAGATGTTGCCGTTTAGGCTTGTGGGTACAGACTCTTTCCGTGAGCTTTTGGCTGTGGCAGTACCACGCTACTCGGTTCCAAGCCGCCACTACTTTTCACGTTGTGCCGTCCCCGCGTTACATGAGCATGTCATTAACAACCTCAAGCGTGCCCTCACCAACGCTGTAACCGGGAAAGTACACCTTACTACGGACACGTGGACAAGCAGTTCAGGACAGGGCCGGTACATCTCGCTCACCGCGCATTGGATCAACGTTGTGGAGAGTGTGCCAAACGATGTTAGTGTAACATCAAACATCCTACCCACGCCACGGATAGCTGGCACAACCTCATTCAGGGTCTCTGCATCATCCTATATGTCCACTACCCCATCTTCCGCTTCCTCGACCAATCCTCAATTGCCCTCAACATCACGGCCAAGTTGGGAGGTTTGCTGCAGTGCTTCAGCAAGACGCCAACAGGCTCTGCTGAAGCTGATCTGTTTAGGTCACACACCGCACACTGCAGTAGAGCTGTTGAAAGGTCTGAAGGAACAGACAGATGAGTGGCTATCCCCACTCCAACTCCAGACCGGTCTCGTGGTGAGCGACAATGGTCGTAACCTAGTGGCTGCACTAAAGCTCGGAAACCTTGTGCACGTGCCTTGCATGGCTCACGTGCTGAATCTAGTAGTGCAGAAATTCCTGCGTACATACCCAGAGCTATGTGACCTACTGGAGAAGGTGCGTCGAGTTTGTGCACATTTTCGTCATTCGTCAACAGCGGTTGGAAAACTTTCATTGCTTCAAAAGCAATTGAATTTGCCCAACCACAGACTCATTTGTGACATGCCGACACAATGGAACTCTACATTCCATATGTTATCGAGGATCAATGAGCAGCAGAGGGCAATATCCGAGTATCAGTTGCAACATGCCCGTCAGACCGGCAGTCAGCCACGACATATTAATACAATGGAGTGGGTGTGGATCGCTGACACATCTGAGGTTCTTGATAATTTTGACTACTGCACAAAACTGGTGAGCGGTGATCAGTCCATCATCAGTGTCACTATACCCATGCTGTGTCTGCTGAAAGAATCCCTCATTAATCAGAAAAATGAAGCATTGAGAGCCCAGCAGATGGCTATGGAGCCAGATTTAAACAGCGCAGTACCTAGCCAGCAAAGCCAGTATGACCAGGCAACTATGACTCCTGAGGAGGAACAGGAGCAAGACGATGAAGAGGATTTATTTTTTGTTGGTGCCGATGTCAACCCAGATGGTACTCACAACCCCAGCTTTGTGTCTGTCCACCATGGGTGGCCTGGAGAGGAGGAGGCGGAGACAGACTTTGCGGATACAATGGGTATTGAACATCGTTCTGAGGACACTGAAGACATGACTCTATGCAGCTTAGGACACATGGCTGACTTCATGTTGACTTGTCTGCTAGAAGACCCACGAGTGATTAACATATTGCACAACGACCTCTACTGGTTGGCCACCTTTCTGGACCCACGTTATAAAGATAAATTCACCTCGCTGCTGTTTCAGTCACCACGTGGCTTGACAATTGACTATTTCAAGAGGGTTCTTGTGGATAATATGCTTCGAATATCACCGTCAGACAACACTCTGCCCATAGTTAGCAACTCTGTGCAACAGCAGCCTTTGGTCGGGGCACAATCATCCACGCTGTCCAGAAGAGATGCTGGAAAGATGTCCGCAAAGTGGGCTATGTTCAATAAGCCATCGAACCTGCAGCGCCATGTTGCTCCAGTAACCATCTCTCGGAGACAGAAACTTACCAACATGGTACAAGAATACTTAAGTGACAGTACCTGCTTCCTGACTGATGCCGCAGTCCCGTTTAATTACTGGGTCTCCAAGCTCCACACTTGGACAGAGCTCTCGTTGTATGCCTTGGAGGTGCTGGCATGCCCTGCAGCTAGTGTGACATCAGAGCGGGTTTTCAGTGCCGCTGGGGGTATCATAACTGATACCAGGACACGTCTTACTCCAGAGAATGCAGACAGGCTTACTCTAATTAAGTTTAATAGGAACTGGATTTCACAAGACTTCTCGAGCCCTGAAGACGACAGTACTCAGAGCTGAAGTGCCACGTTCAACATCAATATGATATAATTAATCATTGTATTATATTGTGTCTTTTTGGTACAAGCAGTATGTACAAGACCAGTAACGATTTGCGTAACCATGTTCCTGCAACCTGGTAATGAGGCTGCTTCATCTTAAACCAAAACTACACCTTAACTTCGGTTTCATTAACCATCACAACACCTTTTCACAAGGAATCAACCTTTATTTTCTGTAAGCAAACATTTAAAAGCCCCTTGGGCTAATTTTTTGAGCCACCCTGGCTAACAAGCTGATCATGGCCCTTAGGCCTGCATTTATAACCAAAATGCAAAACAGCCCCTTGGGCTAATTTTTGGAGACACCCAGCCTAAGAGGCTTATCATGGCCCTTAGGCCTGCATTTACACTCAAAATGCCAAACAGCCCCTTGGGCTAATTTTTGGAAACACCCAGCCACTTAAGAGCCTGCACTTATACCAAATTGCCAAACAGCCCCTTGGGCTAATTTTTTGAGCACCCTGGCTAACAAGCTGATCATGGCCCTTAGGCTGCATTATAACCAAATGCAAAAGCCCCTTGGGCTAATTTTTGGAGACACCCAGCCTAAGAGGCTTATCATGGCCTTAGGCCTGCATTTACACTCAAATGCAACAGCCCTTGGCTATTTTTTGAGCCAACACAGGCTAACAAGCTTATCATGGTTTGGGAGACACCCTGGCTAACAGCTTTGGTATGGCCCTTAGACCTACATTTATACCAAAAATGGTAAACAGCCCCTTGGGCTAATTTTTTGAGCCACACAGGCTAACAAGCTTATCATGGTTTGGGAGACACCCTGGCTAACAAGCTTTTTATGGCCCTTAGGCCTACATTTATACCAAAAATGGGAAACAGCCACTTGGGCTAATTTTTCCAGGCACCAATCCTATGCCTGCATCGTGGGCGGTGCTTGGACTATCATCCTGCTGGAGCCTGTTGAAGGGTCCCACTGTACGCTCCATACAAAACGCGTAGACGCGATGTGTAGCATGTAGACGTCCCAGCCTCTCACATGTGTGTTCATAATCTTGTTGCCATAGCAAGGCATAAAGTAACCCCCCAAACACAGGCACTGTTTGTCAGCAACAGTTGTATGTGGAGTCATGATTTGACACTTAGTAACCAAGGTGACTTCATGCGCCATGCGGGCCGTAAAGTACTTGCTAATGATGCTCTCTCCCCTGTCCCCCACGCCAACTGTCTCGGGGTAATCCTTGACTCCTCCCTCTCCTTCAAGCCCCACCTGTAGTCCCTAACCAAGTCCCTGTGACTCCAACTCAAAAATATTTAACCAATTCGGTCGTTCCTCAATCCTGACACTGCTGAAACACTCATAAATGCCCTCATCATCTCCCGCCTTGACTACTGCAACCTCCTTCGCATAGGTCTCCCTGCCAACTCTCTTGCAACTCTCCAATCTATACTAAACTCTGCTGCCCGGCTAATCCATCTGTCCTCACGCTACTCCCCTGCCTACCCCCTCTGCCAAGCCGTTCACTGGCCCCTCCGGCCCACAGAGAGCTCACTTTAAAACACTGACCATGACATTCAAAGCCTTACACAACCTATCCCCACCATACATCTCCGACATGATCTCCCGATACCATCCCTCACGCAACCTGCGTTCATCCCAAGAACTTGTCCTACAGTCCACCCTCATCTCCTCTTCCCACAACCGCATACAGGATTTCTCCCGGTCATCCGCCATGCTATGGAACTCCCTGCCCCACCTCATCAGTCAGTCGCCTACCCTCTGAACCTTAAAGATACTTATAAAGACTCACCTCTTCCGACAGGCCTACAACCTGCCATGAGACCCCGCTACACGCCCCACGACCGACACCTTCCCCACCCTATTGTATCCCCACCCACCCCTCGTAGAATGTGAGCCCACGCGTACAGGGTCCTCTACTATTGTACCTGTATGACCTTATTGTCTATGTTTATTGTACTTGTCCTTCTCTACCTTTTCCTCATGTAAAGCGCCATGGAACCTATGGCCGCTATATAAATAAATAATTATAATAATTATGATGACTTGAAGCCCAACCAAAAAAAAAACTCCACATTCATTCCTTGAAAAAAAGACAGACACAAAGCTGCTTTTTAAAACTGTGTTTAAAAAAAAAAAATGGCAGCACTGTTTGGACATTCCAAAAAATACTACCTTTAATTAAGGTAACTACATCAACAACAATAAATGGAGCCCTACAGGTCCTGGTAGGTGGGCTGTCCGTCCTGCAAAAGGTCAAGGGCCCCACGGATGGCCTGGCCGAACCCTTCAGGGTGGATCATCTGAACAGGTGTAGGGAACGGTGGTAGGTCCCTGTTCGCTGGCCACTGGCAGTGAGGCAAAGCCCTGTGGGGTGGGACTTGGCTGTCCCGTGTTGTGGGCCTGCCCAGCCTGTTACAGTTTATTTTCCACCCATCCAAATATTGGAACACATCACCGGGGTCGTTTCCTGGCTGACAGGCTTCCAGCACTATCTGTAATGCTGACCTTGCCCGCAGTAGCCTGTCAAATGGAATATTATCCATGAATGGTATAATACTGCGGGCAAAGTCAGCATTACTCTGTTGCACACTTAATTGTGCAGACCCCGGGATGGGACCATAAGCTGGGCCTGCCGCTGGTGGCGTCGGTGGTGGTGCTGGCCCTGCCGCTGGTGGTGGCGGTGGTGGTGCTGGCCCTGCCGCTGGTGGTGGCGGTGGTGGTGCTGGCCCTGCCGCTGGTGGGGGCGGTGGTGGTGCGGACCCTGCCGCTGGTGGCGGTGGTGGTGGTGGTGGCGGGGACAGCGGTGGTGGTGTTGATGGGCCTGCCGCTGGTGGCGGCGGTGGTGGTGCTGGCCCGGCCGCTGGTGGCGGCGGTGGTGGTGCTGGCCCTGGCGCTGCTGGCGGCGATGCTGGTGGTGGTGGTGGTGGCGGCGGCGACGGCGGTGGTGGTGGTGGCGCCGGCCGTGGTGGTGGTGGTGGGTGTTCTCCACGCCGCCTTCTGTTTGGCGGTGGAGGGTTCACAGCACGACGCCCTCTGTAGTAAGCTTCTCTGTGGGTAAAGTAAAAAAAAATTTGGTGAATGCATTGCATTTGGAAACAAAAACATAGGTCAAACATTAAGTTGCACGCTTTTTAGACTCTGTGTATCTGTGTATTATTAATCAGATATTTGTTATTATTATGAAAGAATAACCAACTGTACATAACATAAAGGAATACGTGACTTTCTTTGCTAATTCCATACTAATACATAATTTTTCACCCCCTGATTAACACCCACCCCCCCCCATCCCATCTAATCTAGACGATCAATAACACCAATGGTTCACATGAAAAAAAAAAGTCCCCCTGACTTCACTTTTTACTTGACATACTTAATTCACAAAACTTTTAGCTTATATCATCTATATAAAGCAGGGAAGGGGTTGAAAGGTATACAATATATATATATAATCTATTTATATAATCGGGAGTTTGAAATTCCGGCACTGTAGCCTAATCCCAAACTCCTTAGCGTCACTGCGAGTGGAGACGCGTATGCGCCTTCGCGAGCCGCAGACGCTTAACTCACACAGCCGCTATAGCGTTTTCTCGAGCGGTCTCGCGCCCTCCGCTCACAGCAAGACCTGCGCCCCTCACAGCGCCCAATCCGCCCCGGCATGCTGGCATTTGTACTTCCCCCGTCTGTGCACCCACAGGTCTTAGCAGATCACTGATGCTGACAGCGGGGGGGGACAACACAGACAATCAAATCAGGAGGAGGTCAGTGTCAGGAGGAGATGACAGACGCCCGCCGGGGCCTGTGACACTGCAGAGGTCACAGCGGGGCTGTGTGTGCGGACAACGGGGAGGCCGGGGGCTACGGACGTACCGGACACGTCCTCTGCTCCTGGAGATGTGCCGCGGTTCCGCGCTCGCAGCGTATCTGACGCTGGAGCAGCGCTCACCACGCCCACACCACGCCCTCTGCCAAACAACCCACACCTCTCACTAACCTCCTGCAGCTAACCACACCCCATGTTTACCTTTGCCATGATGTCATTTAGCTGCGGCCGCTATCTTTAATAAGGTCAGAAATTATGGCAGTAATCGGATCTCTGCTCCCTCTAGCACGCCCCAACACTGTAGCACCATCTATAACCCTATTCTCATCACCTATATACTCTGCTACCCACAGAGCGTCTTTATACTCTGCTACCTCAGACCGCTGATGCACCTCGCCCCCTACTTCTACCACGCCCCCTGTATACTCTGCTACCCACAACCCGCCTGTATACTCTGCTACCCACAGACCCTTAACTCTGCTACCCACGAGCCTTATATCTACCTCAGACCTGTATACTCTGTACCCCAGACGCCTGTATACTCTGCTACCCAGACCCGCCTGTATACTCTGCTACCCCAGCAGACCCACGCCTTATACTCTGCTACCTCAGACCCGCCTGTATACTCTGCTACCCACAGAGACGCCTGTATACTCTGCTACCTCAGACCCGCCTGTATACTCTGCTACCCACAGAGCGCCTGTATACTCTGCTACCTCAGACCCGCCTGTATACTCTGCTACCCACAGACCGCCTGTATACTCTGCTACCTCAGACCCGCCTGTATACTCTGCTACCCACAGAGACGCCTGTATACTCTGCTACCTCAGACCCGCCTGTATACTCTGCTACCTCAGACCCGCCTGTATACTCTGCTACCCAGACGCCTGTATACTCTGCTACCCACGCCTGTATACTCTGCTACCTCAGACCCGCCTGTATACTCTGCTACCCACAGACCCGCCTGTATACTCTGCTACCTCAGACCCGCCTGTATACTCTGCTACCACAGAGACCGCCTGTATACTCTGCTACCTCAGACCCGCCTGTATACTCTGCTACCTCAGACCCGCCTGTATACTCTGCTACCCACAGAACCGCCTGTATACTCTGCTACCTCAGACCCGCCTGTATACTCTGCTACCCAGACCGCCTGTATACTCTGCTACCCAGACCCGCCTGTATACTCTGCTACCTCAGACCCGCCTGTATACTCTGCTACCCACAGAGACGCCTGTATACTCTGCTACCTCAGACCCGCCTGTATACTCTGCTACCTCAGACCCGCCTGTATACTCTGCTACCCACAGACCCGCCTGTATACTCTGCTACCTCAGACCCGCCTGTATACTCTGCTACCCACAGAGACGCCTGTATACTCTGCTACCTCAGACCCGCCTGTATACTCTGCTACCTCAGACCGCCTGTATACTCTGCTACTCAGACGCCTGTATACTCTGCTACCCACAGACCCGCCTGTATACTCTGCTACCTCAGACCCGCCTGTATACTCTGCTACCCACAGAGACGCCTGTATACTCTGCTACCTCAGACCCGCCTGTATACTCTGCTACCTCAGACCCGCCTGTATACTCTGCTACCACAGACCCGCCTGTATACTCTGCTACCTCAGACCCGCCTGTATACTCTGCTACCCACAGACCCGCCTGTATACTCTGCTACCTCAGACCCGCCTGTATACTCTGCTACCCACAGAGACGCCTGTATACTCTGCTACCTCAGACCCGCCTGTATACTCTGCTACCTCAGACCCGCCCTGTATACTCTGCTACCCTCAGACCCGCCTGTATACTCTGCTACCCACAGACCCGCCTGTATACTCTGCTACCCCAGACCCGCCTGTATACTCTGCTACCCACAGAGACCCTGTATACTCTGCTACCTCAGACCCGCCTGTATACTCTGCTACCCAGAACCCGCCTGTATACTCTGCTACCCACAGACCGTCTTTATACTCTGCTACCCACAGACCCGCCTGTATACTCTGCTACCCACAGAGCCACGTGTATACTCTGCTACCCACAGAGCCGAACTCGAAACCTAACCCTGTTATATCTACTAAAAATATAACTGCTCCCACAACATTCTGCAGACACATACCTTGGCATACTGCCACCCGTGAAGAGCCACGTGTATACTCTGCTACCCACAGAGCCGAAATGGAACCTAATGTATATATTAATAAATAATACTAAATGTACACAACAGTGCTGCAGACACATACCTTGGCATACGGGCCACCGGGTGAAGGAAGGACAGCCGGTCATAAAAGTGGTAGTGGTTGAGCAATGGAGCGGCTCCCGGTTGTCTCTCTGAGTACTGCCGGTACTGCTTCTTATGCTGGTCCCGGCAGCTCCTCCACCGTTTTTTAAGATGGTCAACTGTGAAATGATTTGAAACCGGCTTTAGAGATGTGTAATATTTGAAACAACAAAAGTATGTGTACAAATCAACAATAACATTTTATTCATTTTGTGTGTGTAATGTGTATACAAGGCACAGTGACACGACAGTGTGGAACATCATCAACAGCATTACGGACATTGAGCTCACGTGGCCACAATCACAAATGAGGCAGGACACATGTCAACGCATAGAGAATGTAATAGTGCGGGCACCAGACTCTGGTCATTAGTGGTATTTATATACACCCAACCCCTTGGCCGAAAGAGCCAGGAGGATCAGACATTAAACTCATTGTACTGTTGTGACCCCATCCAAATATAGGCAACTATGCGGTGGAGCATGATAACACATTCAGGGTCCTGTATACCCTGCTATGGGGGCCCTGTATTCCCACTTGCTGGGGGCCCTGTAAACCCACTGGGCCACTGTCTACCCACTGCTGGGGGCCCTGTATACCCACTGCTGGGGGGGCCTGTACACACACTGAGGGCCCTGTATACAGGGACTGACTGGCACCCTACAGTTTGGGTCGCAACCCTCCCTCACTGGCCCGACACAGGTGAGGACGGGGGGTGGGGGGGGGTGATGACTGGCGGCCGCCTCACAGTCACCGCAGCTCCCGCATTATCCTATGGCTCGCTCCCAGCCGCAGCCTCGCGCTCCTCACAGCCGCTCGCTAACAGTCGCAGCCGCACGCCACTCACAGACGCTCACTCCCGGACGCAGCCGCGTGCTGATGACGTCATCGCGCGGCCAGGAGCTTCCGTTTCCGCCTGCTGCTTCAGGGACATGCGGATTATTCATGCTCCTGCAGCCGCATGACCCGTGGCACCTGGGCCAGTCCGCCCCTGCCTGTATACCACAATATGGGGGCATGTATACCCAGCTGGGGGCCTGTATACTCTGCAGGGGGAGGTGTATACTCTGCTGGGGGGCTGTCTACCAGTGATAGCCGCTGTATACCAGGATGGCGGTGAATATGTTTTCATAGTTTTTCGGGGCAAAAATAGGGGGGTCGGCTTATACACGGGTCGGCTTATACACGAGTATATATACAGTAAATGCAATATATAACGTGTGAACTCATTTAACTTACTTAGATTGCTCTGTTCCTCATGGTCACTCCGATGGAACGCAGGGAACATCTCTTGGGCGATCTCTCTCCAGGCTGTATTAATTAGGGTCGTATCCCCATACTCAGGATCTGTAGGGAGCCATAGAAATGGACGAGCCTCCACAAGTGCAATAAGACGCAGTGTGTTCACCATGCCACGTCCTGCTGCCATGATTGCACTGATGAATGGATCGCTCTGTGTGTGCGCCAGTCAGCGCGACTCGCTTCCTGTTTCCTTAAACCATGGTGTGTGCTGGAGAATCCCTTCCCTCGCATCATCGGCTACAAGCCTCAAAATAAGAGAAAAACCAGCGAGTTAGGACTCGCACACTTTCAGAGACACATCAGCGAGTTGTAAATGTCATTATTCGCTATTACTCGGGTCCCTATTCATTAACATTGGACTCGCTGGACTCGCAACGAGTCCCGAGTCCTTGACTCGGACTCGTTGGGGTCTTGCGATTCCGAGTCTTTTCGGACTCGCTCATCTCTAGTACAGAACATTTTGGGTGAGTAAACATTTATCCTGTGATATTCAACAAAACAGATAGATGGCAGCACTCACCGGTCTCCAGGATCAATCCTTTATTTTAGATAAATACCATTAAAACAGCATAAATGCATGTTCAGGGGTGCAGGGGGGAGGATGGATATTCCCCTAAAAAAAGGAACGGGCCGTTTCACGCCGCACTCGGGCGCTTCTCCAGGCTATGACACCCTATGTGTTTTATTGGTATTTATTTATCTAAAATAAAGGATTGATCCTGGAGACCGGTGAGTGCTGCCATCTATCTGTTTTGTTGAATATCACAAGATACACTCTGTAACCTGGAAGTGCACCACAGGAGACTAGGACGCTGACAGGAGTCAGAAGTAAATTATCAGCAGCAGTGTGAGCTCCAGCTGGAGCAAGGCCTGCAGAGAGGAGACTGAGGACAGCGAGCAGTGCCCGGCATCTACATAAAGTAAGTGAAACATTTATCCTGTGCTGTCTGCTGAGCCCTTACATTGAGGTTTCCAGCTACATCTCCAAAATACGTGATTCATGTGAAATCTCCAATGGATACATTCACTAATGAGGCAGCAGAGTTACTCCAGACTTAGTTTGGCCTCTGTTCAGTGTTGTCCTTTTTTTTAAAGATGCACAAAACTGTGGTTGACTGTCATTTTGCGCACAATTGAAAAAAAAAAAAAGTGTATATGGATGGATACCGCTGGATCACAGTTCAGATGGGAGTTCAAAGTAACTCCCTCTGTCACATTAAAGTGAATTTTCCATTTTGAAATTTGTTTAACTTACATTTCTCAGTGATTTACACGTAATCGCTGATATAGCACATGGATAACCGTGAGCCGCATCTTACTGCAATCTTTGGGAGGCAGAATAAACTAATCAGAAGCTGCAGAATTTACTTTATTACTATTTTTACGCCATTCATCTTGTGGTATAAGTGATTAGGTGGCTTTAGTCATCAGGTCGGGATGATAACAGCCTTATCAAATATATAAGGTTTTTCTTGAGTTTGGCTACTACCTATCACACTTTAAATTGTTTTTACAAAATAAAGTTTTTTTGCATCACTGAATTTTGAAGGCTGTAGTTTTATTTTTATTCTTTTGACAACAGTCATTTGAGGGCTTGTTTATTGCGGGATGTGTTGAAGTTTTTATTGGTGCCATTTTGGGCCACATAATCATTTTTGATCGCTTACTATTCCACTTTTTATGAGGTAAAATCAAGAAGACCCAGCGTCTCAGGGATTGTTTTCTTTTGTTTTTTCTTCTACTGTTCACCATGTCATAAAAGTGATATGACAGCTTTATTTTTGGCTTAGTACGATTACAGTGATGCCACATGTGCATAGTTGTTTTTTCTGTTTTGCTGTCTTTTTCACCATAAATACCATTTTATAGAAAAAAAAGGGTTTGCATTGCTGAACTCTGAAAGTTATAGTTTTTTTTTTCTTTTTTTCTCAGATGTAGCTGTATAGCAGCTTGTTTTTTGACGTTTTCAACAGTTCCTTTGTTATTTACCGAATTTTTCGCTTTATAAGACGCACCCCCAAATTTGATGAAGTAAAAGAGGAAAAATAAATTTTAATGTTAAATGAGGTTCGCCTTATAATGCCAGTGTCCGTCTTACAATCAGTATATGTGTCCTACATCCTGGTGTATATATCCCCCATGCTGGGACACATAGGCTTCATGTTGGCACACTGTCCCCCCATCCTGGCACAGTCCCCCATCCTGGCACAGTCCCCCATGTTGGCACAGTCTCCCCCATGCTGGCACTCTTTCCGCCATGCTGGCACAGTTCCGCCCCCCATGCTGGCACAGTTCCACTCCCCCATGCTGGCACTGTTTACCCCCATTGCTTGCACTGTTTACCCCCAATTCTTGGCACTGTTTACACCCATTGCTGGCACTGTTTAAATGTGTTGCTGGCACTGTTTCCCCCCATTGCTGGCGCTGCTTACCCCCATTACTGGTGCTGTTTCCCCCATTGCTGGCACTGTCCACTTAACACTAGAAGTCCCAGAAATTTCGAGCTCCCCCCTGAAGTCCCGAAAGAGGGTCAAATGATCCTTAGTCCAAACTGAATAGAACTAACAAGAAACTAAATGGCTAAACTCAATGGAAACAACAACCTTGTGTGGTGCAACAGTAATGGCCTTAATTACAGAACAAAAGACGATGATTAGAGGATGTTAGCTAAAATCCTTCAGGTCATTCGACCCGTCTCTGGGTTCCAAAGGTAGAAATGTTAAATGACCCCTCTCTGGGACTTCTAGTGTTAAAAAACTAAACGAGCATACTCACCCCTCTCCTCGCTCCCTGCCGTCCACGCCATCCCTGCTCTCTGTGCTGTGCCCAGCATCCGGTCCTGTGAGCAGTGATGACGTCACTCTGCAGCGATGCTCACAGGACTGAATGCCGGCGGGGATGGCGCGGATAGCAGGGATCTAGGAGAGCGGTGAGTAAGCTTGTCCTCCCAGGGATTGTTAGTGCTTTCCATGCTTTAATTACGTGGAAAGCACTAACTATCCACACTGGACCGCAGCCACTGGGCTGTGGACCCGCTCCTGTAATATGCGCTGCTCCAGCTGGTGATTGACAGCGGGATGCAGTGCATATTACAGGAGATAATGAGCGGCCCCACGTGACCACGGGGCCGCTGCTGCAGCCTCCTGGCAGCCCCAGACAACGTTCCACAGGCCTCCCTCCCCCACTGCACAACAAGTTGTTTTGCATTATAAGACACACACCCCCCCCTTTATCCCGAAATTTTGGGGAACAAAAGTGCATCTTATAATGTGAAAAAAATGGTATATATGACTTTTTATTCCTCTTTTTTGGCAAGCTGTATGATGAAAATAAATTGTCTTTGCTAAGTTTTTAATTTTTTTATTTTTAGGGTGTTCACTGAATGATTTAATTAGTGTGCCAATTTTTTAGAGTGAGTTGTTATGGACGTAGTGATACCAAATATGTGTAGCTCTTTTTTTTTACACAAATATAACTATTGACATTTTTTTTTATTTTTGTGTTTTTTTTTTGCTTTTGTTTTTTTTTTTTTTTTTTTTTTTTTTATAGTTTTTCCTTCCATCTTTACAATTTGACTTAGTCACTTTATGGGATCTCACCTCTTCTGCTAGGATCGCAACTATACTGTATGGTAATAATTTTTTTGCCATACAGTGCTACTGTCAGTGCTGCAGACACAAGTCTCAGAGGTCACATGATCCTTGAGGCTAGGGTCGGGAGACCGGATGTTGGTAATGTCAGGTCCAAACCCCCCCCCCCACCCCGATGGCCTGGATAGTGAGCTCTAGATACTCCTACACCATCCTCCAAAGTCATTTACTATATGTCTATGATGATGACTCGGCATCCCAAAGGTTGCAAGTGTAGATCTTCAATGTGTACTGTGTCCCTCGCTGCTTTGTTTGGGGAAAATCAGTCCTAAGATTGCCTACAGGCATTTTTTGATAATCCAACATTTAAGTGTCCCTGTCCATGGTAGGACGTATCTGGCTAAATTTACTTTTGTACTGTGGATCTAACATTGTGGCAATCCAGTAGTCATTGCAAATTTGAATCCTAACAATACAGGCATCAAATGCAGCAAGAAGGCACTCATGTGTCTGACACATCCATGAGGCCCAAGTCATTATTGTTTTGCTGGTAGGGTAAGAATCGAGTTTCCTTTCTCCGCTCTCTCTCACCAATCTCAGACAACAGAAGGGGGAATCATTTTTTCATCATCTCCTGACTGTTAATTCTCATCTTCTTCCATTTGTTCCTCTGCTCCTACATCTTCACTAACAGATTGTCTGGCACCACAAGCCCCCCTCAGTCACTGTACTTCACCCTCTCATGGCACCTGCCTACATGACGAGAGTTAGAGACATCTGTATCCTTTCCGCATTCTTCCGCATTCTTCTCTTCTTTCTCCTCCTCTTCCTCTTGAACCATCACCTCATCCCACAGACCTTTAAAAGTTTGCTCCAGCATGTAGCTCACTAGAAGAGTGATGCTCATGATGGAATTGTCAGTAATAACCATCTTAGTAGCCATTGTTAAACTTTACAGAAGGGTGCAGAGGTCATTGATCTGTAAATACTCTGCAGTTGTCATTTGAACCAAATTCAGCTTGGTATGAATCACTATATGCTTCATTAGATACTGCACCTCGGCCTCAGTCGCAGCAACATGTGCAGAGAGGAATTCTACCATGTCGGCACATCGCATATCAACCTGTTGTCCGAAAGACATCTGTAGTGATGTTAGTCGATATGCCGTGGGGTGAGAATGGTGAAAGTGAGCACATAGCTACGGTGCCTTGTGCAGCAGCTCATCCAGGCTGGGATTGTGGCATAGGAACTTCTGGACAACCAGGTTGAGGACACGCGCCATGAAAGGCATGTGCGTATGTTTGCCCTGGCATAGAGCCCCTACCAGGTTCGCTCTGTTATTGCACAAGCCCTTCTTTGGCTTCAGGTTTAGTGGAGATAGCCTTTGATGAAACTCAATCTACATAGCTGTCCACAACTCTTCAGCTGTGTGACTCAAGTTTCAAAGGCATTTTAACTTCAACACTGCCTGATGGCAGTGAGCCCTGTCAGCACAGTACGGAGGTGGGGCTGATTCTGTCTAGACTGTTGGAACATTAAGGGAGAGGTTGAGGGCACAGCTGAAGGCCTAAGAGGAGGTGGATGAGGCAGAAGTAGTGGATGAAGTGGTACATGAAGACGTTTGTTTCAAAAGTCTTTCGGGATTTCAAGATTTGGGGAGTAACCCCTACCCCACCTAGCCCCACAGCCACTAGAGTCTCCCAAGTGCCCAGTGAACAAGATGTAACATCTGTTACGCTTGGGAGGTAAGGGAATCAGGTAACAGGTAGGTGTAATGGTCGAAGGGATCAGAAGGAGCTAATCTGACCTGTACCCTAGGGGTAGCTCGCCCTGCTCTCAGAGGTACCTCTGATGGTAAGGAGGACCGAGTCTCCACCCTATTCCCTGGCTCCTGAATAGCCATAGGCTGAGGGCCCCTACCTCCACCCACGGATCCGGGATCACAGCTACTCCCAAGGAAAGACTTCAGCCCAGCAGCCCGGATCAGCACAGCACCAACACCTAGAGCAAATCACTCTATCAGCAGCATCTGACAAAGGAGAGGGAAGGCTATTTAAAGCCAGAGGGAGGGGATTCCAGGTGAGCCACTCATCAACACCTTAACCAGCAGCTGAACATAATAGTGAATGCAGCTCTGGAGCACAACACAGTAGGCAAAGACCTTCCCAACTAATCTAAGCGCGTGACAAAACCTCTGGCCATGTTTGCTTTTTCAGGTGTCAGTGGTGATATGCACTCTGCCACATGCAGAGTTTGTCTAGGAATGGGTGATGTTATCTGTGACATGCTGGTGTAGCGCAGGCACAGCTTTCTTTGAGAAGTAATGGCAATTGGGCAACTGATACTGGGGGCTGCGATGACCATTAGCTTTTGGAAACCATATGTATCCGCCAGGTGGAAAGACAGTATTTCCATGGCCAACAAATTGGAAATGGTGAAGTTCAAGCTCTTTGCTATAGGATGTGTAGGAGGAAATAATTTTGTATGTGACCACAACTGTGGAACTGAGACATGGCTGCTGTGCTGAGAGAGGATGGAGTAGGATATACCTGACAAATTGCTGGATTGTGAGGAAGATACAGGCAGAGATGTTATGGTGGGTTGACAAATAAGTGGTGAGTTCAGTGTCTCAAATTAGCCAAAAACAGCAGGCATGTTCATTTTGATAACAGCAGATGGGTTCTCACTCACCCCAACTGTGGTGGGTATAAAAGTGGAGGTTCTGTGGCTGCACACTTGTCGGACAACAATACCACAGTGATGGAGGAGAAAGAAGCAGATGCAATTGATGTGGTGGATGGAGTTCGGTGAGGTCCACTAGGGAGTTTTAGCACAGCAACTTTGATAGAGTAACAAATGGTGCTTGGCCATGAGACTTTTCATGCATGTAATAGTCAAACTGTGAAAAAAACTTCAGTAAAGGCAAAAAAACAAACACACTTTGCAAATAACGTGAGTTGGGTCAGCCTTTGGGGTGACAAAAAATGCCCGGACTTTACCACCTCTTGAAAACTGCAGACCTACGACCACTGCTCTTCAGAGCCAGACGTGTGGCTGAGGATGCAGTGCTTGTCCTGCTTGCAGCCCTCCGTCTCTGTGCGGGAACACACAACCTAACCTCCTCATCTTCCCCCGCCTCCTCTGCTGAGCTACTCAGCTGCATGACTCTGGGTTGACTTCAAGTGGAATCTTGACTCTTATCATCATCATCTCTGTTGTCCCACTCCCTCTCACTGGGACTCACCCTCTTCCTCTTCCTTCCCTGAACACACAGTAGAGTGCGGGTCGTTCTCAGGATCTGAATCTCATCATCATCATCACCTCCACCCACAGGGGTAAATGTCTGATGACGAGGGTCTGGATTCTGCTCAGACCCTACTTCATCCCTCCCTGGCTCCAACTTCAAAACATTTTGGGCATCAGTGCAGAGACTTTCCTCCTCTGGAGTATGTGAATCTTTGGAGCAGACCTCTAATGCCCATGGAATAAAATGTGTGAACATCTCTGCAGAATTGCCCATCTGTGTTTCCCCACAATCAGTTGTGCAGTTGGAAAGTTGTGACATAGGTTGAAACATGGGTAATTGGGACGCCACCCCTGAGAACTGTACTGTGTGTGGGTTGAGTTGGAGAAACAGGAGGACAGGCGACTTGATGCAGGGCTTGACAAAAACTGTAGCAAAATCTCTTTCTGGGTCTCATCCACAACTGATTTCGCTCTGCTTCTGGCAAACAAAAATACTGGAGTAGGCTGTCCAGTAACAGAAGTCGTCACTTCCCATGGGATATGACGAACTGGTGTTTCGTCAGGACAGCTTTCAGTAACATTAGCAGTAGAATCTACGCCACGTACAACTCCAACACCAAGCCTACTCCACTTTTCATCATGTCTATTCCCCTTATTCTTTCCACCATGACCACGGGATTTTCAACTCATGTTTAATGCGCACAGATATGGAAAGCCCTTGTTTGAGGCCCAATAAAAACCTTTCAGGGGAAACTGGAGGATTTGTCAATCACTGTGTTGAGGTCAAATACATCCTTTTTTAGGGGAAATCGAAAGATTTGGCAATCACTGCTTTGAGGTCAAACACAGCCTTTTTAGGGGAAATTGAAGGATTTGGCAATCACTGCTTTGAGACAAAAAATGCCGTTCTAGTAGAAAATGAAGAAGGATTTGGCAATCACTGTTTTGAGGCGAAAATGCCTTTTTAGTAGAAAATTAAGGATTAGGCAATCACTTGTTGGAGACCAAACACAGACTTTTTAGGGGAAACACAAGAATTTGGCATGTTATATTAAAAAAAACGCAGCTTTGGTAACGCACTCAGATTTGGTAATCACAATTGTTCTCAGCAAAAAAATGCCTATGTCTATATGTCTATATGGACTGTCTTGCCCTCCTATATAAAAAGTGATCAAGTAGCTGGCTATCTTTTACTGTAGCATGAATGGAGCAGCATGGAGCGGTAGCAGTAACACTCTGAAAATCTTATATTCCGACGGACATGTGACTTAGGCAGCCAATGACACAAGACCTTATGTCTACAACTTGTGGATATTTTATGCACCTTGATTGGCTGCCGGTCCGTAATATCCACACAGAAAGTGCCGGGAAATAAAAAATGGAGTCCAATGCTACTCTGATCTATCCCTACCCCCTCCCCTCATCATACATGTCCTATTCGCTATCCTACACTATCAGAAGGTAGAAGAAAATCATTAGTTAAACGCAGCGATGTTTTTTTTATCCGATCAGTTATTGAACAAAGCTTCGTTGTTCATGTTTCTGATCTCGAACCGAATCTGCAATGTTAGTGCCGAATTTGGAATTGGCGAACATGTTCAGGAAAAGTTCACTCATCTCTTGCATACATGGCTCGGCGGTCTCTCAGGAGCCACTGGAACACTCAATTATTTTTTTCGTATTGGGCACTAGAGTTTATACTTTTTGGCTCAATTTATATTTTTTTCCTGTTCTGTTACTTTTCATAAAATTTTTTAGTTATAGTAAGTCCCAACTGAAATTTTGCTTAGGGACCTCCATTAACTTTAACCAGGACAGCTAATGACCAAATAGTGATTATTCCATGAAAGGGCACTTTCTAAGTTTTATCAGTTAAACAATCGATATTAAATACTATAGACCTTATTTATTATATAAAATGCCCAAAACACTAACATATTTGGAAGACTGATAATCTTATCCGCCGTCTTGTACGTATAAGTTCTTGCCTAGAAATAATTTGTGCGTTGATATCGACATGCGACAGGTTAAGGAACATTTTGTACTCTGGATTCCGTACGTCCTTGGCTTCATTCTACCACCATATGTCCCTTGGAAGTAAAGTCGCTATTTGAAGCATTCAGACGTGTAGTTGATGCAGTAAATGATACAATTTTTAAAGTGAATAAAGTGAAGGTTATTGGCAAAGCAAAACTAGCATAACATAGCGTTACTAACATATATTTTGCGTCACCAAACGTACCAATACTAGAATAGGTTGCTGCATTGCAGGTGGATGTTCATTCTTACATTTGAAGGCTGATTTCAATTATGAGAAGTTACATTGATGGGAGATTACAGGGAAGTGTCAATTATTCATTGAACTGTAGAATCTGGGATGGAAAGTTTTAAATATTACATGCTAGGACTGTCCCAATATGGGTCACCTTGATGTGGTGGGATGGCTTTTATGTTATTTTTAGCAAAATAATGTTAACTAAGTGATGTTCTCATCCTGGAGACTGCAGCACCTGTGAGAGCTCTGCGATTGGTGCTCGAGGACTTGGCACTGCCCATTTGGCTGAGCGACATCATTCAGTCACATGCGCAGGCCCAGGGTCCTAGAGGTACCGATCACTGCAGCCTCTGGAAACAAGAACATCACTGGAGATCACCGTGGGAGCGCAGGGAGGTGAGTAAATAGAGCAGCATTCACACACAAGGCAGCGTTTTGTGAGGATCAGTTCTTGGTTCAGTTTCTTCAAAACACAGCCTTGTGTGTGAATGTAGCCTTATTCTAATGTTCCTATTTCACATGCACTATGACTATGGGACTTTGTTGTTACATATTGGAAATAAAATAAGCGGTCTAAGGGCCCTTTCACATCAGCGTTTTTCGTAATTCGCGGCAGATGCGGTGAAAAAACCGCATCTGCCGCGTTTGCCGCATAACCGTTCCACTTGCGGCGCGGTTGCGTTTTTTCCCATACAAAGTATAGGGGGACTTGCGGCAGATGCGGCAAGTGCGGTTTTGCACTTGCGGCAGGTGCGGCAGCGAAAAAAAACGCGGTCAGCCGCGGTTTTTTTCGCTGCCGCAAGTGCAAAACCGCACTTGCCGCATCTGCCGCAAGTCCCCCTATACTTTGTATGGGAAAAAACGCAACCGCGCCGCAAGTGGAACGGTTATGCGGCAAACGCGGCAGATGCGGTTTTTTCACCGCATCTGCCGCGAATTACGAAAAACGCTGATGTGAAAGGGCCCTAAATGGAAGCAATAGGGCATAGTGACCACAAAGAATCAGATTGGGTAACAAACCTTTTATTTCACCACGGTGCGTTTTGGTAGCGTTCTGCTACCTTCCTCAGGTTGAATAACAATGGGAAGGGGAAATAACACATTAAATTATATAGGAGCAATGGACCAGTGGGAGTTAGCACATTAATTGATCTCAAAAGCATCCTTTGTGTACTGGCAGTAAGCCATCAAAAACAACACAGTACAACAAAGAAAGTTAAAAACAATAAAAAAATATATAAAAAATTACTTATGAAAGCTATAAAAAATTATCAGTATTATACTCTATGCAATATTAAAATAAACATATGTACTTGAAGAATTTTTGGATAAAAAAAGGTCAGAAAAATACTTTAATTGACCACATTATCTATAGTTAAATTCAGTCCTTCTGGGGTTAAAGTGCCAAGCTCAAAAATCCAATAGCTTTCTTTATTGATGAGACTGCCATAACTGCCAGGGACAGAATCTGTCACCTGATCAATTATGGTCAATCTCAAAAATGTTGGATCTTTTTGATGAAAAGTGCTGAAGTGCTTAGAGATACTATGTACTTGGTATCCTACATGTATGTTATGACGATGCTTATTGAGATGAGCGTGCATCGTTTGTATCGTGCGACCTACATACTGCAGGCCGCACGTACATTGTAGCAAGTACACAACGTACGTGGATTGGCAGTTCACCTGGCAATTAATAATAAAAGTTTCACCGGTTGTTTTAGATCGAAATGAAGTAACCCCATTAGTGATTGTTCCACAACATAGGCACTTTGGGGTATTACACGAAAAACAATCATAATTAGCATACATAGATTCTCATTTCTTAAATTTAGATTTTAAAGAAATATTACTGGGTGATAATAGATTACGAAGGTTCCTGTTTCTTCTATAAATAATTCTTGGTTTATTGGGAAGATGATTTGAAAGAACTGGATCAGCTTTTAAAATAAACCAATATCCGCTCAGCAACATTTGTATATTTGTACATGATTGGTTGAAAGTAGTGATGGGCAAATTCCCCGATGTCCGGGATCGGCATGTTTGCCTGAGTTTTTTCATAAACTTTGAGCTCGGGGCCAGAGATGATGCGAACGTGCATCCGAACCCCAAGCTTGGATTTTACAAATATGGGATGGGGCGGGGGGGCTGTAAAATAAAGCATTATAATTTTACTTACTGGTCCCACAACGCATCCTCCTGTCCCGCTGTCTCCAGACCGCTTCTACTTCGGGCCGCTCATTAACTTCTGGGTTTATTCACTCCACTTTCCGCCACTCAACAATTTTCGCCGGCCATCGGCAGTGTTCGGGCGGTAACGTCAGCGTTCACCTGAGTTCATGGCCCGAGCCATGAACTTGGGTGAACTCTGACTGTCACGATCTGTCTCAGTCTGTGTCTCGCTCTGTATAGATGCTTGTTTATACAGAGCAATGTAGCATAGCTGACATTGCTATCCATGTGGACTATATTGGACTGATTGGACTACATTGGATTTTTTTTATAATAAAGTTGGAGTCGTAAATGGTTTTTTTGTTTCATTTCTAAAAAAAATATTTTTTCTGTGTTGTGTTCTTTTTTATCTTTACTAGAAATTCATGGTGGCCATGTCTAATATTGGTATGACTCTATGAATTTCGGGCTTAGGGCCACCTATTAATACAAAGCTGGCCCTAACCCCATTATTACCCAGTAAGCAACCCAGTACTAGGGCCACTGGAAGAGTCGGATACAGCGCCAGAAGATGGCGCTACTATGAACGCGCCATTTTCTGGGGCGGCTGCAGACTGAAATTTGCAGCGGGGGGCCCAGAAACCCCCAGCTGCCTAGTTGTACCTGGCTGGACACAAAAATAGGCAAAGCCCATGTCGTTTTTTTAAATTATTTCATGAAATTCATAAAATAATTTAAAAAAGGGCTTCTCTACATTTTTGTTTCCAGCCAGGTACAAATAGGCAGTTGGGCATTGGGGGCAGCCCGTACCTGCCTGCTGTACCCAGCTGGCATACATAAATTTGGCAAGCTCAAGTCAAATTTTTTTTTAAATAATTCATTAAAAAATTAAAAAAATATAAATGAAAACACAAACACATTTAGGGACTGCATCTTTATTAACCCCTTGACCCTCATCCTTTTGCTGAACACTCTCGGCTCTGCTTCATCAGAGACCAAGGGGACGAACCATCTTTTATCCCCTTGGTCCCTGAAGGAGAGCCCGGAGCGCTGAGGCATCGTATGGGGGGTAACTCAGGTCATCCGAGGACAGCTCAGGTCATGCCACCTGAGCTGTCCTCAGGTGACCCCAGTGTCTCCCCGGTTACAATGCTGCAGATCGGTGCTCCTTACTCCACTTATGCACTGAGGTGTCAAAAGATTGCACCAAATGGCATGATATCCATGGCATAAACTGCAGGAAAAACGTTGTGGTTTTTGTGTTTTTTTCTTGGCTCAGGAGATACAGATGAACACCTTGGACACAATGCATGCACTTTCAGGCCTAAATTACACTAAAAACCATGAAATCTGCAGAAGAGGTTGATGTAGTGTGACAGATTTGAAGTTATCGAATTTATGCCAGAGATAATAGGACAGCCAGGATGTTTGGTGATATTTTTATGTATCTTGGGGAGGAAGTAGAATAAGGGAACTCGGAACCGCCGAATATCAAGAAATGTTCTCTCTTTCTTGTTAAGGATCCCCTTTTGTATCTACTTTTTTAATCAAATTTTTATACTCCCGAAATATAGATATTGACGGATCCGAGTCCAACTTCTGATAATATTCCTGATACCTCAGGATCCATCTACCGTACGCAAGACACCACACTCTGTCCATTATCACCCTGCAGCCCCTCTTGTCAGCACTCTTAATAATATTCTCACATAGTGATATTATCGCTTGTCTCTCTAAGGCTGGGGTCACACATAGAAGTCCATTTTTGGAAGTGATTTTCATCACCAATCCATTTTTTATAGGGTGCTTTTTGAGCCTCCTGCACCCCTGAACGTTTTTGGACTTAGTCATTTTTTCATTAAAAACGCATGGGCGTTAACGCATGTATTAACGCAAGTGCCTATATGTGCCATGCGTTAACGCATGCGTTTCCCATAGGGCCCCATGTTAAAAAAACGCATGCATTTTTTAACTGATGCCAAAAACGTTGCAAGCAACGTTTTTGGCTCACAAACGGACAGAGCAATGTTTTGAGGTCCAGAAAAAAACGGACAGGGTGTTTATTACATCCAATCCGTTTTTCTGTCAGCCAAAAACGGACCAAGTGTGACCCTAGCCTTACAATTTCAAGTTGTCTAACTTTTTGAAGTGCTCTATCGAGCGAAGATTTTCTAACATAATTTGCTGAAATGTTTCAATGTGAGCACCCTAAGGATACCTTTACACGCGGCTACATTTCTAGGGTGGCTACAGGTAACTTACCGTATATACTCGTGTATAAGCCGACCCGTGTATAAGCCGACCCCCCTACTTTTGCCCCCAAAACCTGGGAAAACCTATTACTCGTGTATAAGCTGAGGGTGGACCCCAGCACAGGTATACAGCCCTCAGCAGTGTGGTATACAGGCCCCCCCAGTGGTAGTATACAGCAGCCTCCCCAGTGGTATGCAGGCCCCAGCAGTATATACAGCAGCCCCAGTGGTATACAGCAGCCCTTAGGTAGTACACAGCAGCCCCAGAGGTATATACAGCAGCCCCAGGGGTATACACAGCAGCCCCAGGGGTGTACACAGCAGCCCCAGAGGTGTACACAGCAGCCCCAGGGGTATACACAGCAGCCCCAGGGGTGTACACAGCAGCCCCAGGGGTATATACAGCAGCCCCAGGGGTATACACAGCAGCCCCAGAGGTGTACACAGCAGCCCCAGGGGTGTACACAGCAGCCCCAGGGGTGTACACAGCAGCCCCAGGGGTATACACAGCAGCCCCAGGGGTGTACACAGCAGCCCCAGGGGTATATACAGCAGCCCCAGGGGTATACACAGCAGCCCCAGGGGTGTACACAGCAGCCCCAGGGGTGTACACAGCAGCCCCAGGGGTGTACACAGCAGCCCCAGAGGTGTACACAGCAGCCCCAGGAGTGTACACAGCAGCCCCAGGGGTATACACAGCAGCCCCAGGGGTATACACAGCAGCCCCAGGGGTAGTACACAGCAGCCCCAGGGGTAGTACACAGCAGCCCCAGGGGTAATACACAGCAGCCCCAGGGGTAGTACACAGCACCCCAGGGGTAGTACACAGCAGCCCCAGGGGTATATACAGCAGCCCCAGGGGTAGTACACAGCAGCCCCAGGGGTAGTACACAGCAGACCCAGGGGTATATACAGCAGCCCCAGGGGTAGTACACAGCAGCCCCAGGGGTAGTACACAGCAGCCCAAGGGGTATATACAGCAGCCCCAGGGGTGTATACAGCAGCCCCAGGGGTAGTACACAGCAGTCCCAGGGGTATTTACAGCAGCCCCAGGGGTAGTACACAGCAGCCCCAGGCCCCCCTCACTGTTTGGCGCCCCCACCTCAGGATGGCCCCCCCCCCGCACGCAGCGCTGCGCTCATACATTACCAGCCTGTCAGCTGTCATCCTCCGGTGGCGGATCGCGGCTCCCGGCTCCGGCTTCCATCTTCATCTGTGTCTTCCTGCATTGTGACCGGGGCTCATCGCGATGACGTCATCGCGACGCCGGCCGGTCATGTGACATGCAGGAAGACACAGATGAAGATGGAAGCCGGAGCGGGAGCCGCGATCCGCCACCGGAGGATGACAGCTGACAGGCTGGTAATGTATGAGCGCAGCGCTGCGTGCGGGGGGGGGGGCCATCCTGAGGTGGGGGAGCCAAAAAGTGAGGGGGTCCCGTATATACTCGCGTATAAGCCGAGGGGAGACTTTTCAGCCCAATTTTTGGGCTGAAAAACTCGGCTTATACGCGAGTATATACGGTACTGGTTGCAGTGAAATCATGGAGAGATTATTCCATTTGTACACAGCAACAAGATAGAACCTTGTCTCCATGATTTCACTGCAACCAGTAAGTTACCTGTAGCCACCCTAGAAATGTAGCTGCGTGTAAAGGTACCCTTATGGTGCAGAGGATAAAGGTTTTTAGATCCCCTTTAACAGGTACATGTAAAAATTCTTTCTCAGGGGTAGTGTAGTCTAGATTGGAGTTTGATGTAATGTTAGAGGGAAGCTGAACTGATGCAGATGATTTACTTTTTTCCTCAATGAGAAAAGTGGCACTTTATAAAGAATTCATTTAAAGGGAACCTGTCAGATCTCTCCTATCACTACACATCCCTGCACCTTGGTAGCTCTTCCCTAACTATCCCTGTCTGAGCTAAACGTGCCCTATAACGATTATGACTTATAACTTACAGAGTCCCTTCCCCCCCACCCCCCTTCCCTCTTTAGACAGCAAACATAATGGTCAAAGTCATTGGCCCTATAAAATAGTTTTTACAAGGTATCAGTCTAAAAGCAATATTATAACATATCAATGTAGCACCGCAGGGTCCCAATAGTACGCCTGGAAGCAAAATGGGGTTCTCTATTCAGGTGACACAGCATGCAACACTTTCCTGTCTCCAGACCAGAAGGGGTAGCTCTAGAACCCGGCTTGAGGGGAGCTTCCCTATATAAAAACTCTGGCCGGAGGAGGAGTTAGTTAGAACAGCCATGGAGTGAGTCTGAGGAGGAAGGAGAGGAGTGCCTGAGGAAGACAAGGAGTGTCTTGCTCGCCTCAGAGGAAAGCGGAGAGAACGGACACCGGGTCTGAGGCTGTGCAGGGTTACACATCCCAGAAACCAATACCGGAGGGTGGGCAATTCCAGATTTCCCAGCCACACAGTGTCAGGAGGCAAAGCAGCATACTAGAGCCCTGGGTGTTCAGCGAGGAGCGACCCCTGAAACAGGACTTGAGCTGCCTGTCATACGGCACACGCAGGAGAGAGAGGGCAAGCAACTTAGCTTCAAGCAATCGTAGGAACCACTGAACAACACAGAAGGAGGCCTCCAACCCACCTGGCTAGGTGGATTCCCCAATTGCTTTCAGACCACCTGGGTCCCCAGTAACATGTAATCGGTGCTCCAGACTGTACTGTAACAACAGACCAGTAAAGGTAAAGGAAACGTTTACTGTGGACTCCAGTTATTTCTACGCCTGTCGCCCTGCATCCCACACATAGACTATTTACACCTGCCCTGGGGACATTCAGCCCTACCCGAGGAGGGCTTACCATCCACACTGCCCTAAGTCACCGTCCCCAGCAGGAATGCAGCAGCGGTGGTCCCCACTGACCACATACCCTGGGTGGTGTCACAACAAAATCCCCTGTAAATAACCCCTTCCTTTTTGGACTAAATCCAGGACACATGACCGGGTTACGACTACCGTGATCCCAGAGAGACAGCACTGGCCCGGCCCCGAGTACCCCATGGCCTGGGGGCGCCTCATCAAGACACTAGAACATCCCTTATAGCTATAAATCATCCTTGAAAGACAGCACATCCCATAGATTCCGCACTTTACCCCTTCCACGGAGCCCAAATTTGTTCAAATGTTGTCATAGCTTCCCTCCTCCAGTATATACCTTCTTCTAAGCCAATCGTATATTCCACCTGTTGAACAAACTACCCTCTAGAGAGGGGCTCGGCCCTGATCCAGCCCCTGGCGATTAGCTTCCTAGCCATATACAACAGTCTGGCTATCGCTTTCTTCTGTGAATTTGTGATCTGTAATTCTTCCACATATCCCAACACACACCAGTGGGTTTCTAGGCACCACACATCCATACTTCCCTTCAATCATCGCAATCACCACCATCCAAAAGGCTTCCAACCTTGGACATTCCCATAGCATATGCAAAATGGCAGCATTTTTATTCATACATTTCGGGCATTCTGACGTCTCTCTCACCCCAATCTTGTATAGAAACTCAGGAGATCTATACACTCTGTGAATGGTAAACAATTGCAATACCCGTCCCGGCTCACTCAATGACAATTTCGGTACATATTCCATAGCCGATTCCCAAACCCCTAATTCCTCCTTCCATTTACTCCGAACACCAATCGGATGCTTCAACAGAAAAGTGTGTAAGATATCTTTATATACGCTAGGGATTACCCTATTTTTAGTCCCATCTATACAGATATAGTCAAGGACTATATTTCTCTGTTCCTGTAATCCAGTTTCTCGTCTCTGTCTTTTAAATGCGTTTGGAATCCTAAGATATCTTTATCTATCTGCATCTGGTATACCAAATTCTTCCTTAATTATGTCAAACTCCTTCAGTTTTTGGTTCACGAGTAGCTGTGTCATGTATTGTATCCCTTTAGTAGACCAGTCTTTCCATTCCCCAAGTTTATACACTTCACTCAGTTTTTCATTCATCCAAATGGGAGTACATACAGTCAGGCCAGAGACCTCTCTTATTCTCTTGATTTTGGACCATGTGTTATGTATTAGACACAGAGTGGGGAATTTCCTTCCCAACCGGTGAAATATACCAGTCTCCAATCCCTTCACCAAAGGGCTTCTTCCTATGAAATATGCCAGTTCTGCCTGTATTGACCCATCCCCCATCCTTCCTGTCCAACCTCTTAAATGCTGACTTTGAGATGCCAAAAAGTATATCCAGGGGTTAGGCAAAGCCAGCCCCCTCTTCCTTGGGCCTTTGTAGGATCTCCAGTTTTATCCTGGGTTGTCGCCCCCACCAAACCAGTTCTCTAAAGAGAGAGTTAAGTCTCTGAAAGACACCCCCCGAGAGCCACACTGGTGAGTTGTGAAGTATATAAAGGAGCTTAGGCATGATTAGTATGTTAGACAGGTTAGCCCTGCCCACCACCGAGAGATGCAGCGTACTCCAAGTCTGAGTCTTATCCCTGAGTTTGGCCAGGAGAGGCTTCACATTTAATTACAGATAATTCTCTATCGGCAATGCAACCTGCACACCCAAATACTTAAATTGATCAACCAATCTCAGTTTGGTACAGCCCAATTCTCCCATGTCCGCCATGTTATCCTTGTCTACCATCATTAGATGAGATTTGTCCCAGTTTATTCGTAAACCAGACATCGTCCCAAATTCTTCAACCTTCAACACTGTCTGACTCAAGGATTCCAGGGGGTCCTGGAGGAACAATAGGATGTAATCCGCATAAAGCGCAATTTTTTCTTCCACCAGCCCAAATAGAAAACCCCTTAATCTCAGCCGCTCTATGAATATGAGCAGCAAGAGGCTCTAATGCCAGGGCATACAATAATGGGGAGAGGGGACAACCCTGCCATGTCCCTCTAGTGAGATCAAATTTCTCCGATCTCACCCCATTCACACTGATTCTTGCTACCGGGGAGAAATAAGAGATAAACACCAGTCCGAAGCCCATTTGCTCAAGAACCAACCAAAGATAGTCCTACTCCACACTGTCGAATGCCTTGTGAGCGTCTAGGGATGCCACTGCCCTGTAGTCCGTATTATCTGCAGGTGACTGAATGTTTAAAAATAGCCTTCTTAAGTTAATAGCTGTAGATTTATTAGGCATAAATCCAGTTTGGTCTGGGTGCACCACTGTGTGTATCACCCCCGCCAGCCTGGTCGCCATCACTTTGGCAAGTAGCTTGGCATCTACCGACAGTAATGAAATGGGCCTATAAGACTCCGGCGTACGGGTATCTTTATCCTCCTTAGGTAGCACTACTATTGTCGCCTCTCTCATGGAATCCAGCAGACATCTCTTCCCCAGTGCCCCTTGAAAAACCTCACAGAGCCCGGGCAGCATCACATCCTTAAGTTGCCTGTAAACCTCTACCGTCAGGTGTCTGCTCCAGAAGCCTTATTATTTGCTATAGAAGCCAGCGCCTCCTCTTACTCTTCTATTTTCAATAGGGTTTCTAGGCTATCTCTATCCTCTGCACTAAGTTTCATCAGGCCGGCTCCCATTTAAAAGGTTGTAATTGTGGCGCCCCGCAACGAGTGCGTCACAAGAGGGTATTGCAGCCACAAATGCAGCCGCAATATCCTCTTACTCAGCAATGATCCGGTTAACATAGAGATCCAACCCAACATGCAACACCTAGAACAGGGGACCAATCATAGGTCCTGGGGGGTGGAGTGTTAGGGTAGTGTAGTAGAACCCACAATAATCTAGACAGAAGGAGAATAGTCTAGAACTCGGAGAAGAAGAGTCTAAGACTAGAACTTGGAGAGGAGCGTCCGCACTAACAGGTAACCGCAGCTGCCGCACAACATCTTGAGCAGCTCCAGCCTCCGGGGATCACCGCTCAGCCTGTGGGGAGCGTAACATCTTGCTGCTATCCATCCCCCGGGGGCTCCGCAGCGTCGGTAGTCCTTACCGAATCTACTCATAGGTGGCGTCACGAATAAATTAAAAACCCCTTTAATCTGTTCCACCAAGACGTCTTCACTTTTGATATGCACTACACCGGGCCCCACTACCGGCAGGCGCGGTCCACCCGTGACAAGGAGGAAGGAAGCATCGCCTGTCTAAACCGGAGTCCCGGCCACGGTGAGTCAGAAAATGGCGTCACGAACAGGATACGAGCAGGCCCGTTACCCAACGGGTATATTGTGCTTAAAATGGACTTTATTGTCTACAATTTGGACTTTGTTCGTCCCTAAAAGAACTTTCCCGCCTTTTCACCATTGGGCCAAGATGGCGCCCAAGATGGCGTTCCCGCCACAAGAATCCGCCACGTGTAAGCCCAGGAGTGAGTCAACACCCCCCTCATCGTGGGAGGGCTAAAGACAAAAGGCGCCAAACTCTTTGTCCGCCCTGATTGCTCGAATCAACCATGGGGGCGGACCCCAAAGACTTTTCCCACGATTGGCCTACAAAAGCCCAGAGGAAATGGGAGTGTCAGACAGACTTCTTCACCAGCTCTACCAGAACGTTTACCGGTTGAACGGGTGTGGTTTCCCTCCAAGAAGAGAATGGCCAGCACAAGACTCCAAGACCTAATGCGGGAGGTCGAGGCGGAGGCCAGAGCAGCCATAGGCCAACCGGGTCAGGATCCTGCCCTTACCATAGACGGCAGCCCCGACTTCTGGCTAGAGGCTCTACAAGACCTCCGGGTGCGACTACTCGAGACAGTGGAATGGACGATTCGCAGCTGGAGCGCGACCCTAGGCAGAAGACTCCATCATGCGATGCAGCAGAGCCGACCGGGTACAGCTTCTCCAAGCCCAGACGACATCGCCAGCTTTTCAACAGCCTCACCGTCGCCCACCACCTGTTCTGCTTCGTCACCGGAGCCAATAGACTGTATCATTCCCGTGAGGACCACGGCTCGACCCGTTCCAGCGGATGAAACCGCAGCCGACCCCGTTCCAGAGCCGGAGCTTCCAATATGCTCCCACGAAGAAGCTGACATCCACCTGGTTCCACCTGCGGAACCCGCGACTAGTTTCCACACTACTGAGACTGTCGCCTGTTTCTTCCCTGAACCGGAGGCCTCCTCTGCAAATACAGAGGCCTACCTGGTGACCGGGATTGAAACACCACTTCCCGCTGCTACAGAAGAAGAGGCAGGCAGCCTGGAAGTCCTGCACAATGACCCCGAGGAGAACTTTGCAGCACAGCCACCCACCGATCCAGAGGATTCCATCCCATCGTCTTCGTCAGCCGAGCAGCCCGACGTAGTCATCGAAGGAGAGGTCGAGGAGGATGACGAGGAGACCTACAGTCCTGCTGAGGATCTCTACACGGGGTTCGCCTGGGGAGACACAAGGAACCCTTCTGCCGGGCGATCAGCTCGGGTGCACTGGTCGGGTGCCACCGCAACAGCATCTTCTGCGGTTCCGTTAAACCGGGCTCCACTCCAGACTGCCCACCAAGCTCGAGCAGTTCAACAACCAGCACGCCGTAGTGACTTTATCCACACGCCGCATCACTCCGACGAAGAGGTACGTCGTATCCGGAGAGACGAGTGGCACACTCGACTGCAAGCCAACATGCAGGCTCGCGCCGAGGCCCGTCGCCAATCTCCATTGCCTGAACAATTCCGTAAAACCGGGTGGGTAAGCACATTTAACTTGTCCACCGGATGGGGATTCGTAAGGGAGGAGGGTGTGAGTACTGAAGTATTTGTGGAGCGCCGTGATGTGGAATCGCACCTACCGCGAGGTCATCCAAGCCGAGACTTGTATAGAGGGGACATAGTAACCTATGAGCGTCATGTATGCTGTGACGGGTGGTTCGCTATACGAGTCCGGAACACTGCCCTCCATAAGTGACTTAAGTTGTTTGAACTTTGCTACTAAAGAGACTTCTTCCTGTTTGCACCGTAACACCGCGACTTGGCGGCTACAGCCTGAACTTTTATTCTAAGGACAGCCGACCGCCCGCCGGGTCCGCGCAATGTGTTAACCTGTTTATTTACCCTTTTCACTTTTATGCATACAATGACCTGTCATTAATAAAAGTGTATTACCTGTTATAAAATATTAAAAAAAAAAAACCTCTGTAATGTGAGTAGTGTGACGCTTGGGGACAAGCGTATTCAACCAAGGGGGAGTGTGGCGCCCCGCAACGAGTGCGTCACAAGAGGGTATTGCAGCCACAAATGCAGCCGCAATATCCTCTGACTCAGCAATGATCCGGTTAACATAGAGATCCAACCCAACATGCAACACCTAGAACAGGGGACCAATCATAGGTCCTGGGGGGTGGAGTGTTAGGGTAGTGTAGTAGAACACACAATAATCTAGACAGAAGGAGAATAGTCTAGAACTTGGAGAAGAAGGGACTAAGACTAGAACTTGGAGAGGAGCGGGGGCTCCGCACCCCGTGCGGGCCCCTGGGCCGTCACCGGTCGGGTGTCAGCACCTGAGGCCTTAACCACCGGGATTGGGCATTATCTACACGGGTTCCCAAAAGACTCCCGTGCCCACAACTCGCAGCCGGTTCACTGGTACCGAAGCTGGCAGCAGTTCACCTCTGCCACGCGAAACAGAAGAGTGGAGGAGCAGCTTCAAAGGAGCACCCCACCACCAGCCAACTTCCAGTCGTCAAACCAGCGGTGTACCCACTGAGGGATCCAAGGCTCCCCAAAACATCCAGGACGTATATCATGGATAGGGCATTGAAGCAGCCTCCCCGTACCCGACCTGGTATTCCTGGCGACACTGGCAACCAAATAGGTAGAATGGAGGAACACTGCGGATCTCTAAGGGACACCATCACTGCTGAGTCCACCTGGTCTACTACTCAACCACTGTATACCATGTACTGCCTGCTGGTTACAGTAAAGACCCGTTGCAGAGACTTTCTGTGTCCGTGCTTCCTTATGAACTGTCCGTCTGCACTAACAGGTAACCGCAGCTGCCGCACAACATCTTGAGCAGCTCCAGCCTCCGGGGATCACCGCTCAGCCTGTGGGGAGCGTAACATCTTGCTGCTATCCATCCCCCGGGGGCTCCGCAGCGTCGGTAGTCCTTACCGAATCTACTCATAGGTGGCGTCACGAATAAATTAAAAACCCCTTTAATCTGTTCCACCAAGACGTCTTCACTTTTGATCTGCACTACACCGGGCCCCACTACCGGCAGGCGCGGTCCACCCGTGACAAGGAGGAAGGAAGCATCGCCTGTCTAAACCGGAGTCCCGGCCACGGTGAGTCATAATCTCATCCCTGGAAGCAGTCAACTTGGAGGAATACAATTCTTTATAAAATAGTTTAAAAATATCTGGGATACCCTTTGTCTCCGTGACCAATGCATCCCTTTCATCATACATGCTATACACAAAAGACGATTCCTTCTGTGCAGCTGCTACTAGGACCAATAGGTGACCAACCCTTTCTCCTTCCTCGTAAAATGTCATCTCTTGAAAGTCCTGCGGACTCTTAGCTTTCTCATAGAGAGCTGATCCAGAGCCTCCTGCGCTTTCTTTAAGCGCAACTGCGTCTCCGGGGTGGGCTGACCAACAGCCTCTTGCTCCGCAACCCTCAACTCCTCCAGCACTAATCTCTCCTCCATCTTTAATTCAGTTTTTCACCTGGAGATATCCCGTATAAATAGCCCTCTAAGTAAAGCCTTCATGGTGTCCCACACAACACCCATCGTGCACTTCCATTATTCTCCTGAAAAAACACTTCCAACTCACCCAAAATTCCCTCCATATCTATAGATTTCAACCACGTCGGGTCTATCTTCCATTCCTTCCTTTTACCCTCATGTGTCAGGTCAGAGTGTAATACCACAGCCAATGGCTTATGGTCTGATACTATCCTAGGTAAATACTCCAAATCTTGCACCTAGGAGTCCAGTAACCTATCTCCGAGGGCCAAATCTATACATGACATAGACTTGTGTGAGGATGAGAAACACGAAAAACACCGCACCTCAGTATTTTGCACCCTCCACAAATACACCATTCCCAACTCCTGGATGTGTTTAGCAAATGTTGTGTCCGGTTCTATCCCAGATCCCTTTATGCTAGACCCCCATTTATCCAGCTCCAAATGCATAACGTTATTCATGTCCCCAATTATCAAAACCGGTATCCCCACCCTGTGTCTAGTCAATGCTATAACCTCCTGAAATTTTGATCCCGTATACGGCGGCGGGAAGCATACTGCAATCAAACACAACATTCTCCCATACACCCAACACACCAAAAACACATCTTTGTCCATCTTTGTCCACACGCACCTCTACCTTTTCATATGGCACTGAGGCATGGACCAGGACCGAGACCCCCCTTGCATAGGTGGAATATGTGGCGTGATACGCCTGTCTGATCCATTTCCTGGCCAGTACGCTAGTCTTTTCTTTAACCAGATGTGTTTCCATCAAACAAATAATGGATGGCTCCGGATATTTCAGGCAATTACTTTAAGTGTTCGAGCCATGTTGCGTTGTAAGGAGTCCTGTATAGCTCAAATAACCTTGCAATTTGCTGTCTAACCATCCTACCCCCTACCCCACCCATCCCCCACTTGTCCCTTTAAACATATACCCCAAACTTTCCCAACTCCCATCCCCCTTTCCCTCTTCCCTAACTTAGCTTCTCTCTGGTTGACAGTGAGTAAAATCACCCAACCAGCCCTGGCCCTGCAAGCTACAGCAACACTAGACCTAACTCCAGTCTCCTACAGAAATCCAGCTATCAACAATAGCCTTTCCACATATCCCCCTCCCGCCTTTAGTAAACAAATAAAAAAAAACAACATTTCTTTGTGAAAGTCCTCCTAATAGGTTCAGTGAGCCCACCGCAGCCTTTTAGTCCAGCAGCATGTCCACTAGAAAAACGTATCCCAGTCACTCATGTGAACTGGTCCACCAACACAAAGAAGATTATATAAATCTCCAAAGGAAAAAAAATAAAGGGATTTAAAGAGAAAAAAAAAAAAAAAAAGTTCCCATGTCCTGCAACTTTTTAGCATTGCGTACGATCCATTCCATGGCGTCCTCCGGTATCTGGAAGAACTGTACTCTGTCGAATGCCGCCACCATCAGCTTGGCCGGATATAGCATGGAGTACACAACTCCCAAGCTTCTCAGTCTTTTTTTAACTTCAGTAAAACGCATTTACATTTTCTGCACTGTGGGGGAGTAATCTGGGTAGATGGAGACATTCTGACCATTAATCGTCATGTTTTAAGCAGTTCTGGCTTTTCTTAGGATAGTGTCTCTGTCCCAGTAATTTAGTATTCTAGCCAGAATAACACGGGGAGTCATACCAGGAGGCTGAGGTCTCATCAGCACTCTATGCGCCCTTTCCACCACAAACCCCTTAGAGAGGGCTTCTGTACTGATTTTTTGTAATAGCCAATTCTCTATGAATTCGGTGGAGTTAGCGCCCTCAGCTTTTTCTGGAACCCCCACTATCAGCACATTATTTCTCTGTGAGCGGTTCTCAAGATCGTCATTCTTAGTTGTAACATCTGCAAGCTGTTTCAGACACTGAGCATGGGTCTTTTGCAGTTTAACTCTGTGGTCTTCAGCAACACCCACTCTCTCTTCAACCTCATCGGTCCTAGCATCTGCTTTTTTCATAGCAGCTTTCATCTTTGTCATATCTGCTTGCATTCCTTGCATCTGATGAGCCAGTGTATTAAGAATGTCTTTACAGTATGCCACAATCTCAAACACATCCTTAATGGATGGCTCTGCAGCATTGTGAGCAGCATTAACTCCCACACCACCAGCACCTGTTTCTGCACTGGTCCAACAGGAGGATCACCAACGCCCTCCATGGGGTCTTCCTGAGTTTGCTCCTGCCCTCCCTCATCCTTTTCAACCTCAACCTCTGACTCCTCGCTGGAAGGTACATTCCTCTCCTCCTTCTCCCTGGCAAACCTTGCAAGGCGGGTGGCCGCCGTCATTCTCCGGGGCACGCTGCGTTCCCCTTTGTAACCTCCTCTAACACTTCGGCGCCATCTTATATACGGCCGCTCTTCCCCGCTCCGGCATCTTTTTGCCTCTTACGAGTCATACGTGCTGCTTGCTCGACTCCAAAGACACCCTCGGGGTCTGGGAATATTCCAGCTGCTGGCTCCAGTGTTCATTCGGCAAATTGCTGGCTAGGCCTTGCTGCTTGCCACCTTTTTGAATTTCCCGCCCTCTCTGCTGCTGTAATGCCCGGACAGAATGTCATATCCAGCTGGGTACATTGTGGGCCTAATCACGTGATTGGCCCAGCTGCAGCGCATGCGCAATGCGTATCTTGAAGCCAGGCTGATCACGTGATTAGGCCAACAATGCATAGGGCCGATCACGTAATGAGACCCACAATGCACCCGGTCGGATATGATGTTCCAGCCGAGTATTACAGAAGCAGAGATGGCGGGAAATACAAAAAGGACATGGGGCGTGCCATGACACAGCGAGGAGGGGAGAATGGAGCTCGGAGCCCGTCTATCCAGTCTCCTAGATTGAGACTGTATGTAAGTTATAAATCATTTTTCATAATCGTTATAGGGCACATTTAGCTCAGACAGGGATGGTTAGTGAACCAAGGTGCTAGGATAGGAAGTGATAGGAGAGAGGGGTAGAGCGACCAGACAGGTTCCCTTTAAATCAAGGTATAAAGTAAAGGTGTTTAAGGGGGAGATCGGCCAAAATGAGAGACCCCGTTTTAGTAAAGAAATCTCTCCTTTATTTAATATATAGCTTGAGAGATTAAAGATACCAGTTTGAATAGTATCAGTACTCTCATTAGTCTGATTGATTTAGTTCTCTTTGGGGACTGGTCGTCCACTAATTTTCCGTGTCTGGCGACTCCTCCCCGTCCTGTGCATCCTCGCTTCCTCTTTTTCTTTTTTTTTTTGTTGCTGAAGAACCACTTTTTTCAAATGAGGGAGAAATATGTGCCATTAGGAATTCGACGCAAAGGCATAAGTAGCCCGTATGTACTGAAGGTCATCTCTGTATTATCATTAGATTATATACTTGTATGACAAACTGATTTTATTCTCTAATTTTGATGAAAATATAAGATCAACATGAAACTGTAAAACAATTGTGGGTCTACTCTGTGATAAAGAAAGCTGCTGTAGACACGGCTCAGCCCGTTATCTGTTTTCTTAGGTCTTCCAAACTACATAGTTCTCCGCGCTCAAGGGGACAGATGAAAACTGCAGCATTACATAATCTGACATCTTTCTATCAAAATTGATGTTTGTGAATCAGCCAGCAATGTAATTACCACCGAGGGATTCCCTTGAGTCAGCTCCGATTCTGAAATGAAAATCCCCTAGTGCAAGATTGTGCGAATACTGGCTTTACCCAACAGCCAGAAAGGGTCTCCTGTGAAATATGGCCGATTTCTGCAAGCTGTCCAAATATGACATTGCTTTACAGATTTTTAAGGCACTGACAGGAGAGATATTATCATACATGAGGTGCAGTGTGTCACTACAATATCTATGGAAACAAAGCAATTTGACTGACAGAATTGGACTCATCTTCCAGAAAGGATCATTAAGTAGCGGCAGATGGCTCGGTACTTGAAGGAAAAGAGAAAACCTCAGTTATTACAGTCTCTGAGTCTATTCTTTTTATTCTACATAGAGATAGCCATGCACGCTGACATGTCAGCAAGTTACAGGTATAGATTACGTCAGAATATCGAGAAAATACACGTTCATAAATGTTTATTTTACAATGGACAGTACAGTATAAAGATGGTAAATATACCCACTATGAAGAAGAGAAGAATATTCCAGCTTCAAGGGTTCCATACAAAATCCATATTTTATCTAAAGATTAAAAAGACATGTACATGCATAAAAACATGGAGGGGTAGCGGGAGGAGGGAACAAAGGGGGTCCTCACTACGCGTTTCAAACACTGGATGTGTCCAATTCAAGCCTTACATCCAGTGTTCGAAATGCGTAGCCAGGACCCCCTTTGCCTAGACACCTCTCTTTAAGCCTTAAATAAAATGGATTGTTCATGGAACCCTTAAAGCTGGAAAATGCTTCTCTTCATACTGATTTGCTACACCTTTACTCAGGACATGTTTCCGTTAAGCAAGGGCTCTTCCATGCAGTGAGATATTTCCATTTTTTTCTAAATATACCCACTACATCTATCATCTGTCCTTAATTTACTCATGTCTCATATGGCACAGAAACATTCACATATGGATGAATTCCCATTATCATGACATGAACCTTACTATACCCTACAGCAGAGTTATGTAAACTGTGGCCTTACGGTAAACACCAGGCCTGCAGTCATGGGCAGCCAAAGGTACGGAAATGAAATGCTCTGGCAGCGCAGTAGTGCACATGACCAGCATGGAGACTCCTCAGGGGCTGCACACACTGTCTGCAGCCACTCCTCACTGTCTGTTGTCGCTCTGCACCCAATAAAAATCACACCTAAGGAATTCATGGCTGTTCCCGCTGAGCTGATCACTATGGAGAGCACACTTTGGTGGAAAAATATGTCGACTTCATGCATATGTGACATATGGTTCCATGCATGTAGAATGAATATTGTATATTTTATATATAATATCTTTTATTAAAAGTTTAAAAATGCACATTATTTACATAACCGTAATATGTTCGCTTAAATGGAATATGTCACCAGATTTTTGCTCCCTAATCTGAAAGCAGCATAATGAGGGGGCAAAGACCCTGATTCCAGCGATGTGTCATCTACTGGGCTGCTTGCTGTAGTTTTGAAATTACCACTGTTTGATTAGAAGGAGATTATGACAACAAGACTAGTAATACTGCTGCCATGTAGTCCTTCATATTCATGAGCTCTGCATAACCTCGCCAATCAAGTAGCTCAGGAGGAAGAGGGGCACCAATGCTGCCAGCTGCACGACAGAACAACGTAGGAGCGACCGGTGTCAGACCCGGAGGTGCCAGTAACGAGAGCAACATGCAGATAAATCTTGAAATAAAGAAGATGGCACTCACCGGTTCGTGTCTGTGCTTTATTCACGGTATGCTATTCACAAGGTGCAGGGAGGGAGGAGAGGCTAAGATGACAACGGCACCGTTTTGCGCTGCGTGCACTTCAACGCCTGCGTACAAATCACATATGGCAGTGAATGGGTGCGCACGGTCATGCGCAGTCAAGCGCAGCACCGTGCGTCCCCATTCTAAACATAGGGGCTGGCGGCTGCGCCCACATGGCGATTCCCCTCCGCAGAACCCTGCGGATGGGAACGCCAGTCTGAAACCGGCCTAAGGCTGCCTTCACATTAGCATTTGTGTCTGCATGCTGATGGCATGCAGACACAAGCGCAGTCAAAAGCAGGGACATTTTGATGTGTCCGCAGCGGATAATGTCCGCCTGCGGACACATCACTGTGCAGCCTGGCAGCCAATCAGCAGTGTCCGGGGGCGGAGATCAGCGCCGGAGATCTCCTCCTCCCCGCCGCCAGTAAGCTCCGGGACGTGTCGGCGGGGAGAAACAGCTGATTTGACAGCTGTTTGAATCTCCCGCGCCGACACCGAGAGGAGATGTCGGCGCGGGAAGATTCAAACAGCTGTCACATCAGCTGTTTCTCCCCGCCGACATCGCTAGCAGATTACCGGCGGCGGGGAGGAGGAGATCAGCAGAGGCTGAGCTGATCTCCCGGTGGCTGTCGGTGAGCTCCTGTGACATCACCGGCGGCCACCGGGAGAGATCTCAATGAGATCCGCAGCGTTCTCCTGCAGTGTCATGCAGAGGACACTGCAGATCCATTGAGATCAATGCATTTTTTATGCGCTTGCGGATAGAGCAAGCGCCGCGAACGCACAAAAAAATGCTGCAAGCTGCGTTTGGAGCGCGGTCGGAGGGCGCATAAATTATGCGCATCCGAACGCAAATGCTGCCAAACGCAGCCATACGCAGGCACATGCGTTCTTATGTTAAACATAGGAATTCATGTGCGCAAGCGTTTGGCTGCGTTTGGTACGCAGCGCTCCATACGCAAATGTGAAGCCAGCCTTACTGCTTCAACTCCAGTAAACAGACTGAGAAACGACTATCAGGAGTCTGTGTGTGTTAATTACGTCTATTGTCCTGTGCCCAGCAACTGAATCCCACCTGCAGAGCAGAAGAAGACTGCTTTTCTTACACGCAGACTGGAGGAGCTGCAGCAGCGGAGTAAGTGTACCACATCCAGCACTAGGACAATCAGCGCTGACTGTGGAGAGCTGCAGAAAAGTAACTGACTGTGTGAATCACAATTCCCTGCCAAGCCCCATCATAGACTATCACTCCTGACCTGGGGACCCTCAGCCCTACCTGAGGAGGGCTTTCCATCCACGCTGCCCCAAGTCACCGTCCCCAGCAGGAATACGGCAGCGGTGGTTCTATTAACCACATACCCCGGGTGGCGTGATGACAAATCCCTCGTAAATACCCCTTTTTGGACTGATCCCAGGCCACGGGACCGGGTCACGACTACCGTGATATCCCCAGTGACACAGCAGCGGCCTGGCTCCCGAGTACCCCATAGCCTGGGGGTGCAGCATTTGTTTTTTCCATGTCTCTCTGTAATCATTTCTATGTGACTCAATGTATAATGATTAATGCTGTAAAATTAAAAGATACCTGTATGGTTAAGTAACTTTTCAGAGTAATTGTGTGTGTACATAAAGATTAAGGCTATTTTAACATCTGCTAGCTCTATCTCTTATATTGCAATTGGCTCAGAGCTGGTGGAAAGAGACTTGCTGCTATGATGTCTCCCATACACATCACTGCACACATAGATGTATTCCTGGTCTTTATTGCTTAGTTATCACACAAACAAAAGTAGCAGAATGGAGAAAATCAGTTATTAGCAGTGTAAATGTGAATCCAGATCTGAGATGAGGGAAAATATTAGAAAGCTCAGCATAATCTTTCTGTGTCTCCCTTAGCCTCTTTCCTTAATCTGCTCTTTGCTCCTGGTCCTCCCTTTTTAATATAGTATATTAGGCTGTGTAATCTGACAGCTCACTGTTCTGGCAGTACATTTTGTCTTGAGCAATAACAAGTGTATGACAAGTTCAGGAGGCAGGAGAGTGAGAAACGAATGTCGCATAAGTGGAGGAAGAAGCAAATTTCTCTGATAAGAAATATTACAATATTTCTTATATTCACACACATTATTGATTTCAGTAAAGTTTAAACGGGAACTCCGGGGAAATGACAAAACAAATTGTACTGTCTCTGCCCTCCTACATGATGAAGCAGACCTGGCACTACAGTTCTAGAATCTTAGATCACTTGTAAATCAATAAAATCATATCTGCTCCTCAGATCTCACCCCTCCCTTCAGGGACAGAGATATTCTAAAAACGTATAGTGCTAACGTTTCGGGAGACAGGAAGCAAAAGTTGATATGGAGGAGGGGAGACCATGGCAGTGCTGAATCTATCAATGCAGTGCTTTGCCTCTGCTCCTAGCCTCATACATGACAGTACACATTATGCACCATCATGTCATTGTACGGCAGAGGATCACAGTGTGTATTTATATCTGCTTGGTGACATGATTGCTATTTCAAGTAGAACACCGTAGCTCTAACATTACATAGGGTGGTATATCAGAGGCAGGATTGTAGTGTGACCATGGGGTCAGCAGTCATGCCCCCTGCCATGCCCCCTGTTCATACAGAAGTGGAAGGGGAAAGAATGTAAAGTGATCCTGGAGCCCCCAGGCTCCATGCCCCCAACACACCTCCTGTCACTGCTGCTGCCACATGAGGCTGAATTTCTCGGTCCGTGAAGGGAGAGGTGAAAACTGAAGAGCAGATATGATTTTATTAATTTATAAGCGATCTATGGATCCTAGAACTGAATTGCTCAGCTCTGATTCATCATGTATGAAGGCAGGGACAGTACAAAACTTTTTTATCGCCCCAAAGTTCCTCTTTAGGCTAGATTCACACACACCATTTTTGATGCATTTTTTGAGGATCCGTTTTTCTGCTGCGAAATGGATTTGCTTTTTCAAAAAACGTATCACCTATTCACAAATTGCATTTTTGATGCATTTTTGACAGATGCATTTTTTTAATTCATAGACAATGGAGTCAATGGAAAAAGTGGATTTGAAAAACGCCACACAAATTGATATGCTTTATGAGGATCCATTTTTGAGCCCAAAAGCGCATCCTCACAAAACGTTGTGTCTGAATGACAAATTTTGAGGAATAGCTTATGGAGAGCAATGAGGAGACATATAGCCGCAATGCACCTCTGGGAAATATGCAAATTGTCACTTCAGTGAGGAAGTAGATGAACTCTAGTGCCACCTAATAAAGGTAGCAATCCTTAAAGTCATAACTGACTCCTTAACAAGTCTTTTAATACGACTTAGGATTTGTGCCAGACAAGAACCCCAAACTGCAGATGCAGTTATGGAGGACTACAAAGATCCAGGCAGAGCCTAGTGCTAACTGGGAGTAGAGTATGGTGATGTCTCAGGGACATTATAGAGGACTACAAAGATCCAGGCAGAGCCTAGTGCTAACTGGGAGTAGAGTATGGTGATGTCACAGGGACATTATGGAGGACTACAAAGATCCAGGCAGAGCCTAGTGCTAACTGGAAGTAGAGTATGGTGATGTCACAGGGACATTATGGAGGACTACAAAGATCCAGGCAGAGCCTAGTGCTAACTGGGAGTAGAGTATGAGGATGCCACAGGGACATTATAGAGGACTACAAAGATCCAGGCAGAGCCTAGTGCTAACTGGGAGTAGAGTATGGTGATGTCACAGGGACATTATGGAGGACTACAAAGATCCAGGCAGAGCCTAGTGCTAACTGGGAGTAGAGTATGAGGATGCCACAGGGACATTATAGACTACAAAGATCCAGGCAGAGCCTAGTGCTAACTGGAAGTAGAGTATGGTGATGTCACAGGGACATTATGGAGGAGTACAAAGATCCAGGCAGAGCCTAGTGCTAACTGGGAGTAGAGTATGAGGATGCCACAGGGACATTATAGAGGACTACAAAGATCCAGGCAGAGCCTAGTGCTAACTGGGAGTAGAGTATGGTGATGTCACAGGGACATTATAGAGGACTACAAAGATCCAGGCAGAGCCTAGTGCTAACTGGGAGTAGAGTATGGTGATGTCACAGGGACATTATGGAGGACTACAAAGATCCAGGCAGAGCCTAGTGCTAACTGGGAGTAGAGTATGAGGATGCCACAGGGACATTATAGACTACAAAGATCCAGGCAGAGCCTAGTGCTAACTGGAAGTAGAGTATGGTGATGTCACAGGGACATTATGGAGGAGTACAAAGATCCAGGCAGAGCCTAGTGCTAACTGGGAGTAGAGTATGAGGATGCCACAGGGACATTATAGAGGACTACAAAGATCCAGGCAGAGCCTAGTGCTAACTGGGAGTAGAGTATGGTGATGTCACAGGGACATTATAGAGGACTACAAAGATCCAGGCAGAGCCTAGTGCTAACTGGAAGTAGAGTATGGTGATGTCACAGGGACATTATGGAGGAGTACAAAGATCCAGGCAGAGCCTAGTGCTAACTGGGAGTAGAGTATGAGGATGCCACAGGGACATTATGGAGGACTACAAAGATCCAGGCAGGGCCTAGTGCTGACTGGGAGAAGAATGTGGTGAAACCAACACGCAGCTCCAGGATATTGTCAGATCGAGCCAGCAGAGTGTTCACATAAGGGAAAGATTAAATGTGCGAGACCTGAGTACTGCAGATCTCTGAAAAGTAGAACCCATGAGATAATAAAGTATGTCACACAGTCTGTCACTCTGTATTGGTTTACTGGCAGTTCTTTAAAGCAGGTTGACAAATAGCACAGTCTTTTCAGGTCTGCCTGGCCTGGGTAGTCACCGGGGAACCAGGATGCTTTACTCAGAACCCTCGGTGGTATGCCTGCCAGTCCTATCCGATCCCTCACTGCGCTCTCTCCTGTCTCCTTCAGCACTCCCGCGTGCAGAGCCTTGAGCCAGCTCCCATGGATCCACTCTAAAGGACTCCTCACCGAGTCCTCGGGACCCTATTCGGTGCCTTTTCAGGATGCGCCGAGCATTCAGGATGCGTCCGGCCGCGACTTCCTCTAGAAGCTCTGGCCTTCGGTTTGATGGCTTGGGGATGAACACCTGCACCGTGCTCAGAACCGGTCCTCTGTCACGGGACCAGATCCCTCTGGTCTGTAGACGTACCAGGTCCGGATTCAGGTGCAGCATACTACCTGGTGCCCTTAGGATCTCCCTCTTTTCCTGACACCCTCTCCACCATCCTGCACTCCTCACTCTCCAACGGAGCTCTCTTAACTCAACTTCTCTGACTCTCTCTCTTCCCACCCACACACTTTTCTAACCTTCTGAGCTCCTCCCATGGGACTGGGTCCTCCCTTCAGCGGGTCCACCCAGAATTTATGTATACTAAAAATGACCTGGCAATATTCTCGAGATCAGTAGAATTTTATTGGTGAAAAAATAAAATCTAGATTAAAAAAGGGGGGGAGGGGTTGGAAAGATTATCCTTTCTGCTTAATACTGCAATAGTGTGATATTGCAGTATAAAGTATGAATGTCAATTGATTGAAAATTCAGGTTTCTTAAGGGTAAAATTAAAGGAAAAGTTGAAAAAAATATATACGGTATATAGTGATAAATATTAAATACAAATGTAAAAAAGTTTTATTTCCTTCTATTTTTGCTATAAAAGTCCAAAATATCAAAACATAAAATTATTTTAACCGCACCTTAAATGGCAAGAGCAAGAGATTGAAATGCTAGAATTGTCATCTTTCAGGTGCTGCACATCCTTAAATAAATGCAATTAAAAAAATCTAAAATTCATATGCAACCTTAAAAAGTATGAGAAAATGAAGTCTGGTGACACAAACAGCAATTTTTCACTCCATTTGGAATTATTATCCCATTTTTTAGTACCGTACATTATAGGGTAAAATAAATGATGCTATGCAAACTTACAATTTGTAGCGACCGGTGGTAAGGCCGCGGGTGTGTGTGTATGATCTTTCTCAACAGAATCCCCATACTCAGGTTTAACCGATAATAACGTTTCTTTACTGGCAAACATGTTTATATCACAGCCAACCGAACTATATGCGCACTTGTATATATTAGAGTCTCTGGATCTTCACTTCTTCCAGGTACGCAGCAAGAAAAGAAAAAAACACAACAATGAAGGTATCTTTCCCTAACTTTCCCTAAAATCACGTACCAGTCTATCACAGAAGAAGATGTCGCTCCCACGTCGCAGGCCTGGGGATCTCACGAGGACGGGTCCCGATGCAGCGCTGAAGGGGGAAACTCCTCAGTCTTCTTCTTTGGTCTCCTTCCGCAGGTAACGGAATCTTTCTTTGTTAGTCTCTCCCAGTCTCAGGGCACACCGAGCAGCAGAAGGGGGCCCACAGCAGCACAGAAGTCTCTCTCAGTCTCGGGGCACCCCGAGCAGCAGGAGGGAGATCACGGCAGTACAAATGGCTCCCTTATGTCGGTCACGGCCCCTGCACATGCACTCCGGGTGCTCGGCGGGCAAGGTTTTGCAGAGCGGCCAGAGTCACAGCACCAAAGTCCAGTGGCCCAGGATCAGTCACTGGGGCTTCTGCGGGGTGATTTTTCCGGCAAGGTGTAGCAAAGTAGCCCTCTTTCAACAGACATCCACACGCAGGTCTGTCCTGGCTGAGCTCTGGATCTGCACTGCACTTCCTGCTCTCTCTCTTCCTGAGTAAACACATTTGCTGAAAAGGGAATTTCCCACTTCCCTGCGTTTGTTTCAGCACTTGTCCACAAGGGGCAGTATCAGACTGTGTAATGTTCACTCCAGTGTCCATTTCAATAATACAATCTGAATTGCTCACCTCACTACAAATTCATCAAAGCAAACACCTTATAAGGCTATGTGGATAAAAAAAGATGGTTCTTGAATGGGTTAATGGGTACTAACGGGACTAAACCCAACGTTATAGGCCACACACTTATATCTATGTCTATTACCTAACGTGTACTACACAGCAACTCCTATTCTTCTGATAGAAGCTGTTCTGCATTATTCAGCAGCTACTGCTACAGACTGAATAGAGCTGGGCCTGGCAGCTCTATTTAAAGGGCCCGATTCATTTAAAGGGTTCTCATAAAATTGTTATAAAATAAAATTAAAAATATATATTTAAATATTACTTTTTTTTATAATTGCTTAATTTAGTCAAAAGGTATGCTTTATCTCGTGGACTCTGTCAGGATTTTAAAGATGGCAACTGCCATCTATCAGTGTGCACCCATCCTATGTTTAAGAGGACAGAGACTAGGATGTGATGCTTTAATGACATATGGTTGAGACATACATCAGGTATCAACAACATCCTATCAGGCATTGAGAATTTGCCTTCCTTTGTTCAGTCAACTTGACACTGTGCAGAGTGGAGTACAGAAGATAAACATCGTTCTTTAGCTGACTGAGAATTAACATCTATCTCAGACAGACTGACAGTTTTAGTTCAGAACAGAGAATACAGATGCCTCACTCTTCCATCAGCTTGTCCTAGGAATGCTGCATACTGCCAGATGGAAGTTGCCATCTTTAATATCCTAAAATGATGAAATAGGAAAGAGGTATAATCCCAGGCTTCTGTTAGCCGAAGATCAAAATCAGATTAGTCCAGGTTGATATTCAAATGACTTATTGGTCAGAAAGGTGTCCATATTATTTAATGTGTTCTCCCATATAAAGAACAGATCGTCAAGAAATCTTTTGAAGAATATTATATGTCCATATAATTAGTCCTTAGAAGAACCCTGAATTGGGGAAAAAGGAAAAAGACAAGTGTGGCACTATCTCTGGGCATAATAAGTTTTTACCAAAGGTGAACAATTTTTTCATAGTGTAGTTATGCTCACCTGGATGTTTAAAGGACATTTTAAGGTTCCTGGACTTTACAGCTGCTGTGTTACCAAAATTCACAAACTTCAGGTTTCAAAACAGCTGCAAATTACCGGAAGCTTAAAACAATTATTTTAAAGCTCTTAAGAATTATGTAGATTGAAAAAAATGGTGGATCTGATGGCTGGGAATGCTCCTAACCATATGGTTAGGTGTTGTTTTCAGCCACCAGGTTTTCAGGTGAGCATTTTGGCCTCAAACAATTAGGGAACTTTTATGGCCATTTTAAATTTCAAACTTTTTTCCCCTGAACATAGCAACATTTGTTGACTTTTAGGCATCGATGCCCACGGGTGTCAGCTGTTGTATAGAGCTGTCACCTGCAGACTTTTTGCCCTATTTAGTGTCGCTATTTAGTTACTTCTTTATGCTGTTTTAAAATGGCAGTAAGGAATAGGGCCCCTTAATGACCGCCATTTTAATGCATATTGGCAGTCGTTAACTGCTTACATACACTTTTTTTTGTTGTTTCGTGGTTCTAAGTCAAAACTGGCTTTATGTTTAATTCCTTTTCCATATAATGGTGCCAAATGTCACTATTTGGAGCCAAAAGTAAAAACACATGTGACAAAAGCATTGCAAATTTGAAAATACACTAGGGGGGACTGTAGTGAATTTGCGCCAAATTTTGCGACAATCTAGAATTTCTAAACTCCGCCCACAAGACTGGAAAAAATAGGTGAGCACAAATAAAATAGACTAAAAAAATACGCAAATAGAATAATGAATTGGGTGCAAAACTAGGCAAAAAAACAGGCACAAAGACAATGTTGAGGGCAAAGAGTAGAAGCAAGAGTAGAAGCAAATACCAGCTGATTGTGCAGGTGCTAGGTATCAGACCCCCAAATTTCTAATATTGCTGACCCATCCCTCAGATTGGTCATGGATATGTTGTGCTTGGATAATTCCTTTAAACCCCTTCATGTGAGGTATTTTAAATGAACCAGAATGTTCGCAGAATGTTGCTAACTAGCTCAGGATTGCATTCTCAGCTCATCTACAGTACATTCCCTGCAGCCAAGAAAGAAACATTTGCAAGACAACATGATTCCTCAGCAATCACAAAAATTATAGTCTGGTTCACATATGATGACTACAGGCGGCGCTTTAAAGGGAACCAACCACCCCCAATGACCCCCCCGGACTATTAATATCAGTGCCTACACACAGCACATACATGTGCTGCACTGATTTTGGCTAAAAAACCTGTTTTTTAAAACTAAAGATAATGATTTTTAAAGTTTAAACCGGAGCGACGGATGGGCGGTACTTATCTGTGGAAACCGACGATATCTGATGTCACTCATCCCCCCGTCTCCCCTCGCAGCAGTTATGGCCACCCCTTTGTGCAGCGTCACAGCCCTGTGCACGGGCTCGCATGCCCGTGCACACGTCATCATCTGCAGCCGGGAAGCGAGCGCGCGCTCTGTCTTCCTGCGCTCGGCTATGGAAGACAGAGCGCGCGCTCCCTTCCCGGCTGTAGATGATGACGTGTGCACGGGCATGCGAGCCCGTGCACAGGGCTGTGACGCTGCACAAAGGGTGGCCATAACTGCTGCGAGGGGAGACGGGGGGATGAGTGACATCAGATATCGTCGGTTTCCACAGATAAGTACCGCCCATCCGTCGCTCCGGTTTAAACTTTAAAAATCATTATCTTTAGTTTTAAAAAACAGTTTTTTTAGCCAAAATCAGTGCAGCACATGTATGTGCTGTGTGTAGGCACTGATATTAATAGTCCGGGGGGGTCATTGGGGGTGGTTGGTTCCCTTTAAGGCGTTGTAATGTGCTTAAGTTTGTGTTTCTTGATTTGATGTGATAAATGACATCTTCTAATGGTTTAGTTGGGTTTGCTTGGTTATGTCTTGAGTGAAGCCAAAACACGTTAAATTCCTTTTCAAACTGGTTTGGACATTTGGGTTTTCTCCATGTAGTAAAAGAAGAAAAACACTGTAAAGGTACCGTCACACGGTATGATCTCGCCCGCAACATTGCTGAAAAATCCCGGGTTCAGCGATGTTGCGGCGACATCGCAAGTGCATTGTGCTGTGTGACACCGCAATGCAACTGCGATAAATCGCTGGTTGCGAGTTGCCAGGTTTTCCAACATGTATCTCAACACAATGTCCCTTTAAAAAAATAGCTTTCCTCAAATGTCATATATAACACTGATGGGTTTTTACGTCCCACCCATAGGAAAGATTCACCATAAAGATTTATTTAGTTCTCAACCAATCTTTATTATATTTAATTATAAAAATTAAAAACAGAGCATTCCCTCCAGGGGGATACACAAGATATAATCAGGCTAATCAGTACAATATATAGTATACCGTACAATAACCGATATACTTATTATAGCTTCACAACAGTATAGGGTCTATTTCTCTGTGCAATATTTAACCCAAATCTATTGAGCTGACACTGTTAACCCTCTTCAACCTCATATACGCAATACCTGACTGCCTGCCCACTTCCCAATTCAGCTTTTTACCAGCAGCCAAGATAGTGCCTCGCTATATTGGATCAATTTTACTATTTATTATGGCAGTCACAGCCTCACCACCTGTCTATCATTATCACCAATAGCTACCAGAGGTGTACAAATACTATAGTTAGATGGCATGTAGGGATGGGCGAATACCTTACTATTCGGAATCGCTATACCCGCAAGGCGTAGGTTAGCGGTACTCGCTACTCGTTGTGAGTATAGCAATTCAATAGATACACTGCAAAAGTCCTGTAAAAGAGAGAAAAAGTGGTTAAAAAAATAAAAAAATCGGATACTCACCTTAACCGACGGCTGCACCAGGACCGGCCAATGGACATCTATTCATGGAAAAGGACCTTTCCCTCTCTCAGCCAATCAGATGGCTGGGAGAGATCTGGCCAATCAGATGCAGCCACGTCACAATGATGTAATCGCTAGCGGCCACCTGATTGGCCAGATGGAAAGGTCCTCGGTGTACCTGAGAGGACCTTTCCATCTGGCCAATCAGGTGGCCGCTAGCGATCACGTGATTGTGACGTGGCGGCATCTGATTGGCTGAGAGAGGGAAAGGTCCTTTTCCATGAATAGATGTGCATCGGCCGATCCCGATACAGCCATCGGTTAAGGTGAGTATCCAATTTTTTTTTTTTAACCACATTTCCGCTCTTTTACAGGACTTTTGCAGTGTATCTACTGATACACTGCAAAAGTATTCGGTACTTGCTACTCCCGAGTAATCCTAATTTACTCGGCGAGTAGCGAGTACACGATTACCGCTACTATTCGGCGAGTGCCGAATAGTAGCGAGTATACTCGCCCATCTCTAATGGCATGGTTATGTATTATACCTGGATCACTGAGGTGCCTGATCGTGCTCGCGCTCCCTCCTCCCCTAAAGCCGTTTCGCTTCCCGCTTCTTCCGGGGGACGAGGGCTGAGGAAAGGACGGATTCTGGAAATATTCTTGAGCTGGAGGCAACAGGAGGTAGTGAGAGTTTGGATGTGTGGTTTGTAGCACATGGCAGAGTCAAGAGTTACTCCAATGCAGCAAATTTGAGGTGTGGGAGTGAGCATAATGCCATTTAGCATAATAGATAGATCAGGTGGTGAAGGTGAAAGATGGGATGGAGGAAAGATGATGAGTTCGGTTTTGTCTACGTTGAGTTTTAGTTAGCGAGAGGAAAAGAAGGAGGATATGGCTGACAGACACTCCAGGATTCTGGACAGCAGGGAGTTGACATCTGGGCCAGAGAGGTAGATCTAAGTGTCGTCCGCGAACAGGTAGTACTACCGTAGAAACCATGGGACTGTATGAATTGTCCTAGGCCAAGGGTATAGATGGAGAAAAGTAGGGGCCCCAGGACAGAGCCTTGTGGGACTCCAACATTGCGAGCTTGCACTCTTTAGTGCCTTTCATGTAGCACTAAAGGGTGTTTAGCCTTGTATTTAGGGAAAAATAATGATTAACCTACAACAGTGTGTCCCTCAATGAAGCTCTGCGGTCCAGCCACATTGCCTTGAGCAGTAACATTTCAGTGACTACTCATTGCAAACAGCGCTCTTACAATGCTTGATATGACAGCTGTGAGAGCAGTGACATCAGAGTTAATCTGAAGTTACAGCTGCCAAAATTCCAACAGTATCTCAGCTGTGACCTCAGATGAACTCTCTGACATCACCACTTTCAAAGTCACAGGAGATCGTGGGTACCGCAAGACAGTGAGAGTGCCAACACTGAGGTTACCCCAGGTCATGCTTGAGGGACTCCCCACTGTGTAATACCAACTGTGTGTGAACCTTGGTGAGGTCACTGCTCGACTCACTGTAGGGTGGTAGGTAGGCTCTTGCAGCATATGGGGGATGCTTGCACTGGACTGTCTCCCATATGTTGATCGCTGGGGAATCAACCGGCACCAAGGCTATTATGAATAATTACCTCTCAGCTTTATTTGTGCAATAAAAAGGCAGGGTCCTTTAGGCCACAACGCGTTTCCACGCTCTCCAAGCGTCTTCCTCAAGTGGAAACATTCCACTTGAGGAAGACGCTTGGAGAGCGTGGAAACGCGTTGTGGCCTAAAGGACCCTGCCTTTTTATTGCACAAATAAAGCTGAGAGGTAATTATTCATAATAGCCTTGGTGCCGGTTGATTCCCCAGCGCTCACACAAATACCTATTACTTTCTTGAAATACATTCTATCCTCCGCTTTGTGGAGAGAGGTATGGAGCAGCTCCGGGCAATAGGACCTTGGATGATGTCTTAGACATGCCCACAGACCCGCTACGTGACGGCTCACGTGTGAGGAGTTAGTATCAAAGACACCGAAAAATCTCCATTATCCACAGCAGTTTGACAGCCGAAGGAACAGGGGGATAAACATTATTGAACAAAGTGTCTTGTTGTGCAGACATCACAACGAGCACAGGTGAGATCCTCATTCATATAACCTGCTTCCAAAGATAGTCACAGAGTGGCGCAACAATATTATTTTTCTTCCCATATGTTGAGGTAGTGAGACTTTGTGGGACCTCGATTGGACTCCATCAGACTTTCCTGGATTTAGGGAGTAAAATGGTTAATTAGTGATTGTTGTCTGCCTTTATTTATGAATTCTCTCTTATGTCTTGCAGGGTCGATTGTATGGGCTATCATGGAATCGATGGATTACTGTTCATTTTTTTTAAATTTCCTTTGGATTATATTTTAAATAAAAAATGGTTAAAAAAGGAATGTGCCAGGGAGTTTTATTTCAAATAAATAGTTTATAGGTGGGATTATTTGTGTTATTACAGACTGGGTTAATAATGTTGGGCATTTCATATATACCTTGACATTATTAATTCCTGGGCTTGATGACAGCTAACATTACAAAGATGACATCAACCCCAAATACCTTTACCCCATATGCCAATGCCCCAAGGTAGTGGGAAAAGCCGGGGCAAAGCACCAGGATTGCCACATTTTATAGAGGTTCTGGGGTGATTGCAACCTGCTATTTTTAGGTTGGGGAGGGCCAATAACCATGGAGCTTTCCACGCTGAGAATACCAGACCCCAGCTGTCGGCTTTACTTTGGCTGTTTCTTCATTTTTTTAAAGTATTTATTTATAAATAAATTATTTGCAAAAATAGTATGGGGTGACTTCTGTTTTGGATTGCCAGCCAACATAAAGACACCAACTGTGTCTTTATGTTGGCTGACATCTGTTTTACCCCAGCTGGTGAACAAAAATAAATGGGAACCCCATGTAGGTTTTTTTTTTTAAATAATCATTTTTTTCCTAAATACAAGGCTAATTACACTTTAGTGTCACATGAAAGGCCTGTGCAAGCTTGCAATATATAGCGAGGTGGGACATTTATACAGCCATTTGATATGTATCATCTATCTACCTACCTATATAGCGAGAAAAAAAAAATCAGCTCAGTGAATTAGAGAACAGGTGCAAATTATTTTCGAACACATCTTCAATTGTGCATCTACAGACCAAAAAGAATGGAAAGCAGCACTCCTTGGTTTTAGTGAAAATATTGGGCCTTTAATTGGCCATCAAGGGTGTATAGAGTGACATTTCGGTCATAATGGACCTTCCGCCAACCTGGAAGGATTACAGAACATGTGAACCTAGCCTTAAAGAGAACCTGTCACTACGATTTTACATTGTAAAGACTTGGCTGCAATGGTGCTGTAATACCTATTACATTAATACCTTTGGTGAAGAAATCTGTGGCGCCCCTGCGGACCGGTTGCCACTAGATAGTGCAGCAACCAAGATCAATAAGTCCAGTCACCTCCTTTTCGTTCCACAAAGACTCTCTTAGAGATGTCTTACCTCTCGTCCTGTCCTCCTCACACGCCCCTGAAGTCTATGCAGGCCCTAATGGCTGTTTGGTATCCTCTGGCAAATATCCATTTCCCTTTCCTCTCCAAGTACATTTCCATACAAGCCTTGGAATCCAGCATGGTAGACATTTCTCTACGAAACTGGAGGGAGGCGGGTATTCTGCTCCTGTCTGACATCTTCTCTGGGAATGAGATGACCCCCTTTGCTACTCTGAGATCCAGATTCCCTCTCCCGGCCAAGACCTGTTTCTCATACATACGGGTCAAGCATTTTCTGAACTCCCTCGCGCTTCCCACATGGGACCCCTCCTCGATCGACCTGACTCTCCAATCCCTCTTTAAACAAGCTGGTTGCTCCCAGCGGGGTGTGTCTATCATCTATAAAGCCCTAACAGCGGCGAGAGCTACTTCCAAACTCCCCTACATGACCCGCTGGGAAGCCAAACTTGAATTTTCTGCCCCCCTTGAGGACTGGCACAGAGCCTCACGTTATGTTACCAAACACACTCGATGCATAAACCATCTGGAGCAATTCAAAAAGCTATCTCTAGGCTGGTATTTAACTCCTTATCGCCTGGCGAGGTTTGGACGTTCAACCTCCACTACTTCTCCCCTTTGCTGGAGGACTTGTGGCTCACCGGGCACTGACGCACATGTCTGGTGGACCTGCCCCCATATTCAACCGTACTGGAAGGCAGTTGAGTCACTATTACAGTCACTGACAGGCCTGCAGCTCTCCCTCTCTGCCCCCATGGCACTCCTGGGCATTGGCCTACAGTCTCTACCCGCTATACTCCGGCCGATGATCTCAATAGTCCTTATAGCGGCACGCTTGTCCATTGCTGCCAGATGGAAATCTCCCACGACTCCGTTGCTCACTGAGACCATCTCGCGACTAAACGCCCACCTGAGTCATGAGGTTTTCTTGGCGCATGACCTTCCACAGAGGACGAGGGTGCTTAACTGGTGGGACTCATGGATTTCCTCTACACATAATACGGTATCCATCCCAAATTAAATTAAATACATGATACTATGGATATTATTCCATTACCTAAGTGAAATCACCCCCCCAAGTAATTAAGTATCTCTTTCTCCCTACCTCGCTTTGAACGAGTAATGTTTTGCTAATACTGTCATATTTGATATTCCATCATTGTATTTCTGGTTAATTACTGCACCTCCCCCTTCTACCCCTCCCCCACCCTTCCTGGTCATCGCCTGCCTTTCCCCCCCCTTCCTTTCCTCCCCCCCCCCCCCCTACACCTTCCCCTTCCTGAATTCACCTTGGTTTTCCTTGTAGGTTGGTTAGTTTGTTATCTAGGCTGTTGTAGCCTACATGTTTATACCCTGTAACGTGTCTTGATCTCAATAAAAATCAATTGATTTAAAGAAATAAGTCCAGTCACCCCCAAACACACACCCAACACACTCTCTATTGCAAGACAAGGGACTCTATGCCCAGCAATGGGAGGAGACAATTGGAGGGTGGGGAAGTTAGGACAGGACCTGGTAAGGGAGGCAACAAAACTAGAAAACACCAAGTTCAGTTAGCCAGTCAGCCAAGGAAAATGGAGGAGTCAAGTTCAGTCAGAAGGAGAGGCGAGAACATCAGAAACGGGACTGAGAGGACACGGACCCGGCAGCCTGTGCCACCATGAGGTCCCGGGCTGCAAACCGTAGTGAGAGACAGAAGGAGTCCTAGGTGTGCTGGAATTAGCGGGAACACTGAGGGACTAGGGCAGAATCCAGGGTAACGGCTCTGCTGAACTGGCCAGGATGCTCTACACTCCAACCATGAAACTCAGCGGTGTGCGAAGTCTTTATGTCCCGCGACCTAACCTCCGGCACAGTGAAAAGAAAGCTGCCGTACTAGGGCTAGTGGACCTGGTAGGTTGCCCACCAAAAGCCCTTGGCAGCTGGATCGTAGCTCGCGTGTGGACAGACCAAGAGGCCCATGAAAGGAACATGAAAGGGGGTGATATAGATGAGTTGTCCCGGCTGCTATGAACCTACCGGAGCCACCACTGAACTGTTTTGTAACCATCTGCTGGGAAAGTGAAGTAAACCGGGTTGTGACTGTGTGACTGTGATTTCTGCACCTGAGGAGAGGTAAACATATTCACCGAGTTGGCAGCAGCAACCTGTCTGAGTGTGACTTTGAATCCTGTCAGCAGCACAGCCCCACTGGCCTACCATTCCCCTCATCACATCCATACACTTTACAGTTGCCCTGGAGACCTGCTCTTCCCATGAAGAGCTGAACTATCCTCGCTACTACACCCATCATCCCCAGAGGTCCCGGCTGCAGCAGTAGCTATACCGGTCGCATCCCACGTTTGGCATCACGACAAAAACATTAATTTTTTTTTATTTGTAATACTTTTATCCAATTTTCCAATTCGTGTACACCACGTGTATTATGAGCAGGGGAAGATGAGAACAATTGGGTAGTTTATGTGTTAAAAAACAATGGCTGAATGGGGGAAATATATTCCTGGAAGGAGCCCATGATGCGCTACATATACCGTATATCAAGATGGGGAACATATATATCAGGAAGGGGCCAGGGTGGGTTACATATACATCAGGATGGAGCCCAGGATGGGTGACATACAGTGCCTACAAGTAGTATTCAACCCCCGGCAGATTTAGCTGGTTGACACATGCGGAATTAACTTGGCATTGTGACATTTGGACTGTAGATCAGCCTGGAAGTGGGAAATGCAGTGCAGCCAAAAAGATTTTTTCATTTTTTTTTTTTTTTTGAAGCGTTAAAAGTTAATTCAGAGGGTCATTTATTATTCAACCCCTCAAACCACCAGCATTCTGTTTGGTCCCCCTAAAGTATTAAGAAGTAGTTCTGGCACAAAGAACAATGAGCTTCACATGTGTGGATTAATTATCTCTTTTCTGACTATTTAAGACCCTCCCCAAACTTGTGAACTGCATTCATACATGATCAACATGGGAAAGACAAAGAAGCATTCCAAGGCCATCAGAGACAAGATCGTGGAGGGTCACAAGGCTGGCAAGGGGTGCAAAACCCTTTCCAAGGAGTTGGGACTACCTGTCTCCACTGTTGGGAGCATCATCCGGAAGTGGAAGGCTTATGGAACTACTGTTAGCCTTCCACGGCCTGGACAGCCTTTGAAAGTTTCCTCCCGTGCCGAGGCCAGGCTTGTCCGGAGTCAAGGCTAACCCAAGGACAACAAGGAAGGAGCTCCGGGAAGATCTCATGGCAGTGGGGACATTGGTTTCAGTCAATACCATAAGTAACGTACTCCACCGCAATGGTCTCTGTTCCAGACGAGGCCGTAAGGTACCTTTACTTTCAAAGCATCATGTCAAGGCTCGTCTAGTTTGCTCATGATCACTTGGAGGACTCTGAGACAGACTGGTTCAAGGTTCTATGGTCTGATGAGACCAAGATCGAGATCTTTGGTGCCAACCACACACGTGACGTTTGGAGACTGGATGGCACTGCATACGACCCCAAGAATACCATCCCTACAGTCATGGTGGTGGCAGCATCATGCTGTGGGGCTGTTTCTCAGCCAAGGGGCCTGGCCATCTGGTCCGCATCCATGGGAAGATGGATAGCACGGCCTACCTGGAGATTTTGGCCAAGAACCTCCGCTCCTCCATCAAGGATCTTAAGATAGGTCGTAATTTCATCTTCCAACAAGACAACGACCCAAAGCACACAGCCAAGAAAACCAAGGCCTGGTTCAAGAGGGAAAAAATCAAGGTGATGGAGTGGCCTAGTCAGTCTCCTGACCTTAACCCAATTGAAAACTTGTGGAAGGAGCTCAAGATTAAAGTCCACATGAGACACCCAAAGAACCTAGATAACTTGGAGAAGATCTGCATGGAGGAGTGGGCCAAGATAACTCCAGAGACCTGTGCCGGCCTGATCAGGTCTTATAAAAGACGATTATTAGCTGTAATTGCAAACAAAATATTAAACCTAGGGGTTGAATAATAATTGACCCACACTTTTATGTTTAAAATTTATTAAAATTCAACTGAGCAACATAACTTTTTGGTTTGTAAGATTTATGCTTCTGTTAATAAATCCTACTCTCGTTTGCAGTTTGAAGGCTCTAACTTATTTGCATCTTATCAAACCACCTAAACCTGCGGGGGGTTGAATACTACTTGTAGGCACTGTATATACCAGGATGGGCGACAAATATACAAGGAAGGATCCCAGGATGGGGGACATATAGACCAGGATGGGGGACATATATACCTGGAAGGGGCCGAGGATGGGGGATATTATTACATAATGCATGAGGGACAGCTCATTTGTCTTCATAGGATTTAGAAGGCCCATCGGAGTCTAGTTACATTACTGACAGAATGTATAAAGAAGAAATTAATGTTTTGAATATGTTGCTTGCAATGATTATTTCCAATAAAGTCAAGATGCAATTGTCATTTTTTTTTTAAACTTTGAGATTAGAATTGTTGTCATCATAATCGTAGTCATCATCAAAGTTCAATATCAGATTAATTAAAATTTATTTCCAATCAGCGAAACAAAGAATGCAGAATTAATATGGCTGTTGTCTTCAAAAACAGCACCACACTTGTGCACACGTTGTGCGTGTTGCTGCATCGCTGACTGTTATAGTCATTGGAGCTGAGCAGCAAAAGCAGATATCACCTATGAACACTTGTAATATTGACTATTCCGGAAAGCAGAGAGGTTTTACTAATTTTGTAAAATTTTGTAAAATTCACTTTAATATTCTTATTACTTCAGGTTGGTGAGTTATTTTTGATGATTGTCTTGTTGATCTTTACAAATGCAGAGCAGGGTCACTGGCTTCATCATGTATGGACAGCTTCAAAGGGTATTTCTATCTCTTACATTTATGGGATTTCCCAAAAGTATATTGTAGATTTGGATCCCACCAATGGGACCTGCATTCATCTTGAGAAAAGAGGCCTTTATTTAGGGGGAATTTTGAAATCTGCATTTATTTAGAGCGTGTGGTATAAGGTTAGTTCCTGGGTCTTTATTTTTTAGGGAAAAAAGGGGGGAGGGGGTGGGAGCGCATGTGAAGAAAGTTTTTGAAGTGGATTTAGGCTCAGGGCTGTGTGGCCACTCACCAGAGGTGGTTGTGCAACCCTGCACAACTGCGGTCTTACGCCTGTGAATCCACCTCCGCCTGGAGGTATAGTGGAGGCACCGAAAGTTGCTCCGGGAGCTCCAGCTCCTGCCGCTGTCACGTGACCGGATTGATGTCACCAAAGGTCCTACAACGGTGACCGTGTTGTATTGCTAGGTCATGGAGCTCAGGATCTAGGATTAATGGTATCTCTTGTCCAGAGCTGCTCTTGCCAGGTGTGCACAAGTGCAAGAAGCTGAGAGTAAAAAAATCCCTGGTCTGTGGAGCGCTAGGGCTAGAGATAAATGGCACTAGGGTTATTTTAGAAAAGGTTTCTTTATTAACCTCTTACAGGCCACTACGCGTTTCTGCAGCAGAGCGCTGCCTTCATCAGGTGAGGCATCACCTGATGAAGGCAGCGCTCTGCTGCAGAAACGCGTAGTGGCCTGTAAGAGGTTAATAAAGAAACCTTTTCTAAAATAACCCTAGTGCCATTTATCTCTAGCCCTAGCGCTCCACAGACCAGGGATTTTTTTACTCTCACTTTATTTTTTAGGGGGAAGTAATATAATCAAGCACTCCACAAGTTGATCAAATGTATTTTTAAAGAGCACAAGGTGTGGACCAGTTCTCAAAGATGATTCTGTCTTCATCAGTTTAACCTGTCCATTGGAGTGTTATGGTGAGAATCGCAGGCAGGCAGAGCGGTGTCCACTGCTGTCTACGGATCCCGGTAGACATCGGTCTGCACGCCTGCTATTCTCACAGTATTACTCCACTGGGCCGGTTAAACTGAAGAACATCTTTGTTCAAGACCAAAACGTCTTTGTGAACAGGTCCACATCTTGTGCTCATTAAAAACATGTTTGATCAACTTGTGGAGTGCCGATTACATTAATTTGCTGTTATGGATTTGGATCCTATCAGTGCACCCAACTGACACCAGAAGTGCCTTGTATTCTTTACACATCTATTTCTTCTTAGAAGTCTAATTGGGCTTCATATTTAGGAGACAAGTTGTGTGGTCTGTATATACTGTATTTTGGAGGTGTGGTTTTTGTATTATTTAGGGGGGGTGATTTGAGGTCAGTATGTCTTATGGGGTCTCATGTGTGGCATGCATTTGTTTGGGTTAGGTGTCTGTATTAATTTTAAAGTCTATTTCATACATCTGCTATGTGGTCAATATACTGTATATTTTGAGGTTTTGTCTGTGATATGTAGTTATAGTTGCGGCCTGTATTTATTTTGGAGCCTGATTGAGGTTTCTATTTATTCTGAAGGCTGTCAGACATGTGTTTTTATTTGTCAGTGTGTATTTATTGGGGGGTATGATCTGTGGTCTCTATTTAGTCCATTTTCTGTATTTATCCTAGAATCTATTCCAGTATCTGTATTGACCATAATGGTATTTAGAGAAGCTTTGAAGATCTCTGTGGTTTTCTCTAGGCTACTAGTCAGTCCCCCTAGTTTGGGAGTATTATATACTATAGAGACTAGAAGCCTTTTTTTGTATCTGAAAACATAACACAGTAGTTATAATACAACTGTTGAATATCAGGAAAAATGGTATCAAATTCGTGCTGCTGCCAAATAATCTAGGTCAAAGTGATCGTTGTAGGAAATGGTGGTTTACCATACATGCTGGTGCTTCAAAGCATAACCCTGCTTCTTCATCAGGAATCTACACCAGTTCATTTCCTGTTAAAGAAGCTGGTTTACTCTTTGAAATGTGCAGAATAAACCACCATTTGCTACAATGATCACTTTGAACTGGATTATTTGGCAGCAGTGCAGATTTAATACCATTTTTCTTGATATTCTCCATAATCGACTTGTCTTGGTGCATGTGGTCTCTGCGGCAGCTGCCTCTACATAGTAACATAGTAACATAGTTTTTAAGGTTGAAGGAAGACTTTAAGTCTATCTAGTTCAACCCATAGCCTAACATGTTGATCCAGAGGAAGGCACAAAAAACCCCATGTGGCAACACTAATCTCCACATTGGGGGAAAAAATTCCTTCCTGACTCCAGATACGGCAATCAGACTAATTCCCTGGATCAACGCCCTATCAAAGAATCTAGTATGTATAACTGGTAATATTATAGTTTTCAAGAAAGGCATCCAGGCCCCTCTTAAATGTTAGTAGTGACTCACTCATTACAACATCATGTGGCAGAGAGTTCCATAGTCTCACTGCTCTTACAGTAAAGAATCCGCGTCTGTGATTATGATTAAACCTTCTTCCCTCCAGACGTAGAGGATGCCCCCTTGTCCCAGTCTCAGGCCTAAGAGTAAAGAGATCATTAGAAAGGTCTCTGTACTGCCCCCTCATATATTTGTACATTATTATAAGATCACCCCTAAGCCTTCGTTTTTCCAAGCTAAATAACCCCAAGTTTAATAACCTGTCTTGGTATTGCAGACCCCTTAGTCCTCTAATAACTTTTGTCGCTCTTCTCTGGACCCGCTCTAGTTCAGCTATGTCTTTCTTATACACCGGAGACCAGAATTGTACACAGTATTCTAAGTGTGGTCGCACTAGTGACTTGTATAGAGGTAAAATTATGTTCTCCTCATGAGCATCTATGCCTCTTTTAATACATCCCATTATTTTATTTGCCTTTGCAGCAGCTGCCTGACACTGGCCACTAAATGTGAGTTTGTCATCTACCCATACACCCAGGTCTTTTTCAGTGATAGTTTTGCCCAGTGTTTTATAATGAAGCACATAATTATACCCTTTGTTTCCTCTACCCAAGTGCATGACTTTACATTTATCCCCATTAAAGCGCATTTGCCATTTAGCAGCCCAAGCTTCTAGTTTACATAAATCCTCCTGTAATATAAAATTGTCCTCCTCTGTATTGATTACCCTGCAGAGTTTAGTGTCATCTGCAAATATTGAGATTCTACTCTGTATGCCCCCTACAAGGTCATTAATAAATATATTAAATAGAAGCGGGCCCAACACTGACCCCTGTGGTACCCACTGTTAACTGTGACCCATTCTGAGTGTGTTCCATTAATAACCACCCTTTGCTTCCTATCACTAAGCCAGTTCTTAACCCACTTACACATATTTTCCCTATCCCCATTGCCCTCATTTTATGTATCAACCTTTTGTGTGGCACCGTATCAAAAGCTTTTGAAAAGTCCATATACACCACATCCACTGCATTTCCTTGGTCCAGTCCAGAACTTACTTCTTCATAGAAGCTTATTAGATTAGTTTGACAGGAACGGTCCCTCGTAAAACCATGTTGATAATGGGTCATGAGGTTATTTTTGTTCAGATACTCCAGTATAGCATCTCTTAGAAAACCCTCTAGGATTTTACCCACAGTAGAGGTTAAGCTTACTGGCCTATAATTTCCAAGTTCAGTTTTTGTCCCCTTTTTGAATATTGGCACCACATTTGCTATACGCCAGTCCTGTGGTACAGACCCTGATATTATGGAATCTTTAAATATTAAAAATAATGGTCTATCTATGACAGTACTTAATTCCTGCAGCACTCTGGGGTGTATCCCATCTGGGCCCGGGGATTTGTCAATTTTAGTGATTTTTAGACGATGCCGTACTTCCTCTTGGGTTAAGCAGGTGACGTTTAATTGAGAATTTTTGTTATCACTGATCATATTGTCTGTCATGGGATTTTCTTGTGTAAATACTGTTGAAAAAAAGTCATTTAGCATATTTGCTTTTTCCTCATCCTCATCCACCATTTCACCCAGACTATTTTTAAAGGGGCCAACACCATCATTTTTTAGTTTCTTACTATTTATGTAGTTAAAAAATATTTTGGGATTCTTTTTACTTTCTCTGGCAATGAGTCTCTCTGTCTCAATCTTTGCTGCCTTGATTTGCTTTTTACAAATGTTATTTAATTTTCTGTATTTATTTAATGCTTCATCACTACCTACTTGCTTTAATTCCCTAAATGCTTTCTTTTTGTCACATATTGCACTTCTTACCGCTTTATTTAGCCATAGTGGTTTCCTCCTATTTCTAGCATGCTTATTCCCATAGGGTATATATTGTGCACAGGTCCTATTCAGGATGCTAATAAACATCTCCCATTTGTGTTGTGTACTTTTATGTCTCAGGACATCGTCCCAGTTTATTGCACTAAGATCATCTCTCAACCGTTGGAAATTTGCCTTCCTGAAGTTTAGTGTCCTTGTGGCCCCTCTACTACACGTCTTAGTAAAGGATACTTGAAAGCTTATTAAGTTATGATCACTATTACCCAAGTGACCTCCAACCCGTATATTTGATATGCGGTCCGGCCTGTTGGTTAATATTAGGTCCAGCAGTGCCCCCCTTCTTGTTGGGTCCTGAACCAGTTGTGAAAGGTAATTGTCTCTTATAGTTTTCAAAAACTTATTACCTTTGCTGGAACTGCAGGTTTCTGATCCCCAATGTATTTCAGGGTAGTTGAAGTCCCCCATAATAATGACTTCTCCCTGAGTCGATGCTTCATCTATTTGCTTTATGAGGATATTCTCCTCCACTTCCATTATTGTTGGGGACTTATAACAAACCCCTATCAGTAATTTATTATTTTTTCCCCCTCCCCTTATCTCCACCCACAGAGACTCTACATTTCCATTAGATTCACCTATATTATCACGCAGGATGGGTTTTAAGGATGATTTTACGTATAAACATACACCTCCTCCTCGCCTATTTGTACGGTCATTTCTGAACAGACAATAGCCCTGTAAATTAACAGCCCAGTCATGACTCTCGTCCAGCCAAGTCTCCGAAATCCCCACCATGTCATAATTATTTTCCAACAAAATCAATTCTAATTCCTCCATTTTGTTGGTGAGGCTTCTGGCATTAGTGTACATGCACTTTATGCATCTCTCTTTACCTCTATTCCTTCCTACTAGATTGACTGTTCTAACCCCACCCCCCATGCCACCCCCACTTTTATTACTTGTGCCCAGGTTACTGTTTACACTATCTTCCCCTCCTATACAATGAATACCCTCCCCCCCAATCCCTAGTTTAAACACTCCTCCAACCTTCTAGCCATTTTCTCCCCCAGCACAGCTGCACCCTCCCCATTGAGGTGCAGCCCGTCCCTAGCATAGAACCTGTAGCCAACAGAGAAGTCGGCCCAGTTCTCCAGGAACCCAAACCCCTCCTTCCTACACCAATTCCTGAGCCACTTATTTATCTCCCTAATCTCCCGTTGCCTCTCTGGTGTGGCACGTGGTACAGGCAGTATTTCAGAGAATACTACCTTGGAGGTCCTTGCCTTAAGCTTGCAGCCTAATTCCCTGAAATCATCTTTAAGGACCTTCCACCTACCTCTAACTTTGTAATTTGTGCCAATGTGCACCATGACCGCTGGGTCCTCACCAGCCCCTCCCAGTAATCTGTCAACCCGATCAGCGATGTGCCGGACTCGAGCCCCAGGTAGGCAGCACACTGTTCGACGATCCCTGTCTTTGTGACAGATTGCCCTATCTATTCCCCTAATAATTGAGTCCCCCACTACCAGCACCTGTCTGGCCTGCCCTACTCTCCTGTTTTCCCCCTTACTGGAGCAGACACTCCTCTGGCTTTCAGAGGTCATGCCCTGCTGCAGCAGTGCTGTACCTGAACTCACACCCCCCTCATCTGCCAACATAGCAAATTTATTGGGGTGTGCCAGATCAGGGCTAGCCTCCCTGGCACCCTTCCCTCTACCCCGCCTTCTAACTGTCACCCAGCTAGCTACCTCATGGTCCTGAGGCTCCATAGTACCATCCTCCCCCACATCTATCCCATTGAGCAGCTGTTCAGTGAGCAGCAGACTCCTTTCCATATTGTCTATGGATCTCAGCGTTGTCAGTCGTTCATTTAGATCCAGTATCTGGGCTTCCAAATGCACAACGTACTCACATCTCACACAGCAGTATGCACCCTCGGCCGGCTGGTCAAGGAATGCATACATGTGGCAAGATGTACACTGGATGGCATTGCCAATCATGGAGCTCATTTCCTAATGGGGATTGCACCAGACAGAAATGATAAGTAAAAAGAAATGCAAAGTATTAATAAAATACAACCAGCAATTCAGTAAGTCCTCCCTTCCAAACTCCCTTAATCCAAAGTCACTGAATCACAAGTCACACACTTACTTCTGTCGCACTTGCTCTGTCACACAAAGCTCGCGGTCACACTCGCTAGAGAATCAGATATAAAGAGGTTTTTTTTTTTCTTTTTTTCCCTTAGCAGCAAATCAGCCTGTATCTCAGTGCACTTCCAAAGGACTGGAAGCCCCAACCAGCTGCTTCTTATAAACCCTTAATTATGCACCCCCACCCTTAATTAACCCCTTGTAAGTATAGCTACACCACAGGTTTTAAGTGCAAGTAGTTAACCCTTTAACTTACAGGTAGTAAAATAAGAGACTATAAACTTGTAGAGAGAAAAGAAAGATAAGAAAGCCCAATAAAATTAAAAGGTGAAAAAAAACAAAAACAAACAGTCAGCAATTCACACAGGTATTTGTTGCAGGATTCCCAAACACCTCCTCACTGAATCACAAGTCACACACTTACTTCTGTCGCACTTGCTCTGTCACACAAAGCTCGCGGTCACACTCGCTAGAGAATCAGATATAAAGAGGTTTTTTTTTTCTTTTTTTCCCTTAGCAGCAAATCAGCCTGTATCTCAGTGCACTTCCATAATGCCTTCATTTGCTTGTGGGTCACATACATACAAGGTGAGCACTATATCGCTTCCTTGCTAATCCATCCTCTCCCTGGGTAAGACCCTATTGCGCTTTTCTTTTCAAAGTTTATTGCTATAAATCAACTGTTGTAACTAGTATTTAGAGCTGATATATTTATTGTACATCATAATCACTGACACAAGTCATTAGCATGTAGCATAAGAAAGCAGGTGCGGACTGGCCCAGGTGGCAGGGGGGCAAGTGCCCCCCAGGCTGATGGTATTTCCCTCATCTAGGGCCGCCCCCCCACTGAAATGGGCCGACTGGGTTTACTTTGTGGCCGCAGCTGCCCGCAGAATAGGAGGCGACGCGACGGACAGTGAGGTAACAGAGCATCGATACTCGCCGCCTCCCTCCCCCCCGCTCCACAAGTTCTCCGTATAGCACCCCCACCCCCCACTCCTCAAGTTCTCTCCTAGCACCCCTTCCCCCCGCTCCTCACCTAGGGCTGGCAGGAGCATACTGCCTCCCGGAATAAGAGGCACCAGCCCGCCCCTGTAAGAAAGTCATTGATATGTCAAGCTATTATATTAGCAGAATGTCAGGGTGTCTAGCCATTGTGGCCAAAAGACAGACCGTATATTTCACTCCTTCTTTTCCATCATGCAACATCATCAGGGCGATGTTTAATTGGCTCCAACATGTATTCTGGATAAAGACAACGAACCCAAATATACAGCCGATATCTTATCTTGCAGAACAAGGAGTCCTAGAAGTGATAATAATAGCACCTACAGAGCCCCGCGCTCCAGATTATTGCTTCTGTCTGGAATTACTGAAGTGGTGCCGGGATCTATGGGGTGGTGATTGCCATAGGTGAGTGCTGTGATTGGTCCACCCTGCCACCCTACATTAAACTGAATGTCCCTGGCGTGTGGGTGCTAATGATCCTACCTTTAGTGCCTTTCGATCAATCCGGTCACGCACTTCACCCAGACCCCCAAGTATGCCAGGGAGGGACGACAGAGATGTTGGTAAAATCATGACAAACTGTACTGTGAACAGCTTGAATGAACATAAGACAGCAGGCAGTGCACTTTAGTTCTTCTGCAGAACACAAATGCACAATCTTAATGGTTACTGGCAATGGCATAATAGCATAATACTTATGGACGTATTCTTTGACTAGGCAGTTGAATTAGACTCATTTCTCTTAAGTACACCAGGGACAGTGATCCCTTGCAGGATGATGCTCATGAGGACTTTTCCTCCCTTTATGCATCAGCCGAGCTGCACCCTGACTTCTTCTGGTCCGCCAAACCTGACCACCTCTCTTTTCCCCTCCTCTCTGTCTGTCTCACAGGCCATTTCCAGCTTCTCAGCACCTGAATTTCTGCCTCCCATATGTTGCTTATTTGGTCTTTGCAGCTTCTGCTGTCTCAGCTTTCCCATGCACCACCAGTCCTGGACTCCTTCTTTAACCCTAGGCTGAACTCTCACTCCTGTGAGCTCTCTCTTTGCTGGCAGCGTCCTGACTGAAACTGAAGCTAAGATGGCCTCCCACTATAACTCTTTACTCCTCCCACATGGGCCTAACAGATACTTAACCACTAATAGCCAAAGGCTGAACACCAAGAATCCTACTTAACAGTACTGTCTTATAGCACAGCTAACTCTGCTGTATCTACACAACATTCCTATCTTACATTCTTTTGCTATACATAGAATCACAGAATGGTAGAATTGGAAGGGTCCTCCTGAGTCATCTAGTCCAACCTCCTGCTTAAAGCAGGATTCACTAAATCACCCCAGACAGATGTCTGTCCAGCCTCTGTGTGAAGACTCCATTGGATGAGAACTCCCCACCTCTCATGGAAGCCTGCTCCACTCGTTGATTACTCACACTGACAAAAAGTTTTTTCTAATGTCTAATTTGTGCCTCCTCCCATTCAATTTCATCCCATTGCTGCCAGTGTTTCCTTGTGCAAATGTGAATAGAGCTGATGCCTCTACAGTGTGACAGCCCTTCAGATATTTGTAGACACCTTTTAAGTCTCCTCTCAGTCTTCTTTTGCGTAAGCTAAACATTCCCAAATCCTGTACACGTTCCTCATAGGACATGGTTTACAGACCGGTCACCATTCTGGTCGCTCTTCTCTGAACTTGCTCCAGTTTGTTGATGTCTTTTTTAAAATGTGGAGTCCAGAACTGGACACAATATCCAGATGAGGTCTGACCAAAGAGGAGTAGAGGGAGATAATGACTTCATATGATCTAGACTGTATGCTTCTGTTACTACATCCCAGAATTGTGTTTGCCTTTTATGCTGCTGCATCATATTGTTGACTCATGTTCAGTCTGTAAACTATTAGTACACCCAAGTCTTTTCACAGGTGCTGTTGCTTAGCCCTATTCCTCCCAAACTGTATATGATTTTTTTTTTCATTTGTCTTGCCAAGATGTCAGACTGCATATCTCCTTGTAAAAACTATTCTGTTAGATGCTGCCCATTGTTCTAGTTTGCTTAGATCTTTTGGAATCCTCTTTCTCTTCTCTAGTATTATCTATCCTCCTAACTTTATGTCATTAGCATATTTATTCAGTTTACCATTAATTCCTTCATCTAAATCATTGAAGATGTTGAAAAACACTGGACCCAAGATTATAGCTCTGTGGTCCCCACTTGAGACATTCTTCCAACTGGATGTGCAGCCATTTACTCTTTGGATCTGATCACTAAACTAATTATGAATCCACCTAACAGTTGCCTTGTCCATTCCATATTTGATCATTTTTTCAGTAAGGCTGGTATGAGATACTTTGTCAAATGCTTTGCTGGAGTCCAGATATATTATATCTACCATGTTTCCCTTACCCCCCAGTCAGTGGTTCTCTCATAGAAGGAAATTAAGTTAGGCTAGGGTCACATTTGCGTTCGGGATTGCAGAACCTGATCCGGTTTTGACTTGTCAAAATTCTCAAAACCGGATCCGGATCCGCAGCCCATAGGAGACCATGCAATATCAGACTCGAGCAACTTCATATCCAGTTACCGCAGTCCGGTTTCCGTTGCTGCGTTTAAAATCATGCATGCAACGGTTTTCGCTCAGTTTCCTATGCCGGATCCGGTTTTCAAACCATAAACGCTAATGTATTTGGAGCCGTGTACGGTTTTCGGATCTGGACATGCCGCACACCGGGATTGCATTTTGTGGGCTCGGCAAACCGCTCCCTCCGGATCCTGCCGCATGTTGTATTGGCGTCCGGTGTTGTGTTTGCCGGATCGCCCCGGATTGCCCCTGTCCGTGACAATCCGGCACTGGTCAAACAGGTTGCCTATGGGACCGGATTGTCCTGGACACCTCCGTGTCCCGGACCTGTAATTACACACTGTGGCTGGGGGCATCATATGTGCCTGCTCCTCTCACCCTGCCTGACGCTACCATTTGCCTCGAAATCCTCAGGACCATAACGAACAATTGTGGAAGGGAGTGCGTGCAGCTGACCACTATCAGACCATTTGTGTGAGTCCACAATCGGAAATGTGTGACATAAATATGTGGCAACCAATTACAGTTATCCGTTGCAGCATTGCTGCCACATATACATGTACTCTGGCTGGCCATTAACATGTGGAGGTTGCAGTATGCACATGTCTGCAAGTGGCCATGCATGGACAGTACCATGGGCTGCTTGCAACATGCACAGGTATGCCGATAAGCAATTTCAGGTGGTTCACTGCCGGCCCACATACGGGGCACACAAATGTGACCTGTCAGACTGCCTTGTAAAGGAACCTTCAATATCCACTCACCCATAATTATGCTACAACAATCACAACTACGCCAAGAACCTGCCATAAGCCCTGCTGCGTTGCTACCTGTGTGCCTGTGAGCTAGCAAAACCCACTATCTCGTGACCCACCATGGAGCCACCTTCAACATATGTAGGAGCAATGTCAGCAACGTCATCCTTGTGTTCCACAGAATGTAACGACGGAAGATGGGTTGATCTGCAACAAAGAGTGTTCATGACAGCAGCTTGCAATGGCTACATCCTTGCTGTGTATGCAGCCTACCTTGCTGTGATGTTGGCGATTCCTGCTCAACCGTGGTCACATGCAGCATCGATTGCTGAGGGGTGCAAACGCAAGGGGAAAACAATGCTGGCCAACAATTGGACACCCAAAACACAGTCAACACTGGCCCATCATTGCTGGTACCCGAGAGGTCACATCTAGCTACCTTGTGGCATATATCTAAGGAATAGCCTAAAATGTGCCACCTCACAACTATGTTGTCAAGAATATCATCCGATATGTGTTATTGGTTTAGGCTGCCCACAAAATGCACTATTTGGGACAACATGTGTCCATCAAGGTCAGGCCCAACCTTGTGGATTGTGGAGGATCTAAATAATACCTTGTAAGGCTTAAATTGTAGGGACATACAATTGAGGGGCCATAAGTCCAGTTTGTTCATTGCAACAGCGCATGTATCCAATGATGATGGCGGAAAAGGTTCATGTACACACCAGGCAATGCGTCTTGTCGACACATGTCCACTTCATCTGGGTCAAATTCAACATTGCAGCCCTGATGATTTGGCCTGCTCGACATGCAATGCATTTGCTTTAGCCTGGCTAAAGTGTTTGTTGCCTGCCGAGTGTTTCCCGGGGGTGTAGCACGCACACAACACAGAAGTTTGGCACTGTAAAGTATGTCTCACCATCCTTGACTCACCACTGCCCAAAAAACCATACACATCTTTGTCACTCGCAACAACTAGAGCAGCTAACTGGATTCGCTTGGTTAACAACATGCTGCTGCCCGTCATTCCCAGGCCACTGTGCTACCCCTCTCTCCTACTTCTGTTCTGGAAATTGTCCTTTGCCATCTCACACTTCTTCTCCTTGTTCATCTTCTTTGTGTGCCACAAAAATGCCATGGTCTGGGTCAAATTTAAATGAGGCAAGCTCCTGCCCCACTTAGGCATATCTCTAACAGCACACATGGCTAAGGGCTGCCCGTAGCTAGATGTCTCAAGGCAAAACCCAAAGGCCCTGACTGCATGCTTTGCGCAGCCTTGCCCCTAGTGCACACATTGATGGGACATTTGAACAGGCCACCACAAACCTGACCACAATTGTGTTGAGGGACCTTTGTTACAGCCCTCTGTCCCTGTAAGTCCCACACTTGCTGTCGTGGCGTTAATCACAACCACAACACAAAATGAAACAACAAAATCTCCCGGTAACATACATGCTCACAGTGAACTTTCCTCACATCATCTTGTTGTCAGACTAGGTGTTCTTGTAGTGGACAGTCCCAGGAATGACCCAGACCAACACGCAAATCTACACATGTGTGGGTGTGTTCCAATTTAGAGCCCTGAGTGTGCCAAATGGCCCAGTGTGGAAAAGCTAATAATGTTGCTAACTCACACAGTAGGCGACTCCTAACTGAGTGTAGGGAGAAATGTCTTTGTGACAAGGCCGGAACATGTCTATAAGAACATGTTTCCACAATGGTTACCAAGCAAAACATTGCCTCATCTGTTTAGTTTTCCCTTGTGAAGGCCAAACACATCAGCCTGAAACATCACAATCACATACCTGTAATGGTCATGGTCATGGGAGATCTTAAAGACATCTGCCATGGCAACGTATGGTTTTTAGTCATGTGTGTGTGTGTCAAGGCAATTCCTACAACACTGAGCATTGTGTTTGTGTGTGTGTGTTATATTGCTCCGACTTTTCTAAACAGGCCTAAAAATCATCAAATAACCAACATACAATAAACATTGGTAACTCACACACCAAGAAAACATAGGTAACGTTTCCCAGCTTTAATTGGGGTTTGTGGAAAACACAACATCACAAATTCAAAGATTAAGAAAATCCCTTGGAGGGGTCAAGCTCTGCACATCCCCTTCATGTGCTGATGGCCTGTTGGTGTCAGGGGTGTGTCTCGGAGCCCTTGGCTGGGCCACACACACTGCTGGTATGGCTTGGACTTGTGCAGCCTGCAGGACCTGCTCCTGTGGACTGCACACCACTATAGGGGGACTTGGCATGTGAAACTGAGTGGCGGGGTTGTACGCCACCCCTGTCGCACTTGGCTGCGTCACTGAGCCAGGCCACATTTGGCTCGTGTGTTGAGTAGCCGACCCATATGTTTGCCCTTGTTGGGTGAAAGGGAGTGTGGGCGGACAAACAGACAGTCTTTCACTGTCCCTCACAACATGTTGGCCATGGCTTCCTGGTACATGTGGCATCCAGTGGCTGCTGGTGGTGGAGTACGTCACATCCTGTTGTTGTCTGTGGCCTAAATGATGGGGGTTTCTCATCTGCCCTTCCGTGGATGAAGCAGTTGTAAACACATGTTGGTGCTGTGCACCAACATATGTTGAACCCAGGCTCTGGCCCATGTGTCTTGCTTGAGGGATCAGGTGTGAAGACACTGTTGGTTGGAACTGAGTCGGCCAAGAAGCAATGTGTGTGTTTGGAGCTAGCACATAACGACTCTGGTTGCCTGAATGGCGGCCACGGTCATCCACCTGCCAGATGTCCTGTGGCAGTGCATCAGGAGGAGGGCTGTGTGAAGGGTGTTGGGTGGCCCTTTCCTGAAATTGCCTCTGCAGATTTGGCCCCATCTGGCGTGCCCGACGCACAAGTTCCTGGCAGCCACGCATGATGTATTCCTGCTGATCGCTGCTCATGTGCTCCATTTCCCTGGCAACAGTACTAAAGTACTGATTTGGACAAATGCTGACACTTGTCCGCAGGTCCATCAGGTTGTTGTCCATGCGTTGAAACCCCTCTGTTATTAACTGGGAGACATGACTCAACAGCTCCTGATGGACCTGGGACATGTGCACAACCTCAGGGAAAAGACTCCTTTCTGTATCCCTCTGCCCATGGCAGGAAAGGCCAGTCACAGGTGCACTGGCTGTACCTGTGTGCGAAGGTACAGAAAGGGGAACAGATGCCACAGCCTCTTGAGCATGGGTTGGTGGTTGCCAGAAGGGTGTACTGTCAGCAGCTGGTTGGGACTCAGATGGGTCTGCAGAGGTGGCCACATCGTCACCGGAACATTCTGGCGGGGCAGCTTCCGGAGATGAATGTTGTCGTGATGATGCCGGCTGCTGTGTAGTCCCAGGTGCTCTGTTGATGGGGTTTAAAAAGAAAGTTAATGCCAAACACATGTGTCTGTTATCCCCACATTGCTAAACATCGGTCCTCATTTTACCCATATTTCTCTAAAACACTTTGCTAAATCATCCTTTGTATTAACTGCCCAATGAAGAAAACATGCACATGTAAGGGCACATTAGCCACACTTGGGGTTGCAACACAGCAAACACCAAAATATTGTCATTTACTGCTCTACAAGGGATGTCCAACAACACACCACCTACACAACACTACGAAAGCACCATAGCAGACATGCTTCCACACAAACTCCAAGTGTGCTGTCTGATGTGGGCCACACCTCCAAAAGACTATGGGCCACACAACGTCAGCAGGCATGAGCAAATATTCCCCATTTTTGCCTGTGTTTGGGACCAGATGGACACATCTGTATCTGGATCAAATAGAGCCACACACCTCCCTGGGCCAAACCTCTTGGACACATCTGCCCTGATTAAGCTGCTACATGGCGTAGCATTAAGGGGATGGCTTCAAACATTCATCACAATGTCTCTAGCCACTGATGTCTGTGGTTACTCTGCAATGTGTCTGTACACAGGTGTGTTCGACGCACCCACAAGATTTGCCATGAATGACAACATTGATCAGTAAACACCAGTATGTTGTTTCTCACGTCACACCACCACAAACGCAACACGCCGTTTTTTTTTTTTCACGCAACATACACATGAACACAAACAAATAAAATTCGGCGGCACCGCTGACAAACATATCTACAAGATATGGCATGAACACAGCAGCGCCAAGCCCAACGCACGATGGCCCATCAAAATGGTCATGGCATGGGCCCTTGGTTTCAAAATTGTTAACTCATCCAGAAAGGGACACTTGTGTCCTGGCAGCATTACACAAATAAGGCCACAGTTAGCGTCACTAACCCCCCCAAGAAAACAAAAGACAATCCAGTTTGACACTCACCCCCCTGGAAACATCGTTGGTCTTAAGAAACCCAACACTCCAGCGTATTTATAGGGCCTCTTCTTTGGTGCACCAGAAGTCCCAGCCCGCATCTCATTCCTCACATGCTTCCGGAAACTGTCCCGCAGATTGCGCCATTTCCACACAATGTTGTCACCTGCATGATTAAAACAACAACACTTTAAAAGGTGAACACATTACATCCACAAGCCAAGGTCACATCCATGCATCTACATTGTTGCTGGCATATTGTTTGTGGATGTTTGTTTGATAGTAAAGGGCGTGTGGCACATACACACCACTCTAGCAATACACACAGTGCTTGGGAGATGGTTGCCTTGCTGGAGTGTTGCCCTTCAGGCCTGTGGAGTTCAACCACACGCATATGTATGCAGCTATCACGACCATGCAAGGCAACTAACACATTGCTGTAGGTTAGGGTGTAACATGGGAGTACAGTGCTAAGTAGCCAAAGCAGTGGCTACCCAGCCCAGCCACAGTGGCGACCTCCCTGCTGTTCCACAGACTTTACAGTGTCAGCCATGCTTACAGGCATTGCACAGCATGTTGGAGCACGTTAACCCTGCCTAACAACGGGTAGGTACGCATCAAGCACTGTTAAGGCGAACACTGTTTACATGGTGACCCAACACTGGTGTTGTGATCCGAGATGACAGGGTTAAAAACAAATGGCCTCATGCTGTGTGGGACTCCGCCCCACACAAACCTACACACACATGCCTATTGTGTGAAATATACTATGGGCAAATGGAAAAAACAACCCAAATACATCTTTTGGTTGGGTTCTTCTGGAGGGCCTGGTTTAGAATTGTTTGTCCACCACATTTAAAAGGCAGACTAACATCTGATCAATTGCCCACTCAGGTGGAATGCGAGTGGCTGACTAACAGTAACAAATGGACTAATCTTCGAATATCTATCCAAACACGGTACTCACGGTGACGACGTTGGCCAGCATCATTCAGGCGTTGCCACCCACGTAGTAGAGCCCTACACACCTCATCCCACAGTCGCCGTGTTGTGGCCATGTTACAATGTAGGTGGGAGCTTTGGTCCCATAAAGGGGGCCTTTCTTCCACCAATTGGATCAGAAGGTCTATGTCAAGGTCCTCCTGCCTGGACCTGTGGGAACGTTTTGAACCCTAAAAACAAGACAAAACCAAGGATGAGAAGGGTAACACCACCACATGCTGAACTACACAAGTGGCCACAACACGATAATGTACACATAAAATCCCCAAACATAGGACCTTAAAAAAAGATGCATACTAACCCACTACACACCCAATGAAAAGGTCAACCCCAACACAAGCAATGAATCCAAAGCCATGTGTTGCTATATTGTGCACAGTTGAGTAGAAGAAATACACACCTTGGGGGAAAACAGCCTTGACACACAAGGTTTTTGTAAGACAAACGTTCATGGGACACATGCACCTCGTGTGTTCTCGTCAAGAGCTGCTATGTGACGACAAGCACACACGACGCTCGAAGGGCCACACCTACCCATCCCCAGCACACAGCACCGTATTGGTGGCCAGACTCGAGTGGCCAATAACACTTTCTGCACAATCTGCAAAGTCATCATTTGAGCAAATGACACAACACACCAACCCCAAAAAACATCCCGTAACACCAACAAATGGAGAACAAGTGTACACAAACACACATGGCACATTGAACTGGCCACTGTAAGTGAAACTCAGGGCCATGTTTCCGTAGGGGAGCCATACAAACACAACATGCCACACAATGTTGGGATCCACTCGGGGTGACACATTTGTGTGAGTAACAGATCATGACACACACAAACACACCACGTTTCGTGGGTGCACCAACCACAAATCTTAGTGTTCTGAAAGCCAACACCACAATCTCACTAGAAAGGTAGGCCCACAGCCTCTTGGTTTGTGCACACACAGTGGCACCTGCTGAAATATCTGCACACATATCAACCCAGCAGCTACACGGACAAGGCCCACACACATGTTTGACATTGTCCCCACCCTGCCAAACAACATTTGGCAATACAGGGACAGACCAACTACAAAACACACAAGCACACCAAAGAAAAAATTCACGAACACATTCCAAACGGAGACACACAATTTATGCATCCATGTTTAAGTGTCAAGCACCCGTTCACACAAGGAACCTGACGATGGCTAACTCCACATAATTTTGCACGATAGTTCTTCTGGGGACCCCATGTGTTTTGGCTAACTCACCCTGCTCCGACCACCTCTTGGTTGGCCACGACTACCATGGGACGGTCCTGCATCCGCTCCTCCTGATGCATCAGAGGGCTAAGGCAAAGAAAGGATACACATCATCGACCATCTAAAACATGTTTTCTCGCATTTTCCACAGACCAGTTGACCCATACCCGCACAACTTACATGTTCCGCCGCCACATCCTGCACGTGTGCTTCCTCCTCGACATCTGCTGACGAATCACTTGAATCCTTGAATACATTAGAAGCCAATTTGCCGACTATGTCCACAAATGACACACATGCTGCCTAACACATTCATCAACGTTGCCAAAAACACTCACCTGCAACCGGGGATTCTCAGTTGGATCAGACATAGTGTCTCAGATTCGTCCAAAGGTGAACGTCGTAGTCGATTTCACACACTATGTGAAATATTCAGAAACATAAAACAAACAAAAAACATGAACACAGCTTCAAACATAATCTACTCAGATTAAAGTGGCACCAACCTTGACACACAATGGTACATTACCCATCCCAAAAGTCCACAGTTTGGCCCATGAAACAGACATGCCATCCTTCTGACATATGCTAATACATTCAGATATATGTTTTGCTAAAGACAGCCCCACACACTACACACCCAGCTCAAGTCAATCAGGGTTGTTGTGCCTGGTGGCACATGTTGTCAAACATGTAAACAATCTCAAATACATTCCCGTAGCGCCAGCTGGCCATCCTCCTAGTAGTCAGTGCACACACACATGCATGTAGTGTGTGCACAGGTGCACGCTCCTAGTAGTCAGTGCACACACACATGCATGTAGTGTGTGCAACAGGTGCACGCTCCTAGTAGTCAGTGCACACACACATGCATGTAGTGTGTGCACAGGTGCACGCTCCTAGTAGTCAGTGCACACACACATGCATGTAGTGTGTGCAACAGGTGCACGCTCCTAGTAGTCAGTGCACACACACATGCATGTAGTGTGTGCAACAGGTGCACGCTCCTAGTAGTCAGTGCACACACACATGCATGTAGTGTGTGCAACAGGTGCACGCTCCTAGTAGTCAGTGCACACACACATGCATGTAGTGTGTGCAACAGGTGCACGCTCCTAGTAGTCAGTGCACACACACATGCATGTAGTGTGTGCAACAGGTGCACGCTCCTAGTAGTCAGTGCACACACACATGCATGTAGTGTGTGCACAGGTGCACGCTCCTAGTAGTCAGTGCACACACACATGCATGTAGTGTGTGCAACAGGTGCACGCTCCTAGTAGTCAGTGCACACACACATGCATGTAGTGTGTGCACAGGTGCACGCTCCATGCATCCGACCACACCCCCCCACATGCATTCTGCAATCATGTGCACACCAAATGTGCAGGACTGTGGAACACTTTAAATCACCTTGTTACTTGTCCCTCGGGGCACCTGTGAGCTGCTCTCCTGTTAGCCCAATCAACCATCCCACTTTAAGGCGTCTGTACACAGGGTGTTTGAGTCATGAAATGATGTTCTGCGCCTCCGGCCACCTCCCAGAACAAGCCGGAGCTATATCCGGTTTTCGCAACGGACCGGCGCGATCCGGCGCCCATACACTGCAATAGAATGTTCCGCACGCGAACCCGTATCCGGCATGATCCGGGGATATCCGATCACAAATGGCGATTACTCCGATTCGTGTTCTGTCAACAATGCCGGAAGGTGCCGGAAATAATAACACGGCGCCCCCAAAAACCGGACAGTCGTCCTCGGGCCGCCATGGGTTGGTATGGTGGTTCCGCTTCAATCCGGGACAATCCGGCAGAGTCCGGAAAAACAACAGACTTACGGTGGGCGGCTGCCATGGGCTGCAAACAACATCAACCTTCCCTGAGGCTAAGTTGAACTATTAGTAGGCCAGGTGAAACTCAATTAAATTGCAAAGCACATTTGGCCCTCCAAAATAAAAATCAGAGGTTACAGGGACTACAGGACTGCTTTGGGAAAGAGACAACAAGGTACGTACACCAGTTGCACTTTGTAGGCAGCCATGGTGGGCAGGCAAAGTGTTATTGCACACATTTACAGCCTGTGTATCCTCCCTCTAGATGTCTGGACCAGAGTGTTCCGAGGCGGCCTACGTATCCTCACCATCCTTAAGCAGCAATTACTCAGTGAGTGTAAATTGTTTGTGCAAAGACATTTGGACCATATACCAATAGCTGCTACGTAACATTTGTGAGTCACCATCCATTAAGTGGAGCCATTGCAGGATGGCTTTTTGTTGCCACTCTATGTGTAGGCATTTGGAGCACATGTGGTCCAGGCTCATGTCCTCACTGGGTTAGATTGGTGTAAAAAGTGTTGTGCTTGAGAAAAGGCCTCCCTATGTTTTGTGTTGGTTTGCCAATGTAGTAAGCACAGATTTTACCCTGGTGCAATGTTGAATTAGTTCACAAAACATTGTGTCCATTGTAGTGTAATTGTCACGTAGCTGAGCATGGTTTCAAACACAACACATGTATGAGGTAACTGCATTGTGTTGGGTCTGCGAGCTGTACATGATCTGTTAATTGATGCAGCGTAGCCCGGCCCAAACACAACCATATGTCAAGGTGGTACACATTTGGCCAATGGTTTAATGGTTTTGCGTGTGTAAATTTTTGCCTGGGTCACATAATGTTTTTTTTTCAAATACGCATTGTTAGGTGTGTTTTTGGATGTTGTTGGACATGTTTTGGGGCAACACTATCTGGTGTCATGTGTTATAATTGCCTTCAGAATGGCAGCCCAGGTGTCATGGAGTCTTGGCCTTCTTGAGCCAAGCCACTATGGCTGTTGTGCTGGGTAATGTGTGTGTGTTGATTTGAGGCCAACAATCAGCAATTAACAATGACAATGAAGATGTGCCTGCCCTCACAGTTACACCCACAGCCCGGGTTTGCCACATCTACATGGACAATGAATGTCCACACCCTGGGTGGGAGAGGATATGGCACATGCTTGGTTGATGCACCACCATTACACGACATGTCCATGTATTGCCAGGACAATAAAGGTCACTGAGGCAGGCAGTGCTTTCGCAACAATATGAGAATGTCGGCACTGTACCAGAGTGCAGATGTAAATTTGACAGGGATGGTCTAATTACATGTGTGTTGTAAGTGTAGGTGCTAGGTTGGTGTGTGTGGCCGGGTACATGGTGATGGAAGCTCATGATTGTCAGGTACTGATATGAGTAACTATGTATTTGTGTCATGTTACAGGAGCCATCTCAAGTGTCCACGCCATCGGATAGTGAGCATACAGCAGTAAGTTACATTTACACACTCACACAATGTGCATGATTGTTGTGTGGTTATTGATATTTCACATGAGTTGCTCATTTCGGTCTCCATGCAGCCCCAACCAAAGACCAAGAAAAAGCAAACCAAAGGAAAGGGTCCAATACTCAGATCCTCAGTTGCAAAAGTTGTTGCTGGCCGCAAGACAGTGGTAATTGATGTTGTTTTTTTAGGATTGGTGTCCACGTTGCCTAACTGACATGTGTTGTTGTTTTGGGACCATACAGGCCCTTGTTTGTGGATTGAGATATTTCCGCATGTTGTGTGCCTTATCACAGGTGGCTGCCCAGCGCTTGGGGAAAAAAACTACTCGACTTAGCCTGACAACTCATGGCCAGGGGCGTAAAACAGGGGTAAGTTGTTAAGGTACATGCCACATCCAACATGGGTGTCCTTTGGTGGTGGTGTCACAACAACACTGACTTAGCAGACCTGCTTTTATGTAGCACACATGATGCTTTGGTTTTGTGCCTGATGCAGGTCTGGTTTGTTTTGGGGTTTAGTGTTTAAGTGTTTGATTTTGCATGTCCATTGGCTCACCTCATGTGCCACACATGTAGGAAAAAGGTGGGACAACTTCACAGACAAGGGTCATTGTTGTGGATTGCAAGGCCAAATTAAGGAGTGAGGAGATAATAAATTTGATCCAGGCCCACCCATCCATCTGGGATCAGAGAGATGAAGGTCATCATGACATCTCCCGCAACAGACAACTATGGAGGGAGATCACTGGTGAAATTTGTTCCCAATTTCAGCATATGACGGCCACACAACAGCATGACGCCGGTAAGTTTTTAGAATCGAACTGGGTTTGTGAGCTTGATGTGCTCTGTTGTGTATCTGGGATGAAGATAGCACATGCAGCATTTTGTGTTGGTGGCGTAATGGTGTTTTTTGTTCTGTTTAGTGAAACAGGTCCAAACAAGGTGGCGATCTCTCCGTGACCGTTATGTGAAGGACCGCCGTAATTTGAAGAAATTTCAACGAAGTGGGTCCGGGGCAGTCCCACCTGTGCTGTATCGTCACTATCACCAACTGTCGTTCCTTCAGAATTCTGTGGAGGGTCGTGCGTGAGTGTCATGATGTAGTCCTTTAAGACTGTGAATTGTGTGTTTGTTGTTGAAATGACACTTTCCTTTACTTGCACAGGACACACTCAAGTATGCCAGCCTCGTTGGGTGATCCCACTATGAGTCCAGTTCAGGATGTGCCTTCTGCACAAGTGCCATCAGTTGAAGGGCAGGTCCCGGGGCCAAAACAATTGACATCTGTGGACCCCATAGGGAGCGGGGGCTCAGTCTCGCAAACTACTGCTGCTGCGGAGCCAGCTATCAGCAGGGCAAGGAAACGGTCAGTTGCCAAAACAGAGACTGATCTTCTGCTGATTGATGGGATGCAGAAGATGGAGGACAACTGGCGGATGGAGAAGCGCGAGCTGCAGCGTCAACTGGATGAGCTCAAGGCAATGGTCCAAAATCCACCCAGAAATGAGGCCCAGATGTTTATGCTATCTTATGTATCCCATATCTCATCATTTCCCCCTCGAAAGATGATGTTGTTTAAGCGACAATTTCAAGCTTTAGTGGAGGGCTTATTCGAACATTCGGAGGGGGATGGTGAAGGTGATGTGACCCTGATGAGTGTTGTTTAGGGGCATGATGCCATGGCCTGACAGTTAGCCGAATGTGGCGCGGAGATGATTGCAAATAGTGTTGGGGCCATATGTGTGTGTGATGACTATCTGTTTATGTTAAGGGTGAACAAACATGCGCAAGAAGCCATGTGTGTGTTTGAGTTTAAGTCTTGTGTTTATTTTGTTCATGTTTAATTTTTGGGGGCACAGAGTGTGTGTGTCTTTGTTTGGTTATTACACCACGTTTTGATGGCAACCATCGTGTATTTTTTGGCTCTTTACTTGGTTTGGCCTCCCGTGCCATGGGTGTGTGTTGATCCCACCATAACACCCTATGTCCAACACACACACTATAGTATGCCACCCATGACATTATGTCGTGACAAGTGTGACGACAAGCTGGCCAAACACTTGTTCCATTATGTGCATCATCAGCATTTGCAGGTCCATTCTTGGCCAACATAGCGTATGTACAGTATAGGTGACATGTGAGCTTATACTTGACACACAAACAGAAGCTTATGTGTAGATTTGTTACGTGTGCTTCACAAGTAGAGTTGCCGTTCACATCTGAGCACTAACCAGTCCTGGGTCGGGGGCCCAGCAGGTGACTACAATTAAGCCACACAATAATGAGTTTATCTTGACATATCCAAACACACATATGCAGTTAATTAGGCACTATGAAGAGCTGACGGTGGCTTTTGCTATTGTTGCTGAATAATTGTGAAAGCTTGTTCAAAAACAGTGTTGGACACAAGCAGCGATTTTAATGTGGAAACTGACACAAACATCCAAGGCGGAACATTTCCCACTACACATTAGAGCAAAACATAAGTGAACACATTTCAAAAAAAGACACAATGAGTCCCAACAGCCTAGATGGCAGGTTGTAGCCTGTCCCCTCTGCCCCTCACATGTTCCAAGTAGGCTGCATAGTTATCCCGCACCTCCATGGCCATAGAAGTCCCTCTGACCCCAGCTGGCTCCATCCCAATCAGAGGTGACTGCCACTCTTGAGGATTGATCTGAATTGGTTCATTCTGCATGACCAAATTGTGGAGACATATAGTGGCTTTGATGACACTGTCCACATTTTTGGGATGCAGCAGGATCGTCGTCTGGAGGACACGCCATTTGGCGGTGAGGATGCCAAAGGCACACTCGACATGTTGTCGGGCTGCACTTAAACAGGCATTAAAATGTTGGCAACGAGGATTTTGGTGCCGACTCGAGTATGGTTTTAGTAGGTTCTGGTGTATTTGAAATGCCTCATCTGCAACCAGAAAATAGGGAACCCTTGGCCCAGCAGTTCCGGGCAAAGGTGATGGTGGGGGAATTTGGAACTGGTGAGTGTAGAGGGCTTGGCCCATGATGCTATCCTGGAACACCCGGGAATCATGGCTTCGGCCATAGGCACCAATGTCTACCGCCACAAAGCGCCCTTGGGCATCTGCAATGGCCATGAGAACCACCGAATAAAACTTCTTATAGTTGAAGTACTGTGAGCCACTGTTTGGTGGCTTCTTGATGGCCACATGCTTCCCATCAAGGGCACCAACACAGTGTGGGAAATGAGCAAGATTTTCAAATGTGGCCGCATTTTGTAGCCAGAGCTCCCGTGTGGGTGTTGGTAAGCATTGTAGATGGAGCTTGTTCCAGATTACTTCACAGGTTTCTGGTACTATTGTCGAAATGGTGGATCGTCCAAGGCGGAACAAAAAATGTAAAGACGCATATGTCTCTCCTGTAGCCAAAAACCTGAGTGAGGGAAAAGGCAACACGATTAGGACTGAGACACATAGTGACATGGTAACATAGTCAAGCAATATTGTTATGTGAAGTTACAGACATGTGTTTGCATACATGGGCTGACATGGTGATACCCAGGAGCCAGCACAAGAGGCATGGGTGTACCCAGGATCAAAACTAGGGGGGGGCAAGCCATGATCAATCCCGCCTTCTGTGGTCCTCAGAGGTGTGTGGTGAACGTCATATTCAACCGGGTGCATTGTGGGGGCTGATTACATGTACGACCAGGCTGTGGCACATGTGCAGTGCGCATATTGAAGCACGGCCGAACACGTGATCAACCCCCGCAATGCCCCGGGCTGGATATGACATTCTGGCCACGCGTCACAGTAGCACAGGAGGCGGGAATTTCTTAAAGAGGAGAAAACAACAAAAGGAATGCTGACGTCCAGCGAGGCATGCTGCAATCCAATGAGGAGGCAGTGTAGAAGCTCGCCTCTCTGCTGGCTAAGGCCAACTTGAAAGTGGTGTCCCTCCTCCCCACAAATACAAGTGCGTCTGCACCATCACACGCACATAAAAGAACTTCACAGAATAATCCACAACAAGGAACATTAATGGCAATGGCATGCTTGGTACAAGCGTAATGACACACAATGATGGTGGCACAGCTCAGGGCCTGTAGGCAGACACAGTCCTGCATCCTCATAGCACAGGAAACAACACAGCTTGGCAACCGGGCCAGCAATGGCCGTGGTGTGTAAGCAGAGGGACAATGCATCCTGCACCAGGGGTGTACATAGAAACCATGGGTCCTCATTGTCGAAGTTCTAATTGCCCCCCCCCCCAAAAACAAAAAAACATATTTGGCTGGGGTACCTAACTCACAAGTTTGCAGTTGTAACAAAGTAATTGTCCTCTTATTGGAGCCCCTAGATTTCCCTTTAATTGGCCCTATCAAGTGTGATGGCAGCAAAAGTGCCCCCCACTTGATGATCCCCCACTGTGAATTCCTACACACACACACTGAATGTAGACCCTACTGTACCCCCTTAAACTACCCCGACACAGTATGATCCCCAACTGGGACCCACACACAGCCCTCCATATAGTGTAATGGACCCGACACCTGGTCACAGTATAATGGCGCCAAACACAGCCCTCAAATAGCCCTCCAAGTATTATCATGCCCCACAGAGCCCCACAAATGTTAGAATAGCTTCCATATAGTATAATCCATATAATACTCCATATCGTATAATGCACCCCCATAGTACTCCATATAGTAGAATGCCACCCCCATTGTACGCCATACAGTATAATGCACACCAACAGAGGCATCAAGAACATATAATGCACACCCAGAGGACTCCAACCACATATAATGAACCCCCATCGGGCTCCATCACATATATTGCTCCCTCATAGGGCTCCGTAACATATAAAGCTCCCTCATTACATACACATGTACACATTATCTCCCATCACTGGACACATTGATGACCAAAAAAATATTAAAAAACCAGTAACCTCTCTCCTCGATTCTCAATGGTGTCTGCTTGCAGCTCCGGTCTCCCCAGCGTGTCTGCCGCTCTGCAGGACCAGGGCACCACCGGTGCTTGTTGATGATGCCATAGCTCCCCGATATCCTGATATGCAAAGTGGCAGACAGTGTCTGGCAGCTCCACTACAGGAGCGGGGCCGGCATCTGTGGTGAAGCCGCGCGAGCCGCAGGTGCCCTCCGCTGATGACGGCCACTGGTTACCACTGCCGGAGGCAACCTATTTAGGTTGTCTCATATCATGGGTGCACCCCTGCGTGGAGGGAGAATGTAGGTGCCAGCCTTCAGGGGGGAGGCAGCAGCCCCCCCCTGCCCCACGCTGGGTACGCCCATGACAAGAGGCCATGGCACAAGGAACCCCAAACACATTCTTGACAACACTTACTTCCCCAGGCCACATATGGTCCACACACATCTTCGACGCAGCAGCAAGTACGATCCTTCAAACACATATATGTGTAGCTATGATGTTGTTATAGTGACCCATGGGTACCAGAACTACATGTTACAATATAGACCGTAACCGACATATAGGGTGGGGTGAGATTTTTAATTCCCATTTTGTTCAAGGCCTCCAGATCCAGATGCTGTGCAGGCCATTTGCATAAGGCAGGTATTTTTTTCTAAATAGTTGAGGGCCCAAACATGTCCCCAAAGTGCTGTGTACACATGGCTGAGGCTGAACAAGCCGTGTATTATCCACTTATTTAAGCAATGATGTGAAAAGGAAAGTGTTTACTGTTCCTTTCCAAACCGGTGGATGACATTTCATTGTGACTTTCATGTGTGTGGGTGTGTGAGCACCACTCGATACATATTTGTTCCAAACAGCTATCCGTATATTTGGCGGCACATTCCACTTTTTCACATTTAGCATACATGTGGAAGCAAGGAGGGCAACAATATACTGGCACAGCATTGTTGCTGAGAATACATGATGGGCAACGCATCACCCGGATTGAAGGTCAGTGACCTGGTGTGCAACATGCATCATGCATGGTCAATGAGCCAGGCAGCAGATCCACAGCCAGTTCCAGACTTGGTTTTTTGGCAATGGTGCACACATCATGTTAGCGTATGGGTAGGTTTTTAAGATTGCCTTTACAGATCTTTGCTGTATTCACACCAAGTAAACATTTAACACAAACAACGCATCTGGGACCAGCCGCATGGTGGCCCAGAGAGGACACTGGTGCAAGTGATTGGCTAGCCTACATTTGGGATCCTACATTCCGGCTTGTGTTTGGATCAACCCACAGTATCCAAAGGACCCTTGTGCTGAATGTTCTTGCAAAACAGTGGGTGGAGATGATATTATCCAGACCATACACACATGATGCTAATGGCTACACTCAGGTGCAGACAAGATGTGGTGCCTAGGATGTGCTGTGCCAAGTGGATGTGCCCATGAAATAACAGACATTTGTGGTTGTTTTTCAAAATGCTAACAAGCGGGTTATTGTGCTCACTAAATATTTGTCCATGAAGCAAGTCAGCAGCACAACATAGGCCACACAAACAATGCCCTGGTGGACACTCATAGTGGGCGTGGGGAAAATGGATGATATGCCATAACATTCTACAGCGGCTCTGTAAATTTACAGAACACCATTGAGCTACATTGTACACAGATGTTTGCAATCACATGCTAAAGCACTGGGGTGGGGGACATTGTTAGTCAATCAATGAAGATACATGGATTGATGTGGGCTCACAGGCGTATATGGTGTCTGGGGCATGGAGGTGATGTTTTTTTTTTTTGTTGGCCTATACATTGCCAGGCCAAAAGCGCTGAGCCCAATATAGAGGCCACTAGTTTGGAAAGTGATGACACATGATGCAGTCATGTTGTGTATACATTTTCACACACTCCTGGCCATCTTTGGGTCGTTTAATTTGTTAGATTATTTGGTGTTCACTTATATGATTTGTAACCAACACACATCTTGATATATGTGGAGACAATACTGAGGTAACACACATGATACAAACACAATGCTAATTGCCCAACACAAGGCAAGGACCCAATGGCATCACACAATGTATGAATACCAGGAGAATGATGAGCACAAGGCTACACCGGGCATCTGTTGCAACATCTGTAGAGTCAACACCTGGCACCATTGTTAGTACAACAAAGGCCAGCCACACATCAGAATAATAGTGTACAAGACACATGATGGAACATAGGGGCCAAACAAGAAAGGACTTAGCTCAAACAAACCACACTACTGTGCCCATTGTCCGTAAAACATTATTGGACACATTGCCACATGTAGCAGCATGCAGCAGTTGTTATGCCGCTACATGAGTGGGGTATATGTGTTCAATATTACTGAGTGAACATGGTGGACAGATGACACACATACCTTAAGGTGACCACCAAACGTTCAGCAGGGCTGATTGCTAGTCTGCAGGACGTGTCCTGACGGGCAATGTCATCCTCAACCAGGGCCAGCAACGCCTGAAACGTCCCCATGGACATGCGCAGGAACCGTTGAAATTTTGGTGGATGATGGGTCAATTGCTGGAACAAGGTGTGGAACGCACCATGGTGTGGACGGAGCTGGTTGACAGGATGCACCCATACACGACGCTGTCTACGTTGCCTTCTTTCCTCCTGGTGGCGGAGCAAAAGATACCGCATCCTCAAGAACACAGACACTTCAGCCATTGTAGCAGCTCAAAATCAATAGCCAAGGCACACATGACTGTTGTGGAATGGGCCTTTAATTGGGCACAGGGGTGTGGTTTTCAGAATTAAACCCATTGAGCTCATTTAGGGTCAGTTAACAACACAGTGTGCACACGTCCCCTGGTCTTCACATGACTATCCCACTCCTCACACCCTCACATGCAACGTGCAATGGGCGGGCCCAGGAGCTTGACTTTTTAAGGATAATTGACAACACAAATCGGACAGATACCATCCGATTTGTTATAAATCCGGACACCGGATGACGATTCCGCGAACGGAACAGGATTCTCATAGACTCTATATTGACAGCCGCCGGTTTGTCCCGGATCCGGCATGAACCGGGACAATCCGATTCTTTATAGCGGCGGGGATGAAGAATGGTGGGAAGCCGCAGCCACCATCCGATACACGCATGGAACTTTTGGCACAATACGTTTACCGCATGCCTTGTTAGTGACAGATTGTCACTGCCAATATCTGTGTGCCCGGCATTGCGTTCACCGCATCCGGATCCGGATGCGGTGAATGCAATTCATGTTTTCAATGTGACCCTACCCTTAGTCTGCAATGACTTAGTTACAAATCAATATTGGCTCTGGTTAATGACTTCATTCTCATTCAGGTACTTGCATATATAATGTTTAATAATTTTTTCAAACATCTTTCCTGATATAGATGTCAAGCTCACCGGACTTTGGTTCCCTGTGTCAATTTTCTTCACCTTTTTGAAGATAGGGACAATATTTGCTCTTCTCCATTACTCTTGGGCTTCTCTTGTTCTCCAATAATTTAAAAAATTATGGATAGTGGTTCAAATATTTACTATGCTATCTCTTTTAGTACCCTGGGGTGTAATTCATCTGAACCTAGAGACTTGAATTAATTTACTTTAGCTAAGTATTCTCTCACTATCTCCTTGGATTCTTCCCTTTTATTAATAGTACAGTGAAGATCATTTGATGTTACATTCATTTTCTAAGAGATAACAGATGCAAAATAGGAATTTAAAATTAGGCCTTCTCAACATCATTTTTTACTGATTTTCCATTTTCATGCCGTAAAACACCTATAAAATCTTTGTCTTTTCTTTTACATTTGATATAGCCCCAACATCCTTTGCTTTTGTTGTCTCTTGCAAGACTTAATTCATTATAAACGTTAGATAATCTGATGCATTCCATGCAGGTTCTGAATACTGCAATATATTCCTCTTTAGATATAGCGCCCTCTTTCCATTTGGTAAGCATTTCCTTTTTTTAGGCTGTGGTCACAGTACCATTTTTCACATGCGTTTTTGGAGACCTGCGTTTTCAAAAACGCATGTAAAAAACGCACCCATAGGCCCCCATGTTAAAAAACGCATGCCCTAATAGCCAAAAAGCATGTGTGACTGTCCCATGCGTTTTTGGAGCATATCCAAAAACGCATGCGTTTTTTAATAAGGGGCCTTATGGAAAACGCATGCAAAAACGCATGTACAATTAGTGCCATTCAAAAACGCATGCGTTTCCCATAGGAGCCCGTGTTAAAAAAACGCATGCGTTTCCGGAAACGCATGCGTTTTTTTAACATGGGCTCCTATGGGAAACGCATGCGTTTTTGAATGGCACTAAAAGGTACTAACTGTAAATGCGTTTTTGCACGCGTTTCCCATGGGAACCCATGTTATAAAAACGCATGCGTTTTCTACAAAAACGCATGCGTTTTTCAAAATGCTCAAAAAAATACTACAAGCACTATTTTTATGTGCAGATTCAAAAACGCAGCCAAAAACGCAGGGAGCCATCACACACTTTACAAAACTCATGCTGACATGAAAAAAAGCATGAGTTTTGTTAAATCACTTAAAAAAACGCATGGCAACTGTGACCACAGCCTTAGCATGTGTTTAAGTTCTGCATTTATCTATTGTGGTTTCCTTAAATGCTTCCTAATCTTTCACTCTTTTAGGAATTGTTAATAGAGATGAGTGAACTTTTTGATGTTCTGAATGGACATAGGTTTACCAAATTGTTTGGTGAACAGGTCACTAAACTTCTGAACCCCATTCAAAAGAAAGGGAGGCAAAAATCAAGGGCATAGCAAATACTTTCAAAGAAGCCCAAAAGCTTCCAAACAAACTCAAACCATTTTACAGTGGAGTATCACTGTTTTCACACAGACATTATCTTACTAAAGTATTACTTACCAAGCTTCAACGCGGCTGTCACCATGCTCCTGGGTCTGCTCATTAACATCACTACTAACCCCTCTTATTTGTTGAAAGTCAGATTTAGCCCTGTCCACCCTCTCTGCCAGTGTCTGTGATTAGTTGCCAGCATGGCAGCCAAACTGACATCAGATTACTGGGAAAATAAATAAATAATTGGAAAAAGGGGGTATGCTTTGTCGTATTTTTGATTGCCAGCCAAGGTGACACAGGCAGCTTGGGGCTGGAAGTCTCAGCATGGTGAGGCCCAAGTGTTCTGGGCCTCCCAGGGTAAAAATTTTAGCCCGTGAATGCCCCCGAATTGGTGCCTCCATGAACGACGCCAAAACTGGTGGTTACCATGCCCTTCCAGTTGCCCTGGTGAAGATGGCAGACTGGGTAATAAGAGGTTAATGCCAGCTGAATTTTGGGAGACCTAAGCCAGAGGTTCATAATGTTAGGTCTATAATAGACACACCCATTATAAATCACTATGTAAATACTAAATAATATACCACACAATAAAAAACTATTTATTTGGAAAATGAACACAATCACAATCCTCACTTCTATCTTTATTACTCCCCCCAGAAACCGGATCCTCTGTGATCTCCTATCACGGTGGCACCAGAGCCTGATTTTCAGCTACCACTGTGAGTGGGGTGATGTCGCGGTCAGGTTCACCTCAGATGACAGCTCAGCTTCATAGCTCTAACTGACCTGAGGTGAACCAGACTGTGACAATACCTCACTCACAGCAGCCAGTCGATTTATGGCTTTTGCTGTTGGAGCAGGACTTACGCTAGTTCTGACAGTTTTCTACATAGAGAACATAGAAGCTGCATCAAGATCTGTCAGAACAGGCTTAAGTCCCGCTTCAGCGGCAAAAGCAGATGAGGCCTTTAATAATTGATTATAATAAAGTTGTGGTGCTCCTCATCAGGTCCCCACACAGTATAAGCATGTGCACTTACATTTCTATTTCACAGAATAAGGTAGGGCACAAGCCCTTCTTGTGAGGAGGGTGTTACTTTCTCACAGCTGCAGTTGACCTAAAAGCCGACAGTACACTGTAAGGCTGCCTTCACATTTGCGGACCCCTCCGCAGCGTTCTGCGGAGGGGATCTGCAATGTGTCCGCAGCACCGCAAGCCCCTATGACTGCGCATGACCGTGCACACCCATTCACTGCCATATGTGATCTGTGCGCAGGCGAATGCCTGCGTACAAAACACGCAGTCTCGTCCACACCAGAAATGCAACATGTCGCATTCATGGTGTGGACGAGACTGGGTGATCTGTGCGCAGGCATCCGCATGCGTACAGATCACATATGGCAGTGAATGGGTGCGCACGGTCTTGCACAGTCAAGCGCAGCACCGTGTGCTCCCATTATAAAGTTAGGGCTTGCGGTGCTGTGGTCACATTGCGGATCCGCAAATGTGAAGGCTGCCTAAGACTGCACTGGAAGTATGCAGAAATTCCATGTATACCTCAATGTTAGCTCTTAAATATGCAGCAAATATGCAGCAGTGTTCACACACTATGTATTTGCTGCATATTTAGTGTAGATTTTGGGAATATTTTGTGCTGATTACATGGAACTTTGCTATATTTTTGGTCAGCACAGGTACATCAGGCAGGGACAGACTGCCACCAACTCCCAGCTGCCTAGTTTTACATGGCTAATAATAAAAAATACAGTGAACCCCATTTTTTTAAAATTATTTCAAGAAATACCGTATATACTCGCGTATAAGCCGAGTTTTTCAGCCCAACATTTGGGCTGAAAAGTCCCCCCTCGGCTTATACGCGAGTATATAAAAAATAAAAAAAATACAGCCGCAGCCCCGGAGGAATACAGGCCCCCCATCAAGTTCCAGGGCCCCCCCCCCCTTGCGCGCCAGCCTGTAAAGGAGAATCATACTTACCGGTGTCCAGTCGCGCCGCCCGCAGCTGCCGACATGACGATCCCCGGCTCCATTCAGCGTCTTCCGCATTTCCTGTAGTCGCGGGCAATGACGTCATTGCCCGCGACCACAGGAAGTCGCGGGAAGACGCTGAATGGAGCCGGGGATCGTCATGTCGGCAGCTGCGGGCGGCGCGACTGGACACCGGTAAGTATGATTCTCCTTTACAGGCTGGCGCGCAAGGGGGGGGGGCCCTGGAACTTGATGGGGGGCCTGTATACCTCCGGGGCTGCGGCTGTATACAGCCCTGGGGCTGCGGCTGTATACAGCCCTGGGGCTGCGGCTGTATACAGCCCTGGGGCTGCGGCTGTATACAGCCCTGGGGCTGCGGCTGCTGTATATACATATGGGGCTGCATATGGGGCTGCATATGGGGCTGCTTATACCTCTGGGGCTGCATATAGGGCTGCATATACCTCTGGGGCTGCAATATGGGGCTGCATATACCTCTGGGGCTGCATATAGGGCTGCATATACCTCTGGGGCTGCATATAGGGCTGCATATACCTCTGGGGCTGCATATAGGGCTGCATATACCTCTGGGGCTGCAATATGGGGCTGCATATACCTCTGGGGCTGCATATAGGGCTGCATATACCTCTGGGGCTGTATATACCTCTGGGGCTGCATATAGGGCTGCATATACCTCTGGGGCTGCAATATGGGGCTGCATATACCTCTGGGGCTGCATATAGGGCTGCATATACCTCTGGGGCTGTATATACCTTTGGGGCTGCATATAGGGCTGCATATACCTCTGGGGCTGCATATAGGGCTGCATATACCTCTGGGGCTGTATATACCTCTGGGGCTGCATATACCTCTGGGGCTGCATATAGGGCTGCATATACCTCTGGGGCTGCATATAGGGCTGCATATACCTCTGGGGCTGCAATATGGGGCTGCATATACCTCTGGGGCTGCATATAGGGCTGCATATACCTCTGGGGCTGCATATGGGGCTGCATATACCTCTGGGGCTGCATATGGGGCTGCATATACCTCTGGGGCTGTATATACCTCTGGGGCTGCATATAGGGCTGCATATACCTCTGGGGCTGCATATAGGGCTGCATATACCTCTGGGGCTGCATATGGGGCTGCATATGGGGCTGCATATACCTCTGGGGCTGTATATACCTCTGGGGCTGTATATACCTCTGGGGCTGCTGTATACTACCACTGGGGCTGCTGCTGTATACTACCACTGGGGAGGCTGCTGTATACTTCACTGCTGGGGGTTGTATACCTGTGCTGGAGTCCACCCTCGGCTTATACGCGAGTCAATAAGTTTTCCCAGTTTTTGGGGGCAAAAGTAGGGGGGTCGGCTTATACACGGGTCGGCTTATACACGAGTATATACGGTAATTAAAAATAAACTATGTGGAGCTTCACCATATTTTTGGTTGCCAGTCAGGTACAACTAGACAGTTGGGGGCTGGAATCCTCAGCATGGGGTGGCCCAAGCATTCTTTCCCTCACTGCAACTTGTAGCTCACAGTCACCACAGAAAATGGTGCATTCATAGAAGTGCTATTTTCTGGCGCTGTACCCAACTTTTCCTGTTGCCCTGGTGATGGTGTCAAACTGGGAAAGAAAGGGGTTAATGTCAGTTATGTAATGCCAGCTGGAATTAAGCCTGAGGTTCAAAATGTCAAGTCAATGTTAAACCTGGCCATAAGGAACCTCTAAGTCAATAGCAAATAATACACCACGCCGTGAAAAATAATTTATCTGGAAAAATAAAACAATTACAATTCTCGTTTACATCTTTATTACTCCCATAAAAACTATGCACAATCCTCTGGCATGTCTTAGCATGGTGGGACCGGAAACTAACTGATTTTCGGCTACAGCTGTGAGCAGGGTGACATCACAGTCAGGTTCACCTCAGGTCAGCTAGAGTGACATGTCGCGTCCCTGGTGTGGAGGAGAGTGTGTGATTTGTGCGCAGGTGTCCGCATGCATACAAATCACATATGGGAGTGAATGGGAGCGCACAGTCATGCGCAGTCAAGCGCAGCACCGTGCGCTCCCATTAAAAAGATAGGGGCTTGAGCTGGCTGCGCTCACATGGCGCTTCCCCTCCGCAGAACGCTGCGGAGGGGAACGCCAGTGTGAAGGCAGCCTAAATGTAAGGCTGGGTTCACATTTGCAGATGCCTCCACAGCGTTCTGCGGAGGACATCTGCAAGGAGCCGGCAGCCCTATCTTTTATAATGGGACGCACGGTGTCTGTCTGCAGATACTTGCAGACAGCCGTGCGCTCCCATTGCCCGCCATAAGTGATCTGTGCACATGCGGAGGCATGCGCACAGATCACACACTCCCGTCGCACCGAAAACCCGACCTGTCGCGTTCCTGGTGCGCATGAGAGTGTGTGATCTGTGCGCATGTTTCCGCATGCGCACAGATCACTCATGACGGGCAATGGGAGTGTACAGCGGTCTGCAAGCATCTGCAGGCACCATGCGTCACATTATAAATGATAAGGCTGCGGTCTTTGCTTTAATGTTAGCACCGGGCCTGGGGAGCAACTACAGGGAGGAGGGAGCGCAGCATCGGGATTGTGGAGCGAAAGACACAGGTGGGGAAACCTGCGGTAAGAAGAGGACTTCACCGGCTTTCCTGCTTTGTGCTTCGCTCCCCGATCCCTGATGCCCCCTCCCCGCTCCTGCTCCTCACCCGCGGTAGCACCCCCCCTTCTCCCGCTCCTCACTTGGCCTCAGGCGGCAGAGGGGCTGGCGGCCCGTCATAATGGGCCTCTGCACTGTGCTTGCCACCCAGGCTGAAATCTGCCAGCCAGCCCCTGACGGTATGATTTATCTTTATTGATTTTAAAGAGGTTTTTATTTCATTCCATTGGTTTCTAGAAATATGGCTATGCTTACACATTGTCATTCCAGTGCCGGTTCTCCACTGCTGCCTCTGGTTGTTGATATGGCTGCAGTGGTTATGTCACATCAACAACACTTCATCACTACAGCTAATTACTTAGATCAGCAGTCTAGGGCTATTGAAATATATTTTAATGGTGCTTTATAGAAATGAGAAAACCGATTTGCATGACACTAGTCCAGTGGTCGCATTGTTAGTCACCAGCTGACAGAAAGGAACCCTGAGGATTTCCTCTTATTTACTTGGATCCCCGGCATCTCTTCTTTTTATTAACAAAATCATTGCGGTGTGATGCATGCATGACATAAGATTCCTGAAGTCTCATCTGGTGTAAACAGGTAGGAAGAAGTTCTCAAGGCTCCCATATTACAGCCATGAGCTACTAATATGGAGTTGGTTCCAGGATCCTACTGATAGACTTGCTCATCAGTTGTGCTTTGTGTTATTAATATTAAAACACAAATGTATAATGTAAAAATAACATATATACTATTTCATTTTTGTATCCTTACATTTTCCCCAAATATCAAATAAGAATATAAATTTGCAGAAAGTGTATATTGCAATTTAATTTCATAGTGTTTTCAGGATCTTGTTTTTCTGTTGGTGAATAAGAACATTCTGGGCTACATCTACACAATGAAAGATTCATTTTTCTCCAATCTACATGCCCAGTGCAGTCAATGCAGTTCTGTGAACTAAGCTCACCACCAGCAGATACTAATGAATACGGTATTCTGCTCAAGTGCCAGATTTTCTAGCATGCCCAAATTAATTCTGCCTCACCAGGAGCCGCCTCTAGAGGTGGCCATGCTTCTCCTGGTCATTAAAATTAAATTGTTGTATCATGATAAATACCATAAAGCATATTTCCAGATTTCGCTTGGCTATAATAATTCCTCATCTGGACGCAGTGTGACCAGAGTATAAACATTTACTCTAATAGGGAAATGGTTAATTACAGTCATTCACTTGTAGCGGTAATTGTATTAAAGGATATGGACACCTTTCACATGCCAAAAAAAACATTTTTATATATTTTACTAGTAGCCATTAGGTTTTAGGCAATAAAATTGCACAAATTTAAGATGGCACAATTACATCCTTCATTCATTTTAAGATGTCCTGAACTCCTGTTTGTAGGTCCACATTTTACTTATTAGAGCGGTTTTTCTATTTTGGAAAAATCCTTGATCTCTGGCTGCAGATTTTTTTTTAAATAAGCAAACTGGCTAAATTTACTATTTATGGGTCAAGAACTGAATTTCTAGGAGTTTCTTATTGGCTGATATCACATCGACATTGATGCAGCTAATCTTGGTAACGATATAGTTGCAACGTCGCCGGTTTGGTGACGTTACAGCGATGTCGAAACTACATAGTTGCGTGTGACATTTACCAATGACCAACGAGGAGGTCGTTCATCGTCGGTTGTTGGCAAATGACCTGGACTATAAATTTATTGTTGGTCTTCCGCTGGGCGCCCAGCATCGGCGCGTGTGACCAACGATGAATGAGCTCCCAGCGCCGCACAGCAAGCACTGGGAGATGGCCACCAGGGTAAACATCGGGTAACTAAGCGCCACGCTCTGCTTAGTTACCCACTGTTTACCTTGGATACCAGCATTCTCGCTGGTCCTGATCGCTGGTCAGTCTGCCTGTTTGACAGCTCACCAACGATCAGATAACAATGTCCCAGGGATCCACATCGTTGGCTGGATCGCTGGGACATCGTAGTGTGTAACGGGGCCTTTAGTAATGAAATTGGTGACTGTTTCTCAGTTGATGGCATGAGCTGATCAGAGCTGCTGAGCTCCCAGATTAGCTGCAGAATTGTTAATCTGATGTCAGTGCTGCAGACAATACCAAGATGAGCGAACCTTTTGAAGTTCGGATTCAGGTTGGTTCACCAAACGAGCACATGTTCGACAAATAGATTGGTCAACCTCCGAACCCCATTCAAATCAATGGGGGCAAAACCAAGTGCCTAGAAAATATCTTCAAAGGGCCCAAAAGCTGCCAAACACAGCTCAAACCATTTTACAGTGGAGCATCACTGTTTTGGCACAGCCATTAGCTTCCTACACTATTACTTAGCAAGCTTCAGCGATGCTGTCACACTCACCTTGCTTCCGGTCACGCTCATGAACCTCCAACATATTGACTGCTTCCTCCCTTGATTGGTTATAGTCAGACTTAGCCCTGCCCATTCTCTCTACCAGTGTCTGTGATTGGTTGCCAGTATGGCAACCTGACACGTATGGGCTTCCTTATGCATATTGATGCTGCTGTTGCTGTGCTTAAACTGAGCCTTTTTTTCCACATTCAGTGTGCGGCTCTGCAGTTGGAGGTTGCTGAATGTTTGTTTGGCAGATATGACTCATGGATCAGGTGAGCTGAAGGGCATGTCTGAGCTGTCTGCTCTCCACCCCTCCACGCCATAAATAGGTCAGCTTCCATCTACTTGATGTCGCTTATTCAGCTCACTCCTGTTCTGTGACCTGTAGAGTGCAGACGTTGACCCAAAGCTGCTGCTTTCCTCTCCATAGGAGGTTTCTGTAGTCAGTGGGTGGAGGTAGGGGCTTTGTACCTAGGGCTTGTCAGGAGCTTCAGGGATTTAGGGTGGCGGCTCTGACCTACTCACCTTTAGAGGTACCTCCGAGAACAGGGTGAGCCAGGGACCCCAGTATCAGAGTCAGAGTAGGCTCCCCTGACTCCCTACATCCATTTCCATCCTGCTTCTTGTTACCCTGGTCTCCCAAGCATGACACAACCAAACTGACGTTAGGTTATGGTCATGGAAGAAAGAGTAAAGCAATTTGTTTTGTTTTTTTAATTAAGTTTTCCAAAACTCACAGGAGACATGTGGGCTGCAGCATATACATCACATAGGAGACATGGGCTGCAGCATACATGTGATATAGCGTACACTGGGTCTACAGCATATACATCACAGATGAGTCATTGGGGCTACAGTACATACATCACATAGGAGATACTGGGGTTGCAGCATACATATCACATAGGAAGTACTGAGATTGGTGTATGCACATCACATAGGAAATGCTTGGCTGGATTATATACATCAATCACATAATATGCACAATTATAAGATTTAAATTTTTTAAATATTTTAAAAACCATGTATATGTTCCTTTACAAATACCTGCTAATTTGTATTGGTAAATCACATAAAATCCCAATAAACTACATTTATGTTTGTTGGTGTAAAGTGAAAAAATTGGAAAGTTCACAGGGTATGAATAATTTTTGAAGACACTGTTTATGCTCTTTTTTCCTGCTCATTTAGATGACCAACATCCAACGTTTGACCTGTGTGATGGTCCAAGTACTGACCGTGATGTATGGACTTACCACAGCTCTCCTGACCTGAACGTGAAAGCCAAATATGCGCCTTTGAAGCTGTTGAGTTTGGATCATGAGACCCTCATCCAGTCTGTGCATCACATATCTCTACATATAGATGTGTAAAAGTAGCGTTAGCGCAGCAGTTCTGATGGACATACTTTGATATTACAGGGAATCAACCACCATGATTTAACCAGCTGTAAATCAGTACAGCAGGTGATTGAAATGTGCAGCATGACATCACTAGTTTTTTTTAATTCCTCCCCTGTGGGTTTGGCAGTCTGCTGTAAGTCAAACCCCCCTCCTCCCTGGATGAGAGGGATGGCGTTTGGCTTACAGCAGACTGCCAAGCCCACAGGGGAGAAATTAAAAAAAAAAAAAAAACATAAATAGTGATGTCATGCTGCACATGTCAATCACCTGCTGCACTGATTTGCAGGTGGTGAAATCCTGGTGGTTGGTTCCCTTTAAAAAACAAAACAAAACATAGAACTGGAAACAAATATGTGAATGCAGCTTCTAAATCCTTATAAACTTTAATCATTTTGTATTATTCTGGTGATTTCTTACATGAGCAGGAAAATATTACCCTTCATTCATATATAGACCAACAGTGAGCATTTCCATCTCCTTCTTTCTTAGACTTCTGTAGAGCACAATAAAAGATTGCAGATCACATCCTATTCAACTGATCTTTTATATGTCACAGCACAGAAAAAAACAAAGAGCAGACGCGTGTATTCATAAATAACATTGGCTGTGTATGTATTCAAGTAAAGGTTACTATGACTTGCTCAAATCGGTTCCTATAACAAAAGAATTATCGTGCAAAGGTTTAAAGGGCTTCGGCTCCTATGTGAGTTAAATATTAACTTTTAAATGAATGGCTTTATATATTGTCCATTACCAAGTATGTAGGTATGGAAGTTGCCCAGGGCTCCCATTTCCTTGGTACAATCTCAGAAAAGACAGGATAAAGTAGCCTTAATGTGCTATCATCAGACAACTTGACCTCAGCTCATAAGATGAAAAATAGGCAAAAAATCTGCAGATTTTTTTTCTTAACTACCGTATATACTCGTGTATAAGCCGACCCGTGTATAAGCCAACCCCCTACTTTTGCCCCCAAAACCTGGGAAAACCTATTGACTCGTGTATAAGCCGAAAGTGGACCCCAGCACAGGTATACAGCCCCCAGCAGTGTGGTATACAGCAGCCTCCCCAGTGGTAGTATACAGGCAGCCTCCCCAGTGGTAATATACAGGCAGCCTCCCCAGTGGTAGTATACAGGCAGCCTCCCCAGTGGTAATATACAGGCAGCCTCCCCAGTGGTAGTATACAGGCAGCCTCCCCAGTGGTAGTATACAGGCAGCCTCCCCAGTGGTGTATACAGGCAGACTCCCCAGTGGTGTATACAGGCAGACTCCCCAGTGGTAGTATATAGGCAGACTCCCCAGTGGTGTATACAGGCAGACTCCCCAGTGGTAGTATATAGGCAGACTCCCCAGTGGTAGTATATAGGCAGACTCCCCAGTGGTGTATACAGGCAGACTCCCCAGTGGTGTATACAGGCAGACTCCCCAGTGGTGTATACAGGCAGACTCCCCAGTGGTAGTATATAGGCAGACTTCCCAGTGGTAGTATATAGGCAGACTCCCCAGTGGTAGTATATAGGCAGACTCCTCAGTGGTAGTATATAGGCAGACTCCCCAGTGGTAGTATATAGGCAGACTCCCCAGTGGTAGTATATAGGCAGACTCCCCAGTGGTAGTATATAGGCAGACTCCCCAGTGGTGTATACAGGCCCCCCCAGTGGTAGTGGCTGCGGCACCTGTCAAAATAACAAACACTTTATACATCACCTCTCCGGCGCAGCTTCTCCGGTCCCGGCTTCTTCCTTCTTGTGCCGGGCGGCTTCTAGTGCTGTGACCGTGAGCAGGAAATGATGTCATCTCCTGCGCCCGGTCACATGACACCGGCACAAGAAGGAAGAAGCCGGGACCGGAGAAGCTGCGCCGGAGAGGTGATGTATAAAGTGTTTGTTATTTTGACAGGTGCCGCAGCCTGGGGGGGCATACTAAGGACCCCCCAGGTGTATACCCCTGTGTATTATTGCTGGGGGCCAGTGTAGTGCAATGTGCACGGCATCCCCCCGCCGCTGATGGACGGGGGGATGCCGTGCATATTCATTACACTAATGAGGCGGCCCCACGTGACCGCTCGCGGTCACTGCGGCCCCCTCCTGCCTCCTCCAGCCCCCGGTCACAGCCCCCCCCACAGTATACCGAGTGACTCGCGTATAAGCCGAGGGGGGCACTTTTCAGCCCAATTTTTGGGCTGAAAAACTCGGCTTATACGCGAGTATATACGGTACTTTAATTTACTCTCCTTCCCCCCCGCAAAAAAAAAGCAGCTCAATTACTGCAAATAGAATATTGGCTACAGATGGGGAGCCACAATCTTTTGAAATTCCCACTCACGGACCTTTGCCAAATTTTCTCAAAAAATGTGACTCATGCACAAATTTCAAAGCTTGAAATTGCTCATAAAATACATTTGGAGAAGAGGAGTGAAAACGACGCTGACCAGAGGAGCTTACACTATACAGGAGAGAGGACCCAACTCACCAATAAGAATTTATGCTCTAAAAAAGAGAGAGAGAGACTTATTCAGTAACCACAAAAGCTTACACTTCACATTTTAGAGAGAATACCCCGCTGACCATAAGAGCCAGGGCCGCACCGTCCATAGGACAGTGTGAGCCCTGTGGATCAAGCGGCAGGCAGGCTGGGGGAGCAGCAGTGGAGAAGTGGGCGGCGCCAACACCACACACCGTCCTCCTGCGTGCCGCCCGGTGCCGCCAGCCGCTGTAGGTAAGAGATCCCCCCCGCTACTCGCATCTACTCGCACTATACAGGAGAGAGAGAGGACTCTGCTGACCACAAGAGCTTACACTATACAGGAGAGAGAGAGGACTATGCTGACCATAAGAGCTTACACTATACAGGAGAGAGAGAGGACTCTTCTGACCATAAGAGCTTACACTATATAGAAAGAGAGAGGACTCTGCTGACCATAAGAGCTTACACTATACAGAAGAGAGAGAGGACTCTGCTGACCATAAGAGCTTACACCCTACAGGTGAGACAGGAATCTGCTAACCATAAGAGCTTACACACTACAGGAGAAAGGAAACTGCTGACCATAAGAGCTTACACTATACAGGAGAGAGAGAAGACTCTGCTGACCATAAGAGCTTACACCCTACAGGTGAGAGAGAGGACCCTGCTGACCATAAGAACTTACACTCTACAAGAAAGAGATGACCCTGCTGACCATAATATCTTACACTGTACAGGAGAGAGAGGAACCCACTGCCATATAAAAACTGCAGTGGCATTGCCCATTTTGGTTTTCAGTTGTGTTCTTCCATGATCAAGATGCTCCATTTGGCCTTACCATGACTAATGATGAACGTATTACATTATTTGCAAGTAATGCGGCTGTACAAGCGCCCAAATGATTCAAAGTAGCTTGAAGAGCTAAAGCAATCTGACAGCTTAACTGACACGTTTTGCTTGACATTTTTATCTTTTTGCCGTGACAGTTTTAATTTACTTTGGCAAATATTAATGTAACTGTTATCTCCTGTTATAAAATAAACAGATCTATTCCTCGAGTAAACCTAAAACGTACAATATATTAAATAACACAGGTTATGTATCCATAAGAGACTATAAAGAAAATAAAGGGAACAGTGCTGGGACAAGGCATTTTGGTGCCCTAGGCAGGTAAGGCAAATGGCGCCCCCCCGTGGCCACGCATTGGGCAATAAAGTCCACTTTTTTCTATTTTTTGTGCTGTTTTTCCTTTTTTTACACTCTCTCTATTATATATTACATACACACACACACACGCTTGAGACTGCTTTGGGCTGAATACACAATAGCTGTATCAGTCACGGTTCTGATGATTCTTGGTGCCAGCACCAATCTGTCCACGGTGTTTCTGGAGAGCTGCAGCTTGCAGATCGCTTCAGGGTGCCCCCTTCCTGATCACCAGCGCTCCGGCATTCAGCCTGCTGAGCACTCAAACAACCCAGTCCACACTTCCAGTTAGCGGTTCATCACTTCCGGTTAGCGTTATAGAAATGAAGTTGCAACATCGTAGTATCAACGGTGTTTATTCCCTCTTCGTGTGGTCTTACATGGTGCGGGTGGGAGGACGGGGGGTTCTCAAAGGCGATGGCCGTTTCACACCGCAAGTGGCGCTTCAACAGGCATATACAGTTAGGGCCAGAAATATTTGGACAGTGACACAAGTTTTGTTATTTTAGCTGTTTACAAAAACATGTTCAGAAATACAATTATATATATAATATGGGCTGAAAGTGCACACTCCCAGGTGCAATATGAGAGTTTCCACATCCAAATCGGAGAAAGGGTTTAGGAATCATAGCTCTGTAATGCATAGCCTCCTCTTTTTCAAGGGACCAAAAGTAATTGGACAATGGACTCTAAGGGCTGCAATCAACTCTGAAGGCGTCTCCCTCGTTAACCTGTAATCAATGAAGTAGTTAAAAGGTCAGGGGTGGATTTCAGGTGTATGGTTTTGCATTTGGAAGCTGTTGCTGTGACCAGACAACATGCGGTCAAAGGAACTCTCAATTGAGGTGAAGCAGAACATCCTGAGGCTGAAAAAAAAGAAAAAATCCATCAGAGAGATAGCAGACATGCTTGGAGTAGCAAAATCAACAGTTGGGTACATTCTGAGAAAAAAGGAATTGACTGGTGAGCTTGGGAACTCTAAAAGGCCTGGGCGTCCACGGATGACAACAGTGGTGGATGATCGCTGCATACTTTATTTGGTGAAGAAGAACCCGTTCACAACATCAACTGAAGTCCAGAACACTCTCAGTGAAGTGGGTGTATCTGTCTCTAAGTCAACAGTAAGGAGAAGACTCCATGACAGTAAATACAAAGGGTTCACATCTAGATGCAAACCATTCATCAATTCCAAAAATAGACAGGCCAGAGTTAAATTTGCTGAAAAACACCTCAAGAAGCCAGCTCAGTTCTGGAAAAGTATTCTATGGACAGATGAGACAAAGATCAACCTGTACCAGAATGATGGGAAGAAAAAAGTTTGGAGAAGAAAGGGAACGGCACATGATCCAAGGCACACCACATCCTCTGTAAAACATGGTGGAGGCAACGTGATGGCATGGGCATGCATGGCTTTCAATGGCACTGGGTCACTTGTGTTTATTGATGACATAACAGCAGACAAGAGTAGCCGGATGAATTCTGAAGTGTACCGGGATATACTTTCAGCCCAGATTCAGCCAAATGCTGCAAAGTTGATTGGACGGCGCTTCATAGTACAGATGGACAATGACCCCAAGCATACAGCCAAAGCTACCCAGGAGTTCATGAGTGCAAAAAAGTGGGACATTCTGCAATGGCCAAGTCAATCACCAGATTTTAACCCAATTGAGCATGCATTTCACTAGCTGAAATCCAGACTTAAGACGGAAAGACCCACAAACAAGCAAGACCTGAAGGCTGCGGCTGTAAAGGCCTGGCAAAGCATTAAGAAGGAGGAAACCCAGCGTTTGGTGATGTCCATGGGTTCCAGACTTAAGGCAGTGATTGCCTCCAAAGGATTCGCAACAAAATATTGAAAATAAAAATATTTTGTTTGGGTTATGTTTATTTGTCCAATTACTTTTGACCTCCTAAAATGTGGAGTGTTTGTAAAGAAATGTGTACAATTCCTACATTTTCTATCAGATATTTTTGTTCAACCCTTCAAATTAAACGTTACAACTGCACTTGAATTCTGTTGTAGAGGTTTCATTTCAAATCCAATGTGGTGGCATGCAGAGCCCAACTCGCGAAAATTGTGTCACTGTCCAAATATTTCTGGCCCTAACTGTAGTCCACCATATGCCTGTTGACTATATGCCTGTTGAAGCGCCACCACACAAAGAGTGAATAAACACTGCTGATTGTGTGTTGCAACTTCTTTTCTATAACGCTAAACACAATAGCTGTATATACATTAGAGAATACAGAATAGAGACAGCTGCTACCTGTATACACAATAGAGATGGCTGCGGACCGTATACACAATGGAGAATGCTGCTGGCTATACATACAATAGAGAATGCACAATAGAAACTGCTGCTGGCCATACACAATAGAGAATACACAATAGAGACTACTGCTGGCCGTACGCAATAGAGATAGCTGCCAGCCATATAGACAACATCCCAACAGCTTCCCTCTATTCCGACAACCTCCCTCCATCCCGATAGTCTCCTTCCTTCCTTCCTCCATCCCGACAGCCTCACTTCATCCTTCCTCCATCCCGACAGCCTCACTTCATCGCGATAGCCTCCCCCTCCATCCCAACAATGTTGCTCCATCCTGACCGCCTCCCTCCATACTTCCTCCATCCCAACAGCGTTCCTCCATCCCGACAGCCTCTCTCCATCCCGGCAGCCTCCCTCCATCCTGACTGCATCCCTCCATCCTGACAGCCTCCCTGTCTCCCCACAGCCTCCCTGTCTCCCCACAATCTCCCTGTCTCCCCTTCAGCCTTCCTGTCTCCCCCACAGCCTCCCTGCCTCCCCCACAGCCCCCCTGTCTCCCCCACAGCCCCCCTGTCTCCCCCACAGCCTCCCTGTCTCCCCCAAAGTCTCCCTGTCTCCCCCACAGCCCCCCTGTCTCCCCCACAGCCTCCCTGTCTCCCCCACAGCCTCCCTGTCTCCCCCACAGCCTCCAGCATACCTTACCATTGGGGGGAGCTGTGGATGCGGAGCAGGGGTGCCGGAGCCCGGAGGGCACATCTGCAGGACGCTGCCTGCGAGGAGTAGCTGCGGGCCTGCGGCAGCTAGCGGTGGGCGCCGCCATGTTCTTTGTGGCCGGCGCCCACTAACAGTACAGCCGGTCGGTGGAAGCTGAGACTTCAACAAAATGGCCGCGGCTAATTGGAGACCGCGGCCATTGTGTAGAGGTCTCAACCTCTATTGACCGGCTGTACTGTTAGTGGGCGCCAGCCACAAAGAACATGGCGGCGCCCACCGCTCCCTGCCGCAGCTTCTCCCCGCAAGTCCAGGGCCGGGCGGCGGTGACCGGACTCCGGTCAGGCGGGAATGCGCCCTGCCCAAGATGGTGCCCTAGGCGATCGCCTAGTTTCGCCTAGCTGTCGTCCCGGCCCTGAAAGGGAATCTGTCAGTAGGGCAAACCCCTAACTTGAAAAGACAGAATTGTGTTTATTTACCATTCCTCCTAAAACATACAATACAACATGATTAAAACATTGCATTTACCCTCAAAATTGTATCAATGGATATGTCAGCTCCCCAAGCAAAAACAAGCGTCTATGAATAACATGTTTTTTGAACTGTAAGGGGGTGTGGGAGAGCGTTGCCTTTCCTTACTATAAAAATGCTCTCTGCTCATGGGATGGTAACTGTGATATAATTATACCTGTTACTGTGCTTGTTGCTCTTTAAAGGGATCCTGTCACCTCCAAAATGCCTCCTAAGCTAGCAAAACATGTTCCTGCAGCATATTATCACTAATCTCGCACTCCTTTTGTCTCAAAAAAGCATCCTGGTAAAGTGCATAAAAACGTTTTATAACTTACTCATTAGCGATGTTAATGAGCTGGAGCTATATTCTTTAGCCCCTTGGGCGGGCTCTCTTCGTTATAAGATCATGCCCTAATAGGCGTGATCTTCTATTCATATTGTATGAGCGCCTCCATGCTCTCCTCGGCGCTGCCTGGGCTGTAATGGGTCTGTAATGACGCGAATCGCATCGGGTGACGTCAGTACACCCACGCGGCATGCGCAATGCGATGCAATTAGCCTACAGAGCGGCGCGGGTGTACTGACGTCACCCGATGCCGGAAATGACGCGATTTGTGTAATGAGTAAGTTGTAAAACGTTTTTCTCCACTTTTACAGGATGCTTTTTTGAGACAAAAGGAGTGTGGGATTAGTGATAATATGCTGCAGGGACATGATTTGCTAGGTTATGAGGCGTTTTGAAGGTGACAGGATCCCTTTAAGGGCTGGGGTAAATACTGCTCCCCCATTAGTCAGAAGTTAATAAATGTGATTACTGAAGCTCTTGGTGGGAGGACCTTAGTCTATAAAATGGAGAGCACAAGGTGGTCTGACAGGAGAATCCAATGGTGTAACTTCAGGCCCAGAGACCCCAATGTGAAAGCTCCAACATGGCCCCCAATTATTGCAAATCTTTAATAGTATTAGTCTTTTTCTATAGGCCAAATGGGACTTTTGGGGCCCCCCTAGGCTGCAGGGCCCAGGTGCGATTGCAACCCCTGCACTGATTGCAGTTACGCCCCTGGGAGAGTCCTTAGTAGTTGGCGAAAGAGGATTCACAGGAACAGAGACTATTAATCAATTTGATCCTTGCCACTGACCCCACAGGAGATGTATGTATGGACTCCAAGAAAAGTGTTATTATGGTGCCGATAGCAAGGAACAGCTCCAAAGCCTGCTTCTAGCAGCTCCGTATGGGGGTCACGGGGCCAAAGCTGGCGGAAATTCGAGATGCTGCAGCCAGAGACCGTAGTGTTCGACATACTGGGCAGTAACCCAGAGAGAGGTAATGAAATGGGGGGAGTAGACTACATCAATTGAAGGACCTGTAAATACGCCCGAACATGTAACATTTCAAGATTGTGACTGTGTTTCACAAGACTGTTCAAGTAAAAGAGTTTTATTGGAACTAATTGACCCTTTGTGTACTTTGACCCTCCGTGATGGTACCAGGAAACTGGACTTTTCACTCAGGGAGGAAAAGGGGGAGAGGGTAAGACAGCTCTCCAGCTGATAGTATAGTGCTGCCCAGCTTGGATACTCACTCGCACGGACGCCGTCCTGGGGCCAGTAAACGATATCAGAGGAAAAAGATTCCAGCGAGAGGATCTCCAGTTGCAGAATTTATTGTGCATATATAAAAGCTTCAATCCATACAGTGAGGTACACGATGCTATGTACCTCACTGTATGGATTGAAGCTTTTATATATGCACAATAAATTCTGCAACTGGAGATCCTCTCGCTGGAATCTTTTTCCTCTCATTTCACTCAGGGAGGCACCAGGGTTCCGAAATGCTGTGGGCCCTGGGTCGTGCTGCAACCTGAGCCCAGAATCGAGCCTGACTACCCTGCACCCATGCATTGAACCCCTTCACTGGACTATAAGAGGCATCCAATTTTGGACTGCAGAAAATAGAAAAGAAATATTAAATATTAAAACTATTCTTGGTATATAAAAATGTGGAGAAGGTAATGTGGGAGTAATGTTGGTTGATTTAGGTTGTGCTCCTTACCAGGCTTTAGTTTAGGAAGAGGGGGACTTAGATTTAGATGCTATATGTGGAGGAGGGGAGACAAGGTTATACAAGTGCATGTCAATAAATTAAAATAGAGTGACTTTTTTTAACAGTATTTACACAAAAAAATACCATGACAGACAACATGATCAGTGATAACAAAAATTCTCCATTAAATGTCACATGCTTAACCCAGCAGGAAGTAGAGCACCACCTAAAAATCACTAAAATTGACAAATACCCAGGCCCAGATGGGATACACCCCAGAATACTACAGGAATTAAGTACCTAGATAGACCATTATTTTTAATATTTAAAAATTTCATAATAACAGGGTCTGTACTACAGGACTGGCATATAGCAAATGTGGTGCCAATATTCAGAAAGGGGACAAAAACTGAACTAGGAAATTATAGGCCAGTAAGCTTAACCTCTACTGTGGGTAAAATCCTAGAGGGTTTTCTAAGAGATGCTATACTAGAGTATCTGAAGAAAAATAACCTCATGACCCAATATCAACATGGGTTTACGAGGGACCATTCCTGATAAACTAATCTGATAAGCTTCTATGAAGAGGTAAGTTCTGGACTGGACCAAAGAAATGCAGTGGATGTGGTGTATATGGACTTTTCAAAAGCTTTTGATACGGTGCCACACAAAAGGTTGACACGTAAAATGAGAGCAATGGGGATAGGGGAAATATGTGTAAGTGGGTTAAGAACTGGCTTAGTGATAGGAAACAAATGGTGGTTATTAATGGAACACACTCAGAATGGGTCACAGTCAACAGTGGGGTACCACAGGGGTCAGTATTGGGCCCACTTCTTTTTAACATATTTATTAATGACCTTGTAGGGGGCATACATAGTAGAATTTCAATATTTGCAGATGACACTAAACTCTGCAGGGTAATCAATACAGAGGAGGACAATTTTTTATTACAGGAGGATTTATATAAACTAGAACCTTGGGCTGATAAATGGCAAATGAGCTTTAATGGGGATAAATGTAAGGTCGTGCACTTGGGTAGAGGAAATAAAAGGTATAATTATGTGCTTAATGGTAAAACACTGGGCAAAACTACTACTGAATAAGACCTGGGTGTATGGGTAGATGATAAACTCACATTTAGTGGCCAGTGTCAGGCAGCTGCTTCAAAGGCAAATAAAATAATGGGATGTATTAAAAGATGCATAGATGCTCATGAAGAGAACATAACTTTGCCTCTATTCAGGTCACTAGTGTTACCACACTTAGAATACTGTGTACAATTCTGGTCTCCAGTGTATAAGAAAGACATAGCTGAACTAGATCGGATGCAGAGAAGAGCGACCAAGGTTATTAGAGAACTGAGGGGTATGCAATACCAAGACAGGTTATTAAACTTGGAGTTATTTAGTTTGGAAAAACAAAGGCTTAGGAGTGATCTTATAATAATGTATAAATATATGAGGGGACAGTACAGAGAACTTTTTAATGATCTTTTTACTGTTAGGCCTGAGACGGGGACAAGGGGGCATCCTCTACGTCTGGAGGAAAGAAGGTTTAATCATAATCACAGACGCGGATTCTTTACTGTAAGAGAAGTGAGACTATGGAACTCTCTGCCACATGATGTTGTAATGAGTGAGTCACTACTAACATTTAAGAAGGGCCTGGATGCCTTTCTTGAAAACTATAATGTTACCAGTTATATGTACTAGATTCTTTGATAGGGCATTGATCTAGAGAGAGAGTCTGATTGACGCATGTGGAGTATGGAAGGAAGTTTTTTCCCCAATTTGGAGCTTAGTGTTGCCACATGGTTTTTTTTGCCTTCCTCTGGATCAACATGTTAGTAGGGATGAGCGAGTACTGCAATATTCGAACTTGCTATACTCGCAACGAGTGGGTCTCAGTGCTCGGTACTCATTGCAAGTATAGCGAGTCCAATGGCAGTGAATGGGCCGGGCGAGTACTTTTGCAGTGTATCTATATATACACTACAAAAGTGCACTAAAAGTGAATAAAAGTTGTTAAAAAATAAAAAAAATATCATACTCACCTATCCGACACCTGCACCGGGACCGGAAAAGAAGACATCTGATCAACGACAAGTCAATCAGATGACTGGTAGCGATGTGGCCAATCAGATGGCTAGATGTCACAAACCACCTGATCGCTGCCAGCCACCTGATTGGCCAGATTGCCAGGTCTTGAACGTGCATCAATGACCTGGCAATCTGGCCAATCAGGTGGCTGGTAGCGATCACATGGTTTGTGACGTCTGGCCATCTGATTGGCTGTCAGACTCGCAGGTCCTTGTCGTTGATCGGATGTCTTTTCTGGTCCTGGTGCAGGCGTCGGATAGGTGAGTATGATATTTTTTTATTTTTTAACAACTTTTACTCACTTTTAGTGCACTTTCGCAGTGTATATATAGATACATTGCGAAAGTTAAAGGACTACTCACTACTCCCGAGTAATCACAAGAAACGGGGAGTAGCGAGTAGCCCGAATATCGTTATTATTCAGCGAGTACCGAATAATAACGATTATACTCGCTCATCCCTACATGTTAGGCTATGGGTTGAACTAGATGGACTTAAAGTCTTCCTTTAACCTTAAAAACGTTATTACTATGTTGCTATTTCAGTAACTCAATACAAAAAGTGAAATGCCTATATTATGTAGAGTAATTACAAACAGAGTGATCTATTTCAAGTGTTTATTTATGTTAATGTTGATGATTATGGATTACAGCCAATGAAAACCCAAAATTCATTATCTCAGAAAATGAGAATGATTAACACAAATCACCTGCAAAGGCTTTCTAAGCATTTAAAATGGTCCCTTAGTCTGGTTCAGTAGCCTACACAATTATGGCGAAGACTGCTGACTTGACAGATGTCCAGAAGGCAGTCATTGACACACTCCACAAGGAAGGAAAGTCAAAAAAACATCATTGCTATAGAATCTGGCTGTTTCCAGAGCACTGTATCCATGCATATTAGTGGAAAGTTGAGTTGTAGGAGATGTGTAGTAGAAAACAGTGCACAAGCAACAGGGATAACCACAGCATTGAAAGGATTGTTAAGAAAAGGCCATTCAAAAATTGGGGGAGATTCACAAGGAGTGGACGCTGATGGAGTCAGTGCTTCAAGAGCCACCACACACAGACATATCCAGGACATGAGCTACAACTGTCACATTCCTTGTGTCAAGCCACTCATGACCAAGAGACAATGCAAGAAGTGTCTTACCTGGGCCTAGGAGAAAAAGAACTGGACTGTTGTCAGTAGTCCAAGGTGATGTTTTCGGACGAAAGTAAATTCTGCATTTCATTTGGAAATCAAGGTCCCAGAGTCTGAGGAGGAGTGGAGAGGCCACAATCCAAGAGTCTAGAGGAGGAGTGGAGAGGCCACAATCCAAGAGTCTGGAGGAGGAGTGGAGAGGCCACAATCCAAGAGTCTGGAGGAGGAGTGGAGAGGCCACAATCCAAGAGTCTGGAGGAGGAGTGGAGAGACCACAATCCAAGAGTCTGGAGGAGGAGTGGAGAGGCCACAATCCAAGAGTCTGGAGGAGGAATGGAGAGGCCACAATCCAAGAGTCTGGAGAAAGAGTGGAGAGGCCACAATCCAAGAGTCTGGATAAAAAGTGGAGAGGCCACAATCCAAGAGTCTGAAGAGGAGTGGAGAGGCACAATCCAAGAGTCTGGAGGAGGAAGGAGAGGCCACAATCCAAGAGTCTGGGAAGAGTGGAGAGGCCACAATCCAAGAGTCTGGAGGAGGAGTGGAGAGGCCACAATCCAAGAGTCTGGAGAAAAGTGGAGAGGCCACAATCCAAGAGTCTGGAGGAGGAGTGGAGAGGCCACAATCCAAGAGTCTGGAGGGAGTGAGAGGCCAATCAGTTGGAGAAAAGTGGAGAGGCCACAATCCAAGAGTCTGGGAGGTGGAGAGCGCAATCAAGAGTTGGAGGGGAGGAGAGGCCGACAATCCAAGAGTCTGGAGAGGAGTGGAGAGGCCACAATCCAAGAGTCTGGAGGAGGAGGAGACACATCAGGTCTGGAGAGATGGAGAGGCCACAATCCAAGAGTCTGGAGGAGGAGTGGAGAGGCCACAATCCAAGAGTCTGGAGGAGAAGTGGAGAGGCCACAATCCAAGATCTGGAGGAGGAGTGGAGAGGCCACAATCCAAGAGTCTGGAGGAGGAGTGGAGAGGCCACAATCCAAGAGTCTGGAGGAGGAGTGGAGAGGCCACAATCCAAGAGTCTGGAGGAGGAGTGGAGAGGCCACAATCAAGAGTCTGGGGAAGAAGTGGAGAGGCCACAATCCAAGAGTCTAGAGGAGGAGTGGAGAGGCCACAATCCAAGAGTCTGGAGGAGGAGTGGAGAGGCCACAATCCAAGAGTCTGGAGGAGGAGTGGAGAGGCCACAATCCAAGAGTCTGGAGGAGGAGTGGAGAGGCCACAATCCAAGAGTCTGGAGGAGGAATGGAGAGGCCACAATCCAAGAGTCTGGAGAAAGAGTGGAGAGGCCACAATCCAAGAGTCTGGATAGAAAAGTGGAGAGGCCACAATCCAAGAGTCTGAAGAGGAGAGGAGAGGCCACAATCCAAGAGTCTGGAGGGGGAAATGGAGAGGCCACAATCCAAGAGTCTGGAGAGAGAGTGGAGAGGCCACAATCCAAGAGTCTGGAGGAAAAGTGGAGAGGCCACAATCCAAGAGTCTGGATGAGGAGTGGAGAGGCCACAATCCAAGAGTCTGGAGGAGAAGTGGAGAGGCCATAATCCAAGAGTCTGGAGGAGGAATGGAGAGGCCACAATCCAAGAGTCTGGAGGAGGAGTGGAGAGGCCACAATCCAAGAGTCTGGAGAAAATGTGGAGAGGCCAATCCAAGAGTCTGGAGGAGGAGTGGAGAGGCCACAATCCAAGCCACAATCCAAAGTCTGGAGGAGGAGTGGAGAGGCCACAATCCAAGAGTCTGGAGAAGAGTGGAGAGGCCACAATCCAAGAGTCTGGAGAGTGGAGAGGCCATCAATCAAAGGGAGTCAAGTTGAGAGGAGTGGAGAGGCCACAATCCAAGAGTCTGGAGGAGGAGTGGAGAGGCCACAATCCAAGAGTCTGGAGAGGAGTGGAGAGGCCACAATCCAAGAGTCTGGAGAGGAGTGGAGAGGCCACAATCCAAGAGTCTGGAGGAGGAGTGAGAGGCACAATCCAAGAGTCTGGAAGGAGGAGTGGAGAGGCCACAATCCAAGAGTCTGGAGGAGGAGTGGAGAGGCCACAATCCAAGAGTCTGGAGAGGAGTGGAGAGGCCACAATCCAAGAGTCTGGAGGAGAGAGTGGAGAGGCCACAATCCAAGAGTCTGGAGAGGAGTGGAGAGGCCACAATCCAAGAGTCTGGAGGAGAAGTGGAGAGGCCACAATCCAAGAGTCTGGAGGAGGAAGTGGAGAGGCCACAATCCAAGAGTCTGGAGGAGGAGTGGAGAGGCCACAATCCAAGAGTCTGGAGGAGGAGTGGAGAGGCCACAATCCAAGAGTCTGGAGGAGGAGTGGAGAGGCCACAATCCAAGAGTCTGGAGGAGGAGTGGAGAGGCCACAATCCAAGAGTCTGGAGAGAAGAGTGGAGAGGCCACAATCCAAGAGTCTGGAGGAGAAGTGGAGAGGCCACAATCCAAGAGTCTGGAGGAGAGTGGAGAGGCCACAATCCAAGAGTCTGGAGGAGGATGGAGAGCCACAATCCAAGAGTCTGGAGGAGAGTGGAGAGGCACAATCAAGAGTCTGGAGGAGTGGAGAGGCCAAATCCAAGAGTCTGGAGTGAGAAATAAGAGTCAGAGAGTGGCACAATCCAATCTGGAGAGGATCAAATCAAGAGTGAGGAGAGTGGAGAGGCCACAATCCAAGAGTCTGGAGGAGAAGTGGAGAGGTCACCCAATCAAGAGTCTGGAGGGTCACATCAAGAGTCGGGAAGTGAGAGGCCAAATCAAAGTCTGAGAGATGGGCACACCAAGAGTCTGGAGAAGTGAGAGCCACAATCAGTTGGAGGTGGAGAGGCACATCCAAGATCTGAGAGAGGGGAGGCCCAATCCAAGAGTCTGGAGGAGCAGTGGAGTATACAGCAGTCCAGCATCTCCTATATTATTTATATGATTTACAAAAATTATTATTTCAAAGAGTTAACTACACTCTATGCTGACAAAATCTGGAAAAACAGTTGTGAAATGCAACAACAATCAACATTATCTAACATCACAGCCACATCAAAGAGAAGCAGGTCAGTAGACCTCATGCAGCTTGGATTGTGGCCTCCCACTCCTCCTCTAGACTTTTGGATTGTGGCCTCTCCACTCCTCTTCCAAACTCTTGGATTGTGGCCTCTCCACTACCCTCCTCCAGACTCTTGGATTGTGGCCTCTCACTCCTCCTCCAGACCTCTTGGATTGTGGCCTCTCCACTCTTTCACCAGACTCTTGGATTGTGGCCTCTCCACTCTTTCACCAGACTCTTGGATTGTGGCCTCTCCACTCCTCCTCCAGACTCGACTCGCGACTAGCGAGTCGTCTTGGAACTGTTCGCAATGGCCGCTGCGCGGCCAATGCTTCGGGCGTATCCACATGACCACGCCGACTCGCATTGCGAGTGGACTCAGAAGGGGCAAAAAACCCATTCGCAATTATATAATAGATTGGGAGCACATACAGCACTGAGAGGTATATATGTTACTGGGGACACATACAGCACTGGGGGAATATACATCACTTGGGGGGCACATACAGCCTTGGGGATATATACATCACTGGAGGGTCTATACATCACTGGGGGCACATACATCAATTAGAGGGTTTATACATAATTGGGGGCACATACATCAATTAGGGGGTTTATACATAATTGGGGGCACATACAGTTTTGGAGATGTTCTGGAGCACATCGAATACTGGGTACACTGGGTTCTAAATACAGGCCTGGTGGTACTGGGGGGCATATACAGGACTGGTGGTGCCGTGGGGCACATACAGGATTGGTGGCACTGGGGGGCAGATACAATACTGGTGGCACTGAGGGGCACATACAGGCCTGTTGGTGCTAGGGGTGACATAAAGAACAGTTGGCATTGGGGAACACATACAGGACTAGTGGCACAGGGACCACATACAGGACTGGTGCGCTGGGGAGCACATACAAAACTGAGGGCACTGGGGGCACATACAAAATGGGTGGTACTGAGGGGGCACATACAGGACTGGTGGTGCTGGGAGACAATACAAGACTGGTGGTGCTGGGGGCACATACAGGACTGGTAGTGTTGGGGGGCACATACAAGTCTGGTGGCGCAGGGACAACTGCTGCTCTTCAGTGGCACAAAGTGCGTCCACATGCATACCAGCGTGAGGACACAATCTCTCAGTTTAACCATTGCAGCGTTTAGTACTGAACGGTGTTTGCATGTCGGGGTTTAAAGGGCCGACAGCCATCAAGATGTGGCTGTCGCTCAGACACTGTGCTCCCCAGGGATCTGGGACCACAGAAAAGGTCATCGCCACTGTTGTTACATTCAAGCATTCATTAGTATGACAGCTTTCTTGTCACTGTGTCATCCACCCTCATATTCAGATGTCGGACCTTCCCATATAGACTATGCTAATACAATGGATTGAGCTTGTTTACCTGCAGTTGAAAGAAGCTTCAAAAAATAGCATGAACAAGGCAATGAAAACGCACTGCAGCATAATGTATAAGAGATAAGTACTATGCTACCAAAATTCATTACTTTGCAATACCTGTTGAGTAATTTAATTAAAAAAAAAAGTGTAGTTACGCTTTAAACATGTTACACCTGTCCCATAAAGTAACAAAAAATACTGACAGTGATTCATTAGCAGATGTGCATCAAGACTCAAGAGCGTCTGATGACAGAATCACATTATAATGCAGGTAATAAAAGATATATAGTCAACTGAGAGAGCACACTGGGACGTGGAGCAGATACTGATGATAAATCAAAGTTAGATATCCTGTACAGCTAATTGTTTCCATTTTTACATCATTATTTATTCATGTGGATGCAACAAATTAGCATTTTTTTTAAACATTGACGAACTCTACATTCTCAGAAGAGTGGATTCATACGAAATGTATCTTCTCAGGAGATAAATCATCCTGTTTTATTTCTGTAAAATACTCTAGTAATATCTACATGTCAAATAGCCAATGAATATGGTAGTCAGATATATTTACGGTATATTGTATTATTTTGCAAGAGCTGGAATATTCAAGACAACTGGGGACCACGGACCATTTCTGGGGGAAAAAAATTTCTAAAAATGTTAAAACCTCCTTAGACCCTCATTACGTCTCCTCTGTGCAAGTGCTTCATGATAACTGGTTATTTGACAATAATTCTCAGACAACTGACATTAAGAGATTTGCTATTAAGGTCATCCAAATTAATAATCTACTATATAATCATCTAATTCTGTCTGTAATGAAAATTGGTGTGGGATTTGAACCACACACACCACCGCTACCGTCGGGAAATCAGCAGGCTTGTTGCCTATGGCAACCAATCACAGGCACTGGCACAATGGGTCAGGGGTGCAACAGCCAATCACAGACTGTCACAGACTGGGCATATGTGATTGGCTGTTGGAGCCAGTGCAGTACCCTAGAAACAGCCCATACATTCTAGCGTATCGTGCAGTGAATAAATCAGAAAGTAATGATCGGCCCCGGAAGTAAAAGAGAGCAGACCTTGGTAAGTAAGAGCTGATGTTTAATCACTCTTTTCCTTCTTTTTACAGCCCCCCAGCCACCATTTTATAATCTTAAAGTCTGGGTTTGGGGTTTAGACTCAAGTCTGGATCAAGTCCGGTCCCTAAAATTAACTTTGAAAAAGTCCAACCAGATCCACCGAACCCGAGCATTGGTGGGTTAGCCCATCGCAATTGATAAAACACTTAAGAAAAAAGAGATAGAATCATAGAAAGGTAGAGTTGAAAGAGACCTCTTGGGTCATCTGGTCCAACCTCCTTCTCAAAGCAGGATTCACTAAAACATTCCATGTCTGGAATTCCATGTCTGTCCAGCCTCTGTGTGAAGACTTCCATTGAAGGGGAACTCACCGCCTCTTGTGGCCATCTGTTCCACTTGTTGATCACCCTCACAGTCAAAAAGATTCTAGCTAGTGTGTGTTTAATTGCAGAAAATTAAGTAATAGAAGCAGCCTTTAGGACCTGTCGTTGCCTGGGAAACCGATCAGCTGTGGGGGGAAGAGGGGGCAGGATTGTGTTGGGGGGGCAGGATGGAGTGAGCGGGGCAGGATGGTGGCGGGAGGGGGGCCGAGGATGGTGGCGAGCAGGGCAGGATGGAGCCGGCGGGGCAGGATGGAGCCAGAGGAGCAGGATGGTGGCGGGGGGGCAGGATGGAGTGAGGGGGGCAGGATGGAGCGAGCGGGGCAGGATGGAGTGAGCGGGGCAGGTTGGAGCTGGAGGAGCAGGATGGTGGCGGGGGGGGAGAATGGTGGGGGGGGCGGGGCAGGATGGAGTCGGCGGGGCTGGATGGAGCGGGTGGGGCAGGATGGAGCCGGAGGAGCAGGATGGGGGGCAGGATGGTGGCTAGTGGGGCAGGATGGTGGCAGGGGGCAGGATGGTGGCGAGTGGGGCAGGATGGAGTGAGCGGGGAAGGATGGAGCCGGAGGAGCAGGATGGAGCCGGGGGAGCAGGATAGAGCCGGGGAGCAGGATAGAGCCGGGAGAGCAAGATAGAGCCAGGGGAGCAGGATGGTGGCAGGGGGGGGGTTGGATGGGGGGGACAGGGCGTGCGGGGCAGGATGGTGGCGGGGGGGGCAGGATGGAGCGAGTCGGCTTGATAGAGCAAGCGGGGCAGGATGGAGCCGGAGGAGCAGGATGGAGCCAGAGGAGCAGGATGGTGGTGGGAGGGGCAGGATGGAGCGAGCGGGGCAGGATGGATGCAAGGGGGGGGCAGGATGGAGCCGGTGGGGCAGGATGGTGGCGGGGGAAATCAGGATGGTGGTGGGGGGGCAGGATGGAGCCAGCGGGGCAGGATGGAGCTGGCAGGGCAGGATGGTGGTGGGGGAGCAGAATGGAGCCGGCGAGGCAGGATGGTGATGGGGGGGCAAGATGGAGCCGGCGGGGCAGGATGGTGGCGGGGGGGCAGGATGGAGCCGGCGGGGCAGGATGCTGGCGGGGGGGCAGAATGGAGCTGGTGAGGCAGGTTGGAGCCGGCGGGGCAGGATGGAGCCGGCGGGCAGGATGGTGGCGGGGGGGCAGGATGGATACGGGGGGCAGGATGGAGGCTCTCCTCCGGCCCCCCTCCGCTCCCCACGGCCCCCCTCCCTCTGCCCGTCGGCTCCTCATGGCCCCCTGGTCCCCCTGGCCCCCCCACCCACTCCTCCACGGTGATAATTATTTTTTTATTATCACTGTGGAGGAGTGGGGGGGGAACCAGGGGGCGCGGGGGGCCGCAGGAAGCGGAGGGGCAGAGGGAGGGAGGGGGGGGGGCGCGGGGAGTGGCAGGTGCAACGGAGAGGGGCAGGAGGAGCGGAGGGGGCAGGAGGAGCGGAGGGGGCAGGAAGAGCGGGGAGGCAGGTAGAAAGGGTGGGTCAGGAAGAGCAGGGAGCGGGGGCAGGAGGAGCGGGGGGGGGCAGTGGCCGCTGCGGCCACCGTGTATCCGCTCTCGCCGGCCTGCAAGTAGGTGCGAAATTCGAACTTTGAATTCTCGCACCTATTTGCACAGTCAGAGGCGGGCGCCAATGAGCGGCCAGTGTCTGGTGCGCGATTTCGGCGACAAACACAAAAAACCCTTAGACAATTATATAATAGATATATAAAATACAGTCATTATTGCTGGACAATTTCTATTTCATGATGAATGATATTTAATTATTATTACTGCCAGGGAAGGGGTAGACACATGCTTTATGCTTCCAACTGTGTACAGTGGAGGGGTGATGGAAATAAAATAATAATAGAAACAATTACGTTACTTACAAGCTTTTCAGTCGTATTGCAGGAATTAACTATTAAATATCTCAGAAGCTAGAACCATTCTGACAAAACCAAAGTCATATCCTTAATCAGCACCATAAACTTAATATAAAACCATTCAGACACCATTAGCACCAAAATCATTGTACACCAGTATTATATAACAAACTTTCGGTCATCCTAGAGATTTTATGATGTCCCAAATGTAGATTATATATAAATATTACTTGATTTTTTTTTCACTGTTTACACTTTTATCATTAGCTTTACACTAGGATGATCTAATTCTTACAATCATATGTGAGTAACCTAATGATGCCCTCACCTGACACTTCCTTGCTGCAGTGATGGATGCCCCTGAAAGGCGCTGAGCCCGTCATTCCAGCCTGCAGACACTACCTAATGGATCTGCTCAGGAGGATATTATTTATTTATTGGCTTGAAGTCATGATAGAGACACAAGTGAAATGTGGAAATAGTTTGGCCCAGCTATATAAATATGTATAAATATGACACTTAGAATAACACCGGCAGGGTAGAAAATCGTCACTTTAGAAGGTCGTTAAAGAGGACCTGTCACCAAGTCATATATAGCCAGTTTTTGCTCTTACTTACTCCTGCTGCTCCTCCTTTTTCAATAAATCCTCCATACACAGTATATGGGCCTGTTTATTTAATGCTAATTTTTATGGACTTTACAAGGGGGCATGACTCACAGCATAATTATGCTGAGTGACCTAAAAACACGGCCCAGATAATCGTCTTGGTAAACACCAAAAAACTTTGCAAAAGACCCATGTCTTTGGAGCTGTGCCACTGTCCTGCCACTGCCAGGACTGGGCTACCAAGACCGCTCACCATCCAGTGTCTAGATTGGCCAAGCATGCGGCCTTAGGGCTGGCAGACATGGCGGGGGTAACAGTGTCTTTCTAGTGGAGGGTTTCACTGCCCCATCTCGACACACCACACATACACTTGGTAAAGGTTTTTCGTCTTCATCCCATTTTTCTAGTGATTTCTGCCTTAGCTGCACGGTTTCTAGTGTTTTGTCACAAAAAAGTAGTCCACCACAGGTTAAAACCATTAATACTTTACTACAAAGTCCACAAGGTTTAATGTGTTACACATGCTGGTGCTGTGATTTACACTCTTCTCTGGCCTTTCTGTTCTTTCCATCTTTCCAATGACCATTCCCGTCACTATGCTGCAGGCTTACTTCCAAGCTCCTTAAAGTAAGAATGGGTGTGACTCTACCCTGACAGTCCCTTTGAACGGGCCAACATGTATTGCTATGGAGTTAGTGGAATGACCTGGCAAGTTTGACGGTGTACGCGGTTCCAACCCTACAAGCTGTTTGTGACTCACCCTGTTATGAGGGTAGTTGAACTACCTTCCCCTATTCTCTCACTGTACTTGCCATGCATCAGGTAGCCACTAATTTCCTCACTCTGTCTCTTCAACCTGTGCCGTGTCAAGGAACCAGTCCTCTTCGACTTTATGTGTGTGCGATACGATTGTTCTTTCGCGCATGCGCAATAGGGAAATGGTGCGGAAAGCGTGCTGTGAAGGATACAAGATAGATCAGGGACAGATTCTTGCCGATTTAGGGAATCTAGAAGTAGGAAAGAGAATAGGCATCATGTCTTATATTAGATAACATTTCAATGCCAAATAATGAAGTTACAATCCATAATAGTATACAGTGCAATTAGCATATGGGTATAATGTTAATCAAATGGATCATAGCCTAAAATCTCTGAAAACATATATATGAACAAGTGAACCTTTTTATTGAAATATGCATAATATGGGAAGATGGAGATATTTAACCCATATATCAGTGACAATTGGTGCCTCTCCAGAAAATAACCAAACATTATGTATGAAGTAATACTAATGAAAGGCCTCATATTCCCGATTTAACCCATAGGGTTCTAACGTCTGTAGCTTGAAAATCCAAAAGGATTCTCGCTGTTTGAGATGTCGCAGTCTGTCGCCTCCTCTCCGTAATGGGGGTACGTGTTCCAGGATATGATATTTCAATTGGGAAATGGAATGATCCATAGATAGAAAATGATGGGGTATTGACAAAAGGGTGTTTTTGCAGCGGATAGTGGACTTGTGTTTGCTTATGCGGTCTCGGACATGCTGGGTGGTCTCCCCAACATATCCAAGACCGCACGGACACTTAATCAAATACACCACCTATGATACATCGCATGTCAATAAATCATTGATGAAAAAGGTTTTACCAGACCTAGGGTGGGTGAAAGTGTTGCCTTTTACAGGGTTGGAACATTGGAGGCAATTCCTACATGGGAAGTTCCCTTGTCGGGGGTGACAAGGAATGCCTGTTGTGTTTTGTACTGACAAAAAACTACTTTCTCTTCCAGAATGATATTTTTCACCCAGATAAAGGGAACTGCAATGGGGAGTAACGTAGCAAACTGATCCAAATTAGAGAACACTTTCAGATACCTGCAAGCTATTGGTGTTAATCTGACACCTGGTGCTGATTTCCTTAATTATCTGACAAACCCTATTTAACTGGCAGCCTAACTTTCCAGTTCAAACCCACCCTCCAGCAGCAGGTTGTCCGCATGAAGGCCAAAGGTGTCGGCGTGTCAGCCATAGCAACAGAAGTTGCATGTTCCAAGAGTGTGAGCTATTCAAAGTTCTCATTAGCAGAAAGAGTCAATAGGGCTAGACTCCCCTTTGGTGAGGAGCATGTTGTGTGGACAGAGAAGTTGTCCACAATTCATTTTAGTGCTGAAAGCAAGTTTAATTTATTTGGATCTGATGGGAAACATGTTTCTTGACAATCTGGGGAAAGACTTAACCCTATGTGTGTAAAGAAGTCAGTAAAAGTTGGTGGATGAAGTGTCCTGGTTTGGGGAATGTTTTCTGCTGCAGGGGATGGACCTCTCATACAGCAACATGGCAGAGTGAATGCAAGTGTGTATTAGAACCTTCTTCAACAGCATGTGGTTCCTTACTTGAGTTCAGCACTCAATCAGTCAACAATTTTCATGCAGGACAATACCCCCTGTCTCACAGCAAAGCGGGTAAAGAAGTTCCTTGAAACAGAAAACATTGAAACAATAAAATGGGTGCCCAAACACCTGAAGTAAACCCAATAGGAGACCTCTGCAAAATCCTTGGTGACAAAGTTATGGCCAAGAAACCCACAACAGCCACAAAACTGTGCAATAGACTCGAAGAACTGACCAAAATCACCCCAGAGCAGTGTGAGAGACTAGTCATGTCCTGTGGCCAAAGATGTTGTGAAGTCATTCAAAGCAAAAGCCTGTACAAAGCAAAGACCTGTACACTTCCTACTGATTGGTGACTGTTGTATCCTTCACAACATTTAGTTCCAATCTTTCTCTGTGCTAGTCTTTGGTGTTGTCTAATTATGGTCATCACTTTTTGTGTAAAATAAAGGTTTTAAGTTGTTAAACTTTAGTTATTTTGGAAAACCTTGTTCTAGTGGCATTGTATACATCTTACACAAAAAGAGCCAAATGTTCATCAATGTAAATTACATTCTGCCTGAAAAAAATCAAGTGATTTTTTTGATTAATTCAAGAGTGAAAAAGGATCAGTGTCGATGTCTGCTTCTAAAGTGCTTTATTAGTGCATATATAAAAGCATCACAACCCAGGGGTTACGCTAGACGCGTTTCGGGGTTCTCCCTTTATTCGTTAGCATACAAAAATGACACAAACTTCTATATATGTAAGACAAACCACCCACCATCATGTGCGTGCATACAATACATAATTAAAACCAAGCACTTAACCCATTATAGTCATGAACAAAAATGGACTGTTTAGTAACAGCAATACATACAATGGAGTTCATGATCTTAAACAGTGTCATCTCAGTAGAATTCATGATCTTAAACAGTGTCATCTCAGTAGAATTCATGATCTTAAACAGTGTCATCTCAGTAGAATTCATGATCTTAAACAGTGTCATCTCAGTAGAATTCATGATCTTAAACAGTGTCATCTCAGTAGAATTCATGATCTTAAACAGTGTCATCTCAGTAGAATTCATGATCTTAAACAGTGTCATCTCAGTAGAATTCATGATCTTAAACAGTGTCATCTCAGTAGAATTCATGATCTTTAACAGTGTCATCTCAGTAGAATTCATGATCTTAAACAGTGTCATCTCAGTAGAATTCATGATCTTAAACAGAGTCATCTCAACCTGTTTCAATACCTTCACCTGGCAATGTTTTATGACAACTAACTAGTTCAGATAAATAAAAGGGGGTGATCTAATTATTCCAACTACGGTACATATTCTACATTAATTTATTTATTTCTTTTAGATGATACAAACTGATTCCAATAAATTTTATATAAACATTGAATTATTTTATCTTTCATATCCAATATCAATGTTTATACATATTATAAGAAAGAAAAGACAAAAACTAAAAAAAATACTTATTTTGTAATAAAATCTAATCTCTCTTTTATATTGGAAACAGTATTCCATCATTATTCAAATTCTCATGAAATTATACCTCTTTAAAATATTACACTCTTCTCATATGCTATTTTTATTATTATTTTAGGATATATAGCTATCATATTGTGTTTAGTTTATTTTCAACTGTCACATTCCCAGGTTTATTTATTATTATATAGGTATTTGTGTATGAGCTCCATCTGATAAAATCGTATATAGGGCACCCACAATTTCGGAAAAACTACTTATCAGAATATTGCGCTTACTTTCCTATTGAAAATGTGTTTATTTTATTATTTCGGAATGTGAAAACATAACAAGCGCGCATTTATTGGAAAAAAAACCCACATCGTTACCACTGAATGTTGCAATACCGCTAAAGGCATCTCATCGCATGCAGTGAAAAAAAAAAAATCCCCGATGTCTTTTGAAAATTCTCCAGTGTCTTTGGAGAACTACGTCTTAAGAAGAACTTTTTAAATCATTCTACCACTTTACATAGAATCATTAATAAAAATACCAAAGATCCCCCGCAGGTTTAAGCCTCCTGGATATCATGAACCGAGTTCCAGTATCCAATATAGTTCTCTGTTATGCACCGCCCTCTCCCAGTCTCCGCCCCTATAAGGACAAAAAATTCTTTGATGAAATGTTGCCAATCTGTCTTTCATGACTCCTACCATATTTAATGCTTTTTGAACACTTTCTGTGATTTGTCCATAAAAGATGGCGTAGGAGGTGTGGCTACATGGAAGAAGATGTGACTTAGGGAGCAACACCTTGCAACATGATTGTGGCATATATCTGGTACAAGGTAGTCTTGTAAAGAATGCATCAGATTCAGAAACAGCAAGAACCACTATAATAAATTTGTTGCATGTTAACCTGGGTGTCTAAGAATTAGTATAGATAATATTCCCTATTGTGTGACCTGATTTTCTTCATTTCCTTCAGACATCACCGAATCCTGCCTGCAGTATTTGCAAAGAAAGAAAAAGCACAAAAAAATGACAGCATGTTTCTGCTCTATAAATGCTGGGTGTGAAGGCACCCTCAAATTTACAAACACTTTCAAGCAGGTAACACCTAACTAGTAGATATTACTTGCAAATTTGAAATATACCAAGGCCTTATTCTCAGCTCTAGAGGATGGGGAGAGAGGAAAAAGAGGGTGCGGGCACAGATCTAAGTGCAGACCGTAGGATATTTGTCACGATTCACAGGGTTCTTAAGGTTTTTTGCTCACCTTTGTGTGATCTTATATCAGGCATATAGGATCCAATTGTGCTGGTTGTCCAAGAGTTCGCCCCTTCCTGGCCTGCTGCTAGGTTTCAGAACAATCAGGCTAAACAGCGGCTGAGCCCGCCAATGGATAATGTGGAGAAGGTCTCTTCCAATCACTACCCAGCACTTCCAGGAGGGAACACAAGGATCTGGTGTCATTTATAAAATTTATTCCAGGTATGAGGAAGGCTATAGTTTTGCACATTTTTAGCCGAAACGCGTTGTACCCTATTGATGAACCGCATGTAATACATTTTTCTACTGGAATAAATTTTATAAACGACGCCGGATCCTTGTGTTCCTTCCTGGAAGGGCTGGGTAGTGATTGGAACAGACCTTCTCCACATTTTGCAAATTTGAAAGCAATTTTTACCCGATGATGCCCCCACTGTTGAAGTTAACCCTGTTCTCCAGAGTCTACACTGCTTTCAATCATTGTCTTCAGCAGTCTCATACTGTCCGCCTTGGTATGACCGCTGAAGCCAGTGATTGGCTATCATGTCCTGTAGATGGCATAAATACAGTACACTTACCAAAAAACAGCCAAGGTCTGATATCCATTGCACTTACCTGTAGCAGAATACAGCAGGTCCCTGTGATAAAGGGAACAGAAATGCATAAAACTGATGCAACAATCAGTCTCAAACTGCCGTAACATGGAGGAGGTGATTGGTGGTATTTGTATACACACAGATGAGGTTTCAATAGGGCGATAGTCACACAGGTACATGTAATGCAAAGTATCCGTATACAGACTATTGATCATGCCCATACTATTAGACCAGGCGGGCTGCCCAGCACTATGTATATGCACCACACAGGACAGACATTTTAAATAGACCCCACTGTTTCCTGCATAAAGATAGAAAAGTACAAAAAATGATGAATGATAATGTGAGGTGTTAGTGGATATTTTGGCCAAAATACGTAAGCTCGTAATCCCCGTCAAGGGCCCTCATATTTACGAGTCCCTAACCATATATTCAGAAAATACACTAATAGGAGAAAAATGTAAAAAGACTTACCAAAAAAAACCAGGTCTGCTATCCATTGTACTTAGCCGAACACAGCAGACCCCCAATAATAAAGGTAACACATCTTTTGTCCTTCTGGTGTTTTTTCATAAATACAGTTCAGTCAACGAAGAACTCCCCGAGAAGGCACAGATAGCAATTGTTCATGTTATTTTAGGTTTCAATACTTTTATTTTATGTAATTTATTTTTGTGGGAAAAAAATATTTTTTTACACTTATAAGACTTTTATTGTTAGTCTTATTAAACCGCTGAAACAGATTGTGCAGGATTACTTTATTGAAGTGAGAATAAATCCTTTATAACATCCGGATTAATTTCACTGTTTTTGATCTGGTACAGAATAATATACGTTAGAATAACTTTAGGATGTGCTGGGAGTAGTAGTTTCTCAAGTAATGAGTAGTGAAAACATTTAACCCTTTTTTGCCACAGATATTTTAAATCTTAAAGCACATCTCCAGCATTTTTTTATTTTGTCCTCAATAGGGGATTTACATAACACTGCATGAAGCAGTCACCAGCAGGGATCTGTACAAGTACAGATAAATTGCTTTTAAGTTCATGGAGGGTGTAGAAAGATGACCCAAGAGGCCACATTTGGAAAAAGGCAGAATGAGAATAGTTAAATAAGTAAGATGATTACTTTGGCATTTTTAGGGCCCCCTTAAAACTATGGGTATTGGGAATTAATTGAATTGTTCTTGGTAGTGCGTTCCGGAGAATTGGTGCAGCTCGTGAGAAGTCTTGGAGACTGGAGTGGGAGTTTCGGATTGTAGCTGATGTCAGTCTTAGGTCACTTGCATAATGGATGGAACGTGTAGGGCGATAAACAGAGATGAAGGAGGAGATGTAGGGCGGTTCAGAACTGTGGAGGGCTTTGTGGGTGAGAATGATCATTTTATATTGTTCACTGTAGCACATGGGCAATCAGTGCATTCACTGGCACAGGATAGAGGCATCGGTGAAGTGGTTGGAGAGGAATATGATCCTGGCTGCTGCATTCAGGAAGGATTGGAGAGGAGAGAGTTTAGTAAGAGGGAGACCGATTAATAGAGAATTGCAGTAATTCAGACGAGAATGAATAATTGCGACAGAGTTTTGCAGTCAACAGTAAGTAAAGGTCAAATTCTAGAGGTGTTTTTGAGGTGTAGGTGACACAAATGAGCGAATGATCGAATGTGGTGAGTGAAGGAGAGATTTGAGTGAAATATAACCCCAAGACAGCAGGCGTGCTGCTGGGCTAGTAATGATAGCACCACACATGGAAATGGCAATATTGGGTTTTGGAAGATTACTAGAGGGAGGAAACACGAGAAGTTCAGTTTTTGACAGATTCAGTTTAAGGCAGAGAGAGGACATGATGTTAGAGACAGCAGACAGAACATTTTCTTCTGTTCTCAGTGCCACTCCAGTCATTTTCGGCTTACTGTGACCAATGTTTGCTGGGAGAGCCAGAAGTCATTACTCAATGTACGTCTATGAGAGCAAATATGAGGCCGGAACAAGGCTCTCACAACATAGGGTTAAGTACTGTATTATCGGTCAAAGCATCGTATCACACTCAGACTTTCGTTTTTCAATGAGGCAGTGCACATGTCCAATCTTTTCCTCGGATCAAGTGGCCCAAGGAAAAAATTGCAGCATGCACAAATTGGATGTCACTCATTCATTCAAGTCTATGGGTCTGTGAAAAAATCGGACGGCACTTGGATAACATCAAACTATTTTTTTTATTCTCCACATTTGCAAAAATAGATCCCGCTCTGATCAAATTTGGATCAAACTCTATCAAGACTCTGATTAGCATAATGGGATTGTGGAGAAAATATGGTCGTGTAACTCTAGTCTTCCATTAAGAGCTTGTGAATGTTAATTCTGACTTCCGGTCAGTCGGTAGCTGTGGTCACAAGAAGGCGGAAGAAGACGGCGGCTGGTAAGTATAAAGTCCTACAGTAAAATATTTTTTTAGGCATAGCTTATCTGAGAATAACAACTGGAGGCATACTCACCTCCCAGGGCCACCATGGGTCAAGCTTCTGATGTCTGCGCCGACTCTGAAAGTAGTGAAGTCACAGCAGCCGATCATAGGATGCCGACATCAAGTGATTAGAAGATCGCGTCATGGGATGTTTCTTTGATGATGTGCACTACTAGTCACATGGCTACCACAGCCTATCACAGGTTGCAGTAGTGCTGTGATTTTCTATCAGAGCAGACACTGTTTCCAGAGTAGGCAGAGACCTCCAGAATGGCCCGAGATGGATCCGAGGAGCCCCTGGGAGAACGCTTTTGTTACGAACAATCCATGCCTATAAACATATTTTACTATTGGGCACCCCCTTTACAGTTCCAGACCATAACGATTCTATGCATCTGGCAAATATACAATTCTATATGGAGATTATTTGCATATTGATGTTGCCTGTGACTGTCCATAAGCCAAAATCTCACCTGACCCTAAGTATGACTGTACATGCCATAGAGAGGTGTGACAGGGTGTCTATTGACTCTCTGCAGAATGTGGACCTATGGAGACTTCACGGGGTGTCAAGGAGTCTTCATTAGGTTTAGTTCATAAGTAGAAAAAGTGAAGTATATGGCATCTAATAACATTGCGTGCACAGCAAGAGGCTTAAATAAGGTGTTTTGTTCAGCTGCAAGAAATTATGATCACGTGTTCCTGCTACCAAGGATTAAAAATGTCTGCTTTATTGTTCAGACAAATCCTTTTACTCTGTACGGAAATTCCTCTCGCGTATGAAATACCTGAACATAGTGACAGCAGATATGGAGCCTGTCAACAATAGAGGCTACGGTGGGGGGATTGGCAGAAATGTTCACAAATCCTAAGAAGCTCAAGGAAACACTGAAGGATATTGTTAAGAGTAATATTCATTAAAAATTAATTACATAGGAGCAAGTATTTGACTGGTAATTCTGATGGCAAAGCTATCGAGAGAAGAGCCGCAACAACGTGAACTTCATAAGAAACACAACGGTGTCTGCATCTTGACTCTACTCCCTGGAGTCCTTCTCCAGGTTTAATTTTAAGGATGGCAATGTCAACAGTTCTGAGCCTAATAACAAGGCATAATATTGTATAGAAGAGAACAATTACTGGACACTAAACAGAAGCAGAGGCATCACAAGGTTCATGTATAAAATAATACTGTCTTGTATCACCAAAAAGTTAATTTATTTCAATAATTTAATAATGCATCTATTATACAGAGTCATTACAAACAGAGTGATCTATTACAAATGTTTATTTCTGTTAATATTGATGATTATGGCTTACAGCCAATGAACACCCAAAGGTTATTCTTTAAGAAAATGAAAGTAGGAAGGATGGAGGGTTAAAAACCGCGCTGCCATATTCCACAAGACATCAAAGGGGGAATATATTATTGATTTACGGTATTAGTCAATGCACTTCAGGGCTCCCTATAACACTCTGAAACATGGTAATATTACATTAATTTGTCCTGAGGAAGGGGCCAGGGAGCCTTGAAACGTGTTGACTAATAAATCAATATTGTATTCACCCTTTGATGTCTCGTGGAATATGGCAGCATGGTTTTTAACCCTTCATCCTCCCTATGCTATATGCACCACGCTGGGGACTGCAGCAGCCGTGATCTGCTTTTACAGTGGTTTTGACTCTCACAACCACACAAGGTGAAGCCTCTGATACCTATTTAGGTCATATTTTATCTCTCAGGCCCTTCATCCTCCCCACTCTATATGCACTACGCTGGTGACTGGAGCAGCCGTGATCTGCTTTTATAGTGGTTGTGACTCTCACAACCACACAAGGTGAAGCCTCTGATACCTATTTAGGTCATATTTTAACTCTCAGGCCCTTCATCCTCCCTACTCTACATACACTACGCTGGTGACTGCAGCAGCCGTGATCTGCTTTTATAGTGGTTGTGACTGTCACAACCACACAGGGTGAAGCTTCTGATACCTATTTTGGTCATATTTTATCTCTCAGACCCTTCATCCTCCCTACTATAATTTTCTGAGAAACTTTTGGGTTTTCATTAGCTGTAAGCCATAATCATCAACATTAACATAATAAACACTTGAAATAGATCACTCTGTGTAATGACTCTATATAATATATGCGTTTCACTTTTTATAGTGAATTGCTGGAATAAATGAACTTTTTGATGATATTCTAATTCACTGAGATGCACCTGTACATGGGCTGTATCCTTTCCACCAGGTGAGCACACCTAATATTATGAACCTCTCCTTTACCACCGGATAAGACCTCCTGCGCTCCATTTTATTATCCAGCATTTCCTACTAATACCTGTAACATTACATAAGTCATTTGGATATAGAACGTAGGTTATGGGTACATGAACCTTCAGACGTCGTCGCATGTTCACCAGATGTAGTCACGATCCCCTGAAAGGATTTCCCTGCCGAGTCCTTATTTAGTAATGAACAATGTCATGGCTCCCGCTCATACGCAAGAACATATTTTTGTGTTTCATTTAGAAACAAAAAAAAATTCAGATTAACAGCATGCTTATTAAATGCATTATGATGAGCAATGACATTATGCTAATTTATCTTTATTAGCCGGTTCTATGGATGCAGGTAATGCTAATAATGGCTTCATCCTTTCAATCACACAGTAAGAGGGAAGGAAATTGACTACAGGGTTCATAAAAAACAATGACAAGCAAAGAGCATGTGGGCTGTGCTGTAACTACCATGTGTCAAGTGAGATTGTTACAGATCAAAGAAAGAAAGTGAGGGTTTGCTACTTTATAAATCATTTACAGATGCAAATGTACAATGTACAAGGCAGGTACACTGCTCAACCCGAAACCTTAACTGGTTTTACTAATTGTACATAAAAGACTGCAGACTGAGGCTTTCGGTGACTGCTCCTTAGTGTGTATCCTTAAGGTGAATCTGTTTTTTGCTACAGCATGATGCAGGCAAAGAGACCCTGAATCCAATAATGTATCACTGAGATCACTGGGGGCAGCAGTTGTGCCACAATCAGAGTTTTTAGATTTAGCCATGAAGCAGAGCTCAGAAAGTTAACCACACCTACACCAGGCTCTGTATGTACAATGTCTATAGACAGGGAGGTGCTAATCAGAGGGGGTGTGGTTGGACTAGTGTAGTCCAGACAATGATTGTCCCAGATGGATGATAAAACCCTATAAGGAAACAGCAGCACACAGGGTATTAAATGACACATCACTGAACTCTGTATGTCCGCCTCTATCTCCCACTGTCTTCAGGTTACAAAGCAAAAACCTGCTGACAGATTCCCTTTAAAGAGTGCTTCCACATCTGTTTTTTATCTTTTTTGCTGCCTTTTTTGTGGTAAAAAAAACTTTGTGGTCAGGTGTATATAGAGTATGGTTATGCACCAAAAATCTAAATTTATTATGCAGTCTATGACATCCAGAAGTATACTGCTTTAGATCAGCACAGGTGTGGGGCTGCACAACTCAGTAGGTGGTGCTCAAGATAAAGTAAAGTCCTAGATTATAATGCAGTATAGAAGGAAAAGCGGCAACCGCCAATGTTGTGCTAAAATTCTCTGTATTTTTCATTAATTCAAAACATCTTTTAAAAGCAAGCGGTCGGGCGGCTGGACGAGTCAAGCTGGGTTAAGCGTGAAATGACCATCGTCCAGACACGACTTGATTCGTCCAGCCACCCACCTGCCCGCTTGCTTTTAAAAGATGTTTTGAAGTAAAAAAATACAGAAGAATTTTAGCACAACATTGCTGCTTTTCCATCTATTTTGCTGTATAAAGGTATGTGCACCCATATATTATATCTTAAACTAAAATACTAAGGTACCTGACTGAAATATTTCACAAAGTGCTAATATTATGTTAGTTAAAGTGTTACCACCATTTAAATTTTTATTACATAATAATGTAGAGCAAGGGATCATAATAAACTTACAAATATATTTCATAAATGAAATCTGGAAGAAAACCTTTCAAAAACCTTCCGGAAGATGTCCCCATTAGACTGTTTCTAAACATCACATATGCTGGTTGTCAGGGAAATGCTTCTTCAGCTCCACAAACTGCATACGGCCACATAATGGTGGGGAGGGAACTATACAGCATGCCTGGCTACAGCTGATCAATGCTGTTCTGCCCATTCATGAGCAGCTAAGAAAATATTCATAGAGTTAAGTTATACTAGTTACGACCTGTAAAGGTTATTAGTTTCCTGTTTACTTTGTTTAGATGTTACACATGATCTATCAGAGCTCTTAGTCTGTCCCCTTTAAGAATAGTGTGTGCCAAAGACCGCCCCCCTCCTTCCTCCAAGAGAAAGAGATCTTTGTAGTCAGTTTCCCTGTTCTTCAGTGAGAACAAAAGACGTGTGTTTCTGGCTCTCCATTCCTTACAACTTTCCTCTCGTCACATGATTCCAGTAAGAGCAATGCAGATACATGTTTTTGTGTAGAATCTGTGTGAATAGGTTATAATCCAGACGTTAGAACAGAGAGAACTGTGTGATAGGAGATGTGTTATACCATGTAATTCTTCATGGTAGCATGTTTGCATTGTATATAGATAAAGTATTTTTTGTGTAGAAAACACTAAAGTGAAGTGTATTGTGCTCTGAGATACACTATTTGAGTTAATGCCTTTTGGACTGTATGCAGATAGATAGATGCATTCTGTATAGAATAGAGCCTGCTGCAGTGACCTTTACCCTAGTTTCTCATGTTGGCTAGGACCTGTGTTTCACTGTGTTAGTGCTAGTTTCTTTAATGCACAAGTACTGACTGTGATTATTCTGTACTTGTATTCTAGTTTTTACCACACACATTATCTGTCATGCAATCAAGTCCATCACCTCAATAAATATAGACTCCAGAAATTCTACAGTCTGATCCTTGGGGAAGTCAGCGATGGTTAAGCTGTATGCTAAATATCCACAGCCCCACATGTGGAAGAATGCAGAACAGTAAAAATGGACTCTAGCTTCAAGCGGTAGTTGAACAGACTGTACCGGACTGCTAACGCCCACGCTGCACTGCATATTGCCCTCCAGTACTGTTTGTCTGGAGCAGTCAGGTTCTGTCCAGTGTTTCCTGCAAAACATAGGACAGAACCTGATACACCACAACCGTGGTGTGAAGCTAGCCTAAGGCTAGGGTCACACTTGCGGCAGGGTACTGCAGATCCTTATCCGGTTTTGAGCAGTAAAAGTGCTCAAAACCGGATCAGCAACCGCAGCCCATAGGAGCCCATTAAGTAACCGGATTGCACTACATGCAATCCGGTTACCGCTTGCGGATTTGCATCCTGCGTTAAAAATCATTCAGGCTGCAGTTTTTGCAGCGGTATCTCTGCCGCAGCAGGTTTGTTATAATGGGCTCCAAGGGAGCCCATTGCGGCTGCCGCAAGGCATATGTGAATGCCTGCGGCAGCCGGCGGCTTTGTTCATCCCTGCTGCCGCCGGGATAATATGTTCATCCCTGCGGCAGCAGGGATGAACAAAGCATACGGTAACCGATTGCTCCAGATTACACATCCTGAGCAATCCGGTTACCGGATTCCGGTTTGCACGACACATTTTGTCAAAAAAATGTGTCTGAAGGCAATTGGCCGGTTACCATCCGTCAAATGTGACCCTAGCCTAAGATGTATCCTGCACATGCCTCAAATATTAAGCTCTGCCCCCACACCTCAATTACAAGAAGTTATTTAACACTCCTCTCTCCCTTATGCCACACACTGGTCATTGCTCAGCAGCTCTAAATCTGGAGACTTCTTGCCACTCATAGGCCTTATTCACACATACCATCCGTTTTTGCCTTGAATCCGTTTTTGGGGACATTTTGGACTGTTTTTTTTTCAAAGTCCAAAAACGCATATGCGTTAACGCATGGTGCACTTAAGTGTCAATGCGTTTTTTAACAACACATGCGTTTTTGTTCAGCATCCCAAAAAACACTGCATGCAGTGTCTGTGGGGTGCTGTAAAAAAGCGCATGCGTTTTTTTTAACATGAGGCCCTATGGGAAACACATGCGTTTTTGCATGGCACATATAGGCACCATGCGTTTTTGGTGAAAAAATGACTAAGTCCCAAAAGTTCCAAAAAACATTCAGAACCTCAGGGGACACTATTGGCACACTTAGAAAAACGGATCTGATTTTCTAAGGGCTTAAAAAACGGATTGGTATGTGTGAACAAGGCCATAGATATACAGCAGACTGCAGTCTCCAGGCTGCGCACAACATGAGAAGCGGAAACCCAGTGAGAAGAAGTGGAAACCCAGTGTGAAGAAGCTCTAGTTCCACCCCCCCTGAAAGGTCAGTCATGATCCCAGTGACTCATTAGCAGAAAGTGTCTCTGCACCAGTTCTCAATGGCGGCAGCCCAAGTTGCAGTTCAGAGCTGCCGACCCAGCAGATAAATTCCCGCTTTGCTAGTTAGTCTGGGCCTGGTTCCATTCACCCAAATAGAGGCGTTTTAGGCTTTGTGCAGACATTGAGTTTTTGTGTCTTTCTATGCATTTTTGAGTGCAGATTTGTCAGAAATCCTGAAGGGAATCAAAATCTGGCCCAAAAATGTACCTGAAAAAATGCATTAAAGATGCAAAGAAAATTAGACAAAAACGCATATTTTTGCAGCTGTGTTTTCCCTGCCAAGAGATGCATACATTTCTGAACCGAATACTAAAGATACACCTTATGGTCCCTTTACACGCGGCCACAGGAAGGTAGGAGCAGGCAGACATCGGACACAATTGTGCCTGTTGCCTTGAAAAGAGCACGATGTGGCGGCATGTAAATCAGGACTTTCCTTCCTGTGTCTTCCCTGAAGGAAGGAAATTCCTGAATTACACGCCGCAACATCGAGGTCTTTTCAAGGCAACAGGCACAATTGTGTCCGATGCCTGCCTGTTCCTACCTTCCTGTGGCCGCGTGTAAAGGGACCATTAGGGTTAAAAATGTGGATCTCTGAATGAGACAGACACAGGACTTTTTGCAACACATATGCTGTGTGTGAACCTATCCTAAAGTCGATTTTCCCAGACATCAGGAGGCTCTTGCAGCCCTCAATGATATTTGTCAGCTGATTCCACACACAAGTTGGCAGGATCCATCTACAAAAGTTAAATCAGAGTTTTTCAGGTTCTGAAGTGCTGAACATTGCCTTATATCATAGGCACAAAGTCAGTCAGGCTGCAGAAGAGAACAAGTACTGTTCCTCTAGGTCTTTTAGCATTTCCATCTGCATTTTCGTCTAGGTAGGCTTTCAATACGGGAATGGAAAACACGACTCGTGGCAGAATTCAATTACAGGGAAAGAGACTTTCATTGACTTAACACTCGTTATTTCTATACAAAAATCTATTGTTTTTGGCCTGTGTAATATTACTTTTAAACTTCTGTAACTTTCCACCAAACTCAAGCTACTAACATTTAGTGACGCACCCAGGACCGGGTACTCAGAGCTCAGGCTCACAGTCTGGGATATCACGGGTGGCTGCGTGAGACTGTGGCCCTGGTTGTCAATGGTTAAATAAAGAAAATAAAGTATATAAGTTCGTGACGCCACCTGCAGTACCTGGTGATGCTCACCAGAGCTGCTATAGTCCTCCGGTGGTCGATGGTATTGCGGCAATGATGATATAGTCCTCCGCAGGCAGGACTGGACCTCTGGGGCAGCGATTCTGTAGAAGGAATCAGTTTGTGCAAGGAGAGATGCAGCAGAGTCGACAAGTCATTTTACTGAAAAACCATTAGTCATCATTACAGTCCTTCAGTGCAGTAAGATGTTACAGCGACAAATGCTACGGTTGCTGCAAGTGGATCTTATGGTTGGTAGATGGATCCCTCACTGTGTGCCGTTCCTATTCTTTCTTTCTCTTGCCTCCCAGTGGCGGTGAAGTCTGATGTCATAAAGATTAATCTGACCTCCTGCTGTTCCTTGTCTTTATCTGCCTTGTACCCGTCGGGTGAACCTTCTTTGTGATTACCGCGGTCGCCTACTATGGGTCTGATTCCCCTCTGGTGGGCTCTTTGGGAGTAAGGGCCGTATCTAAAGATACCCCCGGTCATCGGATTTCTGTGAGCCTTTAAGGTTCTCACAGGTGCGGGCACCGGTACCCGGTTTCTTTCCTGGGGCAAACTCTCTGGTTACTCTGCTCCCCACATTGAGTGAACTCTCGCCTTGAGTTACTTTCTCCTTTCCTTCCTTCTGGGATCTATTCTTTTTGGCTCCTTGGGTTCCTCAGCCGAGGTAACCCTCCTTTCTCCCCCCAGGCCGGCTGCCTGACTCCTGAGTCCTGGACTCCTCTAGCTGACTCTCTTCTCTAGTTCCCCCTGGGGGCTGCTATATCTCCTCCCAGGGTCTCTCCCACCTGCTAACTAGTGTGGGGTGCGAATATAGGGTTCCACCTACCATCAATGAACTCCACTTGCAGTGGGGTGACTACACCACTTTTATGGGTGTAGTACCCCTTTTGTGGCACCTACGTAGTGGGGCGCCACATTAGAAATAATGTATTATAGTGTAAACACACTATGCAAGATGCATAAGAGACACTCGCATGAGTCTCGCATGACTCAGCCATGACGGCCCCTGCCTCTCAGAATAGGGTACATTAGCTGCATGTATTTCTATGAAGGCTAGAAAAGAGAAGGCGAGGCATAAATGGGAGCAACACCACCAAATAGTATACAAAAAGTGAAAACATATTTTTATTTAGTGCACATGTACAAATTAAAAACAATAATAGGGCACAGTATAAAGATATCCAATGTACACATAATCCTCAATAGCCGGTAACAGTATACACCATGACCATAAGGCCATACATTTAGAAATGGACCAAATATACAGTTAGTCAAGGTCATTGACTAAAAGATGATATTCAGTGGTCAAATAAGTAAAACTCTGTAGAATGAGAATGTGCAATAGGGTCTTATCTCCCAAGAGAGATTGATGGTAATAGACAAAATGAAAGCCGCTCACCTGGTTCAGTTGTGTCACCCACAACCAGTATGCTCACTTAAAAAACAATGCAGCTGCTGCAGGGACCGCACTTCCATAACTCGCTGTGGGACAGATCAGTTATCCAGGACAAAGTGCCTTCTCGTCCGCGCTGCTCCTCCAGAAAAATACCAGACCCACCGGGATATCTGGGAGAAGGATAGCTTTATTTTTCCAATGCGTTTCGGAGCCCCTCCTGGCTCCTTCCTCAGGGAGATATCTCCCAGGTAAGAAGGGGACATAAACCCGGGACACACACACACACCCAACACCCATCCTAACTTCAGACTTTGGGAATCTGGGCAGACCCTATTGAGAGAGAGGGCCCCATCTTCAGGCTGGCGGAAGGAATAGGCAGAGGTGGTGGGAACAGAAGGTAGGAAAAGCAGAGAGCAGGGGAAGTTAGATCAGTTGCAGGGAGAAGTTCTGCTGTGAGGAAGACCTAGAAGAATGGAGCTCTAGGAGAGTTTCAGGCCAGGGAAGTGGGGCCAGAGAGAAGGTCGCCACAGAGCTCTGGCCAGAGGAACCCCGTACCAGCAATCACCCCAGAGGGCATTGCTGGTGTAGCTAGGTCGCATGAGGGGACCGGCCCTGATCTAGCGACACACTTCAAGTCTGCACTAGGAAACCGGAGGCTTCTGCACCTGCATAGGCAGTGGCCAGTACCATACACATTCCGTGAAACAGTGGCTAGAACTAGGGTCACGGGACGTTGCACTCATTGCCCGACAAGGCCAGCAGCCACCTGCTTGGGACACTGTGTATGAAGACATAGGGCAGGAGAGGCAAGTAGCCAGTGTGGGGAGACGACCAGGAAAGGCTTATAAAAGGGTGTCCCTGTGGAGTGAACCCAAGATGCCTGGGAGTTGACCAGACTGCTAACTCAGAGGACGCAATGCCTCTGCTGGGCTGGACTTCTGATCTGAACAGTGAGTAAACTCATGAGAACTACAACTCCGGTGTCCTCCTATTATTCCACACACTCTCCCTGCCGCCTATTTCACCCTGACCATCACTGTCCCAAAAGACTGTACCATCTGCCCTGAGGCCCCATTCCACCTGTGGGGAGTGATATCCTGGCTGCACTGCCATCTTTCCCAGCGGTCCTAATCTGTAGCGTCGGCCATCCCTTGCCAAACACTACAGGTGGCGTCAAGTTCATCCCCTGTAAATACCACCCCTTTTACTGCACAGCCAGGGCAACGGAGCCGGGTCAACACCACTGTGACCTCTCATAGAACTGCCCGGCTACCAGGTACCCCCAGCTCTGTGGGCGTCACATATAGACTCAACTTTATATATTAGAAGTTATATAGTTAATAATAATAAATATATATCAAGTCGAGTTTATGTGTAAGTGTATGTCCGCTAAAGGAATCTGTCGTATTTGCAAGGCTTATTTACTGTTTGTATGTGTGAGATAATAGATGCTGCCTTACCTGTTTTGACAGATACCCAGAATATTTATAAGGTGGCATATGACAGCCAGTCACACAGGCCCGGCGCCAGCACCCGGCGCACCCGGGCAAATGTCGGGGCCCGACTGCTTGGAGGGGGCACACCGGGCCCCTGAGGGCTAGGGTCACACTTGCATTGTGACGCTAGCCTGACGCAAGTATTGTCTGCTGCAGCGCAGAGTGTTTAATGCTATGCGCTGCCAGCAAGGGAGCCCATAGAAACCCGATGTTTACATTGGCAACCAGTGGTTGGCAAGGTAAACACCGGGTTTCTATGGGCTCAGTTGCTGGCAGCGCATAGCATTAAACACTATGAGCTGCAGCCGAAAATACTTGCATCAGGCTAGGGTCACAATGCAAGTGTGACCCTAGCTTCAGGGGCCCCTGAGCACATTGCCCCCACAGCCAGGGCCATATCCAGGGGGCAGCTGGGGGGTCATTTTCGGCCTCCTGCAGCACTGGAGGTCTCCCTCCTCCCCCCTCCATGGGAGCCGATAGAGCTGCACACTCTGGGCTGAGAGGACCTGTGATGATGTCACATGGAGGGGAGGAGTCAGGGGTCACATGATCAGCTCCTCAGTATATGCAGGACTCTGCTGTGCTGCCCATCATGATGCTCAATTAGGTGGGTGAAGTTTGTGTGGGGTCAGGAGGGATTTGCAGTGTGAATGTAGCAGAGGCAGTGTGTACTAGGTGTATGGCAATTAGGTGAAGTTTGTGTGGGGTCAGGAAAGATTTACAGTGTGATTGTAGCAGAGGCGAGTGTGTACTAGGTGTATGGCAAATAGGTGAAGTTTGTGTGGGTCAGGAGGGATTTACAGTGTGAATGTAGCAGAGGCGAGTGTGTACTAGGTGTATGGCAATTAGGTGAAGTTTGTGTGTGGTCAGGAGGGATTTACAGTGTGAATGTAGCAGAGGGAGTGTGTACTAGGTGTATGGAGCGGAGCCGTGTGTGTACGAGGTGTACGGAGTGGAGCCGAGTGGGTACTAGGTGTACGGAGCGGAGCCACGTGCGTACGAGGTGTATGGAGCAGAGCCGCGTGCGTACGAGGTGTATGGAGCAGGGCCGCGTGCGGGTACGAGGTGTACGGGAGGCATAGCCGCAGTGCGTGTAACGAGTGTGTATTGGAGCAGAGCCGCGTGTGTACGAGGTGTATGGAGCAGAGCCGCGTGCGTACGAGGTGTACGGAGCAGAGCCGCGTGTGTACGAGGTGTATGGAGCAGAGCCGCATGTGTACGAGGTGTATGGAGCAGAGCCGCGTTCGTACGAGGTGTACGGAGCAGAGCCGCGTGCGTACGAGGTATGTGTACCTGTGGTAGCCCCCCGCGGATTCCGCTCCTATAGTCCCAGCCACCTTTGCCAGCAGCATTTTTCTACAGAGTCTCTTCTGCCGCTGTCTGCATTCTGCAGCTCAGCATGGAGGGGAACGATGTTGTCATCACTGTACTGATATGTGCAGAGCGACCGGAGGAGACCGAAGCGGCGAGAAGAAAGGTGAGGAGAAAGAGAGATCCGGACAACCAGACATTCCGCTTGGCTGCGGTGCCACCCATATGGCAGTGTGGCTCCATTGAGCTGCTTGCATTATTTGTGCTCTTCAGGATCCTTGCGTATATACCAAGCATCCTCAGATGCACAAAAATGCAACATTTTGCATTTGAAGGGTATTTTCAAAAAGCCAAGGGAATGCAAACGCATTTTAGCCCTAACAACGTGTAATATACTCACTGTCAGAAACAGCTCTTACTGGTTTCGGCAGTCACTGTTCCTGTAAGGCTGCCTTCACATAGGCGGTTTTTTTTAAATGTGGCAGTTGCGGTAAAAAAAAACAGCATCAGCCGCATTTTACGCCTAGCGGCTGCACTTGCTGCCCATTTGTGGGCATATATATGTATATATATATATATATATATATAGTCCGCGATATGTACTAAGGGCCCACTGGACCTTGCTGGGCACAGAAACCTGGAGCCGGGCCCTGCAGTCACAGCACACATGGATTGGTTGCTATACGCAATGAAGGACACATAATAACAAGTATGACATGCATGTATGTGAAATATTCAGGACAGCTGCCAAGACAGGACTTCTGAAAATGTGCACACAGAGACAAGACTTCTAGTGAAGCAGCACCATACAAACCCCAAAGCACTAGTCACTCTTTGCCATTCTTCTACAACCTCTCACATGCCCCCAATATCAGGCAGGAGCTGCACTCACTCACAGTGCACACCAGGAGCGAACACAGCCCCCAGTATATCAGCAGAGGCATTACAGCCCCAGTGTACAGCAGGAGACCACCCTACAGCCCCTAGTATACAGCAGGAGGCTGCACCACAGTCCTCCTACAGCAGAAGCTGCACACAGCCTACAGCACCTTCTCTTTAGGTAGATACCTGCCCTCCTCTTTGCATCTGGTGTGACATCACTAAAGGCGACTTACAGCTGCCGGGCCCTGCTCACCCAAGCACTGTGCACCTACATGAATCACACGGAGAGAGCAGAAGAGGAGGGCAGACCATAGCAGAAAGCGGTGGCAGACACATAGAGTGGGTGGAATACACAAGGAGGAGGCGGGTAGGACCCTCCAGCAACGAGACCTCTTATCAGACCGACCCACTGGACTCTTAACGTAAAATAGCAAACTGTTTTCAGGTACGGGGGGGGTACGTCATAATGCACACTCCTGAATGCAGCATATACGCGCTGCAGTGGTGCCTTTCACTTGAAGCACCAGGGGATGACGATCCTTTTAGAGCTCACATACCCGTGCTTATCAATAAGCAACCATATACCCATATTAGTTTGTGCAAGCATGGCAGAATGGCACATATACAACACATATATTAAAATAAAATAATATGGAGTTTTTGCTGCTTATTCATTATGTGGGTAATCTTCTGAGCCTTTATAAGAATGTATACAGTATTGCTTCTGACTTCATCTGATGCTATTTAACTGTGCATATGCTGTGATTCTTGTGCTGTTTTCATTAACATCATTGTTCATGTGTTGATGTGTGTTCATTTAAATGTTTAATTGCCTACTGTGTGCTAATAAATTGTTTAACATTTCTAAGAAACCTGCGGTGCCGCTCAAGCGACTATTCTTTCTCTGTGTCAATAACTCTGAAGCTTCAAATATTCAGTGATTCTGAGATTCTTTATTCTAACACATTGAACTTCATGTAGTGGTCATTGGTAATTTGCATTATTTATGAAAATATCAAATGTACAAAAATGTAGTTGACACCCATGATGATTTGCAGCCCTGTGAGTTACAGCATGATCATCGTGCCGACCTGAGACATTCATTTTCGGACGCACTCCTGCAGTGCTGTGGTGTTGGCAGATGTCGGAAGAGTAAAAGATGAGTACAACTTGCATTCTCCATGAGATCAGGTATGAAGTACCGTATATACTCGCTATAAGCCGAGTTTCAGCCCAAAAATTGCTGAAAAGTCCCCCCTCGGTTTACGCGAGTCGCTTATACCGATGTATACATCGGTACATACCGATGTATACATCGGTATACAGCAGCCCCCGCATCCCCAGTAATGCAGGGCCCCCCCAGGGTCTCTCCGGTCACCTGTAAAGCAAGCTATACTTATCAGTGTCCCGCTCGCACCCGCCGCTGCCGACATCCACGATCCTCCATCTTCATGCGACTCCTCTTCCTGTTTCTGTGCGCGTCGCCGGCAATGACGTCATTCCCGGCGACGCGCACAGAAACAGGAAGAGGAGTCGCATGAAGATGGAGGATCGTGGATGTCGGCAGCGGCGGGTGCGAGCGGGACACTGATAAGTATAGCTTGCTTTACAGGTGACCGGAGAGACGCTGGGGGGGGCCTGCATTACTGGGGCTGCCTGTATACTACCGCTGGGGCTGCTATATACCTCTGGGGCACTGTATACTACCACTGGGGCTGCTATATACCTCTGGGGCCCTGTATACTACCACTGGGGCTGCTATATACCTCTGGGGCACTGTATACTACCACTGGGGCTGCTATATACCTCTGGGGCCCTGTATACTACCACTGGGGCTGCTATATACCTCTGGGGCCCTGTATACTACCACTGGGGCTGCTATATACCTCTGGGGCCCTGTATACTACCACTGGGGCTGCTATATACCTCAGGGGCACTGTATACTACCACTGGGGCTGCTAATGTGGCGCCCCTGCGGGTATTAGCCACAGTATAAGATCATAATAGTTGCACTCACTTAGAAAGCCAAGCCACTGCACTACCACCTTTGGCCAGTAGGGGGAGCTCCAGAGACACCAGAGACTTCCCTAGAGATAAAACACTAGTCTGAGGTAAATTTTCAGACAGTTGGAGCCAGGAGCTCAGAGTGACAGGAGCTGCATTGAGTTCCTGAGGACTGGCTGACAATTTCCAGGGCCAAGCCATCGGTCTGAGGAGGAGAAAACTGATAAGAGGAACACTTTCAGAATCGGGTAGCATAATTATCTACCCTAGATAAAAAGCGCAGATACGGATACCGGATCCGTGGCTGCATTAGTTATATACAATACAGCAACCGGAAAAACGTGAGGTAACAACAAGCTTCACAGGGCCAGACACAGCAACATACTAAGAGTTCAGCAGTACTCCCGGAGGGGGTAAGCAGAGAGAGACAAAGGACTCAAGTTGCCTGTTGAGTGGGACCCAGAGAGGACAGATTTGGGCCGGCAGCGAGTTCACACACGGCAGCAGGGCCACATAGACAGCGCAAGCAGGAGGTAAAGGACCCGGTGGGGCCTGAGCAACTGAACCCCTATTGCAGACTCCGGAGACGGGACTTGTTGTATTATAGTTTGGTTGAAAGTAAACCAGTTAAACCTCATCTGTGCCTCAGCCTCTGATTTAACAGCTACCATCTATCCAGGATTGGGACCATCACCGCTGAGAGAATTTGCTGTGAATCAAGTAAGTGTCTGTGTCCTTAACATCTCCTCACCATACTTCCATCTTCATCCATCATTAACTTTAACATCACCTGTCCAGGGGACCCTACAGCCCTACCCGGAAAAGGGCTATACCATCTCAGCTGCCTCTCACCATCATCCCCTGGCCAGTACAAGGCAGCGGTGGCCATATATAGCCACATTATTCCGGTGGCGTCACGACAATAACATCTACAAACTTTATAAATTATATAAACTTCTAAATCCCCTGTAAATACCCCCTTTTAGGAGTGTGCCAGCCTGGGGCCACGGCCTGGGTCCAGCCACCAGTGACTCCCCCAAGGAAAGGGGCCCTGCGCCGGGTATCCCGGTCCCCTAAGCTGGGCGGCACATCTCTCTTTGGCGTCACGAACAGGATTTACCGTACCTGGTTAAATCGGGTACTGTGTGCCGTGATTAATGCCGAAAATTGTGAGAAAATCCGAGAAAAATTGACTTTTTTATCAAAAAGTGATTTTCCCATTGGAAACCATTGAAATAGACTTTTCCCAATTGACTAACATTGAAACAAAATGGCCACCAGCCTCTGAGGTAAAATTGCATCATCACTAATTACCTCATAACTGCCACAGCACGAGACTGCTATTTGAACTGTGTCATAGCCCTGAGCTCTGATCTGACTGAAAAATTTCAGATTCCGCCATTACTGAGCTCACGACGAGCAGAAGCAGCAGGGGGCGTGTCTTTGTGGGCGGTACCAAGCTGAGAGCTCTGACGTCTGCAAAAGGGGAAAACCAATCCTGCTGCACAGCGGAACGATTATACGCCATCCCGACGTAGGCAGAGGACCGGAAGGGTCCGGATTAACTAAGGGGGGCGCAACATGTCGCAGCACGGAGACGCCGAAACACCCGGCGACACAAATGCAGCTGAAGCACAAAACAGAGCGCTCGGCAGCACAGCGGCGCAAGGTGCAGCGCCCATTATGCCGATGTTGATGCCATATACCCCAGGTGCTCCATGGCTTCCAGTGTATGAAGGTAAGCCTAATACTTTTGATGATTTTAAAGAAAAACTGCTGGCCTATTTAAACATGTTTCCAATGGCAGAAGTTCAGCGTGTCGGTTTGCTGATGGCACAGTTAAGTGGTAATGCCAAGCGAGAAGTCACAGCATGGTCCGCTGATCTAAAAGACACTGCTGAGCATATTCTAGCTGGATTAAAGGCAGTATTTGAAACTACTGCTGGTAGCAAAGCAAAGACCAAATTCTTCAATTGCAAACAAAAGGCCAATGAGAGTGTGAGAGACTTTGCCCTGAATTTACAGGAGGCCCTTAAAGCGCTTACACTGGCTGAACCAATGTTTAACACTGGCGCTGATAAATTGTTAAAAGATCAATTCATTGAGGGACTATTAACCCCTTCTCATCGAGGGCATGCGAGTATGCTGACTTTCAAGGACCCTGAAGTGACATTTGCCCAGTTAAAGGAGAGCGCTATTCGTCTCCAGCAGGCAGAGGCACTTTGGGATCAGGATCCTGAGCAATCCATTACAGAAACCCCTCAACAACAGAGAATGCCAGTGACATCAGTTAAGCCCCTGGAAGCCAGTGCTAATGATGCTTTCCAGCAAAAGCTTGACTCTCTAACAGACATTGTCACCTCAATGGCTAAAACCATGCAGGAAATGAGAGAATCACAGACTACACCCAAGATGGAGTTGGCGAACCGCAGAGAGGATATTCCCTGGATGAGACCCCAGAGATACCCAGCGTGGAGAGGACGACCCAACGACCGTTACCAGCCGGATGGACAGCCTATTTGCCGTCGTTGCCGGAAGCCAGGCCACATCGCCCGCAATTGTGATTTAAACAAGGATCCCCTGGGAATGCGGGCCGCTTCGCAGGAGTGAACTTTCAAGGCCCAACATCCTGGCACGATAAGTACGTCGGAGGACGTCCCATTATCCCCATCGTGCTGGACGGTATTCCCCTCAATGCCTTGTTGGACACTGGTTCCCAGATTTCATCTATACCACATATCCTTTATAAGAGGTACTGGGCAGATTCAGACATTGATAAAAGACCATCTAATGTTGAGCTAAGTATATATGCTAGTAATGGAAAATTGGTACCGCAAGTAGGATTTAGAGAGATGACCATTAAGATTGGTAGAGCAGAATTAAAAAAATCAGGGTATCATAATTGTTGATGTTAACCGACGGAACCTTTTGTATTGGTAGGTATGAATGTTTTAGAAAATTGTTTTTCCGAGGTTATTACTATTTTACAGCAATTTGCGGAAACTGCCCAATCCTGCCAGCAGAGAATTCTCCGGAGAGAGATAAAAGCATTGGTGCTGAAGCAACAAGTAAAGGTTGCAGGTGGAGAAATCGGCAGTGTGAGGGTAAGTGACCCAACTCCTATAGTAATACCTCCAAAAACTGAAATGCTGGTATGGTGTAGAGCAGCCATTGGTATTAAAGGACGAGATTACCAAGCCTTGGTAGAGCCTGTGTACACTGATAGTAGACCCACAATATTAACGGCTAGAGGAATAGTCGAGGTACACAGGGGAAGAGTGCCCATACGTCTTTTGAATTGTGGAGAGGAAGAGGTCACTTTACCAAGGTACGCTACAATGGCCAAGCTATACACTGTTGACAACAATGCCATCACAGCCATTGGGCCCTTGAATCCGTCATGTCAGGCGGACGACAATGGTTCAAGTGGAGAATTAGAAGATTGGTGTCAGCAGCTGCATATAGGTACAGATTCAACACCTACCCACCAAAAACAAGGGGTGTACCGACTAGTAGAAGAATATGAACGGGTCTTCAGTAAACACCCATTAGACTTCGGACAGATTAAAGGGGTAGAACATACAATTCCTACCGGTAACCACCCACCAATAAAAGAGAGATATAGACCCATACCGCCCGCTGATTATCAATGTGCTAAAGACATGCTGAGAGAGATGAAACAGGCCGGGGTAATAAGAGACAGTTGTAGCCCCTGGGCAGCCCCTCTGGTAATAGTTAAAAAGAAAGACGGAACCATGAGAATGTGCGTAGACTACCGGCAGATTAATCACATTACCCATAAAGACGCCTACCCCTTACCTAGAATTGAAGAGTCATTAGCCGCTTTAAGATCTGCTAACTATTTTTCCACCTTAGACTTAACAAGTGGGTATTGGCAAGTCCCTGTGGCTGAGGAAGATAAAGAGAAGACAGCGTTTACCACCCCGATGGGTCTCTGTGAATTTAATTGTATGCCGTTCGGACTCTGCAACGCACCCGGTACCTTTCAGCGATTGATGGAATGCTGTCTCGGACACAAGAACTTTGAAGCCGTTCTTCTGTACCTAGATGATGTAATAGTCTACTCAAAGACTTACGAACAACATCTACAAGATCTGGCAGAAGTGTTCGAAGCCTTATCCCGGTATGGTATGAAGATCAAGCCATCAAAATGTCACCTTCTAAAGCCAAAGGTACAATACCTGGGACACGTTGTGAGTTCAGAAGGAGTAGCACCGGATCCCGAGAAAGTAACCGCAATAAGGGATTGGCCAAGACCTACCAGCGTGAAACAGGTGAGGCAATTCCTGGGACTGGTGGGTTACTATCGTAGATTCATCCAAGGGTTCGCCAAGCTAGCAGCACCTCTACAAGACATCCTGGTAGGGCAGTCGAAGAAGCCTTCAAACCGCAATCCTCCTTTCCAGTGGAGTGATGAGAGGGAAGATTCTTTTGAAAAGTTGAAGAAGGCATTGACCGGAGAAGAAGTTCTGGCATACCCCGATTACCATCAACCTTTCATCCTCTACACAGATGCCAGTAATGTGGGACTGGGAGCAGTACTATCTCAGAAGCAAGGAGGCAAGGAGAAAGTCATCGCCTTTGCAAGTAGAAAGCTCCGGCCTACTGAAAGAAATCCTGAAAATTACAGCTCCTTCAAGTTAGAACTACTGGCAGTAGTCTGGGCTGTGACTGAGCGTTTCAAACACTACTTGGCAGCTGCAGAATTCACCGTCTATACTGATAACAACCCATTGACCCACCTGGATACAGCCAAGCTAGGTGCGCTGGAACAGCGATGGATAGCCCGGCTGTCTAATTATAACTTCGTGATCAAGTATAGAGCAGGCCGAAAGAATGGAAATGCAGACGCCTTATCCCGGATGCCGCACTTGAGAGACGTGGAAGAAGAACCGGTAGAACTTGAAGAAATTGAACTACCCGCCTTCCATCGTCCCAAGGTAGGACAGTATCAATCCAGTGCCTACCAGAAACATCAACAGGTGAATCTCAACCCATTAGCACACCACAGATGGGCTGACACTCAAGACAGCAATCCAGCTGTGAAGTTGGTGAAAGAACTGCTGACTGAGCAAAGTGCGTATCCCAATGAAAATGCACCGAAAGAGACACATCAACTGTGGAAAGAGAGAGGCAAAATGTTCTTGTACCAAGGAAAGCTGTGCAGAAGATATACCAATCCAAAGACGCATGAGCTAGTATGGCAGATCATTGTGCCTAAACAAGATGTAAAAATGGTCCTAGAAGCTTATCACAATGGTGCTGGTCACTTCGGGTGGAAAAAGCTAGAAGTACTTTTAAGAGAAAGATTCTACTGGGTTGGAATGAGAAGATCAATTGAAGAATGGTGCAGAAACTGTGGTCCGTGCAACCTCAGAAGAAAAGATCTAAAAAACCAAAGAGCACCACTCCAGCCTATAGTTACCAAGCAACCACTTGAGCTCGTAGCAATAGACCACGTGAAATTGACACCAAGCCGGTCCGGCTATGTCTATGCTTTAACCATAGTGGACCATTACTCACGTTTCTTGGTAGTAGTGCCCGTGAAAGATCTCACTGCAAAGACAGCAGCTAAGGCGTTCCAGACATACTTTTGCAGACCCCATGGATATCCGGAACAAGTACTCGCAGACCAAGGCACAGCATTTGAATCAGAGATCTTCAGAGAATTTTGCAATATGTATGGCTGCAAGAAGATCCGTACAACAGCCTATCATCCGCAAACAAATGGCTTATGCGAAAAAATGAACCATATTGTAATCGATCTCTTAAAGACTTTACCAGAAACAGAGAGAAACCTATGGCCAGAGAAATTGCCTGACTTGGTAGACCTCTATAACAATGTCCCGGTAAGCTCCACAAACTGTACCCCAGCTTACCTTATGCGTGCAAGACCTGGCAAGCTACCAATAGATCTAGAAATGGGCATCGTAAAACCTGACGCAGAGGTGCAGGATTCCAACTGGGACTCCCTACGCCAACAACAATATCGCCAAGTGCAAGAATGCGTAGAAAGGAATCTCCAGAAAACTAGAGACAGACAAGAGCAATACTTCAACCAGAATGCTCTAGCAACCCCATTAAAACCTGGTGATCAAGTGCTCAAGAGAAACCGTCGCACTAATAAACTGGACAATCAGTGGGAATCCGCCCCATATACAGTTTTACCAATGAGAGTGAACAATCCTAAAATGTGTCTTATAAGCAAAGATGGTGGATTAACATCAGTACTAGTGTCAAGAGACAATCTAAAACTATGTCCAGAGACATTGAAAGAAAAAGAAGTCATTCAACCTGAACCAGAAGTTATTCAACCAGTACCGGTTCAACCTGTTGACGAAAAAGAAGAAGATGGAGTATATCACACCTATTTAGGAGACTTTCCTAAAACCTGGCCAACCTACAATGGTGCAGTAGTAGTTCCCATGATGGCCTTCCATCAAACACCAGAGCCTGTAATACCAGAAGTTCCAAGACAGGAAGAACAAATTCCTAGTAATAATAGTCCTGGACACGGTGGAATTGCCAATCCCACAAATGTGGAATTATCCCTAGCAGAACCAGAAGTACTTACTAGGTATACGTCCACTCACACCATCACATTGAGTACACCCAGTACACAAGCGTTACGCAGATCACAGCGTAGTACTCAGGGTCAATTACCAGCAAAATATGCAGACTACCAAATGTAAATAGATATTTAGTTGTTAATTAGTAGTTATTAGATGTAACGTTAAAAAAAAAAAAGCTCAGTACCTGCAGAGACTATTCTGTATGAACTACTTGCATATTCTTGAACTCTTTTCTTCATTTATCAGCCCGGAGGCGGTAAATTAAAGCTCCGGAAAGACTGTTTTTTGAACATTCTTAATATATTCATAAACTTTGTTGGAAAAATGAACGCTAATTGCAGTGCCTTTCCTAACAAATAAATAGCCCTCAAGGACAGAGCTGTATTAATGGACGCTATTTGAAGTGACTTTTTACAAGACTCTATTTTTTGAGTGGTTTTTGTAACTTTTTATTTTTTTTTTAAGACTCTGTAGATATTATCTGTTATATCTTATGTTTATTGTCCCACAGTCCCGGAGTACTGTTCTTAACTAAGGGGGAATGTGGCGCCCCTGCGGGTATTAGCCACAGTATAAGATCATAATAGTTGCACTCACTTAGAAAGCCAAGCCACTGCACTACCACCTTTGGCCAGTAGGGGAGCTCCAGAGACACCAGAGACTTCCCTAGAGATAAAACACTAGTCTGAGGTAAATTTTCAGACAGTTGGAGCCAGGAGCTCAGAGTGACAGGAGCTGCATTGAGTTCCTGAGGACTGGCTGACAATTTCCAGGGCCAAGCCATCGGTCTGAGGAGGAGAAAACTGATAAGAGGAACACTTTCAGAATCGGGTAGCATAATTATCTACCCTAGATAAAAAGCGCAGATACGGATACCGGATCCGTGGCTGCATTAGTTATATACAATACAGCAACCGGAAAAACGTGAGGTAACAACAAGCTTCACAGGGCCAGACACAGCAACATACTAAGAGTTCAGCAGTACTCCCGGAGGGGGTAAGCAGAGAGAGACAAAGGACTCAAGTTGCCTGTTGAGTGGGACCCAGAGAGGACAGATTTGGGCCGGCAGCGAGTTCACACACGGCAGCAGGGCCACATAGACAGCGCAAGCAGGAGGTAAAGGACCCGGTGGGGCCTGAGCAACTGAACCCCTATTGCAGACTCCGGAGACGGGACTTGTTGTATTATAGTTTGGTTGAAAGTAAACCAGTTAAACCTCATCTGTGCCTCAGCCTCTGATTTAACAGCTACCATCTATCCAGGATTGGGACCATCACCGCTGAGAGAATTTGCTGTGAATCAAGTAAGTGTCTGTGTCCTTAACATCTCCTCACCATACTTCCATCTTCATCCATCATTAACTTTAACATCACCTGTCCAGGGGACCCTACAGCCCTACCCGGAAAAGGGCTATACCATCTCAGCTGCCTCTCACCATCATCCCCTGGCCAGTAAAGGCAGCGGTGGCCATATATAGCCACATTATTCCGGTGGCGTCACGACAATAACATCTACAAACTTTATAAATTATATAAACTTCTAAATCCCCTGTAAATACCCCCTTTTAGGAGTGTGCCAGCCTGGGGCCACGGCCTGGGTCCAGCCACCAGTGACTCCCCCAAGGAAAGGGGCCCTGCGCCGGGTATCCCGGTCCCCTAAGCTGGGCGGCACACTATATACCTCTGGGGCCCTGTATACTACCACTGGGGCTGCTATATACCTCTGGGGCACTGTATACTACCACTGGGGCTGCTATATACCTCTGGGGCACTGTATACTACCACTGGGGCTGCTATATACCTCTGGGGCCCTGTATACTACCACTGGGGCTGTATATACTACCACTGGGGCTGTATATACTACTGGGGCTGCGTGTATACTACCACTGGGGCTGCTGTATCTACCTCTGGGACTGGTGTATACCACACTGCTGGGGGCTGTATACTTGTGCTAGGGTCCACCCTCGGCTTATACACGAGTCAATAGATTTTCCCAGGTTTTGGGGGCAAAAGTAGGGGGTCGGCTTATACACGGGTCGGCTTATACACGAGTATATACGGTAATTGGGTTTCAAATAAAAAATAACAAGCCATCTGCTTAAGCAGCCATTCTTTCCTGACAACCATTAATTGGTCCTCCTGCAATATCTGAATTTCTTAAAAGTTTTGCGTAAAACCAACTTTAAGGTCAAAATAAGTATTAATGGAGAAAATGGGCAGTTCAGGCACATTCCATTACCTATTTCTATATGTTCAGAAAGAATAAAATTTGCCCCCTGCTCAACCTTGGACTGTGACGTTGAGGCGAGGATGGCGGCGCTGCAGCTTTGTGCAGCTCTTGAAGGCTGCTACCTCGTGACCGGAAGTGGAGTCACCGGATACTACCTGATGAAGGTAGCAATCCGCTACCGAAATGCATTGTAGGTTACTGTTTTAATAAAGGTTTGGTATTCCTTAACCATCCCATAATCTGCCTTTCATTTGCCCCAGTGCTCCTTAGACCGCTTCATTTTCCTTTCCGTCCTTTTGACCATGAAGGTCATTCAGTCAAATGTTTTATCTGCTGGACAAAAGAATCATTGCTTGGAAATTGTTCTGTGTCTTATGAGTAAAATTAATTGACTCAATTATATTGCAATGGACTTCTCTCCCATGTTTTAATCTCGGTGAATGGCGGCCACGAGAAGCGGTTTAAGACGGCACACAAGAATCTTTCTACAAAGTTATAAATCTACATTAACTAATGAAATTGGTTGACACCTCACACACTGTGTTTGGGCCCTATCTTGTTTATCAATCACTGATACAAATCCGGAGACCAGAGCAGCGGTGGAGAGCCAGCACTGGACCCATTATTTTAAAACGTCGCTGGCCAAGAGGACAAAAAACCCTTAAAGAATGACATGATGAAATTATTTATTTTAAAGGGGTTGTCCGGGCTTTTTCTATAATTTACATGTGTATCTAGGTTGCAAAATGTTGACAGTTTGTAATATACATCCTGTCAACATTTTGCAGGATCTCCTAGATATCACTGATTTGCGGCAGCCAGAGAACATCCAGGGGGCGTGTTTGTGCTGGAGCTTTCATGGAAATGAAGAACTGGTCGTTTACTCCCAGACTCCAACACACACACACCCTCCCCCAGTCTACAGTATAGTCAGCCACCACCAAAACTGCTTCAGCCTGCTCCAGTCCCAAGCATGACCACCCTCTCTGCACACAGTGGGTTACCTCCTCCTCTGGCACAATGTACCGAATCTTCAGTTTTGTGCACGGCTCTGTGAGCTGCAGATTCGGCACACTGGGTCAGTGTAGGAGTTGAGGGCTGTGTGCAATCCTGTGTCCTCGATCGTGCTCCCCTGTGACCGCTTAGTGCAGTGTGTAGGCGAGCCGGTCCTCCTATGTATCTACTGCACACAGAGGCGCACAGAGCTGGCAGCTGGAGAGAGAGGAGGAGCATTGGCTCCTGCACAGAGTGTTCACAGGCAAACATGAGCTCTGGGCACACAGAACTGCACACAGCCCTCAGTTCCTACACTGACCCAATGTGCCGTGCACAGAGCTGCAGATTCGGTACATTGTGCCAGAGGAGGAGGTAACCCACTGTATGCAGAGGGGGTGGGTAGTCGTGCTTGGGATGGGGCAGGCTGTAGCAGTTTGGGGGTGGCTGACCATACTGTTGAATGGAGGAGGGTGTGTGTGTTGGAGTCTGGGAATAAACGACCAGTTCTTAATTTCCATGCAGCTCCAGCACAAACACGCCCCCTGGACATTCTCTGGCTGCCATAAATAGGTGATATCTGGGTGACAATGCAAAATGTTGCCAGGATATATATTACAAACTGTCAACATTTTACAGCCTAGACATACATGTAAATTATAGAAAAAGCCCAGACAACCCCTTTAAGGTCATTAAAGGGAGAAAAATAATGCATATATTAAAAAATTAAACAATATTTATCCACAATCCAATATTATATTCTGTCTATCGTCAAGATATTCGTCAGTGATGCCCACAGATTGTCAATCACACCATGGGTAAATATTTTCTGCTTCGTAAATCTGCAAGACTTTAATGAAACTGAGAAATGAAAACTTGCTGACACGTCTCCCGCAGTCTGATGCCACTGCTGCCCTACAATGTGTCATGATGCATGACTTTTACTATTCTACAAAACCACATCTTGTTAAATTGAAGTGTTCGGTTTACGGAGAACATGGAAAGGTGGTTCTGTGTCATTCACTTTAATTACGGTTCTATAGACAGTAAGTGCAGCAACCCCCTCTGAATCATGACCTCTTCTTACCAAGAAGGATGTAAGGTGTCAGTGATATCATATATGCTGTATTAATACATCTGTTATGTTGATCTACAGATACATTTCCGGAGCTCCCGGGATTTGCGCGTTGACTTCAAGTCTCACTTTATTTAAGTTTCCAGATGTAAATGAATGAGGCGCTGTTGTGGGATACTGAGAGCGCTCCCATCTCTATAAAGTATCTATTAATCTTAAATTCTTCAGGCTTTCACCAACTCACTGCTGCAAAACACTCAGTTAACCAAAAGCAATCCAATTAATGAGGTCTTTGATAATGTCAGCTCCTCTCTGTATGGTGAATTATTCATCCTAAGTAAATACCCTAAAGCACAGGGTAGGGTTTACATTGGCAGATTCGTCTGTATCAAAGGGAATTGGATAGGTTTCGAATTATGCTTTAAGACGAGCTACAAATGGGGAATTTTCTCCCCTTATCTTCAATGGTCCCATGCATTTAGAGGAGTTATTAAATGTAACAATCTCAAAGCAGAAAGATCAACAAGAAATTGTAGAATGGGACATACAGTTGTGGCCAAAAGTATTGACACCCCTGCAATTCTGTCAGATAATACTCAAGTTTCTTCCTGAAAATGATTGCAATCACAAATTATTTGGTATTATTATCTTCATTTAAATTGTCTTCAATGAAAAAACACCAAAAGAATTGTCCTAAAGCCAAATTGGATCTAATTCCACACCAAACATAAAAAAGGGGGTGGACAAAAGTATTGGAACTGTTAGAAAAATCATTGATGCTTCTCTAATTTGTGTAATTAACAGCACCTGTAACTTACCTGTGGCACCTAACAGGTGTTGGCAATAACTAAATCACACTTGCAGCCAGTTGACATGGATTAAAGTTGACTTAACCTCTGTCCTGTGTTCTTGTGTGTACCACATTGAGCATGGAGAAAAGAAAGAAGACCAAAGAACTGTCTGAGGATTTGAGAAACCAAATTGTGAGGAAGCATGAGCAATCTCAAGGCTACAAGTCCATCTCCAAAGACCTGAATGTTCCTGTGTCTACCGTGCACAGTGTCATTAAGAAGTTTAAAGCCCATGGCACTGTGGGCTAACCTCCCTAGATGTGGACGGAAAAGAAAAATTGACGAGAGATTTCAACGCAAGATTGTGTGGATGGTGGATAAAGAACCTCGACTAACATCCAAACAAGTTCAAGCTGCCCTGCAGTCCGAGGGTACAACAGTGTCAACCCGTACTATCCATCGCGTCTGAATGAAAAGGGACTGTATGGTAGGAGACCCAGGAAGACCCCACTTCTTACCCCGAGACATAAAAAAGCCAGGCTGGAGTTTGCCAAAACGTACCTGAGAAAGCCTAAAACGTTTTGGAAGAATGTTCTCTGGTCAGATGAGACAAAAGTAGAGTTTTTGGGCAAAGGCATCAACATAGTTTACAGGAGAAAAAAAGAGGCATTCAAAGAAAAGAACACGGTCCCTACAGTCAAACATGGCGGAGGTTCCTCCTGTGTTTTGGGGTTGCTTTGCTGCCTCTGGCACTGGACTGCTTGGCCTGTGCATGGCATTATGAAGTCTGAAGACTACCAACAAATTTTGCAGCATAATGTAGCGACCAGTGTGAGAAAGCTGGTCTCCCTCAGAGGTCATGGGTCTTCCAGCAGGACAATGACCCAAAAGACACTTCAAAAAGCACTAGAAAATGGTTTGAGAGAAAGCACTGGAGACTTCTAAGGTTGCCAGCAATGAGTCCAGACCTGAATCCCATAGAACACCTGTGGAGAGATCTAAAAATGGCAGTTTGGAGAAGGCACCCTTCAAATATCAGGGACATGAGCAGTTTGCCAAAGAAGAATGGTCTAAAATTCCAGCAGAGCATTGTAAGAAACTCATTGATGGTTACCGGAAGCGGTTGATCGCAGTTGTTTTGGCTAAAGGTTGTGCAACCAAGTATTAGGATGAGGGTGCCAATACTTTTGTCTGGCCCATTTTTGGAGTTTTGTGTGAAATTATCAATGTTTTGCTTTTTGCTTCATTCTCTTTTGTGCTTTTTCATTGAAGACAAATTAAATGAACATAATAATACCAAAGAATTTGTGATTGCAATCATTTTCAGGAAGAAACTGAGTATTATCTGACAGAATTGCAGGGGTGTCAATACTTTTGGCCACAACTGTATGTATAAAGTAATGGTATTGTACTTGAAATATTACACATTTTAACACCTTACTGTCAAAGCCCATATTCACCTTCCTGACCAGGTCAACATTTTTAAATGTGACATGTGTTTTAATACGTGGTAATAACTCTGGAATACATGCACATATCTCAAATCTTCTAAGGTTGAGTTTTCGTGACACATTGTACTTTCCAGTTGTAAAGTCAGTATGGTCAATGTGGCGCCCTGCCAACGCAGGTAACCACATATCTCTCTGCTGCATAGCTGGGTTTCCACAGTAGGTAGTACTACAAACAACACCTTCCACCCCAGCACAGTAGGGGAGCTCAACCTGCTGCACTTAGGCAGGATCCCCTATAAATACTGCTGCTGGGGGCGGAGTTAGTCAGAGTGTAGCAGACGCTAGAAGAGCTGCAGAAGAGTTCTGGTGCTGGTGCCACGAATAGGCCCAGGCCAGAGACGCAGATTAGCCGGTCTCACCAGCCTAAGTGGGACTGAAGGCAGGGAGCCTGGAGGAAGAAACAAAGGAACCGAGGAAAGGGGGCACTCAGCTCAGACAGTGAGTTTACCCTAAAAGAGGATATTGGGGATCTATAACAGTGGAAAACTCCAAGTCCCACTGGAAACCCCTTAGCACCGAGGAAGCTTCAGCTACCCGGTCTCCTGAGAGTCGCAGGGAGGGAGCCAGGACAAGTAGGACACTGCAGTTCCAGAGAAAGGGTCGTCCCAGAGACCGCACAGGAGAGGGAGAGAGATACAGAAGAAGAGAGTGGAGGCAAGTCAGCATTTAATGGACTGCGCTTCAATACACACACACAGAGGAGGAGGTCTTATACCCACTAGCTGCGGTAGCCCACTGTGCAGCCCAGCTATCCGTCGGTGCTCTGGACAATGTGCCTGCAAAACACCAGTGAAAGGTAAAGAGACTTTGGCTGCGTTTGTGCATTCTTTCTTATCACCCACCGTGCCCCCCTATAAACTTTACCTAAACACTTCCAGCTCTGCTGCATGTTGCCCATCCTCACCACTCTGCCCTGGAGGTCCCAGACATGCCTGGGGGACTATCCCATCATAGCCGCCATCCCACCGACCTCCAGAGGACTGTAGCGGCGCTGGTGATCCCTCACCAGACACAGCAGGTGGCATCACGAAGACAACCTTGTAAATAAAGTCCTTGTAAATAATCCCTTTTTCACTGACCCTCAGGGCTACAGCCTCGGGCAGCCACCCGTGACATCCCAGACTGTAACCGAGCCCGAGCCCTGAGTACCCTGCCCTGGGCGAGTCAACAATAAGGTCTGATTAACATTAAACTGAACTTTTATGTCCTTAAAGGGAACCAACCACCAGGATTTAACAGCCTGTAAATCAGTGCAGCAGAGGATTGATATGTGCAGCATGACATCACTATTTTTTTTAATTACACCATTGTGGGCTCATCTTTCTGCTGTAAACCGAACCCCTCCCCACTCCCTCTCATCCAGGGGGGATTTGGCTTACAGCAGAAAGAGGAGCCCACAGCGTTGCACTTTTCCTAGGTGATATGTGCTTTTTTGATGCAGAATATTCTGAATTTATCTCTGCTGTGCCCGCCCCATAGTATGCGTCTTATCTTGCGTACCGGCCGCGTCAGACACCACATGGGTCACACCCTATCTACCCACATGATGTGTGAGATGGCCGAAATCAGGAAATCTCTGTCGGTACGCAAGGTAAGTAAAACAATATCCATACGTAAAAATTGTACAGAAAGAATCATGGTATAACCCTGGTATTCATCCACTGAAAAGTACTGAAAAGACAAATGTGGATTTAGCAAGAAAGAAATTATCAATTTTATTACAGCAAGTGCATAAAACAGTGTACAAACACAAAAATATATAAAAAGCTTGCAAGAGATGCCAGATCAACATATAACATTAAGCAAGTACAAAACACTAGTCAATAGTGGACTGGCAGCTAGTGCAGAACACTCCCCACAGGTGGAGCAGGCCCCTGGGATTTTGTAGGCAGTCTGTACAGAGAATAGTAGTGGTAGTTATGGTGCTGGGTGCAGCAAAGAGGGTGCAGGAAATAAGCAGGCGGACACAAAGGGTGCAGTTCTTTTACCTTTACTGATGAGACCGTGGTAAAGTCCGGGGGCACTGGTTACCAGTTCCAGGAGGGTCCAGTCAGCCTGGGAGAAATCAGAGTCCACCTCGCCCTGTGGGTTTGGAGGCCTGCCTACTGCACTTCACAGTTTTAGGTCCCAACTGCCTGTCAGCTATTCTATGGCCCTTTCCTTCCTTCTTGCCTTGCCCCTGACTAGCAGACAGTGCGAACCTGTATGGGTACTGCTATCTTGTTGCACATCCAGGCTCTCAATAAACTGTTTTGTTGTTGGGCCCTGCTTGTGGCCAGGAAACATGCAATCTCCTGTCCTCCAGATTTGGTTCACAGGGCGTGCAGTCCCTGTGTAACCCAGCACTCTGGCATCCTCGGCTGCGCTGATCTGGGGTGACCTTTCCCAGCTCTCCTCTCCCAGAGCTCTCTCTCTCCACCTTCTGCTTCCTCTCCCTTCTTCTCCCACTCTATTATTAACCCCTCCCCCTAGCCACAAGAGGTAGCTCCCCTGAACTTGGGTGCTGAGCTCCCCTTTCTGGTCAGGGATCAGGACTTGTGTGTGCATGCGGGGGTTACCTGAAGTTGGGATCTCCTCCTGCTTCCAAGCATGATATCACCTCCAGTGATGGAGACACTACCACTTTGGCAACCAGGCCGTAGGGGTGCCACACATAACAGGGACTGGTAATAATATAGGGGGCTCAGGGCTAATGAGATGAAAAAGTTCAGCGGCCAATTAATTTTTTTTTTTATTGGGTGGGTGAAAAGTGACTATTTGTACATAATGGAGTGCACAATGCTGGTTTATCATTTCATATTTTGAATGTTGGGATGCGCACTGACTAATTACATATTAATGGTATGGTGCATATGCATCAGCCGCAAGGGTTAAGGATACTTGACCATCTGGGATCAGTCAGAGGGATGTCACAGTGGCAGTCCTAGTGGTAGTGGCCCTGACCGAGCATGGAAAGGGGATATTTACAGGGGAAATAAAGTCTTTCGTCATGCCATCCATGGTTATTTTATCAGAATGACCATTGCTGCTTATAGTGACCCCGAGGAACCGGTGTTATTGCAGATGATGGTGGTAGTTGCTGGTGCAGGGAGGCGCAGAAGGAGTGGACAAACACAGAGGTTGCAGTTCTTACCAATCTCTTTACTGTAGTTTAGTTCAGTGTCAACCCAGCCAGGGAACTGTGCTCTTCCAGATTGCAACTTGGCCAGCCCTCAAGCAGACCAGATTCACTCCACTGAGACACCATTCATAAGCCTTTCTGTGCTGCTCTTTCCTCCCTGCGCTGTTCTTTTCTTTTCCATCTCTTGCGCCTTCGTGCTACAAGTCCCAAGGCAGGCGACGGCGGGCCCTGCTGAGCGACGGCCTGCAGGTCCTCTTAACCATCTGTAGTCACTGTGCCTGGGAGAGTACATGGTGATGACCACTGCACCTGCACTTGATCATGAAGTTCCACACCAAATTGGGGCTGGTCCCCTCATGCAGCTAGTTCCTCTACCACAACCTGGAAGTTGGCTGTAGATTCGGGGTTCTCTGAACTGGGGTTTTCTCGACCGACCTACCCACTAGTCCCCTTAGGCCACAGCTCCAGTGACCCTAGAACTCCATCTTGCTGCTTCTGCTTCTTCTCCTAACAACTTCTCACTCTCTAACTAACTCCTTCCACCCCCCTAAATCTACTCCTTCCTCTAACCAGTAGATGGGGTCAGCCCTCAAAAGGGGTTTCCTCCACCCTGCATCTCCCTGGTCTGGAGTTAGGATGGGTGTTGGGTGTGTGGTTGGGAGTCTCAGCTTTGTGTCCCCATGTTACCTGAGAGCAATAGCGCCACACCTATGGCGTAGGTGCAGTACCACTGTGGCAACCAAGACACAGTGGCGCCACACATAAAGCATTCACATATTTACATACCGTTGTTGTTCTCAGGAGTGTGGTGATCTGTGTGGCAAACTACACTGTGTGCAGAATTAATAGGCAAGTTGTATTTTAGAGGATTATTTTTATTATTGATCAATAATTATGTTCTCAATCAACCCAAAAGACTCATAAATATCAAAGCTTAATATTTTTTGAAGTTGGAGTGTTTTTTTTTTTTAGATTTGGCTATCTTAGGAGGATATCTGTTTGTGCAGGTAACTATTACTGTGCAGAATTATTAGGCAACTTAATAAAAACCAAATATATTCCCATCTCACTTTTTATTTTCACCAGGTAAACCAATATAACTGCACAAAATTTAGAAAAAAAACATTTCTGACATGCAAAAACAAAACCCCTAAAAAACTAGTGACAAATATAGCCACCTTTCTTTATGATGACACTCAACAGCCTTCCATCCATAGATTCTGTCAGTTGCTTGATCTGTTTACGATCAACATTGCGTGCAGCAGCCACCACAGCCTCCCAGACACTGTTCCGAGAGGTGTACTGTTTTCCCTCCCTGTAGATCTCACATTTTAGGAGGGACCACAGGTTCTCTATGGGGTTCAGATCAGGTGAACAAGGGGGTCATGTCATTATTTTTTCTTTTTTTAGACCTTTACTGGCCAGCCACGCTGTGGAGTAGTTGGATGCATGTGATGGAGCATTGTCCTGCATGAAAATCATGTTTTTCTTGAACGATACAAACGTCTTCATATGCCACTACTTGAAGAAGTTGTCTTAAAGAAACTGGCAGTAGGTCTGGGATTTGAGCTTCACTCTATCTTCAACCAGAAAAGGTCCCACAAGTTCATCTTTGATGATCCCAGCCCATACCAGTACCCCACCTCCACCTTGCTGGCGTCTGAGTCGGAATGGAGCTCTCTGTTCTTTACTGATCCAGCCTCTGGCCCATCCATCTGGCCCATCAAGAGTCACTCTCATTTCATCAGTCCATAAAACCTTTGAAAAATCAGTCTTAAGATATTTCTTGGCTCAGTCTTGATGTTTTATCTTATGTTTCTTATTCAAAGGTGGTCGTTTTTCAGCCTTCCTTACCTTGGCCATGTCCCTGAGTATAGCACACCTTGTGCTTTTTGATACTTCAGTAACGTTGCAGCTCTGAAATATGGCAAAACTGGTGGCAAATGGCATCTTGGAAGCTTCACGCTTGATTTTCATCAATTTATCGGCAGTTATTTTGCGCCTTTTTTGCTCAACATGCTTCTTGCGACCCTGTTGGCTATTTGCCATGAAACACTTGATTGTTCAGTGATCACGCTTCAAAAGTTTTTGCAATTTCAAGACTGCTGCATTCCTCTGCAAGACATCTCACAATTTTGGACTTTTCAGAGCCCGTCTGTCACACTGGGTGTAGGGAGACACCCAGCGCTGGCCAACAACAGGGGTGGGGGAAGGAGTCCCTGATGCTAAGGGCAAAAAGGGAAGATGGTGACCCCTAGAACAACTAGCACTGACACCTGGCTCCCCTAACGTCCATATACAGTTTCCGCAACTGTCGCCGCCAGGATGCCTATTCCTTGACTGTCCCTGGACTACCACTACACAGGGCTCAGAGTGGGTGAACACTAGTCAACCCGGCTAGCAACTAGAAAACACACAAGGGAAACATACAAAGTGGGGAAGATATACACTTAGCTTTAGCAGATCCAAGCAGCAAACCAGCAGGCTCCAAGAAACACTGCTTTGATCCAAGAATCAATCAGGAACACCTGAGGCTATCACCAGCAGTGCATCCTGGGAGTCAAGGGAAATATATAGGCAGCTCCAAGGTAAGGAATCAGCTGGGTCCTAGTGACCTCCAGCTGTAACTAAAAGGTAAATGCCTCTTAAAGCGAAAGAGACATTTTTACTTTAGGATGTGGACTGTTTGGTCAAACGCTGGGACCTTCTGCGAGTTACCTTTACAGTCTCATCCGTGCCTCCTTACACACCCGTGACACCATCAAATCTCTCGTCTGACCCATTTTGCCTAAGGAATGGGCATGACCCATTAAGCACACCTTATATAGGGTGTTGATGTTATTACACCACACCCCTCCTCATTACAGAGATGCACATCACCTGATTTACTTAATTGGTAGTTGGCTCTCAAGCCTATACATCTTGGAGTAGGACAACTTGTATAAATAGTATCATGTGATCAAAATGCTCATTTGCCTAATAATTCTGCACACAGTGTATGCAAAATCGAGTTGTGGCTAGAAGATGTCAACATGCCGGTCTGACGAGAGTATAAATGAAGGAAAACCAATACTTAACAGTTAGTGAGTTATTGGATATAATTTTTTATTCTATATTTATACTCTATAACTTGGAGAGAGATAATGGAGTAATACAACCTCTCTTATTATGACGAGTGCTGTTATTAGATAATGCCTTTTCTTATTATCTATATATTTTATTATATAGGGTACTAACTTGTTATGCATTGTGCCATTCCTTAGTATGTAGGGTACTTGCTTGATCTATCATGCCATCCCTTAGTATTTAGTGAACTCTCTTGTTTAACAAACAGTTATACATAGCAGTCTCTTATTACACAGTAACTATTCTTCTTAAAAATAGCTCCTATCCCTTATTACATAGTGTTGTCTCTTGTTAAGTATTGCACTGTCCCACAGAATAGAACTCCTTCTCTTGTTATGTATCACAACTAGAGATGACCGACTCTTTTAAAGTTCAGTTCGGTTCTCAGAGCTTGAATTCAATGGAAGGCAAAATGATGGGCATAGAAAACACTTCCAGGGGGGCCCAAAAGCTGCCAAACAGCTCAAACCATTTTACAGTGGAGCCCCGCTGTTTTGGCAGAGCTATTAGTTTCAGCACTGCTGTCACCCTGCTTCCGGGCCCGCTCATTAACCTCCTACATATTCACTGCTTTCCTCCCTGTGATTGGTTGAAGTCAGACTTTGCCCTGCCCAACCTCTTTGCTGGCATCTGTGATTGGTTGCCATAAACAGTAGCTGACTGGGTCACTAACTGCAGTGGAAAAATAAATTTAAAAAAATGTAAAAATTGACAAGGGCCCCCCCAATTTTCATAATAGCCAGGATAAAGCGCATGGCTGGAGGTTGGTATTCTCAACCTAGGAAGGCACATAGTTATTGCCCCCCAGGTTAAGAATAGCAACCCACATTCACCCCACATTTGCCGCATTCATTTGAAGCCATATTCATTTGCCGTATTCATGTATGAAGTAAACAACTCTATATTTGCACACATGACTACAAGTCACCGATACTACTGACTACACCCATGAATAATGATGTAACACTTGTGCAATCTATGGAAGGAAAGGAAGAAAAGGGATTGCACATTTTTAAGAAGCAATATCCATATTATAGTCTTTTATGAGTGTGAATAGACCTATAAGATCATATATCTTAAGCATATAATGGACATATGATATTTTTTTCTGCATTGCTAGCAGATAAATATAGAAGAGGTGGCCTCGCACGCTGTTGACCGTCTGTATTACTAAAGGTTTTCTCGCTAAAAAAAAGTCTCTTAAAGGGATATTTAAAGCACAAAGTAAAAATATCGGTCTGTGGAGCGCTAGGGTTAGAAATAATAAGGGGGGCGGTCTGCGTCCAGCAGCACCTAAGAACACCTTCAAGGAGGAAGCTAATCATTAGGCCATCTACCGAAGTTGTGCAAGGCGTGCAAAACCACCCTGGTGAGTGGCCGTATGGCCCCAGGCTAAATAATCTTCACAATTGGTTCTTCACATGTGCTCCCAATCTCCTTTATTTTCACAGGGATATTTAAAGGAGATTTTAAAGTTCATGGAATTCACAGCTGCTTGCACATCTGGCACTCTTCCAAAGGTTCACAGACTGCAGGAGTCCCAACACCTGGTAACTTCAGGAAGCTTAAAAAGTTTTCTTTAAAGCTCCACATTAAGTTCGCCAAGTTGAAAACTACTGGTAGGCTCAATTGCTGTAAACTTAGGTAACCTATAGGCCTTCCAGTGACCATTCTGGCCCAAAACCTAGGAATAGGGATGAGCAAGTACTGTAATATTCGGACTCGCTATACTGGCAACGAGTAGGTACCGGTACTCGTTGCCAGTATAGCGAGTCCGATTACTTTCGCAGTGTATCTATAGAAACACTGCGAAAGTACCCTAAAAGTGAATAAAAGTTGTTAAAAATAATAAATTACATACTCACCTATCCGATGACTGCACCGGGATCATCCCAGAAGACCTGTGATCACTGTACAAGGACAAGGACCTGTGATTTCCAGCCAATCAGATGACCGGTAGCGATCTGGCCAATCAGATGGTGACACGTCACAACCACGTGATTGCTAGCGGCCACCTGATTGGCCAGATTGCAAGGTCCTGGAAGTACACCTAGGACCTTGCAATCTGGCCAATCAGGTGGCTGCTAGCGATCACGTGATTGGGACGTGTCGCCATCTGATTGGCCAGATCGCTACCGGCCATCTGATTGACTGGAAATCACAGGTCCTTGTCCTTAATAAATGGATGATTGATGCAACCTACATATGGTTTCCAGATCGTTTTCTTGGGATTTCAGCAGCGCGGACACTGATACACCATTTCCCCTGAGGTAACTAGGAATGATTTAGGGACATTCTAAGCTTCCAAACAGCTGAATTCACCAACTATTTAGCAAAGTGTTTCAGATCCTGAATCTGAATTGGTCAGGTTTGTGCTGAATTTGAAATTGGTGAGCCTTGTTTGGAAAAGATTGCTCAACACTAATCACAACCTTTCTTTTTATATGTTGTCCTGGCTACCCTTCATCTGCCCCTAAACATAAGCAAAACTATTAAGGTACCTTTACACGCCGCTACAACAGGATGGATACAATCCGCTACTTCACGTGCACGAGCACGCACAAACGGTTACAAACGGTCAACGCACCCTCTTCACACGCCGCCACAAGGTGCGCTACGCTACGCTACATCTGTAACTAGCTACATCGCCGGGTGTCTCAAGTAGCCATCTGTAGCTCAGCGTAGCAGCTTTACACGCCGCCACCACAGAGTGATCTGGGAGGAACAAAGGCAGGACGTAAAACAAATAGGCGTGCCACAATTGTGGATTACGAGACGTCCGTACGCTGATAGGACAAAGCAATAATACCATGATTGGGCAGGCATCGCAGGAGGCTGATTAATACTTGACGCTCGAGCAATTGTGTAGTGTGACTCGTCAGCTCCTTAAATATGCCGCCCTGTGCGGCGACAACCAATCGCAACGCAGGAGCTTCCTCCAATGATCGCTGAAGGGGGTGCGGAAACCCGGAGCCTGTGTCACGCCCCAGCTACATAGCATGGTGTAGAAACAACCCTTCTGTTCCTTCTTTACACGCCGATACAGCTCGCTACAATCGGCTTTGTAGCCATCTGTTTTCGAGCAGTGCTCGGAAACAGATTTATCTGTTGCCGGCTGTCACGTCCCGTCTTCACACGCCGCTACTACGGGCTATATTGGCGCTACAAGCTACATTTGTAGCCTGTAGCGGATTGTATCCATCCTGTTATAGCGGCGTGTAAAGGTACCTTTATAGTCTATTTAGCCAGTCATCATTAAAGGCTAGAATTTTTTTTTAGAAGTTGAGAAGTTGACATCCTCTTCTTTATCAATAACTACTGAGGAGATCAATAGCATGAGCTGCAGATTCATTTAAGGCAACACCCAAATACTAAGTGCTGAATTCCCCTGGGTCTTCAATATTGTAATGGAATATAGATGATGTCATTATTCTGATTTACTCCAGTTATGAAGTTGTAATTGCTCTGGGCTTTACTCTCGTCTCCACCCTATCAGTAGGGTGAATATAAACTTTAGATCATTAAAACCTGGCTATTATCTGAATTCTCAATGAGTCACTGACTCCCCTGTGAGTTTAGAATATTGATCACTTAGATTTTTAATTCAGGTGCCCAGAAAGCAATCACTTTGATTTCTCCTGTGAATTTGAGCGGTAAGGGTGTCAAACTCTATAATGAATTGAAAATGGTTGGTGTTCTTATGTTTTGCCAACTAAAAGAAATGAGAGATATGCAGAGGGCATATAGGAATGTAGCTTTGTACTCTTTATTGTGCACCAAATAGTGACGTGTAAATATTTCAATGTATCAGAATCAACTCATAATGAAGACATTTTAAGTCAGGGATCCTGCAAAAATGGTAGCTATGATGCCAGTGTGATCTTATGGGACTGAATGAGGACATATTGGTTATCAAGAGAAAAACTATACATAGTTACAGCAAATGTGTAGCAGAAAAGGCTGGGGTACTCAGCACTTGGGCCAGTAGTCGAGATCATGGTGGCTGCACCCAGTGCTGTGGCTCTGGTTCACATTGGTAAGGGAAAACCAAAAATGGAGTAAAAGAAACAAAAGAAAAATAATAACAGTTTGTGATGCCAGTTGGGATTTCTAGCCTTTAGTTGGCTGGCACTGCAGGGAATCCCCAGGGAGAGGTGGTATGGCAGTAAAGATGTTTAACCATTTCCAACTAGGGTTTAATCACAGGGGTGGTGATGATGGTGGGAGTAGTAGTGGGAATGATGGTGCAGGAGGAAAGGAGGCACACGAGACAGTCTCTAAGTTCTTTAACTTTACTGTAGATGTTGTAACAGGTCCAGGGAACAAGCACCACTAACCTTGTGGTCCAGCCAGTCTGGGAAGAACTGAAGTCCACTCTGCTGGGTGATGTATAGTGGCCTCCATGCTGACTTCCTTTAGTAATGTTTCTGGGGCTTGCAAGCATTCCTGTACTCTTTTTGTAGCTGTGGATAACCTCCAGCCAAGTAGGCAACACAGACCTTGTAGTTAACCTCACTCTCGTAGTGCGCCATTTAACTGCTTGTAAAGGGATAGTTTGAAAAAGCATTACGTAACTGCTTGTAAAGGGTTAATCTGTAAAAGAAGGAATCAGCTGCCTGTAAATGATTTATGAGTCTGTAGTGTACACAGACAACTAATGTACATTGCTTCTTACACAATTATATTCAGCAAGACATACGGTAATACATTAGCATGGTGCTCCTCTGCATCTACATGTTCATTCATAGTTCTCCCCACACCCAGGGTACTCAGGCAGATAGCAGAAGCAGAAAGCGTTACATAGCTGTACTGACCTTTTGAACTTCAGGTTTGCCTGATCTTCATTTTTGCAAATCCGGCAGAATTCTGCCTTTTTTGCAAAAACCAAAGCCAACACACTTGCAGCAGGATTGTGTTCTGCCTAATGCATTTTGTATAGGAGTTCCGGACAAGTGCGGCGGCTCTTGCATTTTCATTGCAGTCTGACAAATCCGGCATTTGCGGTAACGGCCAAAAACTGCAGCTAACTGCGTTTTTAAGACATGCCACATGTGCCAGATTTTCCAGATCCAGGTGAAAATGCAAGTATCCACACATGTCCGGAACTCCCATACAAATGCATTAGACAAAATTGCAAACTTGCCGCAACTGTGATACATCCGGTTTTTGCAAAAAGGTGGAATTCTATCGGATTTGCAAAAACGCAGATGTGAAAGCAGTTTAACTTCTGCATCCAAGCCACATTTTTATTTCAAAATTAGACATTTTTTTTTTTATAATAAATATTTGAGAAAGGGTTTATAATTTGATCTCAGGTTCATGAACCTTTCCGAGAAGTGAGAGATGCTCTTCAGTCACTCTTATGGTACCTTTACACGCCGCCACAGGAAGGTAGAAACCGCCAGGCATCGGACACAATTGTGCCTGTTGCCTTGAAAAGACCACGATGTGGCGGCATGTAATTCAGGAAGTTCCTTCCTGTGTCTTCGGATACCTGTGTCTGAGCCGTGCTCAAAAAGAGGAAGGCATAATCCCTATGGTAGCAGCGTGTAATTGGGGCACAGGCAAGGTATTTGCGTGGCCTAGTGAAATCCCCAGGGCGTGCCACAGCGTCATGGATACACGCCCCATCAGCTATCATTGGTTGGGGCTACTGTGTAACCATTGGCTGTCCCTGCACAGGGCGCCATATTCAGCGAGCTGACCAGTCACACTCCACATTTGCAATGGCGTCATGTATTAGCCAGCCTTCCTGCGCTGGCTGGCCAATCATGATGCTATTGCATTATCCAATCACCGTACGAGTGTCACGTAATGCACAACTCTGTCACGCCTATGTAGTTACGGCGCACAATATGTACGCCCATACTCCTTGTGGTAGCGGCATGTAAATCAGGGAAGGTACTCCACAGAAGGTAACCCGCGGCACCCGTCGGCACTTCCGGAGAACGCAAATACCTTCTGTGGAGCACTTTGTGGCGGCGTGTATATGCGGCATCGGCAACCGTTGGCAACAGGTATAAACGCGCGCGTGCACGTGCGATGCCTACCTGTTGCTACCCTCTGTGGCGGCGTGTAAAGGTACCATTAGGGTACCGTTACACGTCGCAGTATTGCATGCAATTTCACTTGCAACTTACTGGTTCCAGTGAAATCATGGACACATTGTTCTATTTGTACACAACAACAAGATAGAACAATGTGTCCATGATTTCACTGCAACCAGTAAGTTGCAAGTGAAATTGCATGCAATGTTGTGACGTGTAATGGTACCTTTAAGGTACCTTCACACACAGCAATTTTGCTAGGCAATTTCACTGGCAATTTGCTGGTTGCAGTGAAATCATGGACACATTGTTACATTTGTACACAGCAACAAAATGTAACAATGTGTCCATAATTTCACTGCAACCAGCAAATTGCCAGTGAAATTTCCTAGCAAAATTGCTGTGTGTGAAGGTACCTTAAAGGTTTCAATAAACCCCATTGAACAGTTTCCTGAACGTATTGGTTTAGGTGATGTAGTGTGAATTGTATATACAACTGTGCAAACTGTATGCAAATTATACTGGAGGTTTGGAGTCTCAATATGACTGTCCCTCACGTTAGGGGAATCTAAGCTATAATGTACCTGTCTGCGGGACTACTCTTGGTTGTTGTGATACCTGGGTCTCATACCTTATTATACTGCTAAAAATTACTCATTAATCCCCCTCTTCAGGGAGAGAAGAGGCAGCAGTACACGGGAACTCACAGACAAGACAGACAAGGATACAGATACAACATAGACTCCCATTCCTCTCCAGGGAGAGTCTCGACCGTACATGCTACATGCTGAAAAGATAACGAAAGCTTTCTCCAAAGACAGCTCCTTCTCAAGTCAGCTAAGGATGAACTATAGCCGGCATAAGGAGGAGTGAGGAGTGGGCTTACATAGCGGAAGGGCATGGCAGCAGCTAAAACAACAATAACATGATATTCACAGCAGGCTGGAAAGGAATCTTAACCCCTTCAGCACCAGTCAGAATTAAATAAGCTACTACTCAGGAGATAACATAACTGACGAGTGGGCACCAAATTGTGACCTTCTGATCCCAGATCCCCCCGTGGTCACATCAGTCTGTGAAATACTGGTGATATTGCCAAACATTATTAAATGTATTTCTTTATTAAATGTCCTTATATAATCTCGATATATTATTACTCTTCCCATTCGTGATCACAATCTACATTCCATAAGGAAACCCTCTCATACAAGGGAAGAAAAAACTCCTTGTAGATGTTATCCATGGTGGAATTTTAACCCAAGAACACAACTGTTCGAACTGCACTTTTGTCAAATTTAAAAACATTTTAATCAGCCTTTCTCTAACATGAAATTATGCTTTACAAGATACATTTTTTGCAATGCATATTTGTAAAAATAAAGTAGCTGACTTAGAAATAATGTACCATTTTGTATCTATAGCTCTCAGTCGTGTCAATGAATTTCTATGGTAACAGACTACAAAAAATGTCTGTGTAGTCTGATGATTCTGTCATACTCCTCTTTTATCTGTCTCCTATTATTTTGTTACGTTATGAAATATACAAGAAGAAAGAGCACAAGGTTGACTACCATGTCAGATAATGTAGATCCAAGAATAGGGAGAAAGGGAAATAGCTGCTCTGACCACCAGGGCCGGCTCCAGGTTTCTGTGGGCCCCGGGCGAAAAGGTCTCAGTGGGCCCCCTTTAAGTACATATCGCGGACTATATAATTATATATATATATATATATATATAAAATATATATTGCCGCACACTTACCGCAAGCCCCATAGACAATGCATGGGGCGTGCCGCAAACGTGCAGCAAGTGCAGCCGCTAGGCGGAAATGACGCAACTGCCACATTTTTTAAAAAACTCCTATGTGAAGGCAGCCTTACAGGAACAGTGACTGCCGAAACCAGCAAGAGCTGTTTCTGACAGTGAGTACATTACACGTTGTTAGGAGCGGGCTAAAATGCGATTGCGTTCCCTTGCGCTTTTTAAAAATACCCTTCAAATGCAAAATGTTGCATTTTTGTGCGTCTGAGGATGCTTGGTATATACACAAGCATCCTGAAGCCAACAAATAATGCAAGCAGCTCAATGGAGCCACACTGCCATATGGTGGCACCGCAGCCAAGCGGAGTGTCTGGCCGTCCAGATCTCTCTTTCTCCTCACCTTTCTTCTCGCTGCTCCGGTCTCCTCCGGTCGCTCTGCACATATCAGCACAGTGATGACATCGTGCCCCTCCATGCGGAGCTGCAGAATGCAGACAGCGGCAGAAGAGACTCTGGAGAAGAATGCTGCTGGCAAAGGTGGCTGGGACTATAGGAGCGGAATCCGCGGGGGGCTACCACTGGTACACATACCTCGCACGCACTCGGCTCTGCTCCGTACACCTCGCACGCACTCGGCTCTGCTCCGTACACCTCGTACGCACTCGGCTCTGCTCCGTACACCTCGTACGCACTCGGCTCTGCTCCGTACACCTCGCACGCACTCGGCTCTGCTCCGTACACCTCGTACGCACTCGGCTCTGCTCCGTACACCTCGTACGCACACGGCTCTGCTCCGTACACCTCGCAAGCACTCGGCTCTGCTCCGTACACCTCGCACGCACTCGGCTCTGCTCCGTACACCTCGCACGCACATGGCTCTGCTCCGTACACCTCGCACGCACATGGCTCTGCTCCGTACACCTCGTACACACATGGCTCTGCTCCATACACCTCGCACGCACATGGCTCTGCTCCGTACACCTCGTACACACTCGGCTCCGCTCCGTACACCTCGTACACACACGGCTCTGCTCCGTACACCTCGTACACACATGGCTCTGCTCCGTACACCTCGCACGCACATGGCTCTGCTCCGTACACCTCGTACACACATGGCTCTGCTCCGTACACCTCGTACACACACGGCTCTGCTCCGTACACCTCGTACACACACGGCTCTGCTCTGTACACCTCGTACACACATGGCTCTGCTCCGTACACCTCGTACACACGCGGCTCTGCTCCGTACACCTCGTACACACGCGGCTCTGCTCCGTACACCTCGTACACACTCGGCTCCGCTCCGTACACCTCGTACACACATGGCTCCGCTCCGTACACCTCGTACACACACGGCTCTGCTCCGTACACCTCGTACACACGCGGCTCTGCTCCGTACACCTCGTACACACGCGGCTCTGCTCCGTACACCTCGTACACACACGGCTCCGCTCCGTACACCTCGTACACACTCAGCTCCGCTCCGTACACCTCGTACACACTCGGCTCCGCCCCGCACACCTCGTACACACATGGCTCTGCTCCGTACACCTCGTACACACATGGCTCTGCTCCGTACACCTCGTACACACACGGCTCTGCTCCGTACACCTCGTACACACGCTGCTCCGCTCCGTACACCTCGTACACACGTGGCTCTGCTCCGTACACCTCGTACACACACGGCTCTGCTCCATACACCTAGTACACACTCGCCTCTGCTACATTCACACTGTAAATCCCTCCTGACCCACACATAACCTTCACCTAATTGCCATACACCTAGTACACACTCACCTCTGCTACATTCACACTGTAAATGCCTCCTGACCACACACAAACTTCACCTTATTTGAGCATCATTGATGGCCAGCACAGTCCTGGATACACTGAGGAGCTGATCATGAGACCCCTGACTCCTCCCCTCCATGTGACATCATCACAGGTCCTGTAAGCACACTAGCACAGTGTGTGTGTGCAGCTCTGTCGGCTCCCGTGGAGGGGGGAGGAGGGAGACCTCCGGTGCTGCAGGCAGCAGGAGCCTGAAAATGACCCCCCAGCTGCCCCCTGGATATGGCTCTGGCTGTGGGGGCAGTGCTCAGGGGCCCCTGAGGCTAGGGTCACACTTGCATTGTGACCCTAGCCTTATGCAAGTATAGTATGTTGCAGCGCATAGCGCTGGAGGCAGCCCATAGAAACCCGACGTTTACCATGACAACCACTGGTTGTCAATGTAAACGTCGGCTTTCTATGGGCTCAGTTGCTGGCAGCGCATAGCGTTAAACGCTCTGCGCTGCAGCAGACAATACTTGCGTCAGGCTAGGGTCACAACACAAGTGTGACCCTAGCCCTCAGGGGCCCGGTGGGCCCCCTCCAAGCAGTCGGGCCCCGGCACTTGCCCGGGTACGCCGGGTGCTGACGCCGGCCCTGCTGACCACTATGACTCACGGCTCTCTGGCTTCCGAATAGTGGATTGATGACCACCTGAAGTGAATAATGAAGGAGGTTCCGGTGCCAGTCAAATATCTTTAGTTCAGTCCATCTTTATTGGTGTATAAAATATAAAAACATCGGTGGACCCACGTAGGGACCCGGTAGACACCAGATGCGTTTCGGGGAGTTACCCCTTAATCCTATATTATCCTATATAATATTTATTGCACTCCACACACGTTGCCAACGTATAGACAACGTGTATGGTATTGCAATTCATATATGACTGTATAGAGAATTTCTTGTTCGTGATGTTGTTATAAAAAAACGTGCTCTGATCAATATATTGACAAGGATTGTTACCCCCGCATTTATATGATCCCTTATATTGGAGCCATGTAGGAATTCCTTTTTGTGCACTAGAAAACACACTTGGCGAAATAATGCTGGCAATATCAGAGGATTTTCTAGCAACCGTTCTCCAACCTTTTGATAGAATTTTGTATAAGAGATCGTCCTGATATAATATGGGAATGTTATTATCCAGGAGTTTCTTAATTTCTTCAAAATCACAACTATAAGAAGGTAGAAAAGTGGGTAAATTTTGGAAGATGACTTTCTTTTTATTTTCATTAGGAGTGCAATAAATATTATATAGGATGCACAACTCGCACCCTTAAAAAGAGAATAGCTGAGCATATTTCTTCCACAATACCCAACTCAAATACACCCCAAATTAATATGTCGAGATGATCTAGACATTTTAAAGATGTCCACGGTGGAACCCTCTCAGGTCTCAGGGTAAAAGGCATTGAGAAAATATTGCGCCCGTATAGGGGTGCAGACTGGGAGAGGTTCCTCCGGAATTGAGAAAATTATTGGATACTTTCTTTGGATGCTAGACATCCAAACGGTTTAAATTTCAGGTCGGATATGTTTTATTTTTATTGATAAATAATGGTATTGATGCACCCTTTCTTTTTTTTTTTGAGGAGGTTTAACCTTCGTCAGGCTGCATAATTTTACAACATTAACAGGCTGCAGAGGTACAATTGTACCTTCATATATACCTCCACTGTGGGAAGACTTTCTATTCTGGACCAAAACTGCAGAGATGTCACGAAATTTCAGCCCTCTACGGCTTTTCGAAAAAAAGTTATTGCAATTTTAAAAACAAAATAGTTACAATTGTACCTACTCAGCCGGACGAAGGTTAAAATATGACAAATATTACGATATACTCCATTGAATTGATGTTTTCATACATTCGACATGAACTGGTGTAATATGTTTTTAATTGTATATATATATACAGTTGTGGCCAAAAGTATTGACACCCCTGCAATTCTGTCAGATAATACTCAGTTTCTTCCTGAAAATGATTGCAATCACAAATTCTTTGGTATTATGATCTTCATTTAATTTGTCTTAAATGAAAAAACACAAAAGAGAATGAAGCAAAAAGCAAAACATTGATCATTTCACACAAAACTCCAAAAATGAGCCAGACAAAAGTATTGGCACCCTCAGCCTAATACTTGGTTGCACAACCTTTAGCCAAAATAACTGCGATCAACCGCTTCCGGTAACCATCAATGAGTTTCTTACAATGCTCTGCTGGAATTTTAGACCATTCTTCTTTGGCAAACTGCTCCAGGTCCCTGATATTTGAAGGGTGCCTTCTCCAAACTGCCATTTTTAGATCTCTCCACAGGTGTTCTATGGGATTCAGGTCTGGACTCATTGCTGGCCACCTTAGAAGTCTCCAGTGCTTTCTCTCAAACCATTTTCTAGTGCTTTTTGAAGTGTGTTTTGGGTCATTGTCCTGCTGTAAGACCTCTGAGGGAGCCCCAGCTTTCTCACACTGGGACCTACATTATGCTGCAAAATTTTTTGGTAGTCTTCATAATGCCATACACACGGTCAAGCAGTCCAGTGCCAGAGGCAGCAAAGCAACCCAAAAACATCAGGGAACCTCTGCCATGTTTGACTGTAGGGACCGTGTTCTTTTCTTTGAATGCCTCTTTTTTTCTCCTGTAAACTCTATGTTAATGCCTTTGCCCAAAAAGCTCTACTTTTGTCTCATCTGACCAGAGAACATTCTTCCAAAACGTTTTAGGCTTTCTCAGGTAAGTTTTGGCAAACTCCAGCCTGGCTTTTTTATGTCTCGGGGTAAGAAGTGGGGTCTTCCTGGGTATCCTACCATACAGTCCCTTTTCATTCAGACGCCGACGGATAGTATGGGTTGACACTGCTGTACCCTCGGACTGCAGGGCAGCTTGAACTTGTTTGGATGTTAGTCGAGGTTCTTTATCCACCATCCGCACAATCTTGCATTGAAATCTCTCGTCAATTTTTATTTTCCGTCCACATCTAGGGAGGTTAGCCACAGTGCCATGGGCTTTAAACTTCTTGATGACCCTGTGCATGGTAGACACAGGAGCATTCAGGTCTTTGGAGATGGACTTGTAGCCTTGAGATTGCTTATGCTTCCTCACAATTTGGTTTCTCAAGTCCTCAGATAGTTCTTTGATCTTCTTTCTTTTCTCCATGCTCAATGTGGTACACACAAGGACACAGGACAGAGGTTGAGTCAACTTTAATCCATGTCAACTGGCTGCAAGTGTGATTTAGTTATGGCCAACACCTGTTAGGTGGCACAGGTAAGTTACAGGTGCTGTTATTTACACAAATTAGAGAAGCATCACATGATTTTTCTAACAGTGCCAATACTTTTGTCCACCACCTTTTTTATGTTTGGTGTGGAATTATATCTAATTTGGCTTTAGGACAATTCTTTTTGTGTTTTTTCATTGAAGGCAAATTAAATGAAGATAATAATACCAAAGAATTTGTGATTGCAATCATTTTCAGGAAGAAACTGAGTATTATCTGACAGAATTGCAGGGGTGTCAATACTTTTGGCCACAACTGTATGTCCTCTTCACCAATGATTAAGGGGTAACTCCCCGAAATGCATCTGGCGTCTACCGGGTCCCTATGTGGGTCCACTGATGTTTTTATATTTTATACACCAATAAAGATCGACTGAACTAAAGATATTTGACTGGCACGGAACCTTCTTCATTATTCATGTTAGATAATGCAGAGTTTACTTAAAGAAGAACCTCGGGGAGATAAAAAAAAAATGTACTGTCCTGCACTCCTACATGATGAAGCAGATCTGGGAACTACAGTTCTAGATCGCTTATAAATCAATAAAATCATATCTACTCCCAGCTCTCACCACTCCCTTTGGGGACAGACAAATTCAACCTCATGGTGCAGCAGAGAACAGGAGGTTGTCGAGGGCATGGACCCTGGGGGCTCCAGGATCATCTTACATTCCTGCCCCTCACACTTCTGTATGAACAGGGGGCATAGCAGGAGGTCTGACAGAGGGTGTGGCTGTCAGCACCATGGTCACACTACAATTCTGCCTCCAATATACTATCCTATGTAATGTAAGAACAAGGGTGTTCTCCCTTCAAATAGTAATCATGTCACCAAGCAGATATAAATTCACACTGTAATTCTCTGCCATACAATCATGTGATGATGCATAATGTGTACTGACATTTATTAAGCTAGGAGCAGAGGCAAAGCACTACATTGATTGATTCCGCACTGCCATGGTCTCTCTTCTCAACTTGGTGGCTGAATTTCTCTGTCCCCGAAGGAAGGGTGAGAGCTGAGGAGCAGATATGATTTTATTGATTTATAAGAGACCTATAGATCCTAGAACCCAAGTGGACAGCTCTGCTTCATCATGTAAGAGGGCAGGGACAGTGCAATAATTTTTTTATCTCCTCACATGTAGCAGCTGCCAACTTGAGGGCAGTGGTGCAGTACAGTAAATATGGCATGCCCACACTGTTGCATCCTGTGCTACAGCACCCAATGCTACAGAAAAGCACAGAGCATTGAGGCATGCTACTGTATTAATGTAGCATGGCAGCCATCAAGTTGATGCCTGTTTCATCAATAGGTCTGCAACGATGGACTTAACCTTTAAAATTTATTAAGCAAAGCATGAACAGAATAAGTAATGCTGGTTCTTTCAGGTACTGTACATATTAATACATGATCTAATTCTAAGTATTTTTCACTTGTCTGAACTAGATTATTCTCACTCACATCAGATGGAATATTAGTAGTGATGAGAGAGTGTAATCGTTGCTGTTCGCTACTCGCACGGATAGTACGGTATTTGCGATACTCGATACTTGGAGAGTATCACTGGTGCTCGTGAGTGATGTGTCGATGGTTATCGATCTGACTCAAATTGCCAGCTCCCTTCAGTATATAGAGTGAGCTGGCACCTCAGTGAGAGTGTGGCGCCCCACATGGTCAGGCGTCACAGTGGGGAATTGCACTCGTAAAAGTGGTGTAATTTTCCCCAACTGCAGGTGGATGCTAGGCTGGTGGGTGGGACCCATTCCTGCACTCCCACATTAGAATAGAAGTGGGAGGTTACTCCTGGGAGGGAGATATATTCACCTCTAGGGGGAGTAGAGGGTTGGAACATGGAGTGAGAGGAGAGTTGGAGAGGAGTCGAGGAGGAGTGTGGAGCGAGGCGGAAGGTTTACCCAGACAGATCTACACTGATCCGGATTGAAGATGAAAGGGGATTCTAAGCGGGCATCCTGAGAGAGGGTGCCTGATGCGTTAGTCTGGGCCTGAGAGAGAAAGGGGGAACCCCAGCGTGGAGCGACCATACTCCAGGGAATTCCTCAGTCCACCACGGGAACACCGTACCCGAGGAAATGGCCAGAGTCTACCTCTGAAGTCGTCAAGCTGCTACTGCGGTCAGTTTACCAACTGCGGCACCCTGCCAGATGGAGTAGTCTGCCTGCTTCTGTCGAGCCCAGGCTTTGGAATTCCCCTGGGTGGGCTGAAGTATCCCCTGGAGTATGGAAGCTCCACTCTGAGGATCTCCCTTTCTTTCTAGGGCCCATACTTCTCTTGTCGGCCACCCTCTTTCAGGACCTCCTCAAGGCCCCTTCTTCTTTCCTCAGGTTCGGCTTGTAACCGACCCGGTGTGACTTTCCGCCTCGTTCCACTTTAGAGTCTTTCTAAAATCTCTCCTCTTCCTCCATCTCTCCTGGTCCCTCAACCGAGAGACCTAGCAGCAAAGACCTTCTTTCCAGACTCACTGTCTGACTCCTTCTCTGACTACTCTAGTTCCCCATAGAGATGATTATATCCCCTCCTGGGTAACCTCCCACCCTCAGCTAGAGTGGGAGTGCTGGAATGGATCCCACCCACCATCCTAGGGTCCACCTGCAGCTGGAGCATTTACACCACTTTTATGGGTGTAATACTCCTCTGTGACGCCTGCATTTGCGGGGCGCCACATTTCCTCACGGGAGCCCCAAGTCTACCATCAAGGAACCATTGGGTATAGACTCATCCTAGGCGGGGAAGAAATGACACGGGTTCGTCAACTAAGGCATACCACGGGTACCACCATACCACCTGGCATCCACTTGCAGCCACCCGTAGAGCTACCTGTTTCTGTAACAACTGTTGCTGAACTGTGGACTTGTATGCTGATGACTGTTTACAGTAAAGTACCCGGGAGAGTGACCTTGCCGCCGTACCTTTGTGCTGTAGAATTCAACCTGTTTGCTTACAGGAACGCTGCCCTGGAGGACCAGCTCCACCTGTAGAGAGCTTTGCCATCCTTGCCGCGATACCATCGCCCGCCGGAGGACGGTGGCGGCGCTGGTGATCCCTCACCAGGTACTACAGGTGGCGTCACGTGACAATAACTTTTATTCCCTGTACATAACCCCTTATTGAACTGTCACCGAGGCCACAGGTTCAGGCACTGCCACCCGTGACATCCCCGTGAAAACCCCTCCGAACCTGATACCCGAGTACCCCAGGGCCTGGAGCTTGACAAGAGCAGATTGGATGTTTCTCTGGGGGGCACAGCAAGGTGTTTTAGGCATCGATATCGTAAAAAGGTTCACCCTCCTGCCCTGTCCCGGAAAGACTCGTTTTGTAGCCGGATGTGTGTGGGCAGAGCCAATCACTAATTCACTAACATTGGACTCGCCATTCGGATGAATATGCAAGTATTGAAAACTACTCGTTACAAGTACAGCGAGTGTGAATATTACGCCACTTGGTCATCACTAGATATTAGTAATATTATATTACCATTTTACTTGTTTAGTTATCACTTTTTTGCTGGGGAAAAATTAAGTCTAAATGGTTAATAGGTATTTCGGTTGTTCATATATTACAGTGTCTACTTCCAATAAGTACTACATTATGCACTAAGAGCACCTGTCTGCAATGCTATCTGAAAACACATTACCTTCCTCTCAATATATAATCAAAAGCAAATAAAATATGTATGTATAGACAGTAAGATTCCTTATTTCTGGGATTAGTGGTTACTGGGAAATGATGATCTGGATTATCGGTCATTCATAGAAATGTGAACTAAATTTACAGGTATCACAAGGTAAAATTCAAAGGAAGACACTTACAATAACACAGATTTACTTTGCTTTGTCTCCATATGAGGCGATTAAAGGTTTGGCTGACTGGCGGGTGCTGTGAGATCTTCCTACCTCCATATCCAAATGAGGAGCAGACAGGACCTGCGCAGACTCAGTTCCTCTATACTCAAAATGTGAAAGCTCCGCGTTGGTACAAATCAAAACTTGGTTTATTTTGACCCGGATATAGTGGAACCACGTGTAAGGTGCAGAGATGGATGGATTGAAATCGTGCTGCCCATGGATAAAAGAGGATTGATAAGCCAGTCCGAAGTTTCAAAAAAGCCTTTATTCCAATGTGTTTCGTGTGACAACCTCACACTTCTTCAGCTGTACCCATTCCCTGAAGAAGACACACATGCCTTGAACCAACTTAATTGAAACAGACAAAAGTGACCGGCATACAAATAATGGCCAGCCGACAGCAACGTAGCAAAGATGCTATCACGTGATTCTTACTCCTGAGGAAGTGTGCAGCAGCATACAAAACGAGTCGAGGTCTTTTCAATAAATAATCCGTGGAATATTATAACGTTTTCTGATCATCCTTTGTTTGGATCCAATGCAGAAGTGCAAGCACACACCCAGCTTCTGTGGCGCCCCACTACGTAGGTGCCACAAAAGGGGTACTGCACCCAGAAAAGCGGTGTAGTCACCCCACTGCAATTGGGACTATGGTCGCTAGATGGAACCCTAGAGAAGCACTCACACACTAGAATAGTGGGTGGGAGGGACCCCGGGAGGAATATAGTGACCTCCAGGGGAAACTAGAGAGCGGTCTAGAGCAGTCTAGCTCAGGGAGAGCAGAAAGGAGTAGTTAGTCGGAGAGAGAGTTGAAGAGCTGGAGCAAGGAGGGTCTCCTCGGCGGAGGGGCCCAGAAAGCACAAATCCCAGAGAGAAAGAAGGAGAGAAAGAAACTCAGAGGCAGAGTTCACTCTAAGTAGGGAATTAAATAACAGGAGAGTCTGCCCCCAAGGAAGAAACCGGAGCCCGCAACTGTGAGTTCCTATACGGCTCACATAAAATCCGCTAAACGGGGATATTACAGACACGGCCCCGACTCCCAAAGAGCCCACAAGAGGGGAATCAGTCCTGCAGTGGGATCCTGCGAAGGACAAGGAGAAGGTTCACCCGACGGGTACAAGGGAGAGGAGACTAGAAGCAGCGGGAGGTCTGATCATCTTTAGGAGACAGACTTCATTGCCACTGGGAGGCAAAAAGGAAGAAAGGAAAAAGAAAGGAACATAAAGAGGAATCCATCTAGTAGCCAGAAACCCCAATTGCAGCATCCAGAGCATTTGCCAATATAACACCAGATGAACTGCTGAACTGTATGACTTTGGCGAAGTATTCAGTAAAGCTACCCGGTGAAGTGAAGTTCTGACTCCGCTGCATCCTTTCTGTATAAACTGTTTGTTTTACACCATTACTGCCCTAGTGGTTCAGTCCCGCCTGCGGGGACTAATCCATCTCAGCCGCAATACCACCAACCACCGGAGGACTGTGGCGGCGCTGGTGGGCATTACCAGACTCAGCAGGTGGCGTCACGAAGACAAAAACTTGTATATATTTTCTTTTCTTTTATTTTAAACATTGGCTACCAGGGCCACAGTCTCGGGCAGCCACCTGTGACATCCCAGACCGGGCCCGAGCGCGGAGTACCCTGCCCTGGGCGAGTCACTTCCTTCTCCCTTCTATGAACCAACATGAAGCTAGTAGTCACTTCCTGTTAACCCCTTCACCACCCAGCCTGTTTTGACCTTACTGACCTGGCCAGTTTTTGCAGCTTTGACCGGTGTCCCTTTATGAGGTAATAACTCTGGAACACTTCAACGGATGCCAGCAATTTTGAGACTGTTTTTTCGTGCCATATTAAGCTTCATGTTAGTGGCAGATTTAGGTCAGGAACAACTTGGTAGCTACGGACTGCCTCTCACCCTCAGCTGCCTATTTGTACCTGGTTGTCAACTAAAAATACAGCAAAGCCCGGCATAGTTTTTTTTTATTTATGGAATTTGGAAAAAAAAATGAAGTGAAGCTTCACTGTATTTTTGGTTGCCAGCCAGGCAACCAGGTACAACTAGGCAGCTGGGGGCAGTAATCCTCAGCATGGAGAGGCCCATTTCTGCTGGAATGCAGCCTGCAATCACCCCAGAAGTTCACATTCATTGAAGTGCCATTTTCTGGCATGTATTCTTCCAGTTGCCCTGGTGCTGGTGGCAAATTGGGTTAAAAAAAAGGGGTCAATGCCAGCTGTTTTATTGGCAGCTGGCACTAAGCCCGAGATACCTAATGTCAGGCCAATGTTAGACCCAGCCATTAAGAATCTCTAATAAATAGTGAGAAATACACCACACAGAGAAAAATCTTTTTATTAGAAAAAAACACAAACCAAATTCAGACTCCATCTTTATTACTCCATACCCTCCTACGTAGTCCAAAACGATGGTCCTACAACACTCGTATCAATTGTCCTCTTGTTGTAGTCTCTGGGATAACACTGATGGTTCCCTGTATGGCAATGATCTCCCATACAGTGCACCATCAGTGTGACCCAGGAGATTACAACCAGAGGACACTTGATCCCTTGCTGCAGTCTCTGGGGTCACACTGATGGTGCATTGTATGACAGATCATTGCCGTACAGTGCACCATCACTATGACATCAGAGAATGAAGGAAGTGGACACTTGATCCCTTGCTGCAGGCTTTGGGGTCACAGTGATGGAGCACTGTATGGCAATGATCTGCTATACAGTGCACCATCAGTGTGGCAAACCCAAGTCTCAGAGATCACATGATCTCTGAGGCTTGGGTCAGGTGACTAGATGTTGTTATGGCATCGTCAGATAGCCATGGCAACCTTGGGTTACCATGGTGATTGGCCCATCGCAATGCCATTACATTACATTACAATGACAATCACACAGGGAGACATAAGAGACTGTGTGCTCCCTCTCCCCAGACCCTAAGTGCTGCGCATGGCGATCTGTGCCTGGCTGTCACATCGCTCCTCCACAGCCTCATCTTCATGCAGGAAGATGAGGCTGTGAAGGAACAGAAGGCAGAAGTGGAGGTGAGCGGTGGGCACAGGAGGGGGTGGATCAGGATCAGAGATGAGCAGCACAAGCAGGCAGGCGGGCACATGAGGGGAGCGGAATCAGGATGGGTGCAGATGGAGGAGGGGAGTGAGCACAGGAGGGGAGTGGTCAAAGGAGGGGAGCAGGCACAGGAGGGGAGCAGGATCTGAAGGGGAGCAGACAGAGGAGAGGAGCGGACAGAGGAAGAGGTGAGCAGGTCAGGCTGTGGATTGGCAGCTTGCACTGATGGGAGTGATCAATCCCATCAGATCACTCCCATCAGTACTGGAGGGGGCGATACCCGCCCCCTCTAGCGCTCCATCCTATGGAAGAAGCTATTACAGACCCTCCCATAGCTGGAGAGTGACAATCGCTGTGATTAGCTGTTTGAAGTTCAACAGCCAATCACAGTGATTGCATGCGTGGAAAGCCATCCCCACTGAGTTCAAGCAGGGGTCCCCTCCAATCTGTAGCTCCGGTGAATTTTCAGCGACCCCGGTCAACGGGGCTACTGGACCGTGATCCCGCCATGACGTTGTAAAACGTTGTACAATGTCAAAGGTCGGGAAGTGCTGAAACCAATGGCGTTGTACAACCTCAAAGGTTGGGAAGGGGTTAACAGGACTGCTCAGAAGAAGAAGAGCTGCTTTGTTGGCAAGTTGCAGCAGAGAAAGCTTGAGAACATAGAAGAATTGGTAAGATAAGTATACTGCAAAGTTGTGTATCTCATATCATATAGTCATAGAATAGTGGAGTTGGAAGGGACCTCAAGGACCATTGGATCCAACTCCCTTTCAAGTGCAGGTTTTCCTAAATCATCCCAGCTATATGTTAATCCATCTTCTGCTTGAAGATTTCCATTGATAGAGCCTCTCACCCTCCAGTGACAACCTAATCTCAATTATAGGACAGACGCTTCGAATTTTAGAAACCAAAAACTTGGGCTTTTTTAATGTTTTAGTAAAAAAAGTTTTAATAAGAGAATCAGGTATAAAAGGACATCTTTAATATGAGTAATCATAGGAAGATATCTATAGACATTGACAAAAAAGATTTAATTCATCACTGATATACCTTACCATTTAAACATAAGAAGTGATAATATATTTAAGGCTGCATTTATTCAGGTGGAAATATTCCAGTATGAAAGCTCCAAGCAGTCACAGCGTCTAGTCTGTAGTAAACAGAGGACCCTCAGTGCTCCATATTGAAAAGAGGTTTTGTAAAGCCGCCCTACCCTCACAATGTCTAAATTTAACTAGAGAAAATAGGAAAATTCAGCAAACGTGTACTTAGCAGCTCCACAGCCGACCTCAGCTCAAATAAAACCTGCTCCACAATTAGGGGGCAGCAAAATACAAGTATGCTTACACATAAAAATAACTTGTTACACACAAATTGGAAAGAAGGTTTTTATTCCAAACAACACGTTAGACATTCCCTTTCCGAATGATGAACCCTTATCGATCAACCTCAGTACTTTTAATTCCAACATATTAACGGTGCTATGTATAAGGCTAGGTCACACCTGTGGTTTTTTAATTCATCCAGATCAGGTTTTGAGCATTAAAAATGCTCAAAACCGGATCCGGATCCGCAGCCCATTGGCTTCCATTGTAAAACCGGACTGCACTATTTGCAATCCGGTTACCAGATTCCGTTTTGCAGCCTGCGGTAAAAATCATGCAGGCTGCATTTTTCGGACCGATTGCAAAACCAGATCCGTTCTTTTTAACATGGGACCCTATGGGAACCGGATCCGATACTGCAAAGTACATAAATGTACCTGGCGGTACCGGATCCGGATGCGGTTTTAAAAATTGCAAAAATCCTCATTCCAAAACCGGATGAATTAATGCATTCACATCCGGAATGAGGGTTGCAATTTTACAGATTAAAATAAGTATGAAGGCACAGTCCAATACCGGATCTGGTAATGGATCCGGTTACTAGATTGTGCCTTCCAAGTGTAACCCTAGACTTATTGGTATTATAGGTGGGCAAGTATCATTTTTTCTTTCTTATCTGATGTTCCCATTGCCGTGTAGAATGTAAGCCTGTAAGGGCAGGGTCCTCTCTCCCCTCTGTATCAGTCTGTCACTGTTAGTTTGTTCATTGTATTTTTAACATGTTTGTATGTAACCCCTTCTCATATACAGCACCATGGAATCAATTGTGCTCTATAAATAATAATAATAATAATAATGTTTTCACCAACAGTAAGTTATCATTTATAATCTAAAGATTATAATCTTTGTAAAGATTTGACTATTTCACGAAACATATTTTACATTCACATATATTATATGTCCTTCATGACTAACAATGCAACTTTTATTCTGAAGGTTATAAAATTCTAATTCTGATTTTACATCTTTTTACAACTTTTTAGAAATGCTTCACATGATTAAAGACTAGAAAAAAATATCCAACCTTAAAGATAATAATACGATTTGTATAAAACCTATGCACAAAATGAAGAATCTTGCTAATTAACTCATTTCTACAATGTGTCGTAAATGTTACATTGGTTATGTAGTAAATGTCTGAACCCTTTTAACACTTGATTTTGCAACCAATAGCAAACACATGACAGTCCTTGATTGTCAGCCTTGGTGATAGCATATGCTGGGTGACAGTTTAATTAAGTGGAACAACAGCCCCACAATGGCCCCCAAAGCCATACAGAAAAATAAACCTCTAATGGGGACATACCTAATCTCATGGCAGATACACTATGAAATGTATTCAATTAATAATTGTCTTTTATTAGACTCATCTATTCTAATAGTAATACATCACCAGAACAACCATCAGTATGTGGTACATAACCAAGGACCGCCATTAGTAGATGAATACATCACCAGGACCACCTTGCATACATTAATTCAGCACCAGAACCACCATCAGTACATAGTACACCAATTGTAATGTCAGGTCAGCCTCATATACATTTGTATCGCATGAACCTACAACTCCCAGTATGTCCTTAACAATGGTAAGGATACACAGGCAGTTGTTATCATTCATCAGACTGCAGACTATAGAAGAACCACAGTACTGATGTGAATTAGTAAGTATCACAAATAAACATTTACATCCAGGTACCTTATAGATGATGTAATTCTCTCATTCTCCTATTGATGAAGTAACTCACTTTCTTTTCTTGATCTTGTCCAGACACCATGATGACTTTTCACATTCTAACACAAAGCCCTTAAAAATAGCAGCGTGATTATAATGCTCCTGAATAAAAATGTCTGCCCTATGCTGTGCTCCCAAATAAATATTTGCCACTCATTATATTCGCTGCACAAAATATGCCCGACACGCTGTCACTCTTCTGGTACATACCTTCCACATTGTCTTCTCCTTTCTATTCTGGGGCTTCTTATCACACTCCTCCTCCACAGCATACAGTCCGCTCCTTGCTGTGCCCTTACACTGTCCCCTCAATCTACTACCTCTTTGTACCGATCCCACACACTACCTAACCTCCTGTGCCTCTTCACACTTTTCTCACCCCATACTGTTATCTCACACTATTTCCTTTAATAATCTCTTCACACATTTCCACCCTCCCTCACACTGTCTCCTCAAACCCCCGACTAAACATAGTGTCTTCTTATATATTTCCCCTTCACTCTACATACTATCTCCTCACTAGGGATGAGCGAGTCCGAAAAGACTCGGAATCGCAAGACCCCAACGAGTCCGAGTCAAGACTCGGACTCGTTGCGAGTCCAGCGAGTCAATGTTAATGAATGGGACCCGAGTAATAGCGAATAATGACATTTACAACTCGCTGATGTGTCTCTGAAAGTGTGCGAGTCCAAACTCGCTGGTTTTTCTCTTATTTTGAGGCTTGTAGCCGATGATGCGGGGGAAGCGATTCTCCAGCACACACCATGCTTTAAGGAAACAGGAAGCGAGTCGCGCTGACAGGCGCACACACAGAGCGATCCATTCATCAGTGCAATCATGGCAGCAGGACGTGGCACGGTGAACACACTGCGTCTTATTGCACTTGTGGAGGCTCGTCCATTTCTATGGCTCCCTACAGATCCTGAGTATGGGGATACGACCCTAATTAATACAGCCTGGAGAGAGATCGCCCAAGAGATGTTCCCTGCGTTCCATCGGAGTGACCATGAGGAACAGAGCAATCTAAGTAAGTTAAATGAGTTCACACGTTATATATTGCATTTACTGTATATATACTCGTGTATAAGCCGACCCGTGTATAAGCCGACACCCCTATTTTTGCCCCGAAAAACTATGAAAACATATTCACCGCCATCCTGGTATACAGCGGCTATCACTGGTAGACAGCCCCCCATCAGAGTATACACCTCCCCCTGCAGAGTATACAGGCCCCCAGATGGGTATACATCCCCCCATATTGTGGTATACAGGCAGGGGCGGACTGGCCCAGGTGCCACGGGTCATGCGGCTGCAGGAGCATGAATAATCCGCATGTCCCTGAAGCAGCAGGCGGAAACGGAAGCTCCTGGGCGCGCGATGACGTCATCAGCACGCGGCTGCGTCCGGGAGTGAGCGTCTGTGAGTGGCGTGCGGCTGCGACTGTTAGCGAGCGGCTGTGAGGAGCGCGAGGCTGCGGCTGGGAGCGAGCCATAGGAGAATGCGGGAGCTGCGGTGACTGTGAGGCGGCCGCCAGTCATCACCCTCCCCACCCCCCGTCCTCACCTGTGTCGGGCCGGTGAGGGAGGGTTGCGACCCAAACTGTAGGCTGCCAGTCAGTCCCTGTATACAGGGCCCTCAGTGTGTGTACAGGCCCCCCCAGCAGTGGGTATACAGGGCCCCCAGCAGTGGGTAGACAGTGGCCCAGTGGGTTTACAGGGCCCCCAGCAGTGGGAATACAGGGCCCCCATAGCAGGGTATACAGGACCCTGAATGTGTTATCATGCTCCACCGCATAGTTGCCTATATTTGGATGGGCTCACAACAGTACAATGAGTTTAATGTCTGATCCTCCTGGCTCTTTCGGCCAAGGGGTTGGGTGTATATAAATACCACTAATGACCAGAGTCTGGTGCCCGCACTATTACATTCTCTATGCGTTGACATGTGTCCTGCCTCATTTGTGATTGTGGCCACGTGAGCTCAATGTCCGTAATGCTGTTGATGATGTTCCACACTGTCGTGTCACTGTGCCTTGTATACACATTACACACACAAAATGAATAAAATGTTATTGTTGATTTGTACACATACTTTTGTTGTTTCAAATATTACACATCTCTAAACCCGGTTTCAAATCATTTCACAGTTGACCATCTTAAAAAACGGTGGAGGAGCTGCCGGGACCAGCATAAGAAGCAGTACCGGCAGTACTCAGAGAGACAACCGGGAGCAGCTCCATTGCTCAACCACTACCACTTTTATGACCGGCTGTCCTTCCTTCACCCGGTGGCCGCTATGCCAAGGTATGTGTCTGCAGCACTGTTGTGTACATTTAGTATTATTTATAAATATATACATTAGTTTCCATTTTGGCTCTGTGGGTAGCAGAGTATACAGGCGGGTCTGAGGTAGCAGAGTATACAGGCGGGTCTGTGGGTAGCAGAGTATACAGGCGGGTCTGAGGTAGCAGAGTATAAAGACGGCTCTGTGGGTAGCAGAGTATACAGGCGGGTCTGTGGGTAGCAGAGTATACAGGCGGGTCTGTGGGTAGCAGAGTATACAGGCGGGTCTGTGGGTAGCAGAGTATACAGGCGGGTCTGTGGGTAGCAGAGTATACAGGCGGGTCTGAGGTAGCAGAGTATACAGGCGGGTCTGAGGTAGCAGAGTATACAGGCGGGTCTGTGGGTAGCAGAGTATACAGGCGGGTCTGAGGTAGCAGAGTATAAAGACGGCTCTGTGGGTAGCAGAGTATACAGGCGGGTCTGTGGGTAGCAGAGTATACAGGCGGGTCTGTGGGTAGCAGAGTATACAGGCGGGTCTGTGGGTAGCAGAGTATACAGGCGGGTCTGTGGGTAGCAGAGTATACAGGCGGGTCTGAGGTAGCAGAGTATAAAGACGGCTCTGTGGGTAGCAGAGTATACAGGCGGGTCTGTGGGTAGCAGAGTATACAGGCGGGTCTGAGGTAGCAGAGTATACAGGCGGCTCTGTGGGTAGCAGAGTATACAGGCGGGTCTGAGGTAGCAGAGTATAAAGACGGCTCTGTGGGTAGCAGAGTATACAGGCGGGTCTGTGGGTAGCAGAGTATACAGGCGGGTCTGAGGTAGCAGAGTATACAGGCGGCTCTGTGGGTAGCAGAGTATACAGGCGGGTCTGTGGGTAGCAGAGTATACAGGCGGCTCAGTGGGTAGCAGAGTATATAGGTGATGAGAATAGGGTTAATAGATGGTGCTACAGTGTTGGGGCGTGCTAGAGGGAGCAGAGATCCGATTACTGCCATCATTTCTGACCTTATTAAAGATAGCGGCCGCAGCTAAATGACATCATGGCAAAGGTAAACATGGGGTGTGGTTAGCTGCAGGAGGTTAGTGAGAGGTGTGGGTTGTTTGGCAGAGGGCGTGGTGTGGGCGTGGTGAGCGCGGCTCCAGCGTCAGATACGCTGCGAGCGCAGAACCGCGGCACATCTCCAGGAGCAGAGGACGTGTCCGGTACGTCCGTAGCCCCCGGCCTCCCCGTTGTCCGCACACACAGCCCCGCTGTGACCTCTGCAGTGTCACAGGCCCCGGCGGGCGTCTGTCATCTCCTCCTGACACTGACCTCCTCTTGATTTGATTGTCTGTGTTGTCCCCCCCCGCTGTCAGCATCAGTGATCTGCTAAGACCTGTGGGTGCACAGACGGGGGAAGTACAAATGCCAGCATGCCGGGGCGGATTGGGCGCTGTGAGGGGCGCAGGTCTTGCTGTGAGCGGAGGGCGCGAGGCCGCTCGAGAAAACGCTATAGCGGCTGTGTGAGTTAAGCGTCTGCGGCTCGCGAAGGCGCATACGCGTCTCCGCTCGCAGTGACGCTAAGGAGTTTGGGATTAGGCTACAGTGCCGGAATTTCAAACTCCCGATTATATAAATAGATTATATATATATATATTGTATACCTTTCAACCCCTTCCCTGCTTTATATAGATGATATAAGCTAAAAGTTTTGTGAATTAAGTATGTCAAGTTAAAAGTGAAGTCAGGGGGACTTTTTTTTTTCATGTGAACCATTGGTGTTATTGATCGTCTAGATTAGATGGGATGGGGGGGGGGTGGGTGGTAATTAGGGGGTGAAAAATTATGTATTAGTATGGAATTAGCAAAGAAAGTCACGTATTCCTTTATGTTATGTACAGTTGGTTATTCTTTCATAATAATAACAAATATCTGATTAATAATACACAGATACACAGAGTCTAAAAAGCGTGCAACTTAATGTTTGACCTATGTTTTTGTTTCCAAATGCAATGCATTCACCAAATTTTTTTTTACTTTACCCACAGAGAAGCTTACTACAGAGGGCGGCGTGCTGTGAACCCTCCACCGCCAAACAGAAGGCGGCGTGGAGAAAACCCACCACCACCACCACCACCGCCGCCGCCACCAGCACCAACACCACCACCACCGCCGCCACCAGCACCAGCACCACCACCACCGCCGCCACCAGCACCAGCAACACCACCACCGCCGCCACCAGCACCAACACCACCACCGCCGCCACCAGCACCAACACCACCACCGCCGCCACCAGCACCAACCCCAGCTTTGGGGCATGTCCGGCCGCAAGAGGAGGAACCTGGATGCCCACCTCACAGCAGCCATGGTCTGATCCCGGGGTCACCTAATAGACGGCGTGCACAAAGTAATGCTGACTTTGCCCACAGTCTGATACCATTCCTGGATGAAATTCCATTTCACAGGCTACTGCGGGCAAGGTCAGCATTACAGATTGTGCTTGACGCCAGTCGCCCACCAAACCACCCAGGTGAGGTTTTCAATTATTTGGAGGGGTGGCAATTCAGACACTCCAACCTACAAGACAGGCCCACACCCCGGGACAGCCATGTGCCACCCCAGAGGCCTGTACCTACCTTTCCACAATGGCCACCTAACAGGGACCTACCATTTTTCCCCACACCTGCCCAGAGGATCCACCCTCAAGGGTTGCCGGAGGCCATTCATGGGGCCCTTGACCTCTTGCAGGACCAGGGTGATGGTGTCACTTTACTGGCAAGGCCGGAGGATGCGGCAACCTACCAGCAGCTGTAGACCCCTTATTTTTTTGTTTTTTATTTTGTGTTCATGTGCATTGCACAATTTCTTTATGTTATTATTTCTTATATTTTCCTACTGTTTACAAAGTTGTACCAAAAAAAAAAAAAAAAAAAAAAAAAAAATTCTGACATTTTTACCATTATGGCGGAATAATACCCAGTTTACAAAAACTGCTTTGTGTCTGTCTTTTTTCAGGGAATGGATGTGTAGGTTGTTTTGTGGGTGGGCTTAAAGTCATCATCATTATAATTATTATTTATTTATATAGCACCGATAGGTTCCATGGCGCTTTACATGAGGATAAGGTACACAAGGAGAAGTACAATAAACATAGACAATAAGGTCATAGAGGTACAACAGGAGAGGACCCTGTACGCGTGGGCTCACATTCAACGAGGGGTGGGTGGGGATACAATAGGGTGGGGAAGGTGTCGGTCGTGGGGCGTGTAGCGGGGTGTCATGGCAGGTTGTAGGCCTGTCGGAAGAGGTGAGTCTTTAGGTGTTTCTTGAAGGTTCCCAGGGTAGGCGAGTGAGTGATGAGGTGGGGCAGCGAGTTACAGAGCATGGTTGATGCCCGGGAGAAATCCTGTATGCGGTTGTGGGAAGAGGAGATGAGGGGGGAGTGTCGGAGAAGTTCTTTGGATGAACGCAGGTAGCGTGAGGGATGGTATCGGGAGATCATGTCGGAGATGTATGGTGGGGATAGGTTGTGTAAGGCTTTGAATGTCATGATCAGTGTTTTAAAGTGAGCTCTCTGTGGGGCGGGGACCCAGTGAAGGGCTTGGCAGAGGGTGTAGACAGGTGAGTAGCGTGAGGACAGATGGATTAGTCGGGCAGCAGAGTTTAGTATAGATTGGAGAGGTGCAAGAGAGTTGGCAGGGAGGCCTGTGCGAAGGAGGTTCCAGTAGTCAAGGCGGGAGATGATGAGGGCATTAATGAGTGTTTTAGCTGTGTCAGGGTTGAGTAACGAGCAAATTCTTGAAATATTTTTGAGTTGGAGTGACAGGGACTTGGTTAGGAACTAGAGGTGGGGCTTGAAGGAGAGGGATGAGTCAAGGATTACCCCGAGACATTTGGCGTGGAGGACAGGGGAGAGAGAGCATCATTAGCAAGTACTTTACGGACCGCATGGAGCATGAAGTCACCTTGGTTACTAAGTGTAAAATCATGACTCCACAGACAAATGTTGCTGACAAATAAACAGTGCCTGTGTTTGGGGGGTTACTTAATGCCTCGCTATGGCAACAAGACTAGGAACACACATGTGAGAGGCTGGGACATCTACCTGCTACACATCGCGTCTACGCGTTTTCTACAGAGCGTACAGTGGGACCTTTCTCCAGGCTCCAGCAGGATGATAGTCCAAGCAATGCCCACGATGCAAGCATAGGCTTGTTGCCTAAAAAAATTAGCTGAAGGGGCTTCATATACATTTTTTTCAGAAAGCAGGGTGCTTGGCCCATACAATAGAATTGCTTGTACTAGGAGCATAGTACATGCAATGCCCACGATGGAGGCATAGGCTTGGTGCCTGGAAAAATTAGCCCAAGGGGCTGTTTTGCATTTTGGGTATAAATGCAGGCCTAAGGGCCATGATCAGCTTGTTAGGCTGGGTGTTTCCAAAAATGAGCCCAAGGGGCTGTTTGGCATTTTTCGTGTAAATGCAGGCCTAAGGGCCATGATCAGCTTGTTAGGCTGGGTGTTTCCAAAAATGAGCCCAAGGGGCTGTTTGGCATTTTTCGTGTAAATGCAGGCCTAAGGGCCATGATCAGCTTGTTAGGCTGGGTGTTTCCAAAAATTAGCCCAAGGGGCTGTTTGGCATTTTTAGTGTAAATGCAGGCCTAAGGGCCATGATAAGCCTCTTAGGCTGGGTGTTTCCAAAAATTAGCCCAAGGGGCTGTTTTGCATTTTGGGTATAAATGCAGGCCTAAGGGCCATGTTCAGCTTGTTAGGCTGGGTGTTTCCAAAAATTAGCCCAAGGGGCTGTTTGGCATTTTTAGTGTAAATGCAGGCCTAAGGGCCATGATAAGCCTCTTAGGCTGGGTGTTTCCAAAAATTAGCCCAAGGGGCTGTTTGGCATTTTTCGTGTAAATGCAGGCCTAAGGGCCATGATCAGCTTGTTAGGCTGGGTGTTTCCAAAAATTAGCCCAAGGGGCTGTTTGGCATTTTTAGTGTAAATGCAGGCCTAAGGGCCATGATAAGCCTCTTAGGCTGTGTTTTTCCAAAAATTAGCCCAAGGGGCTGTTTTGCATTTTGGGTATAAATGCAGGCCTAAGGGCCATGTTCAGCTTGTTAGGCTGGGTGTTTCCAAAAATTAGCCCAAGGGGCTGTTTGGCATTTTTCGTGTAAATGCAGGCCTAAGGGCCATGATCAGCTTGTTAGGCTGGGTGTTTCCAAAAATTAGCCCAAGGGGCTGTTTGGCATTTTTCGTGTAAATGCAGGCCTAAGGGCCATGATGAGCTTGTTAGGCTGGGTGTTTCCAAAAATTAGCCCAAGGGGCTGTTTGGCATTTTTAGTGTAAATGCAGGCCTAAGGGCCATGATGAGCTTGTTAGGCTGGGTGTTTCCAAAAATTAGCCCAAGGGGCTGTTTGGCATTTTTAGTGTAAATGCAGGCCTAAGGGCCATGATCAGCTTGTTAGGCTGGGTGTTTCCAAAAATTAGCCCAAGGGGCAGTTTGGCATTTTTCGTGTAAATGCAGGCCTAAGGGCCATGATCAGCTTGTTAGGCTGGGTGTTTCCAAAAATTAGCCCAAGGGGCTGTTTGGCATTTTGGGTATAAATGCAGGCCTAAGGGCCATGATAAGCCTCTTAGGCTGGGTGTCTCCAAAAATTAGCCCAAGGGGCTGTTTTGCATTTTGGGTATAAATGCAGGCCTAAGGGCCAGGATCAGCTTGTTAGCCAGGGTGGCTCAAAAATTAGCCCAAGGGGCTTTTAAATGTTTGCTAACAGAAAATAAAGGTTGATTCCTTGTGAAAAGGTGTTGTGATGGTTAATGAAACCGAAGTTAAGGTGTAGTGTTGGTTTAAGATGAAGCAGCCTCATTACCAGGTTGCAGGAACATGGTTACGCAAATCGTTACTGGTCTTGGACATACTGCTTGTACCAAAAAGACACAATATAATACAATGATTAATTATATCATATTGATGTTGAACGTGGCACTTCAGCTCTGAGTACTGTCGTCTTCAGGGCTCAAGAAGTCTTGTGAAATCCAGTTACTATTAAACTTAGAGTAAGCCTGTCTGCATTCTCTGGAGTAAGACGTGTCCTGGTATCAGTTATGATACCCCCAGCGGCACTGAAAACCCGCTCTGATGTCACACTAGCTGCAGGGCATGCCAGCACCTCCAAGGCATACAACGAGAGCTCGGTCCAAGTGTGGAGCTTGGAGACCCAGTAATTAAACGGGACTGCGGCATCAGTCAGAAAGCAGGTACTGTCACTTAAGTATTCTTGTACCATGTTGGTAAGTTTCTGTCTCCGAGAGATGGTTACTGGTGCAACATGGCGCTGCAGGTTCGATGGCTTATTGAACATAGCCCACTTTGCGGACATCTTTCCAGCATCTCTTCTGGACAGCGTGGATGATTGTGCCCCGACCAAAGGCTGCTGTTGCACAGAGTTGCTAACTATGGGCAGAGTGTTGTCTGACGGTGATATTCGAAGCATATTATCCACAAGAACCCTCTTGAAATAGTCAATTGTCAAGCCACGTGGTGACTGAAACAGCAGCGAGGTGAATTTATCTTTATAACGTGGGTCCAGAAAGGTGGCCAACCAGTAGAGGTCGTTGTGCAATATGTTAATCACTCGTGGGTCTTCTAGCAGACAAGTCAACATGAAGTGAGCCATGTGTCCTAAGCTGCATAGACTCATGTCTTCAGTGTCCTCAGAACGATGTTCAATACCCATTGTTTCCGTAAAGTCTGTCTCCGCCTCCTCCTCTCCAGGCCACCCATGGTGGACAGACACAAAGCTGGGGTTGTGAGTACCATCTGGGTTGACATCGGCACCAACAAAAAATAAATCCTCTTCATCGTCTTGCTCCTGTTCCTCCTCAGGAGCCATTGTGGCCTGGTCATACTGGCTTTGCTGGCTAGGTACTGCGCTGTTTAAATCTGGCTCCATAGCCATCTGCTGGGCTCTCAATGCTTCATTTTTCTGATTAATGAGGGATTCTTTCAGCAGACACAGCATGGGTACAGTGACACTGATGATGGACTGATCACCGCTCACCAGTTTTGTGCAGTAGTCAAAATTATCAAGAACCTCAGATGTGTCAGCGATCCACACCCACTCCATTGTAGTAATATGTCGTGGCTGACTGCCGGTCTGACGGGCATGTTGCAACTGATACTCGGATATTGCCCTCTGCTGCTCATTGATCCTCGATAACATATGGAATGTAGAGTTCCATCGTGTCGGCATGTCACAAATGAGTCTGTGGTTGGGCAAATTCAATTGCTTTTGAAGCAATGAAAGTTTTCCAACCGCTGTTGACGAATGACGAAAATGTGCACAAACTCGACGCACCTTCTCCAGTAGGTCACATAGCTCTGGGTATGTACGCAGGAATTTCTGCACTACTAGATTCAGCACGTGAGCCATGCAAGGCACGTGCACAAGGTTTCCGAGCTTAAGTGCAGCCACTAGGTTACGACCATTGTCGCTCACCACGAGACCGGTCTGGAGTTGGAGTGGGGATAGCCACTCATCTGTCTGTTGCTTCAGACCTTTCAACAGCTCTACTGCAGTGTGCGGTGTGTGACCTAAACAGATCAGCTTCAGCAGAGCCTGTTGGCGTCTTGCTGAAGCACTGCAGCAAACCTCCCAACTTGGCCGTGATGTTGAGGGCAATTGAGGATTGGTCGAGGAAGCGGAAGATGGGGTAGTGGACATATAGGATGATGCAGAGACCCTGAATGAGGTTGTGCCAGCTATTCGTGGCGTGGGTAGGATATTTGATGTAACACTAACATCGTTTGGCACACTCTCCACAACGTTGATCCAATGCGCGGTGAGCGAGATGTACCGGCCCTGTCCTGAACTGCTTGTCCACGTGTCCGTAGTAAGGTGTACTTTCCCGGTTACAGCGTTGGTGAGGGCACGCTTGAGGTTGTTAATGACATGCTCATGTAACGCGGGGACGGCACAACGTGAAAAGTAGTGGCGGCTTGGAACCGAGTAGCGTGGTACTGCCACAGCCAAAAGCTCACGGAAAGAGTCGGTACCCACAAGCCTAAACGGCAACATCTCGACTGCTAACAACTTAGCTATCTGGGCATTTATTTTTTTGGCTAATGGGTGGGAAGAGTGGTATTTCTGCTTCCTTTCGTACAGCTGTGTCACTGATAACTGTAAGGATGTTGCTGACCGAGAACTGTCTGCACTCGTGTTCAGTCTCTCTGCAACCGCTGCTTGTGATGAGTACATATCAGCTGGACCAGCTTCAGCAACACTTGATTGTGACGGACGTATCTGAGTTACCGTCGCAGTCTTTGGGTCAGATGACACTGTTGTGGAAGGCTGCACTTTTGACCACTGAATAGGGTGCTGACCAGCCATGTGCTTCAGCATACTGCTGGTGCTCTGGTTTCCTTTCCCGTGGCCTCTGCTTAGCCTTGCATGGCAGATGGTACAGATGACCACATTTTCTTGAGAAGGCCCATCTTTAAAAAATTTCCACACAGTGGCTGACCGACCTCTAGGCTTGACTGTACTCCCTGAGGGATTACTGAGGCCCACATTTGAGACATTTTGTCCAACAGTTGACAAATTTTGAGCCACAGTGGACACATTTTGGGCAACAGTGGTGACTCTTTCAGTTCTGGTGGGAGGAGTAGGCCTTGGTGCCTTTGTTGGTGGGACATACACACTTTCTTCCTCCGTGCTGCTCTGCTGGCTCTGCATCGCAACATTCCACGTGGGATCAGTTGTCTCATCATCAACCCCTTCCTCTTCTAAATCTTCCCGATAACAAGATAGATTTTGCTCCCCAGATGACAAGTGTGTCACTGTCTCATCATCATCATCCTCCAACTCCTGAGACGGTCTAAGACTTTGCTGAAAGACACGTTCATGTGGCCGGGGTGTCTCTAAAACTTGTCCATGATTGGACAATTCTTCATCAAGTATCTCATCTACTACGGAGTCTGGCAAACCGGATTCATGTAAAGGATTATATGTACCAAATAAGTCATCTGAGTGACCCATGTCTGTGTCAACATTTTCATGGGGCTGCTGTTGGTCTGAGGAACTGTGAAGAGGTTGTGGATTAGATGACCCAGCATGGTATGTACCAACAGTAGACACAGTGCTCAAGGAACCTTGAGTTCTGCAAGAACCTGTTGTTGAGGTCTTGTCTGCCAGCCAAGACGTTAGATGCTGTTCGTCTTCCGGCCTCAATACTCGTTTACTTTCCTGACGGGGAAAGTTAGACAGGAGGAACGATCGATCAATCCTCGTCTGTCTGCCCGAACTGGTGGATAGTTGGCCACGACTACCAATGCCTGTACCTCGTCCCTGTCCCTTAGCAAGACTTTTTTTGGGATTTGGTTTTTTGTGTGACATTTTATAATTTCTGGTGGCTTTCTGGGGGCTTGTAAAACAAGTAGCAGGTACTATTTCGTGAAAGGTAGACACTAGAGGCTAAGATATTTTAACAGAGATGGAAGGTACCGTGCGAGCTGCAGGCAGGACACCGTACAGCAACGCACTGGCACAGGAAAAAATTGTTTACTACGCAGAACCAGGCACTGTTAGGCTGCGGTGCTGGCTGCGTGCAAGTTTACAAGTACCGTGCGAGCTGCAGGCAGGACACCGTACAGCAACGCACTGGCACAGGAAAAAATTGTTTAGTACGCAGCACCAGGCACCGTTAGGCTGCGGTGCTGGCTGCGTGCAAGTTTACAAGTACCGTGCGAGCTGCAGGCAGGACACCGTACAGCAACGCACTGGCACAGGAAAAAATTGTTTAGTACGCAGAACCAGGCACCGTTAGGCTGCGGTGCTGGCTGCGTGCAAGTTTACAAGTACCGTGCGAGCTGCAGGCAGGACACCGTACAGCAACGCACTGGCACAGGAAAAAATTGTTTAGTACGCAGAACCAGGCACCGTTAGGCTGCGGTGCTGGCTGCGTGCAAGTTTACAAGTACCGTGCGAGCTGCAGGCAGGACACCGTACAGCAACGCACTGGCACAGGAAAAAATTGTTTAGTACGCAGCACCAGGCACCGTTAGGCTGCGGTGCTGGCTGCGTGCAAGTTTACAAGTACCGTGCGAGCTGCAGGCAGGACACCGTACAGCAACGCACTGGCACAGGAAAAAGTTGTTTACTACGCAGAACCAGGCACTGTTAGGCTGCGGTGCTGGCTGCGTGCAAGTTTACAAGTACCGTGCGAGCTGCAGGCAGGACACCGTACAGCAACGCACTGGCACAGGAAAAAATTGTTTAGTACGCAGAACCAGGCACTGTTAGGCTGCGGTGCTGGCTGCGTGCAAGTTTACAAGTACCGTGCGAGCTGCAGGCAGGACACCGTACAGCAACGCACTGGCACAGGAAAAAATTGTTTACTACGCAGAACCAGGCACTGTTAGGCTGCGGTGCTGGCTGCGTGCAAGTTTACAAGTACCGTGCGAGCTGCAGGCAGGACACCGTACAGCAACGCACTGGCACAGGAAAAAATTGTTTAGTACGCAGCACCAGGCACCGTTAGGCTGCGGTGCTGGCTGCGTGCAAGTTTACAAGTACCGTGCGAGCTGCAGGCAGGACACCGTACAGCAACGCACTGGCACAGGAAAAAATTGTTTAGTACGCAGAACCAGGCACTGTTAGGCTGCGGTGCTGGCTGCGTGCAAGTTTACAAGTACCGTGCGAGCTGCAGGCAGGACACCGTACAGCAACGCACTGGCACAGGAAATTTTTTGTGGAAAAATGGCACCAAAATTATTTGGTAGACTAGTGCCAAAAATCAGAAAAAGCTTAGGATTACAGCTCTGCGGAAAGCTGGGTGAACTAAGCTCTGAGGATGGTGCTGGATTCACTGTAAGGCTGCTCCTATCTCCCCTTCCTTACAGTCCTGTACAGCAATCCTCCGTCCTGGTAGTTCTGAAAAGAACTTTTGGGTTATGTGTGAGGAATCTTGACTCCTACACTCCGTCCTGTTAGTTCTGAAAAGAACTTTTGGGTTATATGTGACTCCTACACTGCCTAACTGTCCCTAGATCTGCTCCAAGTCTCCCTACACTAGGTCAGCTCTTCTCAGGAATGTGCCCAAAATGGCGGGGGCAAGCCTTATATACTGCCTTGCCTGTCATAGATGACATAGGCATCACGATGGACAGCAGCCAATCATAGTCCTGACACAACCAAAGCTGCTATGGCATTACTGACTATGATTGGCTGTCTTCACAAGTTTTCTGACCTAACACGCAATGCTGACTAGTAACATAAAAGATTCTGGATTCGCGAGTCCCGAATAGAGAATACAGGACTCGGAATCGCAGACTCGCTAGGATTCGGACTCGTAGACTCGCTCAGACTCGCTGCTGTTTGGGGAGATTCAAGCTATATAGCGATGTGATAGAGCGAGTCTAGCGAGTCTAGCGAGTGAGATAAAATAAACTCTGACAAAACATTGACTTGCATTGGACTCGTTACTGAGCGAGTATTCGCTAAAAGACTCGCCGATTACCGAGTCCAGCGAGTCCCTTAAGAATCGCCGAGTAACGAGTCCTAGCGAGTAGACTCGCTCATCCCTACTCCTCACACATCCTCACCGCTCCCCTTACTTTGTCCATGCCCATCTCCCATTGTACATCATATATCTTCCCCTCGCTCCCATACTGTGCTCCCAAGCATTCCCCTTCGCTCCTTATACCATTTCGTCATACTTCCCCTTCTTTATTCCCATACTGTGTCCTCATACATTTCCCCCCCTTGCTCCCCTTACTAAGTCCCTGGACATGCACTCCTTTTCTCTCCATACTGTGTCTGCACCCTTTCCCCACCATGCCCCCCATATTGTGTCCTCCCCCTAATTACAATAAATCTTCCATGTCTTCAGGAGCGCTTACCACATCAAATTGCTTTGTACCTCTGCAGTGTTGGAAAGTGACATCAGCAGCATGATCAGATGAGTTGAAACACACAAGTACAATTCATTGCTGGGGCTGGTATGTTAGATCTTCTTGGAGCTGACTGTCTGAATCTCATTATAGGGGGCGGCAAAATACAGCTGCCGGGGGACATGTTGGACTGCCGAATGAGGTAGCCAGATGGCACCCTCATGTCATCTGCAATCTGGGGCAAATGCCCTGTATGCTTCCCCTAGATTCACCCCTTGATTTATATTTGTGAAATGTTTTACTCCTGTTTTTCTTCCATTACAAGCCAGTTTTATATAGTTTTGTATGATAATTGATTAATAAACTCTTACATGCCAAACACAGTAGTAGAAAAAACTTTAACTACAATAAAATCCAGCTCAATAATACAACACTTCATAACAATCAACTGAAGAGGTCCAGTTTCTCCACTCACTTGTCTATCTATACTATTTTCCTCAGCGACCAGGTGACAGATGGCATATTATAGTATGCTGGCCATTGAAATTAATGGCTGAATATATGTATGTGGTTTAATAGGTGTGCTAACCCATGTTTATGATTTTGCTTCAGTTTGTTGTACTCAGCACATTTAATGGTGTGGTCCATGTGCGTCGGCTGCAAGGATCAGGGATTACTCGGTAGCTGGGCCGGCTGATTCTTTGGGAGGACAAAGTGACTGTGGCCCAGCTCCATGGCCATGCAGTGATGGGGGTTATTTATAGGGGATATTGATAGTCTTTTCGTGATGGCAACTGTGGTATTCGGCCAAGAATGGCCGACGCTGCTGAATTAGACCTTTGAGGCAGATGGTGCAGCAGCCAGGATGGCATCACTCCCCATAGGTGGAGGTGGAGCGGGGCCCCAGGATTGGTGTGATTGTAGCACCCCTTGGAAGCAAGACAAGGCATCCACCAGGTAATACACACACAACAACTTCCTGACTCCAGGCCAGAAGGGGGAGCTCTAAAGCCTGGGTTCAGGGCAGGTGTCCTATAAATTCTGGTCTGGGGGAGGTGTCAGGTAGAACAGTTCCCGGGAGGACTGTAGAAGACACCCTACATCAAAGAAGTTTTACAATTGCACACTTAGTTTTTTGATGCAAAAAAGTGACTTTTATTTAGGAGCAACACAGATGTCAACGCGTTTCGGTCCAAGTTGGACCTTCGTCATGACAGTTGCCTCTTTTATATTGTCCCTTTAGAGATATGCTTCACCCTATCTGTTTCTTTCGAATCTGTATGTAGGAAAATACAAGGGATCCTCGGATCAATAGAGATAGGTGAGATGCCTTATTTCAATTTTGTCCCGGGTCCAGGGGTGCTAAGTTGTGTGTCACCCTACGGATAGAGCCACGACAGGCTCGTCCTAGGAGACTGACTGGACATTGTGTGAGACACATAGTAGGGTCTGGGGAAGTGGAGGCCTAGGTCCGGGGAGTGGAGCCAGTGCCAGTTCGCCCCAGTACCTAGTGCAGTACGGTCACCGGAGACTGAGGTTGCCAGGAATTCTACATCCAGCAACCAAACCCGGAGGGTGGGTGATTTCACATTGCCTGTCCAACCTAAGGCTAGGAGACACAGATGCATTATAGAGCTCTGGAGACCCAGCGAAAACAGGGAGCCATCAGAGAGCTCGCGCCGCCTGTCAAACAGCCGCAGCAGACTACAGGAGGCCTCAGCAACGCTATGTGCAGCCAGGGCCCACAGATACTGAGCAGTAGGCAAACCTCAGAACTTGCCTGGAGTGGGTTGCCCCAACTTGTTTCCAAGCCCAGAACCCCGATAACAGCTTTGGACAGTACCCGGACAACTCTACAACTAAGTAAAAGGTAAAATGAAAAGTGCCCTCTGTGTCTGTTTTTTCTTCACACGCTGAACCCTGCACCCCCAACGTTCTCCATTCACATAGACTGCAACCCTCACTCCTGCTCTGGGGAACACCAAGCCCTGCCCATGGACAGCCTTCATCATCGTTCCCCAGAGACCTGAATGGCAGTGGTGGCTTTCCTGCTGTACTCCCAGTTTGGTGTCTAACAGCCTGTGAGCTATCCTGCAGCCCTCTTACTGCTTTCTTGTCTTTTGCCCCATATGGCAGATGGCATGAGCCTGTCAGGGGTCCCACTGGGCTGGTGGCAGCTCCAGGCTCTCGATATGCTGTTGTGCCGCTGGGTCTTTGGTGAGGTCAGGAGACTTGCAGCCTCCTGCCCTCTAGATTCGGTTGTCAGGACGTACAGTACCCGCACAACCCAGGACTCTGGGGTCCTCCATAGCACCTCACTTCGGTGAGCTCACTTACAGCTCCTCTTCCCAGAGCTCTCTTCTGCATGTCCTCTCCTTTCCCTCTCCTCAGACAAGACTGACTAACTCTTCCTCTGTGCCAGAAACAGGGCAGCTCCCCTGAACTCAGGTCTAGAGCTCTCCCTTCAGGCCCGGAGTCAGGACTGGTGTGGGAATGGTTACCTAGCGTGGGGACCTCCTCCTGCTTCCAGGCATGACATCACCCCCCAGTGAAGGAGGCAATGTCACTGTGGCAAATGGACCACTGGGGTGCCACATATGCAGCGTTATATATCCAGTTTTCCATAGCTATGTGTAAAACGATAAGGTCCAGGCAGTAGCGTAACTTGAAGCTCATGGGCCCCAATGCAAAAGCTCCAACAGAGCCCTCAATTATTGCAAATCTCTAATAGCATTTGTCTTTTTCTATAGGCCAAAGTGACTTTTGGGGTCTTCTAGGCTCCAGGGCCTGGGTGAAATTGCAGCCCCTGTACCTGTTGTAGTTCCTGGGTCCAGGTCCAGCTCTACCAATCTTTTTTGATGCCTGCTGTCGCACAGTGGGGTCAGTTACTAAAGTAAGTAAAGTACATTTGGTGGCTGTAGGATTGCTTTTACCATTTTTTGATTAAAAATGTTAACTAAGTACCCCATTTTTTTACATGTGTTATTATTTATGTAATATAAGGTTTATGCATTGTTTTTATTCTAGGTTCTAGGTGTAGGTATATGTTGAATTTGATTAATCAGATTGCCTATCCTACAATGAATATCCATCAAAGTGGGGTTGGGTAACTTTTCTCCTTTGATGAGAATGACCGGGTATGATTTTCTTGATCAATATTTGTCTACGTGGATATTACCATAACTGTTGTCTGGCTATACCCAACATCTGCGCTGTTAATGTATTTGAGGTTGTAGCCTACACAGTCTGATATACAATTGGTTGTTCACATGCCAGCCAGCACTTCTTTAATACTTGTTGGTAGCTTCTTAAATAAGGAACGTAGCTGGCACACTGTAAGTGGGAGGTTGTCACTTACTGATAGACATTATCTGCAACATAAATTAACTCTCTATGAAACAGAGATAATCAAGACTCTTGCAAATCAACCATTATATTAGCATAAACCAGCAATTGCTTTTTCTTGGCACTAGATCCATATATTCGTTGGCAGAAATTCTCATATGGCTTCTTTCTCGAAGAGTTTCTGAAAAATTCTTCCCTCTATCCCAAAGCTATATAGAGAAAGCCCTGCTGGCAGGCATAGCAGAAACATCATTAGTAAACTTGGAACCTGTCCTATAGACCAGCTCCTTTCTAACAGGGCATTCAGTGTCTAGTTTACCATTCACTTCCCAACCCACATACCAACCAAAGAAACAGAAACTTCAGAGACTACTGTAAATCTCACACAAGAACATTGCTCCTCAGTCCTACTAACTAAAAATATTTGTAGAAATATGAAATATAATTCAGCTGTATATTATTCTCCTGTAGATTATTAGCCCAACATATATGTGTGTGGGCAAGACCATTGTATTAGCGATCAAAAATAGTGTAATATTTGGACTTATTACCCAATGGCTATATGAGACCTATTGAGGTGGTTTCACGCTACTTCCACTCTTTCATTTATGCAATGAAGTCACTCTCTTTTTTCTCTCTGTATGCTCCCAACAGAATAGCTCAACTAGCCACATTGGGATATAGCATTTGTCTAATTAATAATTATCAAGAGGTAAACTCTAAATAATAAATTAAGCCTTGACAGTCACATATTTATCTATCCATGTCATCTATATTTTATCGTTCATTTATAAATCTATCCACATTGTACTTTTCTCTTTTTACAGGTACATAGCTGTAATGTCATCATTTATAATCTATACCCTCCTTAGATGTAAATTAATTAAAATCCCCGAAAAGCTAAGTGATGATCTCCCCCATATATCTCTGAACTAATCTCCCGATATTATCCAACTCGTAATCTTCGATCCTCTCAAGACCTCCTGCACCCCAACACGTCCGAATATCCCCTACATTCAGAACTTTCAAGCAGAACTTGAAAACACATCTCTTCAGAACAGTTTATAGCCTGCAATGACCTTACTGTCACCAGAACTGATGCTCCACCACCACCAAAGCTGGTGTTTAACCACCACCAGGCCTGGTGCTTCACCACTATTGGAGCCGGCACTACACCACCATTGGAGCTGACCCAACCTACTCTCTCCTTCCCCATTATCCTGTAGAATGTAAGCCCGAAAGGGAAGGGCCGTTTCCCCTCTGTACCAGTCTGTCATTGTTAGTTCACTGTATTTTTCACTTGTTTTGTATGTAACCCTTTCTCATGTACAGCGCCATGGAATCAATGGTGCTCTATAAATAATAATAATAGTAAGAAAAAAATAGCCCAAACCTTACTTCTCTGATATATTACTGTAAACAGGCAACACACACGCTTTGTATGAACAAGGCCTTTAATGTATTTGATCACTGATAGGCTACTAGGCTGATGCACTCAAGAATGTGCAATTTATTCTAGATTATTGGTGACTACATTTCTGGGTCTATATCATTGCTATCTACTTTCTCATACTGCTTGGTCCAGGATAAAGCACTTTTCACGTAGCCCCAAGGGAATAAAGATGTTTGTCCCAAGGTTCATGACATGGCTATCTCACAGAATGATGGACTGAGTTAAGAACACGTCTTCCAATTATCGAAACCCAGCAAATGCGCTATTCTTATCTCAAGAAACAAGTGGAAGGGACGTGCATGACCTTGTAACTGTGTACAAAAGCAGTGTAACTAATGTATATCATATTCAGCAAATATTAGATACTTTTCAAAAAATATCCCTTTTTCTTCCGTAACAGTGGCTGCAATGAGTTTAATACTTTGTGTTTAGCAATACAAATATTCATTTGTAATAATTACACTGACTATAATGTAGAGCAGGGTCTCAAATTTGGCTGGGTTGGTGGGCCGCACATAGAAAAAAATTCTCCCCTGCATTGTACTGCCGGCATGTTAAAGTTGTGAAAGGTTCCGGGGGCCGCACAGTGAAGCCCTAGGAGCCGCATGCGGGCAGTATATTTGAGACCCCTGATGTAGAGTAACAGTTTTCCAGTATATACTTTGTATGGAAATAGAACAATCTGTCACTAAATCAATGATCACATCAGATAGGTTCTTGATGTATATTATTTACAAGAACTGGAACTCCATCTTGTACTTGTCAAAATGACTATGGGATCACTGGGGACCGTGCCGTCTTATCTGTCCTTCAGGCCATAGACTATCCCTTATCTCTGGGGTACCTAATGGTGGAGAGGCTTGAGTCTCTGACCTGGCCCTGCTCCTGACCAGTCCTGATCTGATTTCCGTTCTCCCCAGAAGAGGGGAGTAAGGAAACCCACCATCCATGCCAAAAACAGAAACCAAATGCACTTACAGGGCGCAGTCAAAGCCCAATTGTAGAGCAAGCCCAGCTGCAGACTGATGACTCACCTCTACCAGCAAAATGTGGGAGGCGAGCTGCCATGCATACACTAGGCCTGCATAGAACACCATTCACACTGATACATATGATGCAGAGTGTCTGAAAGCTACCCAACCGCTCCGCTGCCTGAGCATTGGGCCGCACAGTACGATGCTGCTGCACCACTGGATGAATGGCGCCCCTATGGGCCCAACTGCACCCTGGATGGATAAAAAAGTGCAAAAGTTTTTTATATGATAAATAAAAAACCTTTATAGATGGGATTTTGGTTCATGTGTTGGCCCAAGACATTTAAGCTGATGACCCACGACAAGGGATCCCATGCTCATCAGTCCTAACTAAATTGTACAAAAACTACTAGAGAAAAAGCAGCATCAGAAAAAACTTACCATCCATGCCAAAAACAGAAACCAAATGCACTTACAGGGCGCAGTCAAAGCCCAATTGTAGAGCAAGCCCAGCTGCAGACTGATGACTCACCTCTACCAGCAAAATGTGGGAGGCGAGCTGCCATGCATACACTAGGCCTGCATAGAACACCATTCACACTGATACATATGATGCAGAGTGTCTGAAAGCTACCCAACCGCTCCGCTGCCTGAGCATTGGGCCGCACAGTACGATGCTGCTGCACCACTGGATGAATGGCGCCCCTATGGGCCCAACTGCACCCTGGATGGATAAAAAAGTGCAAAAGTTTTTTATATGATAAATAAAAAACCTTTATAGATGGGATTTTGGTTCATGTGTTGGCCCAAGACATTTAAGCTGATGACCCACGACAAGGGATCCCATGCTCATCAGTCCTAACTAAATTGTACAAAAACTACTAGAGAAAAAGCAGCATCAGAAAAAACTTACCATCCATGCCAAAAACAGAAACCAAATGCACTTACAGGGCGCAGTCAAAGCCCAATTGTAGAGCAAGCCCAGCTGCAGACTGATGACTCACCTCTACCAGCAAAATGTGGGAGGCGAGCTGCCATGCATACACTAGGCCTGCATAGAACACCATTCACACTGATACATATGATGCAGAGTGTCTGAAAGCTACCCAACCGCTCCGCTGCCTGAGCATTGGGCCGCACAGTACGATGCTGCTGCACCACTGGATGAATGGCGCCCCTATGGGCCCAACTGCACCCTGGATGGATAAAAAAGTGCAAAAGTTTTTTATATGATAAATAAAAAACCTTTATAGATGGGATTTTGGTTCATGTGTTGGCCCAAGACATTTAAGCTGATGACCCACGACAAGGGATCCCATGCTCATCAGTCCTAACTAAATTGTACAAAAACTACTAGAGAAAAAGCAGCATCAGAAAAAACTTACCATCCATGCCAAAAACAGAAACCAAATGCACTTACAGGGCGCAGTCAAAGCCCAATTGTAGAGCAAGCCCAGCTGCAGACTGATGACTCACCTCTACCAGCAAAATGTGGGAGGCGAGCTGCCATGCATACACTAGGCCTGCATAGAACACCATTCACACTGATACATATGATGCAGAGTGTCTGAAAGCTACACAACCGCTCCGCTGCCTGAGCATTGGGCCGCACAGTACGATGCTGCTGCACCACTGGATGAATGGCGCCCCTATGGGCCCAACTGCACCCTGGATGGATAAAAAAGTGCAAAAGTTTTTTATATGATAAATAAAAAACCTTTATAGATGGGATTTTGGTTCATGTGTTGGCCCAAGACATTTAAGCTGATGACCCACGACAAGGGATCCCATGCTCATCAGTCCTAACTAAATTGTACAAAAACTACTAGAGAAAAAGCAGCATCAGAAAAAACTTACCATCCATGCCAAAAACAGAAACCAAATGCACTTACAGGGCGCAGTCAAAGCCCAATTGTAGAGCAAGCCCAGCTGCAGACTGATGCTTGCTCTACAATTGGGCTTTGACTGCGCCCTGTAAGTGCATTTGGTTTCTGTTTTTGGCATGGATGGTAAGTTTTTTCTGATGCTGCTTTTTCTCTAGTAGTTTTTGAGTAAGGAAACCCACAGATAAAGACAGGCAAGGAAAAAACTAAACTAAGTCACAAGGCATTCACAAACAAAGATGTATACAATAACAGAGGAAAAATAAAAGGAGGTAAGAAGCAACAAAACAGCAGAACTTCCACAACTGCTTCAAGAAGCAAATACCACAACATTCACCAGAGTCTGGGATGCCACACCTCACAGACCAACATAGGAGAAAACTACAGCTGGTATTGTTAGAAGGATTCCACCAACATAAATAGGAGGGAACCAGATGTGATAGGTTTCCCCACAACATGTGATAAGAGGAGCCAGCAGACCAACAGAGATTAACTCTTGCTAACCTGTCTATGACTTAGCTCACAGCACACCATCGCTTGAGTCTGTGTATCTTGATCCCAGACACTAGGGACACCCATGGATGCAATGTCAGAATCTGCGATTAGGAAAGAGTCCAACATCCGACAGCGCCATGACAGTCGGTGAAGTTTGCACAAAACTTTGTGCAACAGTACTCCTGTCTGCAGAATATACAGAATGACACACATGCGCAGACAAGTAAAACACAGACTTCTTGACTGTCTTGCAGCACTGGGGCAATGGGATCCATACATATGTTGGCATTGTAAAATTTGGCCATAAATTGCCAAGGCACAGGAAAATAAGATAAGCTCCATTTAAATAAAATGAAAAACTCCTCTCTACAGACTCGTTGACCGTTGGAGGAATATGTTCTCCTCCCTGTAGAATCTAATTTTTTTTTAAGTGGTAGGATAAAAAAAATGCTTAGTTAGATAAGAAAAGAACCAGGAGGTAACCGGTCACCTCTTATTAGTGTATGGGGATGGAGCAATCCAAGGAAAATAATTTGGGTCTGTGCACATGATCAGTGTTAGCAGCATTTTGGACTACATAGTATAGTATAAGCAGAGTAGATGAGATTAATTGAAATCCCATGCCCACTGTGCTTCTTTTAACACTGCGTAAACTGACCTGCGGTGAAGGTTTACTATCCACAACATGTCAATTTTTCATGCGGGGATGCTTGAGTCTTCTGTGTGGGAGAACGCAGCGGACACAGGAAAAATGCTCTGATTCTAGAACGCCACAATACCCTGATCATAGTAGTGTACTCTTAGAAGTATACCGAGGGAGAATCTCTAGGATTATGAGCCAATGTCTTACTTGTACTCCATCAGGACATCAGGAGAAACTAGAGCTCTAACCCTATTGCTCTAACCTAACCTAGAGCTCTAACCCTATTGCTCTAACCTAACCTAGAGCTCTAACCCTATTGAGGACCATTACATTCAGTGTCTCTGAGTCAAGGATGATTCTTTTCTAAGCATGTATGAGGGTTCTCTTATTACATTCTAGGACCAGGTGGTTCTTCTGCTGTGAGCAGTAAGGAGTCCAAAAGCTTCTCTTATCCCTGATCCAGCAGGGACCATAGTACAAGGCAATGGCCACTAAGCAGTATATGGAGCAACTCCATAGTGCTAGTGAGAGGTGGACCTGGGTTAGGTCCAGTGATGTAAAAAGGCAGAAATATGTTTGTTCATTTTAAAGTGATAGCTCATGTAGGGTTCATATGCTGTTATTGCCATCATATTATGGTTTGGTTTGGTCGTCATGAACAGGATCCAATAATCAAATCAAGTCTGTCCCTACTTGACAGCTAGTCAGGCATGAAAAATTATACCTCCTGGATCCTCAGGAAATGATGCTGTTGTCAGCAAAAATGAAATGGTTTAATTATAATAGAGATAGATGACCCTGCCATATTCCTAGTGGACATATTAGACACCTGTCTGATAGCTTGACTGCTCCAGAGTAGGCCATATGATTGCATTATTGCAGATCCACAGCCGTTTTTGACAGAAAGACTGCTTAGACCTACCCAAACAAGAGTGTCTGACAACACAAAAAACATTTCTTGCAATCTTCTGTTTCCGATATAGTAGCAAGTAAATAATAGAATGCAATGCCTCGTCTCCGAAGATCAGTGTTATTATGATTGGGCGCACTGTCTTTAAATCATCTACTTTCCTCCACGAGCAAATGAGGAAATTGAAGGTTTCTGTCTGTTGTAAATCATGCATAATGAATTTTTAGAAGCTGAATAAGAGATTAAGTTCTGCCTGCAAATGTTGATCGTGACTCTATTTTCTTCTGGTGCTACCGGACTCGTTTAACAGCTTGGAGGCAGGTGGCCGCTGTGGTCACAGTCCATTAATTTATCATCCTCTAAAATGTCACATGATCAATTACTGGACAACACACAGGATGTCTTGAAGACAAGTGGAGCCTGGTGATAGATACATATTCTATTCTACAACTACATTAACATGATATTTTCTAAGCACTTACTGTAAGTCTCATCACAAGGTAAGAGCAAATCATATCTGCTAGTAATATAACCATGGAAGTTATTAATACTCATGAATGTGTAGAGAATAGTTGTTTGCTATGTAAAATGCAGGCGTGAACCCAAAAGCATCATTTATAAAATAGCCATAGGTAGATCACAGTATAGCACCATATACAAAATTGTTCAAAAGAACAACATTAAACTTGCAGAAATAGCTCTAAGGTGGCACAGCTATAGGTATAAGCCTCCACGTAAATGGATACTATGTGTAAAGCAAAGTGCTCAACAGCATAATGGACATAGTAATATAGTCGGCAGTACTAGGGTGGCCCAGTGGCCCATTGGTTAGCATTGCAGTGCTGGGGTCCTGGGTTCAAATTTCACAAAAGGACATCTGCAAGGAGTTTATATGTTCTCCCCGTGTTTGTGTGGGTTCCCTCCCACACCCCAAAGACATCCTGATAGGATATTTAGATTGTGTGCCCAAATGGGGACATTATTACTGATGTATGTAAAGGGTTGTGGAATTAATAGCACCATATAAGTGAATAAATATATATTTAGTAGTATACTTGATTGCATCAAAGTATATACCTGCATTAGATCATGGACTCTGGGGGCATTAAAGGGGTTGCTCATTGCAAACTAATTATCATATATCTACAAGATAGGTAGTAACTAGTAGATTGCAGGGAGCCAACCACTGGGATCTGCTCTGATTGGCAGGATGTGGCACTTTTGTTCCCATTATGGAACAGAGCGGCAGTGCACAACCCCTAGCTCTGCACCTTTTATTACCGATAAGGCTGTTGGGACTTTTCTGGCAACCCCAGAATGAATGAATTGATGGTCAATGGTCCATCGTGCTGCTGATCGTTGCCAGTTCCGTTCCTGCTGATACCTGATAACTTGTTTTCACTGGACAATCCTTTAAAGTTGTAGCTCCACAATATCATCTATTATATGACACATGATGTATGTACTGTACATGGAAAGTAAGATTCTAAAATATTCAGTGGCTTAAGAGAAGGCGGGTTCAGCGCTAGTGATAAAGGGCCAGGGCCAGGGAGCCCTATAGGGCATACCGGCACATGACAATCTGGAGGCTGGGAGTAAAAGGGTTAAACAATTTGAAGAGTTGTAGGGGACACGTGCAGAAAAAGAGATTGGAAGGGAAGTTTTGGGCCTTGGCTAGTGGGGTGATAAAAGTTGGAGTTGGGGACATTTACTTATTCTTTCATTTCTGGGACCCAACTGCAGCAGACATTCAGAAGATTGAAAAATGGCTGATCAGTCTTCCTTCTTCGAGATGGTGAGGGCTGCCAAGGAGGTCTATGTTGTTCAGGCAGTTTGGAAACAGCTTTGGGCAGCATGTGTTTTTCTGGTGCCTACACTGCCACCATCCAGCCCTATGGCACGCACTTGGTGGTCAAGGCCACTGGAGTGTTACTCCTCAAAAAGAGAGAAGAGAAGCAGCCACTAAACCTGGAGCTCCATCAGTGACCCTTTAAAGGGACCCATTAAAAGTGGTTACAAAGGGAATTTAGAAATACGTAAGTCCAGTCTTGTACTGTAAAGATTCAACATATTATGAAATTGAATGTATGTGGTACAAAATCTTTTTATATATATTTTCATTTATATATACAACTTTTATATACCGTATATACTCGTGTATAAGCCGACCCGTGTATAAGCCGACCCCCCTACTTTTGCCCCCAAAAACTGGGAAAACCTATTGACTCGCGTATAAGCCGAGGGTGGACTCCAGCACAAGTATACAGTCCTCAGATGTGTGGTATACAGCCTTCAGCACAGGTTTACAGCTCCCAGCACAGTGTATACAGGCTCCCCAACAGCACAGTGTATACAGGCTCCCCAACAGCACAGTGTATACGGGCTCCCCAGCAGCACAGTGTATACAGGGGCTCTCCAGCAGCACAGTGTATACAGGGGCTCCCCAGCAGCACAGTGTATACAGGGGCTCCCCAACAGCACAGTGTATACAGGGACTCCCCAGCAGAACAGTATACAGGGGCTCCCCAGCAGCACAGTGTATACAGGGGCTCCCCAGCAGCACAGTGTATACAGGGGCTCCCCAGCAGCACAGTGTATACAGGGGCTCCCCAGCAGAACAGTATACAGGGGCTCCCCAGCAGCACAGTGTATACAGGGGCTCCCCAGCAGAACAGTATACAGGGGCTCCCCAGCAGTACAGTGTATACAGGGGCTCCCCAGCAGTACAGTGTATACAGGGGCTCCCCAGCAGCACAGTGTATACAGGGGCTCCCCAGCAGAACAGTATACAGGGGCTCCCCAGCAGTACAGTGTATACAGGGGCTCCCCAGCAGTACAGTGTATACAGGGGCTCCCCAGCAGCACAGTGTATACAGGGGCTCCCCAGCAGAACAGTATACAGGGGCTCCCCAGCAGTACAGTGTATACAGGGGCTCCCCAGCAGCACAGTGTATACAGGGGCTCCCCCCCCCCCCCATGCTGCCGCTGCTCAGTGTAGAATAAATAATGTTATTAGCTCTCACACGGCCGGCAGATCGCTCCTGGCTTGCATCCTCCGTCCTCCCTGCGTGTCATGTGACCGGGGCTCACCTCGATGACGTCACCGGCCGGTCACATGACACGCAGGGAGGAGGGAGGATGCAAGCCAGGAGCGATCTGCCGGCTGTGTGAGAGCTAATAACATTATTTATTCTACAATGAGCAGCGGCAGCATGGGGGGGCTTTATTGTGGCGGGGGCGCCATACTGTTATGGGGGGCCTGTAATGAGATATGCACTGCTCCCCCCACGGATGGGCGGGGGATGCAGTGCATATCATGAATAAGTTATGAGCGGCTCCACGTCACGAGCCGCTCATATTATAGCCTTCCCCACCTCCTCCAGCCTCCTCCTTGCTCCCGGACACAGCCCCCACTTCACACAAGTATATGACTCGTGTATAAGCCGAGGGGGGGACTTTTCAGCCCAATTTTTGGGCTGAAAAAGTCGGCTTATACACGAGTATATACGGTACATATTTTGCATATGTTTCCAATCAGGCGATCTTAAATGGGAATAGAACCAGGAAGCACGTGTATGGTTTGTTCCAGTCAGTTTAACTGATGAGCCACGTCTTAGCCAGCATTACTTGGAGGAAATCTCACCTCATTTATTTTTATATATTTTTATAGATTTTTATTACATATAGTTTTGTTTTTATTATACGTCTTAATAAATAAATTTAATCCTTTTAAAGTAAATTTTGAAGCATACATTTTTTAATTTTTTCTCCACTCCAAAGAATTTTTGATCTTATCACCATTGGCATTTTTTATGGATATACAACATTTTTTATGGATATACAACATTTTATTAATAATTATTTATTTATTTATTATTAATCATTTAGCAGTAATCCTACCCTGGGTAAATTCACTAATTATTAAACCCATTTTAATCAGATCTCATCTTATCTAGAATAGCCCTATCATCACCAAAATATAGAGTGGCGATTACTACTAATACCAGGACTAAACAAAGAATATGACAACTCACAGTCCCCGGTTGGAATCCCATATATACAGGGGAATGAGAGAAATTTTAACATCATGTATTTCAATAGGGTTTATCTGTTTATTATTTTTTTACCCATTATCTGCTTTATTTTTTGAAAAACAAGAGCATAGGTGCAAAAGCAAGCATCCTATTACATGTATTGTGAATTGCATGTTGCAATTTGAGTTTGTTTAACAACCTTTTTAGAAATTGCGCCAAAAAGTAGAGATCCTCCCATTTTGATGATGATTATGACATCACAGATAAACAAATGACACCCCCTTTTTGTAATGCTTGGGGCTATAAATACCCCACTGTAGTGATGTATGTAATATTCCTGAGGAAGGTGCCAGGTGGGGCACCGAAACGCGTTGGAGTGGAAGAATAAAGAATAAGGATTTGTTTTGTGAAACTCTGACTCTCACGTGAGTTTTCTTGGACTTGAGCAGCGCGGACCATGATACACCTTTTTTCCCATCATCTTCCATCTAGGGACTGAACTCAGCAGATGGCAAGAAGTGAGCAGCTCTTCTGCAGTCGGCAGGAGCATCAAGATCAGGACACAGTGGACACAGCTTGGCTTGTGACAGTGGACCTAGAAAAGGACTGCGGTAGTTTCATGCTACGCAGGACTTCTGGTGGGCATGTGGATGAGAGAGGAAAGAGTGTGACTGCGGATGAAGACCAGAGAGAGATGACCACGGAGGTTGACCATATACGGCTGTGGTCTATTCCTCTGGAGGTCCATGCTAGGCCAGTAGAAGATGCCAAGGCCAAGAGTTCTGAGTCCTGTGAAGAAGAGGGTATTATTTCTGCAGGAACTTCAGCTGACAAACAACCCCCTGAAGATATCTGTCACGCTTGGACTAAGGGGATGTACCGTAGTTAGTACCGATCCCCATTGGGCCAAGTTAGATTATGTCTTTTATGCAGAGATGTAGTTAAGCCGGAGAGTAATAACTTTGCCAACAGGTGACTGAGGACCGTGGGGTCTGTTATACTAGCTACTGCAATGTCTATATGTGTAACGTTTCAAGAATAGTGCCTCCTAGCAATAGGAAGAAATCCAAATATACTTGATTGTATATAGTTTACCCGTTGATGTTGAATAGAAAATATGAAAAATGCCTTTTCACTTCCCGGTTTAACAGGTACAGATACTCGCAGACAAGTATATTCCATCAGGGGGGTATGTGGCGCCCTGCACATGCAGGTGTCACAGAGGGGTAGTACACCCGTAAAAGAGGTGTAAATACTCCAGCTGCAGGTGGACCCTAGGATGGTGGGTGGGACCCATTCCCAGCACTCCCACATTAGTTGAGCGGTGGGAGGTTACCCGGGAGGGGATATATTCACCTCTAGGGGGATCAAGGAGGTCTTTAGCCTTTGACAGGGGGGCCAGTAAGTCTTCTGGCTTCGGTCGGTGGCCCCTGGCCTTCGGGCTAGATGGAGGAGGAGGAAAGGAGTTAGAATGGCTCTGACTAATTGGAACAAGGCGGAAGGTTAAACCGGGGCGGTTTCAAGCCAAACTGGAGGGAAGAAGAAGGGGCCTTGAGGAGGTTCTGCAAGAGGGCGCCTGTTACCCCTCGGGGGTCTGCCGCCTATGCCCGCGGCCTGCTGCCCTTATTCCCTCGGCTCCTATCGCTCCTGTCCGGCCTCAAGGATTCCGGGTGTCGTCCGTCCGCCGACGGCTCCGGGGCGCTGGCAGCCGCCGCCCGCGGATCGGTCTGGTAGCGTCTTCCTTACCGTATGCTTCCCGGGTACGCGCACCTGTCCCCAGCCGCAGGGGTCCAGCACCCACTGCTTGAGCAACACTGCTCCTCTCACTTCCGGTACCACTGCTTGAGCACATGAAACTGTCTCCAAATCAGTATCTGCTGGAGAGACTGCAGGGATCTTGCTCCTCCCCTCAGCCAATCACCATGCCTCTGTGTCCTGCCAATCAGGACTGCCCTGCTCTGATATAAACCTCCTGTTTCCAATCAGTCGTGGCCAGGGCAACTTCTCCCTAGTAAAGCTGCCACTTCTGGTCTGGTCAGGTCGCTCCTTATTTGGTCTGTTACCTGATTTCTCTGTGTTACCTCCTACAGATATCTGCCCTGCCGGCTCCTTGCTGACCGCCGTGTTCCTGGCTGGTTTCCTAGATCTCTCCAAGCTGATCGCTGTTTCAAGCCTGGCTCCGGATCCCCCGTGTTCCTGGATCCCCCGTGTTCCTGGATCCCCCGTGTTCCTGGATTCCCCGTGTTCCTGGATTCCCCGTGTTCCTGGATTCCCCGTGTTCCTGGATTCCCCGTGTTCCTGGCTTCCCCGTGTTCCTGATTCCCCGTATTCCTGGTCCCCGTGTTCCCGGTTTCCCGTTTCTTGTTGTATACCCGGTTGCTGTTTTGTTACCACGTCGCCTGGGGTCGGTTGAACACTCGTGTCCACTTCATTGGCCCCTCTGAGGTTGGTACCGGCGGGACCCCTGTATAGGGGTTAAGCGCTCCGGGGCCTCCTTCGGTGGGTTTCCAGTGCTGCGACCTTGTGGCTCTCCCCAGGGGCGTGGGATCTTGTGTTGATGTTAATAAACCTGTTGACTCTACGGTACTTGTCCGCCTCTCTATCACCCGGTATCAGCATCTGCTTTACGCGGTCCAGTGGGTCCACGTGTGGGGTCCATCAGTAGGACGTGACAGCACCCTAGAGAGAAGTCTGGGCCCTAGAGAGAAAGGGAGATCCTCAGAGTGGAGTGACCATACTCCAGGGGATACTCCAGTCCATCACGGGAACGCCGGGCCCAAGGTTCCAGCCAGAGTTCAGCTTTGCAGTCGGCAACCGGCTGCTGTGGCTCGTTTACCAGCTGCAGCACCCTGCCAGTGGAGCGGTCTGCCTGCTTCTTCATAACGAGGGAAAGGATCCCCGGTACTACATACACGAAGCTACTGGGTATAAGCCCATCCTAAACGGGGAAGAACTTAGTTAGTTAAGGAAGGTACACCAAGGGTTCCACCATACCACCTGGGATCCACTTGCAGCCACCTGTTAAGCTACCTGTTATTTATAACATCTTGCTGAACTGTGAACTGTATCTGATGCTGCTACAAGTTAACAGTAAAGTACCCGGGAGAAAGTGACTTTGCTTCTGCGCGTATTTTCCTACTTCAACCTGTTCCCTTGCAGGAACGCTGCCCAGAGGAACAGCCCTGCCTGTAGAGGGCTTAGTCATCTCAGTCCGGCGGACTGTGGGGTGCTGGTGACCTATCACCAGAAACTACAGGTGGCATCACGTGAACTGTATATAGAATCCCCTGTAAATACATCCCTTTTTTGAAGTGTCACCCAGGACACGGGATCGGGTGCGGCCACCACTCCCCATGACACAGCAACGCTACCCTACGCACCTTCTGCTATGATTGTTAGAGAGATAGCCCAGGATTGGGGATCTCCACGCAACAGGGAGACAACGATCCCCACCTTCTGTTCTTCGCTACCTGAAGAATGTAAGCGAAGCCTGAAATATAATTTGCAGGCCTCCTGAAATGCCCGAAATTTATCACGCCCCCCGAAAACCTATCAGGGAGGGGTATCTTGGGTTCCGGCTGGGTCTGAGCCTGGGCAGAGACCAGCAAACCCGCGAAATAACACAGCTGCTGCACTACCTGTTCCCGCAGATCCATCACCTCCTGTGACAGAGTCTGCTTAAACTGGGCTAATGCAGCTGCAGGATCCATAATGGGTCCGAGAAAAAAAAGAATCTCAGGCTTGAGATTATGTCACGCCTGGAGTAAGGGGATGTCCAGCAACCGTGCGTGACAGTGGCGCATGAACCAAAGATGTCCGCTGCACAACAACAAAAATATAACAGATAGGGAAACACCAAAGGGAATAAATACAATGGATGGCCCTGCTCATAGGGAACAGGGGGGAGGTGACCTCCTGTACTCACCTGCAGCAGCCCTGATCTTCCTTCCATCCCTATACAAGTTCTTTCACCTTGTCGCCGAGCAGGAAACCTAAGCCCTCCGCTGGCCCTGATGTTACTAGGGAAGGCTAGCAGGAGTGTGGCGCCCCTGTGACCAGGGCGGCCACAGGGTGAACTGCAGCCAGGTAAGGTAGAGACGGTTGACTAAAACACATCCACACAGGTACACACACCGACCCTAGGCCTAGGACTCTAGGTTAGACAAGGTGTAGCAGGGGTTAAGAGTAGTGTGGGTGGAGCGTAGAGCAGCACTGAACAAGTGGGTGGCGAGACCAACAATAGAAAAACCCGGGAACACAGGGTTTCGGCACACATTCACAGGAAGAGAGGTTCCCTGGAGGATGCAGAATCCCAGAGGCTACATTCCTAGGAGAGAAAGCTCGCTCCATAGCCGGAGGCAAGGGAAAGAAGTCACCCAACAGTGAGAAAGAGGGAGCCTGGTGATCCCACAGCTATACCTGGGACACTGGAGGCTAGGCCGCTGAAGCCAGAGAGCCGGCTCTGTAGAGGTGACCAGGGGCACTCTAGGACCCTAATCACAGGACATACCGGCATGGGGCAGGTACTCTATGACCTGTAGCATACCTACCACCATGGTCTAGGAACTCAGCCATCAAACTAGGGCTAGTGACCCTGACAGAGGGGGAATCATCACACAACAGCCCGCGACGGCCAGACCAAACCCGTGAGTGAGGAGACAGAGAGAGGAAAGGCCTGAAATGACTTGAGGGAAGCAACGCAGAGGAGCTGCCTGAGCTGCATAAACCCAGTTACCTGGAGCAGTGCTAAAGTGTGAGAACTGTAACTTGAAAGGGCTGAAAGAACTGTAACTTGTAAACTGTTGTGAACTACTGCTAAAGAACCTTAAGTAAAGTACCCGGTAAGCTCACCATTGCCTGAGACTGCTTTTTTCCAGCGCCGCAGCAGCAGAGTCCTACCTGAGGAGGCGGAGACTGCTTTTCCCACACACTGGATGTAGAAGCTGCAGCAGCAAAGTAAGTGACTGGTTCAAAGCACCATCCCTCACTATGTCCCTGCACTACTACTACACCAGCCCTGGGGACCCTCAGCCCTACACGAGGAGGGCTTACTATCCATGCTGCCCTCACTACTATCCCCAGCAGGAATATGGCAGCGGTGGTTCTACTAACCAAATACCCGCGGTGGCGTCACGACAAATCCCCTGTAAATACTCCCTTTAATTGCTGCATCTGGGATAATGGGAGCGGGCCCAGCACATTGACACCCCCCAGAGACAGTACACCCCGATCTCGAGTACCCTGGTCCCTAGTGTGCAACAGGAGCACTAGTCCCATCCACTACAATAAAGAGACATGAGGGAAGGGGAAGACAGACAAAAAACAACAGGCCAGCTACTTCACATCTGCTGACACTTCATCAGACAGCAGACAGTTTGACAGCAAGAGGTTCTACACAGAGCTCCTTATACCTCAGAAGCTTGGCCAGAAATGACGTTCAATCTCCAGCAAAGCATTCTGGAACTCTGTGATCCTATAAGGGCAGAGGTAATCACAGAGTGGCTACACTTGGACAAGGCCCAGCTAGCTTGCTGGCGACTGAGACTAACATTAACTCCTCCAGTGCCAAAGGAAAAAGATATGTTTAATATGAAGTCTCAATTCAGACATAAGACTTACACTGTGTGCAGAATTATTAGGCAAGTTGTATTGTAGAGTATTATTTTTATTATTGATCAACAACTATGTTCTCAATCAACTCAAAAGACTCAAATATCAAAGCTTAATATTTTTGGAAGTTGGAGTGTTTTTTTTTTTTAGATTTGGCTATCTTAGGACTATATACAGTATGTTTATGCAGGTAACTATTACTGTGCAAAATTATTAGGCAACTTAATAAAAACCTAATATATTCCCATCTCACTTGTTTATTTTCACCAGGTAAACTAATATAACTGCACAAAATTTAGAAATAAACATTTCAGACATACAAAAACAAAACCCAAAAAAATTAGTGACCAATATCGCCACCTTTCTTTATGATGACACTCAGCAGCCTTCCATCCATAGATTCTGTCAGTTCTTTGATCTGTTTACGATCAACATTGCGTGCAGCAGCCACCACAGCCTCCCAGACACTGTTCCGAGAGGTGTACTGTTTTCCCTCTCTGTAGATCTCACATTTTAGGAGGGACCACAGGTTCTCTATGAGGTTCAGATCAGGTGAACAAGGGGGTCATGTCATTATTTTTTCTTCTTTTAGACCTTTACTGGCCAGTCACGCTGTGGAGTAGTTGGATGCATGTGATGGAGCATTGTCCTGCATGAAAATTATATTCAAAATCAGGTTTCAAAAGAAGAGTACGTGGAGATATTTTCGTTACTCCTTAAGGAAAATTTTTACTTGGATAAGGTTAAACCTAGTCATTCTAATAAGGAAAAATGAGATGAGGAAAAACTTAGGTATTAAAGAGGACCTGTCACCTTCCCCCATGGACATGAAGCTAAAGGCAGCACTAAATGCAGCATGTCTGATGCATTCAGGCAAGGGGTCCCCCATGTCTGATGGCGGCTGGTACCCCGAGATAATGGTTTAGTAAGGGTATGTGCCCACAGGAAGGTTTAACGTCGGTTTAGCAGCGAAAACCGCCGGCGGTTTAGCATAGGTTTTATTTAAATTTATGTAAATCCTAAGCAGCGTTAGGACTTACAAGTAACCCTATGTAATTTAGAAACCGCTGTGCACACATAGTCGGTTTATGTGAGCGGATCTGCCAGAGGTTGAGCGGTTTCCTAGCGGTTTAGCAGCATACAGCATGTCAATTCTTCTCAGCGGTTTTTGATCGGTTCCATGAACAAAATCCTCCATAGAAAACCACCGGAAAAAACGCTGGAAAAACCGACTAAAAACCGCTGTGCACACGCTGAAAAAAAACCACCGAAAAACCGCCGGAAAACAGCTGGAGACTTCAGAGCTCAGAACTGATAATTTCCAGCGGTTTACTGACGGTTTGAACGCCACTAAACCTCCCTGTGGGCACATACCCTAAAACTTACAAGCTGGAGCCAAGTAGGCTGTCCCTGGGGCAGCAGCCTGTGTCTCTGTGCCACCTCCCTGCTGCCAATCACATCCTCCTCACTCTGTCTCTGCTCCCTGTGCTGGTGATGCAGGCAGAGCGAGGTAGTGCTTATCCTTGCCCCCGGCCGGCTGTCCCACCTCCTGCTGTGATTTTGTAGTGAGGTGAGCAATTCAGATTGTATTATTGAAATGGACACTGAAGTGAACATTACACAGTCTGATACTGCCCCTTGTGGACAAGTGCTGAAACAAACGCAGGGAAGTTGGAAATTTCCTTTTCAGCAAATGTGTTTGCTCAGGAAGAGAGAGAGCAGGAAGTGCAGTGCAGACTCAGAGCTCAGCCAGGACAGACCTGCTTGTGGATGTCTGTTGAAAGAGGGCTACTTTGCTACACCTTGCCGGAAAAATCACCCCGCAGAAGCCCCCGTGACTGATCCTGGGCCACTGGACTTTGGTGCTGTGACTCTGGCCGCTCTGCAAAACCTTGGCCGCCGAGCACCCGGAGTGCATGTGCCGTGACCGACATAAGGGAGCCATTTGTACTGCCGTGATCTCCCTCCTGCTGCTCTTGGTGCCCCGAGACTGAGAGAGACTTCTTTGCTGCTGTGGGCTCCCTTCTGCTGCTCGGTGTGCCCTGAGACTGGGAGAGACTAACAAAGAAAGATTCCGTTACCTGCGGAAGGAGACCAAAGAAGAAGACTGAGGAGTTTCCCCCTTCAGCGCTGCACCGGGACCCGTCCTCGTGAGATCCCCAGGCCTGGGAGCGACATCTTCTTCTGTGATAGACTGGTACGTGATTTTAGGGAAAGTTAGGGAAAGATATCTCTATTTTGTTTGTTTTCTTTTTTATTTTCTTGATGCGTACCCGGAAGAAGTGAAGATCCAGAGACTCTAATGTATACAAGTGGGCATATAGTTCGGTTGGCTGTGATATAAACATGTTTGCCAGTAAAGAAACGTTATTATCGGTTAAACCTGAGTATGGGGATTCTGTTGAGAAAGATCATACACACACACCCGCGGCCTTACCACCGGTCGCTACAATTTCAGAGCATTTCCCCGCCCAGCTCCATAGCATAACATGCAGCTGGGCGGGGAAATTATTTGATGTCCCAGAAGGAGGCAGGACAGACAGCCGGAGGCTGAGATAACATTACCTACTGCGTCACCAGCACAGACAGAGCGAGGACGACGTGATTGGCAGCAGGGAGGCGGCACAGAGACACAGGCTGCCGCACCAGAGACAGCCTACTTGGCTCCAGCTTGTAAGTTTTACTAAACTATTATCTCCAGGTACCAGCCGCCATCAGACATGAGGGACCCCTTGCCTGAACGCAGCAGACATGCTACTTTCAGTGCTGCCCTTAGCTCAACATGTGTGGTTGGTGACAGGTCCTCTTTAATTAATTCTAAGGATGTGTACTAAGTGGCTTCAGGCTTTTGCAATTTTAGCCAGTGTGATTGGTGAGAAAGAGCCTGAGCATTGTTCTGCTCTTTTTGGCTACGTGGATGTGATAGGGGAGGCACATAAATTTTATGGCGGTTTAGCTTGGCTGAGGTACAATGAGCAGTTTAAACAGAAGAAAGCTATGCAGTCTGGGATGCATTGGGACCAGAAGAATATTCCATTGTGGATGTTTTTAATGGCGTCACAGGCTCAACCCTTTTGTGAGTTCGGCAGGGAGCTCGGAATGCTGCAAGTGACAACCCTCTGTTGAAACCAATAGTAATCTGCCTCAGTTTAAGTTAGCCTGCTGCCTCATATTAGACTGTCAAAACCATCAAGTGAGCAGCATCTCTGTGAGCAAGGATATTGAACTGTTTTCTATGTACACCTGCATTCTTACTGCCATTCCTAAGTGGGGAACCACTCAACCACCAAGAGCAGCATCATCTCATATTCTATTTATTTACAATACAAATTATCATCCAACAACCACTAAAAGATTTTGCAAAACAAAAGTGAGCTAATGCATAAAGTATAGGGAAGAATTGCAATAAATTATATTATTTCACTAACTTCCCAATTGGTTGGTTCATTTTGCATGCTACAAATCACAATGTTCAGGTATTTTTCTCCATGAACTGAATTTCCAGGCTGCCATTGAATTGAAAGCCTCCAATTGTTGAAACATATAAATCATTCTGTGTTTAGCTCTGTGCATTGTTAATGTAGAGACTGGATTTATGGCTGCTGTGTTTAACAGACTGGCAGAAAGTAATAAAGATCATACATTACCCTGCTTGAGCCTGCTATACACAATTCTCAGGCAGAGTGTACTCTGTAGTTTACTGCCTAAGTCCCATTAAAAAGCTGATCCACCTACTTGAATGGAATATCAAATACTAAACTAAGGCAAAAAAATAATATTATTTTATACACATATGTCACAAAAACAATCCTGTGCTCATAAGACACTGTAGACAACTAGAGATACGGTTTACATGCAGGGTCGTATTTGGATTTTCTGCTGCCCTAGGCACTGTCCGCGGCCGCCCCCTCCCCCGTCACGGCTCCCCCCCCATTGCGGCCCCTTCCCCATGTTGCAGCCCCTCCCCCGTCACGGACAATCTTCCCCCCAGTCGCGGCCTTCCCCCCAAGCTTCATGTAGTTTCTCCCCCCACATTTCATCATGTAGTACATATAAAAGGTTTGTCCAACCACACTACAGAGACATTCTGATAGGATGTTTACATTGTGAGCCCCAATGGGGACAGTGTTGATGATGTATGTAAAGTGCTGTGGAGTTCATAGTGTAATATAAGTGCAAAACATATTATTCTTAATATGATGTCACAATACCAGGATCTGAGGATCTTCTATTTCGAGGTCAGGGGCTCTCTGATGCCATGTTGCTGCCTGTCTCGTTGTCTTCCTCTTTTGACACTGCAGTGCGGTGGACAAAAGAGCATTAACTGGTTAATAACAAGAAGTATGGAGTGTGTACTGAGCCATAAACCCCCCATACCATGAAGTATGGAGTGTACTAACTGAGCCATAAATCCTCCCCATACCATGTCCAGCAGACATTGTAGGATTACTATATGGATTTTATTATTAGGGTACGGACACATTGGTGTGAAACTCGGATGAGTGCAATGTGTGATTTCATCGCATTGCACTCGGACCAATGTTAATCAATCTCTGAGAGCACACTAGCGAGTGTCGGACGCTTTTTTCTCATCCAGATTCAGGATGAGAAAAAAGTCCCGACATGCTGCGACAGTATGCGATTCATGTGCGAGACTCGCCAATGCAAGTCTATGGGTCCAACAAAATCACGGACCGCACACGGACCATCCGAGAGGCATCAGTTTTTTTCACGGATACATTATCATTCTGCAGCTGAGAATACTGTAAAATATTCCTGTAAATGATTCTACACTAATAGCTGCTGAGGAAAGACAGATTGCACACAGATGTGATCTGAGAGAAATGTCGGACACTCGCACAGCAGTTGGATGCCAAATGGACCAAAAAACCGATGACACTCGTCCGACTCTCCTGGATGAGAAACTGACCGATTTTAAGGCGGCGGGAGATAGTGTAGCACCATGTCCTCAACTCTGTGCTGTGCATAGACGGTGTAGCATCATGTCCTCAGCTCCGTGCTATGCGCAGTGTACCACCATGTCCCCAGCTCCGTGCTGTGCACAGTGTACCACCATGTCCCCAGCTCCGTGCTGTGCACAGTGTACCACCATGTCCCCAGCTCCGTGCTGTGCACAGTGTACCACCATGTCCCCAGCTCCGTGCTGTGCACAGTGTACCACCATGTCCCCAGCTCCGTGCTGTTCACAGTGTACCACCATGTCCCCAGCTCCGTGCTGTGCACAGTGTACCACCATGTCCCCAGCTCCGTGCTGTGCACAGTGTACCACCATGTCCCCAGCTCCGTGCTGTGCACAGTGTACCACCATGTCCCCAGCTCCGTGCTGTGCACTGTGTACCACCATGTCCCCAGCTCCGTGCTGTACACAGTGTACCACCATGTCTTCAGCTCCGTGCTGTGCACAGTGTAACACCATGTCCTCAGCTCCGTGCTGTGCACAGACAGTGTAGCATCATGTCCCCAGCTCCGTGCTGTGCAGTGTACCACCATGTCCGCAGCTCCATGCTGTGTATAGACAGTGTAGCACCACATCCTCAGCTCCGTGCTATGCACAGACAGTGTAGCATCATGTCCTCAGCTCCGTGCTGTGCACTGACAGTGTACCACCATGTCCCAAGCACCGTGCTGTGCACAGTGTACCACCATGTCCCCAGCTCCGTGCTGTGCACAGTGTACCACCATGTCTGCAGCTCCGTGCTGTGCATACAGTGTACCACCATGTCCGCAGCTCCCTGCTGTGCACAGACAGTGTACCACCATGTCCTCAGCTCTATGCTGGTGCTGTGCACAGTGTACCACCATGTCCTCAGCTCCGTGCTGTGCACAGTGTACCACCATATCTTCAGCTCCGTGCTGTGCACAGACACTGTACCACCATCTCCCCAGCTCTGTGCTGTGCAGAGACAGTGTACGGTACACTGTCTGTGCACAGCACGAAGCTGAGGACATGGTGGTACACTGTGCACAGCACAGAGCTGAGGACATCCCAGAAGAGACAGACAGGCCACAGACGGGCGACGGGAAAACACTGAGCCCACCTGGAAGAACAACAACTCCCAGCACCCAACACACTGCCCAGAAATCATATAGGACAGGCAGGAGAACTACAACTCCCAGCATGCCACACCCTGCCAACACAGGAAGGTGGCGGCAGCTGCATAGAGGCAGACACACGGTACAGCCGCCATTATCACCACACACAGCGCCAGCCACAGCCCCAGTCCTCCTGCATCCCCGTTCTTCTCTCCTCTGTTCCTCCTGCTGCTCCTGTCCTCCTGCACCTCTGTCCTCCTCTCCTCTCTTCTCCGTCCCTCCTGCTGCTCCTCTATCCTCCTCTCCTCTGTCCTCCAGCACCCCCGTCCTCCTCTCCTCTGTCCTCCTGCACCCCGTCCTCCTCTCCTCTGTCCCTCCTGCTGCTCCTCTATCCTCCTGCACCCACATCCTCCTCTCCTCTGTCCTCCAGCACCCCCATCCTCCTCTCCTCTGTCCTCCAGCACTCCCGTCCTGCTCTCCTCTGTCCTCCAGCACCCCCGTCCTGCTCTCCTCTGTCCTCCTGCACCACCGTCCTGCTCTCCTCTGTCCTCCTGCACCACCGTCCTCCTCTCCTCTGTCCTCCTGCACCCCCGTCCTCCTCTTCCCTGTCCCTCCTGCTGCTCCTCTTGCACCCGCGTCCTCCTCTCCTTTGTCCCTCCTGCTGCTCCTCTGTCCTCCTGCACCCCTGTCCTCCTCTCCGCTGTCCCTCCTGCTGCTCCTCTGTCCTCCTGCACCCCCGTCCTGTTGCTCCTCTGTCCTCCTGCACCTCCGTCTTCCTCTCCTCTGTCCCCCTGCACCCCCGTCCTCTTCTCCTCTGTCCTCCTGCACCCCCGTTCTGCTCTCCTCTGTCCTCCTGCACCCCCGTCCTGCTCTCCTCTGTCCTCCTGCACCCCCGTCCTGCTCTCCATTGTCCCTCCTGCTGCTCTTCTTGCACCTCCGTCCTCCTCTTCCCTGTCCCTCCTGCTGCTCGGCTGTCCTCCTTCACCCCGTCCTCCTCTCCTGTCCCTCCTGCTGCTCCTCTTGCACCCCCGTCCTCCTCTCCTTTGTCCCTCCTGCTGCTCCTCTGTCCTCCTGCACCCCTATCCTCCTCTCCGCTGTCCCTCCTGCTGCTCCTCTGTCCTCCTGCACCCCGGTCCTGTTGCTCCTCTGTCCTCCTGCACCCCCGTCCTCCTCTCCTCTGTCCTCCTGCACCCCGTCCTCCTCTCCTCTGTCCTCCTGCACCACCGTCCTCCTCTCCTCTGTCCTCCTGCACCCCTGTCCTCCTCTCCTCTGTCCCTCCTGCTGCTCCTCTTGCACCCCCCTCCTCCTCTCCTTTGTCCCTCCTGCTGCCCCTCTGTCCTCCTGCACCCATGTCCTCCTCTCTGCTGTCCCTCTGCACCCCACAACTCACAGACAGAGACATCTCGCACACAGAGACACAACTCACACACAGACAAAACTCACACACACAGACACATCACACATATAGACACACAACTCACACAGAAGACACAGACACAACTCACACAGAAGACACATACAACTCACACACAGAAGACACAACTCACACAGAAGACACACACAACTCACACAGAAGACACACACAACTCACACAGAAGACACATACAACTCACACACAGAAGACACATGCAACTCACACAGAAGACACATACAACTCACACAGAAGACACATACAACTCACACAGAAGACACAACTCACACAGAAGACACAACTCACACAGAAGACACAACTCACACAGAAGACACATACAACTCACACAGAAGACACAACTCACACAGAAGACACAACTCACACAGAAGACACATACAACTCACACAGAAGACTCATACAACTCACACAGAAGACACACACAACTCACACACAGGCAAAACTCACACACACAGACACATCACACACATAGACACACAACTCACACAGAAGACACAGACACAACTCACACAGAAGACACATACAACTCACACACAGAAGACACAACTCACACAGAAGACACACACAACTCACACAGAAGACACAACCCACACAGAAGAACACACACAACTCACACAGAAGACACATACAACTCACACACAGAAGACACATACAACTCACACAGAAGACACATACAAATCACACAGAAGACACATACAACTCACACAGAAGACACAACTCACACAGAAGACACAACTCACACAGAAGACACAACTCACACAGAAGACACATACAACTCACACAGAAGACACAACTCACACAGAAGACACAACTCACACAGAAGACACATACAATTCACACAGAAGACACATACAACTCACACAGAAGACACAACTCACACAGAAGACACACACAACTCACACAGAAGACACACACAACTCACACAGAAGACACACACAACTCACACAGAAGACACAACTCACACAGAAGACACAACTCACACAGAAGACACATACAACTCACACAGAAGACACAACTCACACAGAAGACACAACTCACACAGAAGACACATACAACTCACACAGAAGACACATACACAACTCACACAAAGAAGACACACAACTCACACAGAAGACACATACACAACTCACACACAGAAGACACATACACAACTCACACACAGAAGACACACAACTCACTCAAACACACATACAGACACACAACTCACACACACATTTTACAGATACCTCACACATACACTTCTTTCTGCTGCAGGAAGGGGCTACATATCCAGCTTCCCCTGCTCCCAGCAGTTGTCCCCGGGCAGCCCCTCCCCCACTCCCTCCTTCTCTCTGCCTGGACTGTGCACAGCACAGGCACAGTAGGAGGTCCGTCATCTTTTTACCCGGAGGTTGGAGCTGATTCTCCTTATCCTCCAGCACGTCGCTCCTCTAATCCTCGTCGACTCTCACTTCTTCCCGCGCAGTGCAGGAGGGCAAGAGCACGGGCCAATGAGCGGGCCTGATGACGACGAGGGGGGGGGGCGGTGGTGTATGAGGGGGCGGGGCTTACTACCCGGCCAACACAGGCATGATCGGGCCTGATGACGATCGGGGGGCGGGGGGTGTATGAGGGGGCGGGGCTTACGACCCGGCCAACACAGGCAGAAAAAAAAAAAAAAGAAAAGACGCTGAGACGCCGCCCCCTATGAATGGCTCTGCCCTAGGCACGTGCCTACAAGTGCCTAATGGCAAATACGGCCCTGTTTACATGATATGGAACATATAATGGTTTATAAAGTGGAGTGTTATAAATAGATAGATAATTGTTAAGAATTATGTGTATACAGTGTACAGTAGCGTGCAAACACTTGGGCACCCCTGGTCAGAATGACTTATAGTGAGCAGCTAAGCAAGTTGAAGATGAAATGATTTCTAGAAGGCATACAGTTAAAGATGATGCATTTCCTTCCTTGCATTCCAGGCAAAAAAAGGTACCATATTTTTCAGACTATAAGACGCACTTCCTTCCCCCCAAATTCTGGGGGAAAGTGAGGGGTGCGTCTTATAGTTTGAATATATGGATTGTGTGGGGCGGTGCCTAGCCTGCAATGTGAGAGGACGTGTGTGTGAGGTCTCTCCTGCCGACACACACTGATTCTGCCGGTGGCTGGTCCTGCAGAGATCCCAAAGTGCTCAGAAACATTGCTGGTACTCTGCTGTTGGTGCTGGGAGCAGGTCTGGAGCTGCAGGAGCCCGAGATGACCCGCACACGGCAGCGAGATCCAGGTGCAAGCAGAGGAGGAAAAGGCCAAGATGGTGGAGAGGCTCGGGAGGATGCAGCACGAGCTAATTCTGCATGTGCTAGAAGACAGACTGCAGCTGCTTGCCTGGAGAAGTTGATGAGAGAGGAGGAGGGGAGAGCAGACGCTGGAGATATGGAGGGGGACACTGGAGCTGGGGCTGGAGCAGAGGTGGAGATGCAGGACAGTGACTTGGAGAGCCAGGAGGCTGACACCCAGGCTGCACAGCAGGCAGCAATTGCTGCTGGCACACTGGATGAAATGGGCAGTGTGCAAGGAGAGCCTTCACTAAGAGACATTTTTGCTGTGGTGTCATATTGCAAACACAGTTTAACTACACTGACTCACCAGGTCTCAGGGATTCATGCTGAGATTACTGGGATTAAGGCAGCTATGCAGAAGGCTGAGGTACGCACAGGAGAGGTGGAGGAACGTGTGGGCAATGCAGAAGATAACATAATGACTTTGCAGACGAATCAATCTAAATTTGACAAACAGCTTGCTGAGGTTCTGGCCAAGAATGATGATCTCGAGAATAGATCACGCCGGAACAATGTTAAGATTGTGGGGGTCCCTGAAAAGGCGGAAGGGGCCAATCCAACAGAATTTATTGAGCAGTGGATAATGTCTAAATTCGGAGCAAATGTTCTGTCCAAAGTCTTCGTGGTGGAGAGAGCCCATAGGATCCCACTGAGACCGCAGCCTCCGGGTGCTCCCCCCCGAGCCATGCTGGCTAGACTGTTGAATTACAGAGACAGAGACACTATACTCCGCAAGGCTAGAGATGTCCACGATTTGACAATTGATGGACAACATATCTCCTTTTATTCGGATTACTCCCCTACGGTCCAAAAACTGCGGATGAGATTTTCTGATGTAAAGCGGAAGCTGAGAGACATGGGCCTGAAATATTCTATGATGTACCCAGCTAAACTCAGACTAGTTGCGCTGGGTAAAGTCCACTTCTTGCAGTCCCCTGAGGAGGCCATGGAGTGGATCGAAAAGAATAGCAGAAGAGTTCGGTACTATAAGGAGAGTTGAAATATTGGTGCATGGGTTCCTGTGTATTCTTGTTCTTTTATTTTTGCAGGTGTTACGGGACATTAGAAACTTATGCGGCCCGGTCACGGCAAAGAGTTGAGGAAAATGACTTTCTTTTCCATAGTTCAAAGCAAAAGGCGGGAGAGGCCTTGGTTGAGATAACGGTTACGTTTTAAACAATTGTTACAGTTGTGTTACGTTGCATAACGTATTGGCTGGTGGTATTCCCCCACTCTCTGCTAGAGAGGGTGATAACGATAAACGAGGTTGAGGAGACGTGAGAGGGTAAAATGTTGGGTGGGGTGGCTCAATGGGATAGGGATTGGGGGGGGGATTGTTCTGAGATAGAGGGAGGGGAGGGGAGGGGAAAGGCTAGGGAGCGATGGTGTGTTTTTGATCTGCATGTTCCAAGTTGTGGGAAACTATTAGACCGAGAACAGGATGGCGGAGAAACTTAAAATATTGAGCTGGAATGTGAGAGGACTGGCGGACAGGGGTAAGAGGGCAGCTACTCTGCGCTATGCCATGACTTCTAAACCCTCCATGATATGTCTCATGGAAACTCATCTGACCAAAGGAAACACTGGGGTCCCGGCTAGAACATGGCTCCAGAGGGCATATCATGCTACATACTCTACATATGCGAGAGGGGTGTCGATACTGGTGCATACTCTGGTACCGTTTGAGGAGGTGGAGGTTAAACTGGACAAAGAAGGGCAGTATGTCTTCTTGGTGTGTAAGGTGTATGGGAGGCTGCTTTGTGTGGTGGCGGTTTACTTCCCGCCGCCGTACAACAGAGCAAAACTGAAGGAAATCATAGACCTGACCAGGTGCTGGGCTGGAGTTCCTATTCTCTTCATTGGAGACTTTAATAATGTCATGAATGTACGGTGGGACAGATGTGGCAGGACCCATAGTGGACACACGGGAGACGAGGAGACACAATTTGCTAGATTTATGGGAGAAATGGGATTGGTGGACCTGTGGAGAGTGAGGAATGTTGGGGTGAGGAGGTACTCTTGCTACTCCTCCTCGCACGGTTCTATGTCTCGAATAGATCTGGCTATAGGGAACACGCTGCTGGACTCTAGAGTTGTTGGGGTTGCGTACTTACCCCGGGTCATCTCTGATCATGGCCCTTTGCTGGTGGAGTTGCAGATGGGAGCGGGTGGAATGCGATCAGGTGGGGAATGGAAGGTACATCCCGTATGGTTGGATAAGATAGACATGCCCAAAATAGCTGAGGAGATGGAAGAATTTTTTCTACACAATGTGGGTAGTGCAGGGGCAGGAATGGTGTGGGACACTGCCAAGGCGTTCTTGCGTGGGTTATTGATAAGGGAAATATCAAGATGTAAGACCCGGAGTAGAGAAGCAGAAGCTGGAGCATTGGATACTCTGAGAAGAGCAGAGGAGGAGTTGATGGTGGGGCCCACCGCCGAGGCACAGCAGAAAATGAGGAAAGCTCAGGAGGAGGTGGACAGCTTGTTTTTGGCTAAGGCGGAGATGAAGAGAGAATTTCAAAGACAACCTTTTTTGAGGAAGGCGAGAAGGTAGGACACCTGCTGTCCACTATAGTGGCGGCTCAGAGAACATCGAGCTATGTCTATGGGCTATCTCGTCCGGACGGTCCTCTGACAACGGACTCAGAGGGGATCCTGCAGATATTTGAGGAGTACTACCGCGACTTATACACATCCAAACTTGGGGTACCTAGTGACGCCATTGACAGTTTTCTGCTTAGCGCTGACCTGCCCAGGCTGAGTGCCCTGGACCGGGATAGTTTAGAGGGACCACTGACGTTGGAGGAACTAGAGGAAGCCATGGCATCCATGACTAATAACAAGGCTCCTGGGGCGGATGGGTTGCCGGTAGAAGTATATAAGCTTCTGGGGGAGGTGATGCTACCCAGACTGCGGGAGGTTCTACAGACGGCTATGGAAGAGGGACAATTGCCCCAGTCTATGAGGGAGGCGACCATAGTGGTTATACCCAAAGAAAACAAGGATGTCACGAAGCCAGACTCGTACAGACCCATATCTCTACTGTCGACTGATGTCAAGTTGTTGGCCAAGGTACTGTCGGGCCGGCTGACTCGGGTGATTACTGGTGTGGTGCATCCGGACCAGACTGGATTCATGCCGGACAGATCGACTGCCATTAACTTACGTCGGCTGTTTCTGAATTTCAGATGGCTGCTGATAATTCTGGCCACAGAGTGGTGGTGTCCCTTGATGCACACAAGGCCTTCGACAGTGTGGAGTGGGAGTATCTCTGGCGGGTCATGCATCATATGGGTTTTGGTCCGGTGTTCACAACATGGGTGCGGTTGCTGTACTCTTCCCCGCTGGCCCGGATTAGGGTGAACGGAGGTAGGACGGATAGATTCAGTCTGACGAGGGGGACCAGACAGGGCTGCCCTCTCTCCCCGTTACTGTTTGCCCTGGCCATTGAGCCGTTGGCGGCGGTATTGAGACAAACTAATTCGATTACTGGATTTAGATATGGTTCGGTGGAGGAGAGGGTAGCCCTGTATGCTGACGACATTCTACTATTCTTACAAGACTCGAAGGACTCTCTGACTAATGCCATGGACATAGTGGATAGCTTTGGACGTCTGTCTGGTCTCCAGATTAACTGGGGTAAGTCACATTTGATGGAGGTGGACAGTGTGGAGGATCGAAGTGTGGAGGAGGTGGCCCATACGCTTTTAAAAAGAGTGAAAGTGTTTAAATACCTAGGTATTCAGATTGCAGCACCGATTAAGGAATTTCTAGATCTTAATGTGCGGCCGATAATTGGGCTTCTGAAAGCTAAGGCGGACACGTGGAGTAGGCTGCCCCTATCGGCGGTGGGTCGCACCAATCTGATTAAGATGGTGTTAATGCCAAAGTTACTTTATGTTTTACACAACTCCCCTGTGTGGATTCCACAGGCAATGTTCCAGCGTATTACAGCAATTTTTAGGGATCTGGTTTGGGGAGGCAAACAACCGAGAATTAAATTGGAGACATTGCAGCGACCCAAGGAGGAGGGAGGTCTTGCCCTGCCCAACCCTTGGATTTATTTCCTAGCTGCTCAGGCCCAACATCTGAGGGGATGGGTGGACGGGGCGAGAGAAGGCTCGCTTCAGGCTATTCTGGAAAATTACATTAATAGACGCCCGTTGGTACAGGGTTTAGAGATGGGTCTGTTTGGGAGGGCCGGTAGGAGGTGTCCGACGTTTGACCTGGTGCACAGACTGTGGACGAAGGTGAAGACTCTCAGGGGGGTCAACGGGGCGACGGTGTATACCCCAATCTGGAATAATATGCATCTTGGGGAATTCTATAAAATGGGAGAATTGAGGGAATGGACTTGCAGAGGGATAGTATGCTTACATCAGGTGATCGACCGACATGGCCTCAAATCATTTGAATCCTTGAAGTCAGAATTCAGTCTGACGGATAGGCATGGCTTTCAGTATGCACAGGTTAAACATGCATATCATAAACAGAGTAAAGTAAGGAATTTGTGCATACTGACCGATATTGTACTGGACTACATTTGCATGTCTGGAAGATCGAAGGGGGTGATTACCTCGACCTATGCTGACCTATTGCATACATTCCTTCTGCAACATCCTGTGAAAGCGAAGGTGAGGTGGGAAAGGGATGTGGGAGTTCTGTCTGAGGATAAATGGAACACAATTTTAGAGTACATCCCCAAATTATCTTTAAGTGAACCAGGTAGAATGTCCCAGCTCTTGCTTGTTCACAGGGCATACCGGTCCCCGGTCTTTCTGCACAGGATTGGGCTGCGGTCAGACTCAGAATGTCCGAGATGTAGGCTAGAAGATGCGGGCATCCTGCACATGATCTGGGAGTGTCCACGCCTCGCATCCTTCTGGATTGTAATCCTCACCCTAATAGAAGGGAAATATCATTGTGTGATTCTGCGAGACCCGGTGGTCTGCATACTTGGGTATGTGGAGGAAATAGAGGTAGACTCTATGGGGAAGATAGCCATAGCTCGCCTCCTGTACATAGCCAGGAAACTCATTGCCAAATATTGGATCTTGGAGGAAACACCCTCCAGGCAGGAGTTTCTTAGACAAGTCTCTTATGTGATTAAACTGGAAGAAAAAATATACTTTAAGAGGAAAAATGCTAAATACCTGGACCGCCTCTGGGCACCGTGGAAATAATTGTGCTGTCTCTGGCAGACGCCAGTCTAATATGATAACTGATAAGTACGATATAACGGTACAGCTTGATACTAGTGAGAACACTGTCAACGCTAAATGTATGGGAGCGCGTTAGTATTTGGAATAGATTGATTGTTGTCTAGCCTGGGTAAGGGAAAAGGGGGGGCTGTTGTTTTGTGGGGAGGGGGACAGTTTTTGGGAGGTTTATACAAGGGGGAAAAATTGACATTGTGAAGGATTGTATTATGCTTTGTTATTCCTTGCTGATTCTAATAAAATTTATCTGATTTAAAAAAAAAAAAAAAAAAAAGAATATATGGATTGTGTGCTTGTTGTGGTGCTGTGGGGCTGTGCTGGGGTAGCAGCGGCTTTGGAGCAGCTGGAGGAGGATAGCGTTGGCTGCAGAGGCAGCCCGTGATCACGTGTCCCCGGTCATTAGCCTACTGTAATTTTCACTGCATCCCCTATCCATCACCTCTCACCACTGAGAGGTTGGCGGGGGAGCAGCACATATTGCTATTACAGTACACTAAGAGTACTCACCCCCCTCCCCATCACAGTATATGGCCCCCCTTCTACCGCTCACACGAAAATAATAAATGGTGTAACTTACCTGTTGCCGCTCCCCTTGTTTCTCCCTCTGCAGCATTGATGTTTTCCTCTCTGTGTGTGCCAACATACTATCACGTGACCGACACATCACAGTGAATATCCCTGAGGAAGGCGCCAGGTGGGGCGCCGAAACGCATTGGAGGAAGGAAATAAAAGGATGGAAATCTGATTGATGAATCTCTGACTCATTGGTGAGTTTTTTATGCCTTGGAGCAGCGCGGACCATGACACACCTATATTCCCATTACTTCTCTGGATATCACCACTGGCCAGTGGTAGGTGGAGGTCCTGCAGCAGCTTGGAGTATTTTTTTGCCTTCAAACCAGTTGTGGGGATCACAACTGTACCAGGTGAGTGGCTCCATAACACCACTCTGATACTTTCAGTGTCGCTAGTGATAGGGCACTATTGCGCCTCTTGTCCCCCACCTCTTATATTTTTGCAACATCACAGTGATGTCATCACTGTGAGCCCCGGTCACATGATCACAGAGAGGAAGACATAGATGCTGCAGAGGGAGAGACGAGGGGAGCGGCGACAGATAAGTTACACTGTTTATTATTTTTGTGTGAGCAGCAGAAGAGGCAGTCCATATGGAGGATGGAGGAGCCATATGGAAGATGGAGAATGCCATATGGAGGATGGTGGTGGCCATATGGAGGATGGGAGTTCTATATCCAGGATGGGGGGGCCATATGGAGGATGGGTGTGGGCCATATGGATGATGGGTGCTACTATATTCAGGATGAGGGCATGCCATATGGAGGATGGGTGGTGCCATACTCAGGATGGGGGATGCCATATCCAGGCTGGGGGATGATATACTAGAATGGTAGCTATATCCAGGATGGGTGGGTGCCATATCCAGAATAAGGGGTGCCATATCCAGGCTGGGGGATGATATACTAGTATGAAAACTATATTCAGGATGGGGGATGCCATATCCAGGCTGGGGGATGATGTACCAGGATGGGAACTATATTCAGGATATGGGGGCTATATATCAGGATGGAGGGGGCCATATCAAGGAAGGGGGATCATATATCACCTGGAAGGGGCCCAGGATAGGGACATTACCCTCTTCCTGACAAAGTCTCCTCCTTGTGGTGAAACTCGTATCAAGATCCCCAAACCATTTTGACTATCAAGTGCACGCCTGGACCTGTTAACAGATATATTTGAAGGTATCTGAACTGCTATTTGTATTTTTCCTGCTATGAGTGGAATTACTTGTATTAAGCTATGCTGCTTATATTAGCTGCTTGCTAGATTGATTACATCTTAATAGTGCACAATATGTCTTAGTGGCGGGTTGCATTGTTCCTGGTTCTCAAGTAACATCTTCTCCTGTACTGTGTTGCTCACTGGGTGTTTATCTTCTCTCTATTAATAAAAACTCTTGAATTTTGCATAAAGATATTTGTGTCGCTCCTTCTACCAGCTCTTTGGGTTTGTTTATAGAAAGTACTGGAAGTCTTTTTTCAGTTATATGGTAAATGGGTGTATCTTTGTCCCTGGAGGACAATTTTGTAGGTTATTATTATGTTAAAGAGGACCTATCACTTGCTCCCAAAAAAATGTAAAATACCCTGTAAAAATGTCTGAGCTCCATTGTTTCTGCCACTCTTTTTGTGTTGTGCTGCATCTTTTTGTTGTAGAGATATTAACATGTGTTTCTTCTGGAGGGCAGTATGTGAAATCTCTTCTTGTTGTCTCTCTCTCTCTCCTCCAGAGGAAGCATTCTTGGTTTTCATTCTGTCACCAAAAAACTAAGGCAAAAAACAAGAATTGGCATATTCATTCTTTCAAAAATACTGCAAAAACCAATTAGGTTTCGATTTCCATTAGGAAAATAAACCAGTGTGTGTGCATGAGTTTCCCTTAATCTCGTAGGTATTGCTGGAAATTAAAAAATTAAAAACGTTTGTTTTTCTTTAGCATAAATTTGCATTAACCCAAGCAAAAAAAGCTTACTAAAAACCTCAACAAAAATGCACTAAAACCATTCAGTGTGAACAATTGCCTAAGGGTGTATTTCCATAGAATTTGCTGCAGAAATTTGTGCAATTCTATATCTGTTCAATTCATCTGAATGGGCTTGTTTCAGATGAACGGATACGTTGCAAACAAATCTGCATCAAACATATAAGAGAACTCACACTTAAAGGGGTTACCCAGTTGCAACAAATAGATAACCTATCCATACGATAAGGAATCAATATTGGATCGGTAGTAGATTAACAACCTGCACTCCCATCGATCTGTTGTTAGGCTGTGGTCATAGTTGCCATGCGTTTTTTTTAGTGATTTAACAAAACTCATGCGTTTTTTCATGTCAGCATGACTTTTGTAAGGTGTGTGATGGCACCCTGCGTTTTTGGCTGCGTTTTTGAATCTGCACCTAAAAATAGTGCTTGTAGTATTTTTTTGATATTGTTATGTTAAAGACACCTTCTTAGGCTGTCATAAGTTCCCAACACATATTCTTTTACTTACTGATATTCTTTTACGGAACAATCCTTAAATGCAGTGGCTTTCACCTTACGACATGTATGACTCCTACAGAGATAATTCCTGAAATGATGAATTTACAATTTCAACTGGTTGAATGAAAAGTGCACCCTGTAATATCAAAATAGCTTACCATAATCCTTCAAATGTGGAAGACTTTCTGAGATGGAAGGTATGTGGTCCAACCTCTGGATATTGCTACCTACAGATGTATTGCAACAAAGTTGAGAGTTCACCTGAAGATGTCCATCTTGGAAGCATAGTCTATTTTATTTTACCACTGCAGATACAGAAAATAAGCAATCTTTGTAATTTTTTCACTGATCAGTGTCCATCCAGTTTGGGTGCCAAAACCCAGAGAGGAACCAGGAGAGGAACTTGCAGAGGAAAAGTATAATTGAAAGATTGACACCTGTTCTGAGTTTTGGAGACACTCCTGGTTTTGGCACACAAACTGGATGGATACTGATCAGAGAAAAACTGCAGTGTGAAGCCAGCCTTAATCTGCCCAAGAATCAGAACCCTTCAGAGAAAGTGGTAGAAATTATCCCAGTGTCCCATCTGTTTGCTCTCTTTTGCCTACAAGGCTCCTTCAACTTTTTTGCTGAATAAGTCAATAGTTGACTATAGAGGTGAGTGGATCCTTTTAAATTCAAATTCTCCAACTTCACCAAATTTTTCCCGAAAAATTGAATTGTGACTAATAAATTTGAGCAAATCTGAATATTGGAAATCTTGAAATTTCTCAGAAAATACACATGGTAAAGAGGACAAATAGACAACCCTGCATACCATAAGATGTTATATTTCACAATCAAATAAGAGAGATGACTCTGTTGACCACTAAGTCGGGGTCATATGGCTGTACAACTCGGATGAGAATCTAATCGCAGTGCCTGAACTGGCCACAGCTCTCCTGACCTCAGCGTAACCTGAGCATGACCTGAGTCCAGGTAGTGTGATGCAATACTTGCCCGGGTTATATGGCCATCTGACACCAGCCAAAGAGCTTTCACTCCATAATAAGACAGAGTTACCCAGTAACTTTGGACAAGGTAAAAAACTTTGCTGTACAAACTGTGCGCCACTGAGATCTGTTGATCTCAGGTCACATGCTATGGATAATTCTGTCAATCATATTGATTAGGTAGTTTATGTATTACTTATTGCAGCTGTATATATCAAAGTGGAAGCACTGGTATAGCCTATAAATATAAAACTATAAAATTAATTAACACCATCAGCAAACTCCAAAATTAAAAAAAAAATCTGAATGATAAAATTATGTTTTTTCGGTGACCTTCCCTCCATGAAAAAATGCATTAAAAATAAATCAAAATATTGCATGTAACCCAAATTGTTATCAATTAAAACAGAAGCTTACTATGCAAAAAAAACAGCTCAATTAATGGAAAAATAAAAAAGTAAAGGTACCGTCACACGGGGAAACGGGGCTGGGGATGTCAGCGGCAACTGGTGGGTGCACGCACGTTTTTGGCACCCCTCCAGCGTCGCCGTCCCCCATTTACATGGGGCGACATCTCCAGCCCCACGCCGGCGAGCTATCAGGTGGCATCACCGCCGGGGTGTCTGAAAACCCCAGCGGCGATGCAGGACAATCGCCTGTCAGCTCGCCGGTGGCCGGTTACATGATGTGTGCACATCGCCCCAGATCGGTCACCTGGTTTCAGAGCACTGCTCTGAAACCAGGCGACCTCCCTGCGGTGCCGGCATCGCCCCTTTACATGAGACGACGTAGGGGCGATGTCGCCGCCGATAGGCTACACCCCTAGGTTGCCGATGTAATCGGGGGCGACGTGGCCCCATGTGACAGGCCCTTAAGAGGTCTACTAATGGGGTGGCACGGTCCTAAGATCCTGGGTTCAGTTCACACCAAGGACAACATCTGCAAGGAGTTTGTACTGTATGTTCTCCCCATGTTTGCGTGGGTTTCCTCCAGGCACTCCAGTTTACTCCCACATTGCAAAGACACACTGATAGGATGTTTAGATTGAGAGCTCCAATGGGGACAGCATTACTGATGTATATAAAGTGCTATGGAATTAATAGTGCTATATAAATGAAAAAATATTATTAGTAAAATGCTGACAGAAACCAAAAGAAAAGATTTTTTTACAAAGCAGAATTTCTTTCCTCTACGTAAATGAACAACAAATCTATGCAAGTTTGGTAACAACATAATTGTACCGATCTGGTAAACAATGATACAGAGTAATAGAACACTATAGAATGAAAACTGTAAAAACAATATTCCAAAAAATCCTTGGGAAAAACAATGGAATTGCATTTTTTCACAATTTCACCACACTTGGATTTTCTTTAATTTTTTCCATTATATATTTAAATAAATAATGTAGCCCTCAAATAGGTATTTCAATGAAAAAGTAAAATAGTTATTTCTCCTGGAAGAAGAGGAGGACAAAATATAAGAGCAAACATGAAAAATCGCCCAGTTCCATCTGTCCTATTAGTACGCTGGGGCAGAATTAACCCATTATTATGCTGCCTTAGGACTAGAGATGAGCGAACTTTTTCCGAACATGTTCGCCACTTTCAAATTCAGCTTGAACAATGCAGATTTGGTTTGCAATCAAAAACCCAAGCAATTTACCAACACCTTTGTTTGGGAAAAAAAATTTAAATTGAAAATGGCCCTAAAACCATCCCTGATTGTTTGGGACCAAAAAGCTCATTCGAAAACCCAGTGGCTGGGATAAGCACCTGACTTTACAGTTAGGAGTGCTCCCAGCCAATCAGGTCTACGGTTTTTTCCAACCTGTTCAATTTTTTGCAGCTTTCAAATAATTTATTTAAGTTTCCTGGACATTACAGATGTTTTTGACCCGGCAGAGTGTGGATTGTGGAAACAGTGTCAGAAGAAGCAGCAGCTGTGAAGTATAGGAAGCTTACAATGTCCTTAAGTCATCACTTTAAGAAAGGTTAATTTTTTGGAATATATATAGATTATTATTATTATTATTACTACTTTTTTTGTAGAGAAAACCGTTATTTATGTAGAGGATCAGCAGCGTACAAGGCCATCTCTTCTACACTTATGTGATAGCAATTCAAACAAAAATAGCATATGGCCATTTAATGCTTCACCTATGTGGTCTTATAGGTTTGTTCACACATATGAAACACCATACTATGGATATTGCTTTTTGAAATGTGCAATCACTATATTTCATTTCATTCCATACATTTAGAATACTGATATTTGGCATGTGTACAAGTGTGTTATGTGTATCATTAGTATTGAACTTACTTCCCCCTAGCCTTATTCAGCATTCTAGATGAATTGGTGGTGAGCTGAATAAACTTATTTGTTTTCATTAGTTTTCCTCCAAATATGTCAGGGTTCAATTATTACTCCACCCAACTGCAAGCTCTGGTGTTACCAGTGGCGTGTAGAATGGGATTTGTAAGTCAGATACCTTCTGTAGTCCATCCCATGGAAGGGTTAATGAAGAGGTAGGCACCAAGATTATGCAAACAATAATATCCTGTAAGTGATTGTTTATGTCCTGGCACTGGTAGAGGTGGGAAAAGCAAAAAGGCATCACTATGGAACTTGGCTCCATCTTGGCAGTGGAGTGAGTACAATGCAGCTACATTCTGCTACACTTAGTATTTGCTAATGTGTACCTGCAGTACGCAGTTTGGTTATATGGATACACTACAAGATATGGCTGTTCTGAACATGTCATCTTTTTCTCCACTCCATGGGTAGAGGGTGCTTCAGCACTAGAACTTGGAGTGGACTGCACAGGACACATATGTCACCTAGAGTTTTACTGGACTACTCAAATTGGGCCTCATATGCAGCAAGATCAGGATTCAATGCTGGACTCGCATGCCAGAGAAGGACCTAAGGAGCTCACAGTCAGGAGGTGAGCCATTCCCCATGCCAGTCGTAAGCACAAGATGTCTAGACATCTCTTGGTTAGCCAGCCAGCTGCACTCAAACCCACAGGGCCTGTCAGTGTTCCGAAGATGGCCCAGTCTCTCCTAGAGGGGGTGGTAGTCCCCTAATTCCTCCATCATCTTCTCCAGCAGTGGCCATGATGGGGTGTGCTGGAGGGGGCAAGTGGTTGCAAAAAATGTCCCTGGAGGAGTAGCCCCTGCAACCCCCTGAGACAGTCTGGTGTGGAGTACCATGAGCAATATCAACCTCCATCCCGATCAGCAAAGAGAAAGCTGCTGTATTAAAGTGGACTTCCCTAACAAAAGGCATGCTTTTGGGTCGCTGAGCTATCCCTTAGTTGTTTTTATTATCTGAAGAATTACTTGTTTCAGTTGTTTTTCAGTTCTTCGAACAGTGAGACCTGTTTTTTTGTTAGTTTTATTTTTTCCCTTTCCCAAGTTTAGTGCAGGTTGCGCTACCCCATGCTGGAATAGTGGACTGCAGCCTTTGGGCTACACCTCAAAGCCCTCAATGGATTCTGACCTTAATGTTCTTTGCACCATTGTAATGGAGTATGCTGATTCCTGTGGAACCTTCCTTATATAAATTATGTGTATTGATATATGTGTTTGAGATTTATTATAGTCTGTGCTACAGTGAAGTTTTTTTAATTCACTCCTTGTGCACTGGACTGTTTCTGCAAAAACTTGCTTTGATACTGTGCTACAGCAAACACGCTGCAGGCCTCTGGCCTGGCAGTCTGAGGTATGGAAGTGCAAGACACAGCACACACTCTTGTAGAACAGGGCTGGCCAAGTGTAGTTGTCAAGGGCCACAAGTTATCACCTCTGTAGGTGCTTAAATTAGCATTTGTGCAATGCCAAGGAAATCCTGAAAACTGTTTTCAGACTTTGAGGACTGTAGTGGGCCACCCCTGCCCTAGAAGTCCCTGTGAAGTAGCCATTGGTCAAGAGGAATCCTCGAGCCCTTTCACCTCAACTGCAGGTCTCCCTGGACTCTCTTAAGCCCTGCGCCCACAGTGCATTTTTTTATGCTTTTTTGACACCGATTTTGAGAATCTGCATCAAAACCTGCATGTCTATCCTGAGGCCATAAAAGTCTATGACAGGTCACAAGTGCTGTGCCCTTTTGTTCTTGCACATGAAGTTCAGATTTCTTTTTTCTGTCCTAAACTCTGCAAGTAATCTGCAATGAAAAACAAAAAACACTTTGGCACAGCACTTCTGTACTTTCAAAGTCTTTGCTAGTTTTAAGATAGACATGCAGATTTTGATGCAGATTCCCAAAATCTACTTCAAAACAAGCATCAAATAACATATCTTGGGAATGGGTCCTTACAATAATATGGTGGGGTCATGTTCACCGAAGGCATCCCCCATATGTGTGACAGCAGACATACAGGTACTGGTGAGAGTGTGACAAACTGCTATCAAAACATTACTGGAGTTGATACTTGAGGGATTACACAGGAACTATCCAAAAGTTTGAACTGTGCTACACTTCCTGGTGTCACCACTCCCACACATGCCAGCTCACAATACCGGCGATATATATCTGCTCCGTCTCACACAATTTCATGGCTTACACTAGACAGCTAGTGTTACGAGTACTGACGCCACTGAGGTTATCTCAGATCGCACAACAGGATTCCCTACTGCATGATACCCACTGTGTAATCTAAAACAACCTCAGAGAAGTCATGAGGACGTCTAAGGTTCATGAGCGGTCCCGGAAGCATGGTGAGTGTGACAGCGGTGCTTAAGTTTGCTAAGTAATAGTGTAGGAAGATAACGTCTGACTGTGCCAAAAGAGCAGGGTTCCACTGTAAAACAGTTTGACCTGTGTTTGGGAGCTTTTGGTCCCCTTTCAAGGTATTTCCTAGGACCTTGATTTTGACTCCCATTGATTTATATGGGGTTTGGAAGTTCGGCGAACCGTTCCCCAATCTATTCAAATCTATTCAACAAACATATGCCTTTTCAGCAAACCAACCGAACCCAAACTTTAAAAGGTTCACTCATATCTATTTAGAAGTAATAAAAGAACAGGATTACATTATAATCCACACATGGACATGGCATACAGTAAATATGCAGGCTCGCTTTTTATTTTATTTTTTTTATTAATTTGGAGTCTTTTAATAACTTTTCTAGCAGAAAAAGAAAAAAAGAAAAATTAAGATGCAAATGACTATTTTAGAAGCAAACCATTTTTCACATGCTCTGTAGTATTGTTAAGTTCCTGCCTTTTCTTTTGTTTCCAACTACTTCTGCAATCTTGCCTGTTCCTGTGTAATACCGTGTTATGATGACAGCTGAAATTGTAAAGGATCATTTAAACACAGTAACCATTAGACTAGAACATCATTTAAATTAAAAAAATTAGATTGAGTGTTTTGTCTTTTTCTTTTTTTCAGAGAAAATCAGTAATATTTTATTTTTTTCTAATACTTTTTCTTTCATTCATAGATCACTCACTGATGCACAACATAAACAAGTGGAGAAGATGCCTCATCCTGCTACTTATCTGTAGTCAGGGTTAACAATATTAACCTCCAGCACACCCTGTTGGAGCAAACGCTGGAGAAGTGAACAGAGGAGGTATGGGAGCCCCCCTTCCTTTAGCACACACTAGAGGAACTCGGGAACCAAGACAGGCCCTTCAGACTCTCTGGCCCCTGTGGGTTTCACTCCAGCTGACTGGTTCCCATGGTCAGGCCTGGCCAGCTGTCGATGCTCCATCCTCTCAATCTCGGCCTCCTGCTCCCACTCTTCCACATCCTCTGTGGTGTGACCCGACTTACCCCCACAATGTACCACCCCTTGCAGCTCTTTACCTTCATGAAGGTGACCACCTCACTAACATAGAGGGTGCAGGTTTACAGCAGGGGCATTTCTTGAAACAAGCCCCTGCCATGTTGTGATCAGCGACCCAACAACAGGTCTATGAACCAGTAGTCCTCCTTAATTGGAGGACTTTTGAGAGGCCTCCTACTGTCACCACAGCTCTTTCACTGATGACTGGGATGCACATGCTGTTTCCATATTGTATACCACTCCCAGCTGGTCTCAGGGGGTCACAGGGCCTACTCTTCCACCAACACCTGCCCACAGCACACCCAGACAGAATCACTGCTGGAGAAGAGGATGGAGGAGTTAGGGAATGTCTACCCCCTCTACACATCAGAGGAACTTGGCCAGCCCTGACAGGCCCTGCACACTCTCCAGCCCCTGTGAGTTTCACTCTAGCTGGGTGGCTCCCCTCTTTTGGCTTGGCCTGCAGCCAGTGCTCAACAATCTCCATATCGGCCTCCTATTCCCACTCTTAAATTTTTTCTGTGCTTTCGACCCATGTACTCCCACCATGTACCGCCCCATGCGGGACTTTAATTTGAGGAAAGTAACTGTCAAGCCCACTGGGACGGGGTACTCGGTACCGGACCGGGTCTGCTACTGGGGAAGTCACGGGTGGTCCTGGTCCGGACCGTGTCCCAGGCCCTGGCAATAATAAGGGGATATTTAAAGGGAAATGTCAGTCATGACGCCACCCACTGTGTGCGGCCAGTAGTGGGGCCGCCGCTGCTGCAGAACCTCCGGGGATGATGTAATGGCAGCGTAGATGGAATAGTTCCTGTGGGCAGAACTGTGTTCCCCGGGGCAGTGATGGTTAAAGTCTATTGTGTGGTGTGCAGGCCTGGTGCTGAGTACAGTACACTTACTGTCCAGATGCTGCAGGAATCCTCATACATTGTGTGGGAACCTGCACGCAGTGGCTCTCCAGTTGTAGGGCTGCTGCAAACCTGTATGGAAGGAGTAGTATTCAGGCAGAGAGATGCAAGGGAGTCATATTCAGGGTTCACCGTGTTTACTTCTCAAGTTCTCAAGTTCAGGTTACAGTTCAGTACAGTTCTTACAGTTCAGTTCAGTACACGGGCACACTTTCCCATCCGGGTTCCCTTTGCTCTCTGCAGCCAGGTCTCTCTCTCTGTGACCCCTCACTCTGTCTCTGTGTCCTTCCCAGGCTGTTGACTTTCTCTCTGTGTTCACTTGGTTGTGCGAGACTCCGGACAGTATGGCGGTTGGATGCTCACTATGAGTTCCTGTACGTGGACGTTGGCATTAACGGCCGTGTCTCAGATGGGGGTGTGTTTGCACACTGCTCTTTGTCCCCAGACCTAAGGAGATGTGCTCTGCACTATCCCTCATATGATGAGACAACCGGTCATCTCAACTGTGCGTTTGTGGGGGATGAAGCCTTCCCACTTAGGCTCAACTACTATGGCCATATCCCCAGAGGACGGTTACTTCTGAGCAGCGCATTTTCAATTTCCGGCTATCCCGGGCTCGCCATGTGGTTGAAAATGTGTTCGGGATCATGGCCAATAGATTCCGCGTGTTTCATACGCTTTTGCATATGAAACTGGAATCTATCGATGGGGTAGTGCTGGCCTGCTGTGTGCTGCATAACTTCCTGCATCGTAGGGTTCGGTCATCATACATGCCGGCAAGTTATGTGGGTTCTGTGGACCCCACAACAAGGGAGCTCCATCCTGGGGATTGGCGTGCTGCCGACCATGGTGTGGCGCCACTCCAGCCGCTAAGCCACGGTCTGAGTCAGCAAGATGCCAGGAGCAGCAGAGACGCATACTGCTCCTACTTTAATGGCCCTGGGGCAGTGGCCTGGCAGCACCAGCAGGGGTAGGGTGGCTGGTGTTTTGAGGCAGCAACATGATGAGGAGGTTGAGTCATCAGGGTGGCTGCACCAGAATGAATATGGTTGTGGGGTTTTTTTTATTATATTTTGGGTGTGTAAACATTAGTTAGTTAGTTAGTTGAGATTTTTTGGTTCACTACTCTGAAATGTTTTATGTTTCTGCTTTTTGTATTTATTTGTGTGATGTTGACACTTCTGTTTTTAATGTTTTGTGTGTGTTGTTATAATTCCTTTTTTGTGCACAAAAAGTACCACAAAAAAAAACAAAAAACAAGCTACCTGTGTCTGTTGTTACTTTTCAATACAGGGCAGTTGCAGATAGCTTTATGCTGTGCACAGAGAAATGTGATACGTTAAATGGTATTGATGGGTCCGTGCAGCATTGTCTGCTAATGTCCACTACACAGGTCCAGCCCTTTGGCCCACACTGTATGCCGTTACTGTGTGTCCATGTCCATTATGATGTGTTTGGCCACATGGGAACATGTCCACACATGGAGAATGCAATGGTGTTTGTGGGGGATGTAGGTACACTTCAGTACGCACACGCAAACATGTGTGCACACATATAGTTCAGCCATGGCAGCTCTGCCATGGCGTGGACCAATGCAGGCACATACTGTATGTCCATTGTGTTGTTTGTAGTTTACCGCAATCACCTACAGACGCACGCATAGCTATTCTTTAGTGTAATCCACTGTACTGCACAAGACCGCTCCTGTGCAACACTTTTGCGCCTCGAAAGTGTGTTGCAGAAGCCACAATTGACGACACGAGCGTGTATTTATGCCAAACTCCGATAGACAATAGCGTCATGTGTTAGCCAGCCTTCCAGAGCAGGCTGACCAATCGTAACGCTGTTGCATTGTCCAATGAGCGTGTATGGGGCGTGGTGTAAACCACTGTGGCACGCCTATGTCCTCGCCACGCTGAACATGTACGTCCACATTGCCTTTGTGAAGTGGCGATGCAATGAGGCAAGATTGGTTCCGCTGTAGGTGAGGCGATTTCTGGAGCGACACATCGCCTTACCTTCAGGGCGAAATGGCGGCGTGTGATGCCGCCATCGGCGATCTGAGGCAACCACAAAAACGTGAGTGCGCACGTTACATCGCCACATATCGCCAGGCGATATTGCGGCGTGTGATGGTACCTTTACACTCAGGTTGCCAGGCGCAAGGAAGAAAAGGAATTCCTGTTCAGGGTAGACCATGAGGATTGCCTGGTAGCCTTAAATGTAGCCTGATGAAGGAGTTGGGAGATAACTCTGAAACGCGTTGGATAATAAAGAAGAATCGTTGATCCAGACATTCTCTTGTACTGGCTTCTTTTGTCCTTTTCTGAAGTGGCAGCGCGAACCTCGAGGTACTGTGTCCTGGGAGCTTAAATGTAGGTAGGTACTGTTGGGGGTGTATTATTAGTAGTAGGATAGGTGCCAAAGGTCCTTCAGGTAGTTTTGATATCGCTGGCCTGTGGCTCTCTCTTGTGTCCGTCTGTATGGAGGCCGGGAGCCTGACTTGCTGGTGTTCGGTGACAGTTTGGCATTCAAAAAACACTTACATTTTTAAATAAAAATGCAACATGTGTATACAGCCGGGTGCTTTCACATCTGCGTTTTTCGTAATTCGCGGCAGATGCGGTGAAAAAACCGCATCTGCCGCGTTTACCGCATAACCGTTCCACTTGCGGCGCGGTTGCGGTTTTTCCCATAGGAAGTATAGGGGGACTTGCGGCAGATGCGGCAAGTGCGGTTTTGCACTTGCGGCAGCGAAAAAAAACACTGCTGACCGCGGTTTTTTTCGCTGCCGCACTTGCCGCAAGTGCAAAACCGCACTTGCCGCATCTGCCGCAAGTCCCCCTATACTTCCTATGGGAAAAACCGCAACCGCGCCGCAAGTGGAACGGTTATGCGGCAAACGCGGCAGATGCGGTTTTTTCACCGCATCTGCTGCGAATTACGAAAAACGCTGATGTGAAAGGGCCCTAAGGCTAGGGTCACATTTGCGGTATTTTTATACATCCAGCTCTGGTTTTGAGCATTAAAAATGCTCAAAACCGGATCCGGATCCGCAGCCCATAGGCTGTAATAGAAAAATCGGATCCAGTTTTGCAGTCTGTGGTAAAAATCATGCAGGCTGCATTTTTCGGAATGGTTGCAAAACCGGATCCGTTTTTTTTAACATGGGCGCCTATGGGAACCGGATCCGGTACTGCAAGCTACATAAATGTACCTTGCGGTACCGGATCCGGTTCCGGATGCAGTTTTTAATATTTCAAAATATAAAAATTAAAATATTGCTTGCAGCGTTTTTCATAAGTATAGACAAAGATAGTCCAAAAATAGCGATACAACCAGACCAAAAGTAATATTATTTTGTAAGAAAATTTACTTTATTTATGAAAAAACACAACACCAAACAACACACAAGTTTAAAATCCTCATAAAAACCTATAATATAGCTATACTCTTGTCCACTTGAGAAGTTCTCAAGGGACACCTCCCCCCTCTCTCCTAGATCAACCTGAGAAACTGTTTAGTCAAACAATAATGAGTGGTCATATACACAGGTATTTCCATACAAAGTAATTTACATGTAAAGTGCAAGCATATAATCAAATTAATATAGTTTTCAGCAAAAGCAGTTTAAGGGCCCCTTATTTGAGTGAGAAATTCAATAGGTGCACTTGCCACAGTGCATATAGGTTAAACAACAAATAGTAAATAACAGATATCCTACAAATGAGTATACACTCCAAATATACACCTATAGATATTAATATAAGCACCCATAGTTGTTTGTTCCACCCTATATCTCAAATAAGGCTATCTGCTCTATATAGAGCCCTCATTCAAAGGCTAGCATGTGTTAGATCATCCCAGCATGTAGTACCAGATAAACAACTCCCTCAACCCACAGAAATCATTACATTTATATTCATAATGGTTAAATAACAAAGAATAAATGATTTTTTGCCTCTATATAAAGAATATAAAGTGCCAATACCTGGGGCTTATTTTTTATTATATAAGGAGCTGCAGAAATCTTACAACATAATGCTAGTGATCTCAGATGCTGCCAAATGCACAGAGATGATCATAGGCTGCAATCATTAGAGGAATAAAGGTAAAGATCCTGAGAGAAATATGACCCCAATAGATTAAGTCAGCTTTGCCCAGGAGGTAGCATGAAGGGGGGGGTAATGGCGCTCCCCATGCGTATCACCGCCTGCGCCTGGCGGCTTCGTCAGGGGAAATCCCCCTCTTTTTGCTTGCAGCGTTTTTGTGTCCGTGAGGAGAATATCTCCTCTAATTGGCAATTCCCGGATTGCCTGGTCCGGGAGGATCCGGGAACCGGACACCTGCGGCTGCATACCGCAGTTATTTCAGGACCGTGTCTAGCTCCCTGCCAGCCGCGGTCCTGATTCATCAGTGGAGGCAGCTGTGTGCGGGTGCAAACCGGACCGGAGGGCATATTAGCCTTCAGGTTCTGTTGCTGATCCGATCCGGGGCTGTCAGGTTCATACTGACAGTTTCGGATCGGATCTGACCCGCAGTGTGAAGCCAGCCTTAGGGCCCCTTTACACGCGGCTACATTTCTAGGGTGGCTACAGGTAACTTACTGGTTGCAGTGAAATCATGGAGAGATTATTCCATTTGTACACAGCAACAAGATAGAACCTTGTCTCCATGATTTCACTGCAACCAGTAAGTCACTTGTAGCCACCCTAGAAATGTAGCTGCGTGTAAAGGTACCCTTAGGGTACCTTTACACGCCACGACGGCAGGCTGGATACATCCCGCTACTTCACGTGCACGAGCACGCTCAAACGGTTACAAACGGTCAACGCACCCTCTTTACACGCCGCCACAAGGTGCGCTACGCCACGCTACATCTATAGCTAGCTACATCGCCGGGTGTCTCAAATAGCCAGCTGTAGCTCATTTACACACCGCTATAACCAGCTACTATGGGCGGACCTGGTGCAGCAGGGACAGCACATAGGCGTGCCACAATTGTGGATTACGAGCCGTCCGTACGCTGATAGGACGAAGCAATAACATCCTGATTGGGCAGGCAACGCAGGAGGCTGAGTAATACAGCACGCTCGAGCGATTGTGTAGTGTGACTCGTCAGCTCCTTAAATATGCCTCCCTATGCAGCGACTACCAATCGTCATGCAGCAGCTTCCACCAATGATCGCACATGGGCGCGGTAACACGGAGCCAGGGTCACGCCTTAGCTACATTGCAGGCTGTCCCGAGTTCCCTTCCGGTGCTTCTTTACACGCCGATACAGCTCGCTACCATCGGTGATGTAGCCATCAGTTTTCGAGCAGAGCTAGGAAACAGATGTATCTGTTGCCGGCTGTAGCGTCACGTCTTCAGACGCCGCTACGACGGGCTACATTGGCGCTACAAGCTACATTTGTAGCCTGTAGCGGGATGTATCCAGCCTGCCGTCGCGGCGTGTAAAGGTACCATCAGTGTTTCAAGTGATTTAATGTAGAAACAACATTGACGTTTAGGAGACTAGTTCATGCTTATGTATTCACTGTAGTAAATGCCACATATGCGATGAAGGAGCTCCAAAAATGACAAGCCTTTCACTATGGCACCGCCAAGTCACTGAGCCACGAGATATTTCTGCTCTGTACTTTCAGATGCAGAAGCAAATACATTTCAACTTGTCTGTGAAGAATTTTTAGCAGTGTAATTACACAGTACAAGGCCGGGAGATGCTTGATTACAGGACAGCCTCCGTGTGGGACCACCGATTTGGGTCAGCGACCTGCGTTAAAAGCGTTCTCAATATGTACATAATAACAGCCATGTGTTTAATACCAGATGTAAAATTATAGAACATTCTATGTGCCGGCTGCAGAATAACAGTGCTAGCGACCACTTACCACACAGCAGTAGATACACAATGACAGGCTACTTCTAAGCCCTTGAGACAGGGTCAGGCAGTGAAATGTGATCATTGTGGCAATGCCGACGTCCCTGGTACATGCCTATATATTACCAGCTTTCTTAATAAAATGCACAGTAATGCAGAGGTTGCAAACAGAGAAGGAAAAACAATCTCTGATGCTGAGATCATTGAAGTACGTGCTTAATATATGTACCGTATATTATAGTTTTGCCTTGAATAGGATAAATGAGAGAAAATTCCATCTATTGTACTTGTCTGCAATTCAACAGTAAAAGTCCATATGGTGAAAAATAGCGTTTTCTGTGTTGTGAGGCAGGATCCCTGACAAAGTTTAGGGGTGAAACAAAATAGTGAGCCAAGCACACAGTGAACAAGTCTGTAGGACAGTGTTCACACCACCTAGAAACTGAAATACAGAAAAAGCATTGAAACAAACGTAAAAAATACTCTGCTGTATTAATTAAAGTAAGAAGCAAGTGCTGATAAAAATGTAAAAAAGCTGGGTATTTGGCTGATATGTTGTTTGCAAAAAAAAGTAACGTAAACTTTAGGGGTGGTATCAAGGGAATGCCTTCTTGATGGATCTTATATGTTTGATAAGGTAATCGGGGTATATAGGAGAGCTGTATCATGATAGGATCAGTCCATTAGCGGATCTGCGCTGGGTCTGGTATTCTCAGGGTGGGAAGGGCAAAGGTTAATGGATCCTCCCTAGTCTAAAAGTAGCGAGCAACAGCCACCCCAGATCTGGTGCCTCCATTGGATGCGCCATTCCTAACCCTCCTTCCTGGCTCTTGCCGCTGCCCTGGTGCATGGCAAATGGGGTAATGCTATTTGGGGTTATTGCCAGGTGTATAATGTCATGCTGCTGACATCAAGCCCAGAGGTTAGCAATGTTAAGGCATCAATTAGATACATTACTAATGTGGCGCCCCTGAGGGTCCAGTCGGCACAGAAGTACTACATCTCAGCCAAAGGTGTAGTACCCCACTCCTGGGTAAGGAGGGGGAATTACCCAGTACCCACAAACCCGCATGCAACACCACCCCACTCCAAGCCAGGGGATCTGGGTGGACTCTATTGAGGGAGGGCCCCATCTCAGGTTGGAGGAGCAAGTAGGTAAAGGGGGTGGGTAGAAAGTAGAACAGGAAGTGACATAGAAGAGAATGTGAGGAGAAAGAAAAGAGAAAGGGAAGAGGACAGACATCCTGGGGACTGAAGCCACCAAGAGGCTCGTCCCAGGGCAGTGGATAGATGGAGGGAGCAGATGGAAGAGAAAAAGGGTCCTAGGGGTATGGGAAGTGGGGAACCCACTCGTGGTGCCCAAATCCATGCTGGCCGGACTCGGGTGGAGGGATCGGGTCGCAGAGGGAGCCGGCCCCAGACTAGTGGAGAGACTTTAAGCCTAAACTAGCAAACCAGAGGCTGCTGTAGTTGTACATGCAGTAGTCACAGCAACACATACTCGCTGAAAAGGTGGCCGCATAGGGTCAGGGGACGGAGAAGACGTCGCCCAACAGGGCCCTAGGCCATTAGCTCGGGACTCTGTGTGCGAGGCGTAGGGCAGGAGGGTGAGAGCCAGTGCTGTAAGACGACCCGTAAAGGTACATGAGAAGGAGGTCCCAGTAAGGTGCACCCAATCTAAGAGGTTACTACATCTGCCCTGGGCCCCCCTCCACCCATGGGGAGCTGTACCATCCTTGCTGCATCACCAACTACCCCAGTGGTACTCAACCACAGCGTTGGCAATCCCTTGCCGAATACCACGGGAGGTGTCACGACTCAATCCCATATAAATTATCCCCCATTTTATGACACGGCCAGGGCCACGGAGTTAGGTCACGGCCCCGTGACCTCCCTGAAGAACTGTCCGACCCGGTACTCCATGGCCCTGGCAGGCATGTCACTAACCCAGGTAGTAACAACACAAATAAACATAACAAAAAATGTTTTATTTGAAAAAACACTCCCTGACACATTTCCTGTTTAACCAATTTGTTAATTAAGTGTGATACTAGCCGCTCCATTCAAACTCTTCAAGCTAGAATCTTGCCTTAGCAGAACTTTTTTACATTGATGGATATTTGTGAACGTAATACTAGGATCAAGCAGTTTTATTTTGTCCCTTCTTACACATTCTGATGTACAATGCTACTCAGACAAAATTAAAGGATTGTTCCAGTTTAAGCATATGAAGTTTTTTTTATTTATTTTCTATTGTTTTTCACAGGGTTTTTAAGATCTCCTCTTGCTCTTCTTCAATGATAAGCCTAATTCTTTACTTCCTTTGCCTGGTCATGGAACTTCCACATTGAAGTTCCCAATTCAATTACTGCAGGCAAAGACTTAGGCCCCTTTCACATCTCTGCGTTTGCTGCGTTTTGCTTCATTTGCGTTTTTTCTGCGTTTTTACCGCAAAAAACGCATGAAAACGCATGCGTTTTTGTCCCCATTGATTTTAATGGGAACGCATGAAAAACGCATTCAAAAACGCACGTCAAAACGCATGTGCGTTTGGTAAAACGCAAAACGCATGCGTTTTTGCAAACGCAGCCCAAAACGTTGTTTGCCACGTTTTTGCAAACGCACATGCGTTTTGACATGCGTTTTTGCATGCGTTTTTCATGCGTTCCCATTGAAATCAATGGGGACAAAAACGCATGCGTTTTCATGCGTTTTTTGCGGTAAAAACGCGGAAAAAACGCAAATGAAGCAAAACGCAGCAAACGCAGAGATGTGAAAGGGGCCTTAAAGGGTTTTGCTTGGAATAGAAAAAAAAGCATCCATTAAAAATACATTCCTACATATTTTTAATCACACTCCTTTTTGTTTAGGGAGGTAATCTAGTACATTATTTGGCCAAAGTTTGGTACACTGACAGAAACAAGTACTGGAATGTTAAAAGGACAGGTACCTGTGAGAATGTGCAATAAGCAGTACTACCCACCTCCCCCTCCCCCCCCCCCCGTTTCATATATGGTAAGCTATGCTTCCAATGGATATTCTGATCTAATACTGCAGGTACTATGCTGAAGTTAGAAGAAGCTACTCACATTGCTGTCCCCCCTGTCTATCTGACGTAATAATGGAGACACTAGGAGTGGTGAGGTGAGGAGAGGCTGCTCACACTGCTGTCAACCCTGTCTATCTGACCTAATTGTGGAAATACTGACTCGCCATCAGGGCCATGGGGTACTCGGAACCGGGCGGCAGCTCTGCTGTGGAAGTCACAGGGGTGACCCGGCTCCGTGGTCCTTGGCGGTCAATAAAAGAGACAGTTTTTAGGAATGAACAGGGTGGTTTAAAAGGGAAAAGTTATTCATGATGCCACCCGTGGTTTGTGGCTATGGGGAGCCACCGCTGCTGCAAAACCTCTGGGGATGATGGGCGGGCAGCTGGGATGGAGCGGCTCCCCACGGGCGGAGAGGATCCCCGGGACAGTAGATGTTGAAGAGTGTAGGGTGCAGAATGCAAGGTGCGCAAATAACTGGAGGCCACAGCAGTGAACGTTTCCTTTAGCTTTATTTGTTTGTTGCAATTACAGTCCAGGGTCCCGATTTAGATTTTACTGTGGACCCAGGCAGCCTGAAAGCAGTTAGGAGATCCACCTAGCCAGGTGGGTTGGAGGCCTCCCTTCTGCGCTTTCACTTGTGAGTCCCCACTGCTGCATGAAGCTGTGAGCAGTCTCTCTCTCTCTCAGTCTGAACTTGTGTAGCAGGCAGTGCGAGCACTGATCCAGGGGCTGCTCCCTCTGTGGAGGCTCTAGTATGCTACTGTGCTCCAGGTGTTAGGTAGGCCAGGTGATCCGGAATCCCCTGCCTCACTGGATTTCTGCTGCTGAGCCATTAGTACCCGAACAGCCACGGACTCCGGTGTCGTTTCTGGCGCTTTCCTCTGGGGCGAGCCTGACACTGCTCAGCCCCCCAGGCTCTCCTTTCCTTCCTCCTCAGACTCACTCCATGGCTGTTCTGACTAAGCCCACCTCCAGGCCAGAACTTCATATAGGGAAGCTCCCCTTAAGCTGAGTTCTAGAGCTCCCCCTTCTGGTCTGGAGACAGGAAAGTGTTGGATGCTGTGTCACCTGAATAGAGAACCCCCTTCTTGCTTCCAGGGGTGACATCACCCCCTGTGAGTGAGGCAATGCCATCGTCATATCGGGACCCTGGGGTGCTACAATACCATGGGGGCTGAAGTAAGAAGAGGCTGCTCATACTGCTGCCTTCAGTCTTTCTGATTGAATATTGGATGTGTCAGGGTTGCTGAAGTAAAACAAGAGCTGTTTAATCTTCTGTCCGCTCTGACTGACATCATACTGGAGGTAAGTGGAGTGATGAATTAAGATGTCCACTCATATTGTTGCTCACCCTTTCTTTCTGATCTAATATTGGAGATACTAGGGGAGCCTGAGGTAAGAGGAAGCTACTCATACTGCTGTCCACTATGTTTCTCTGATCTAATACTGGAGATACCAGGAATACCTGAGGTAAGAAGAGGCTACTCACACTGCTATCCACCTAGTCTTTCTGATATAAAACTGGATATACCAGGAGTGTGAGGTAAGAAGAGGCTATTCACATTGCTATCCAACCTGTCTTTCTGATCAAATACTAGAGATACCAGGGGCTTTTTAGTCATCCTTTAATACCTCATTTATATTTATAGCAGAAAATGCATGAGAGCACATGTATTTCTGCATGTGGTGCTCAGGGTCGTACAACAGGTGCAGGGGTTGCGATCGCACCCGGGCCCCGGAGCCTAGGAGACCTGAATTGTCCCTTTGGCCTATAGCAAAAGACTATTGTTGTTAAAGATTTGTAATAATTGGGGGCCCCGCTGGAGCTTTCGCATCGAGGCCCATGCGCTTCAAGTTACGCCACTGGTGGTGCTCATACCCAATACTGAATAAATTGAGCTTGAGTTGTTTCGAAACATTAGGTTACTTTTTTCATCATTTGCATACCATTAACATATCTATTTATTCATAATTCTGCAATTTTACTTCTTGCAATTTCAATGTTGATAAGTATACTACATTTCAACTGTACACCCTCTTCTAATTTTCCAACAGACAATTGGATATTCTGCCTGATATAACATCGGTGAGGCCATGTTATCATCCATCCTCAAAGTAAATGGACTCTAGGCCACAAAGACAATCTGTTCTGCAAAGAAGATGTTTAACGTTACTGTACAATTGCACTTTAACAGTTAATACAAAGGATCTTATATTGAAAACACATTCTCATTGTTGTCTCATTTCTTTATGAAATATGTCTGGGCAGACAGCATGAAGTAGACACGACCTGATGCTATCAAGGCTTCTTACTCTCCATTGTCGGGTGCTGCAAAACATCAAACATCACCGTTATTATAACAGAATGTAATGCCACTAACAAAAGTGAAATTGCAGCAATGTGTTCCACACTAGAAACAATGTGGAGAATAAAAAAAGTAAAATGACACAATTCACAAAAATCAAAATAAAGAAAAAATTCCAGATATTTTTTAACACTGCACTAATCCCTTTGCTGGATACAAGAGATTGTATTAGAGTGTTACTTTAGAACAGATAAGCAAAAAAAAAATCCCTATATTGAGCTATAGCGCCTAAAGTTAGGGAAATATGGGTAAAACTACAAGTCCAAAAATTGAGCAAATTCTACCACTGATACAGAAAACTAAAGTTTAAAGCATCGAAGCAAGGACAACAATAAAGGTATTTACGAGCCTCTTAGGGTGCCGTTACACGTCGCAACATTGAATGCAATTTCACTTGCAATTTGCTGGTTGCAGTGAAATCATGGACACATTGTTACATTTTGTTGCTGTGTACAAATGTAACAATGTGTCCATGATTTCACTGCAACCAGAAAATTGCAAGTGAAATTGCATTCAATGTTGCGACGTGTAACTGTACCATTAGAGATCAGTGTAGAGCCCCCGTCACACCTGGCGACAAGGCTGGGGATGTCGGCAACGACTGGCGGGTGCGCGCACGATTTTGGCGACCCGCCAGCATCGCCGTCCCCCATTTACACGGGGCGACATCACCAGCCCCGCGCCGGCGAGCTGTCAGGCAGCAACGCCGCCGGGGTGTCTGAAAACCCCAGCGGCGATGCAGGACAATGGGAGCCTATGGCTCCCATCGCCTGACAGGTTGCCGGCGGCCGGTTACATGGGGCGATATGTGCACATCGCCCCATGATGGTCGCCCGGTTTCAGAGCACTGCTCTAAAACCAGGCGACCGCCTGGCACCGCCGACATTTACATGAGGCAACGTAGGGGCGATGTCGCCGCCGATAGGCCACGCCCCTACGTCGCCTATGTAATAGGCGGCAATATCGCCCCGTGTGACGGGGGCTTAAAGGAGCAGGATAGGTATCAGAAATATATTGGGAAAATGTTAGTTAGGAATAGTTAGGACAAAAGAAAGGGGGTCACATTAGTAGTGGAAACCCCCTTTAATGTCTATACATAAAACAACAGTCCTGGGTGACTGCTACCTAAACAACTAGAACAGCAATTTGTCAGATATAGCAGAATTGTAACAAAATAATAAATATTCAAGATAAAAAAACTAAAAAAAAAATGTTCCCTTATTAATAGTTCTCAATCACTCATTTTGAAACTGGAATAAGGTAATAATGTGCCAATATGTTAGCAGATGGGCCAGTTGACAAGACACCATGTTTATCTCTTAGTTTGCTTGACATATTCTTGGCACATTCTTGTCATTCAATTTAGAAATATTTTCCCACAAAAAGAACAGTTGCTTGTTTTATACATGCACCTATCTAGATTAACGCTGTATAAAGACTTCAAAAGAATACCATCATACCAAATATCCTACACTACTGAGCTCTCAGCAAATAAAAACACCTGCTTGTATTATGGGATCACTTGGGCTGGTTTCACACTGGCAAATTTTCAATCCGTGTCTGTCTGTTTCTGTCCATTTTTTTCATGCACCCAGAGTCGGAGACTGGTCCAATTTTGGGTTGCCTTGAAAAAAGCGGACAACTATGGACTACGGATCCTTATCTCTCTGTATGAAATAACATTGAGCTCTATGGAGTATGGATCCGAATGGATCTGTGAAAGAGATCCATTTTGCTGTACTTAGCATGCTCAGAAGCAAGGTCCAGCTCCTTCCAACCCCATCTCTGGTGACTGATGACAGATCCGTTAAAAAAATGTCATTCGTTTGCACAGATCCGTGCCTGTCCATGTGGTCCTTGAAATTCAAGGATCCATACAGACTTGCACATTTGCCAATGTGAAAGCAGCCTTAGAAGTTAGGCCAGGTTCACACCTTGGCCAGATCTGATCCGGGGCTGTCCGATGTGAACCAAAAAGCCCCGGACCGGATTTGCAAACAGAACCGGAGGGCTAATATGCCTTCCGGTCAGGTGTGCAGCCAGATGCTGCAGAGCTCAGCTGTCCCCTGAGAAGTGGTGCTGAGCCACTTCACAGGGACAGCTCCCTAGTGCTGAAGTTCAGCGTAGCTCACACTGAACTTCAGCAGCCGGCATCCAGTTCCCGGATCCTCCCGGATCGGGGCAATCCGGCCCTATAGACTCCCATGTTAGGGAACGCCGGATTGCCCCTTATCTGGGAGGATCCGGGGGAATCCGGGAGGATCCGGGATAAGCCAATTTGGGGAGATTTTTCTCCATGGACACAAAAACGTTGCAAGCAACGTTTTTGTGTTCGGGAGAAGAATCCAAGTTCTCCCGGATTCTCCCGGAGGGATGGAAACTGGATGGCACATAGCTGCCATCCGGCTACATCCAGCCCCATAGGCATACTATGGGGCCGAAAACAGATCCGGGGCTGTCCGGTTTACAACGGACAGCCCCTGATCGGATCTGGCCGTGGTGTGAACCTGGCCTAAGATTTTGGATCCAAGACAAAGTTTTGACAAGACACTTAGGCCCTGATTCATCAGTTTTCACCAAAATGTTAGTGTAAAACTTTGCAATGTTGCAACAAATCCTCAAAGTTGCTTAGAGTACTTTTGTCATTTTGACACCAATTCCGGCCAACTCCCTCAAGTTTTTGAAAAGTGGAGTTATGGTCTGCTAAACAAAAAAATGTATCATAAAACAGTCTTTAATAATAACAAAGATGTATTCTAGTCTGTGATTGCAGTACATGCATGGCAGCTGAAAGGTGTTCCAAATTCATTAAGAAGCAAAATTGCACCCTTCATCAAGACTGATGTAGAAAATGCCAGTCTTGATTAACAGAGGCCCAAATTTTTAATTGTTAATTACTTTGCTGTGGGTTTGTTAAGCAGTGGCTAAACAAGTTCATGTTGCTGCCTTTCATCTGATCCAAGCTTAAAGGGACCTAACCACCAGAATATAACCACCTGTAAATCAGTGCAGCAGGTGATTAGCATAAGCAGCATGACATCACTATTAAGCCAAACCCCCCGATCAGTCTGGATCAGCAGGAGGGGAGACGGGGTTTGGCTTACAGCAGCCCACTGGGGGGGGAATAAAAAAAGCAAATAGTGATGTCATGCTGCACACGTCAATCACCTGCTGCATTAATTTACAGGTGGTTAAATATTAGTGATTGGTTTCCAACCTCCATATTGCATAAGACCTCATTAAGATGTCAATTAATCTTCAAGTATGCAAGAAACAGCCCAAGCGTTATCAGTCTTTTGGATCAGTGGTCAATATTTCAATTTCTACCATCTTGTTCCATTAGTAATTTTCATGTACCGTATATACTCGCGTATAAGCCGCGTTTTTCAGCCCAAAAATTGGGCTGAAAAGTCCCCCCCCTCGGCTTATACGTGAGTCACTGTATACTGTATACAGTGTATACAGTGCCCCCCCCCATCAGTATACAGGCCCCCCCTTGTGCATCAATCCTGTAAAGGAGATAAGTATACTTATCCCGCTGCCGCTGTCCCGCCGCCGCCATCGCGCTCCTCCGGCTTCATCCGTCTTCTTCCGGCTTCCTCCGGTGGGCGCAGGCAATGACGTCATTGTCTGCGCGCCAGAAGAGGAAGCCGGAAGACGCTGGATGAAGACGGAGGAGCGCGATGGCGGTGGCGGGACAGCGACAGCGGCAGGGATAAGTATACTAATCTCTTTCTTTACAGGATTGAAGCACAAGGGGGGGGCCCTATATACTGATGGGGGGGGCTGCTGTATATACCTCTGGGGCTGCTGTATACTACCACTGGGGCTGCTGCTGTATATACCACTGGGGCTGCTGCTGTATACTACCACTGGGGAGGCTGCTGTATACCACACTGCTGGGGGCTGTATACTTGTGCTGGGGTCCACCCTCGGCTTATACACGAGTCAATAGGTTTTCCCAGGTTTTGGGGGCAAAAGTAGGGGGGTCGGCTTATACACGGGTCGGCTTATTCACGAGTATATACGGTATGTAAAAAATGAATAATTAAAATATTATGCTTTTCTTATTTATTGCAATGTTAATCATGGACAGTAGACAGATTGCACACGGATGCGCTGTCCATAATTATCACACACTCATAGATTTGTATGGGTAATTTTGACCCATGGTTCCAATTAAAAAAAAAGGATGTCTCAGTTTTGTTTGTTTTTTTGCAATGACATGTGAACAGCCTCATAGATTATAATAAGTATGTCTTCCATATGTGAAAATCAATGAAGATGTATGTGAAAAATAGTTGTCTGAATAAAGCCTAAATATTGGACCCTTTTCGCTCCAGGAGAAAAATTATGATACATTCTGTGAAAGAATATTGAAAAGGGTTCCAGCCAACGAAGGGAGAATTATTGGGGAAGTATATTTAATTCCATTTTTAACAGTGACAGCTACAGACACCAGTGTAACATAACCATCATCTTAAAAGAAGCTTCTGTGAGCATCATAAACATTCACACTCGATCTTTCTTCAAGAATGTGGACTTGCTGTGCAGTCTCCCAGGTTGCATGTGTAGAGTGGGGCAGGGTGGTAGTCGTGGGCAAGGTGTAGTTCTCTGATGCCCTTGCACGCTACATTAAAGACAAGGCCCTGGCTGGGTATGTAGACTTGTGAAATGATGGCGGTACACCCATTCAGGCCACACACTGCCAATAGCTTCATCTGGCCAGGGCCCAATGTTTCCCATTTCAAGTAGACCACCAATTCTCTTTAAACAACATAGTTTTTCTTAACAGTGTTTCAGTGAAAGCCACAAAACCAGTTAGTTTCTGTTCTCTGAGGTGTTGCTCACCTTTGAACAACTCAGTCTAGCACCATAGTACAGTCTGCAAAACTAATAGTATCTTCCCTGGGGTTCCGCGTCTCATTCTCCTCTTAGAGGAGTGGATTTGCCAATATAACCTGACTTGAGCTTCAAGTTCTCAGATGCTTATGGAACAATTGCCTGTGACAATCACTTTGTCTCATATACTAATCCATTTTGACCAATTACCTTTGAGCTGTAAGCTATTTGGGGGTCTTGCTACTAGATGTGCTTCTTTCAGACTCTTCTGATTAAGTCACTCCATTGGAGGTAGATTCCTGGACCCAATTCTGTCTTTCACCTGTGTCTCAGTCTGGACTCAAGAAAGGGGCGTAACTACAACAGTTGCAGGAGTTGCAATCGCACCTGTGCCCTGGAGGCTAGGGAGCCCCAAAAGTCCCTTTGGCCTGTAGAAATAAACTAATGGTATTAAAGATTTGTAATAATTGGAGCCCCATTGGAGCTTTCGCATCGGGGCCCATGAGCTTCAAGTTACGCCACTGTCTCAAGATCATGCAATCACACTTCCAGTCTCCTGACTGCTAGCTGCCATAGGTCACCCACTGCATGAGGCCTTGTTGCGCACTCAGAGCGAATGTCTGCTCTAGCTGCAAAATAAACCCTGTCTGACATGCTGAAAGTTCAAAAAATGTATTATCAGTGTCATGACAGGACAAGGACCAATTAAAAAGTTTGCCATTGTGCCCTCTGGGTCTTTAAGGTTACCCCTGAGGGGAGTCCAAAGCCCAAAGAATTCATGTAGCACTAGTTCTTTACCTAAAATGCAGTATAGTTCTGTTATTGGATTCTAATCAACTGCACTGTATATCTTTATATACACTGTGCACAGACACCCATATACAGATCCTAAAATACTATAATTTCTCATTTATATAAAGTCCTTAGAACCTCAAGAATTAAAAGAAAACAAAACGTTATGGCTGATGTCAAGAAGTCAGCTCATGAGATCACACAGAAATCCCACCGCTGCTACCGTTTGCCACAAACTTCACTCCCTGCCTCCAATCATAAGGACAATACCTGATAGCATCCACGGCTGCATCTGCATCTCATCCACGGCTGCATCTCATCCCCACTATTGTACCTACATCCGGTCTCTGACTGCACCGCATCAGCCTGCTTCACCTGCTGGACTCTGTACGCCTCCATTTGCTTTGCGATTGCCTGGACTTGATTGGCACTCATCCTTTGCACACCCTTCCTGCTGCACTTGTCCCCTGTCGCTCCAGACCCCTGCCTCTATCTCATCCTTCCTGCTGCTCCTGTCCCCTGCCTCCATCCCAACCCCGGCTGCACCTCCTCCTCTCAGCTGCTGTTGGCCCCTGCCACCACCACTCCCCATATGCACCTCACACCCCTGCTCCACCTCTCACTCCCACTGAATCCTATACCCCCATGCAAAGTTTTCCCTTCTCTTCACACTCACTTCTATCCTACTCCATTTCCTACAACCCTCCTCTGTCCCTCCTCCCAACAACACAATAACACTCTGAACTCTTCCTCCACACCCAAGCCTCTATCTCCAAACATGTCCACCCGCCACGCAAGATCTTATGCCCCCACCTCCTGACCCTCTCCCTCCTCCTCCCACTTGTTGGCGACATCTCCCCTAATCCTGGTCCCCCCAACACATCCCCACAATCACCCCTATCCCACGCCTACTCCCCACCATTAACATCCGCATCCCCTGCAACCTTACACCCATCCCCCAAGCCGCCCCTCCCCCAATCCCACTCTCTGGCGCGCTCTGAAATGCCCGCTCAATATGCAATAAACTCACCTTCATCCACGACCTCTTCATCACCAAAAAATTCTCTTTCCTTGGCATCACCGAAACATGGCTCAATCCCTCCGACACAACCTCCCCCGCCACCCTCTCCTATGGCGGACTCACCCTATCCCACACACCCCGACCCAGCAACTCCCGCGGCAGGGTGTTGGCCTACTCCTGGTCAACAGCTGCTCCTTCACCCCAATTACACCACCCCCTCTGCCTCCCTCCCTCCGCTCTTTCGAGGCGCACTCCGTGCGTATCTTCTCCCCCTGCAACCTCCAACTGGCTGTCGTCTACCGCCCTCCAGGATCCTCGTCCACCTTCTTCGACCACTTCACAACCTTTCTTCTCCACCTCCTCTCCTCTGACATCCCCACCATCATCATGGGCGACTTCAGCATCCCCATTGATAAACCCCACGCTGCTGCCTCAAGACTCCTCTCTCTAACCTCCTCCTACGGCCTCTCCCAATGGTCTTCCTCAGCCACACATAAAAACGGTCACACACTAGACCTTGTCTTCACCCGCCTCTGTTCCCTCACCGACCTCGCAAACTCAACCCCCCTCCTATCCAACCACAATCTGCTGACCATCTCTGCCCCCTCACCGGCATCCTTCAAACATGCCCTCATCACACCCATCCTCAAAAAACCCTCCCTCGACACCGCAACAGTCTACAACTATCATCCCATATCTCTCCTCCCCTTCGCCTCAAAACTGCTTGAGCAACATGTCTACTCCGAACTGTCCTCCCATCTCTCCTTGTGCTCCCTTTTTGACCACCTGCAATCCAATTTTCTAGCCCACCACTCCAGCGAAACAGCCCTAACCAAAGTCACCAGCGACCTACTGACCGCCAAGAGCAAGCGACACTACTCCATCCTTCTCCTCCTCGACCTCTCTGCTGCCTTCGACACAGTCGACCACTCCCTCCTGCTTCAAATTCTAGAATCCCTTGGCATCACTGACATAGCCCTCTCCTGGATTTCCTTGTACCTAACAGATCGGACCTTCAGCGTCACCCACTCCCACACCAACCTCCTCACCCTACCCCCTATCTGTTGGAGTTCCCCAAGGCTCAGTCTTGGGACCCTTACTCTTCTCCATCTACACCCTCGGCCTAGGCCAACTCATCGAATCCCACGGCCTCCAATACCACCTCTACGTCGACGACACCCAACTGTACCTCTCCGGCCCTAACATCACCTCCCTGCTATCCAAAATCCCACACTGCCTGTCCGCCATCTCATCCTTCTTCTCCGCTCATTTCCTCAAACTCAACATGGATAAAACAGAAACCATCGTCTTCCCCCCAAGTCGCTCTTCCCCCCTACCCGACCTAACCATCACTGTCAACGACTGCACACTCTCACCCGTCCCCCACGCCAAGTGCCTCATGGTAATCCTCAACTCTGCCCTCTCCTTCAAGCCACACATCCAGGCCCTCGCCACCTCATGATACCTCCAGCTTAAAAACATCTCACGGATCCGCTCCTTCCTTGACCATGACACTGCCAAATCGCTTGTCCATGCCCTCATTATCTCCCGCCTCGACTACTGCAACCTCCTGTTCACCGGCCTCCCCGCTTCCTCCCTTGCACCCCTCCGAACCATCCTCAATTCCGCTGCCCGACTCATCCACCTGTCGCCCCGTTACTCCCCTGTCTCCCCCCTCTGCCAAGCCCTCCACTGGCTCCCTACTTCCCAAAGATCTAAGTTCAAAACCCTAACCCTGACAACAAGGCCATCCACAACCAGTCCCCTTCATACATCTCCGACATGGTCTCCCGATACCACCCCTCACGCAACCTGCGCTCCTCTCAAGAACTCCTTCTCTTCTCCCCCCGCATCTTCACCTCCCACAACCGCATGCAAGACTTCTCTCGTGCATCCGCCATACTCTAGAACTCTCTTCCACACAACATCAGACACTCCCCTACCCTGGGAACCTTCAAGAAAAACCTGAAGACCCACCTCTTCCTTCAAGCCTATAACCCACACTGAGACCTAATCCGCTGCACCATCTCACCTCTCCCCCTCCTACTGTCTCCCACCCATCCCCTATAGACTGTGAGCCCTTGTGGACAGGATCTCTGCCCTAATGTACCTGTATGATTTATTTGTCGTTATTTATGTTCTCGTCCTTGTTCTGCCCTTACACATGTAAAGCGCCATGGATTCAATGGCGCTATATAAATAAATAAATAATAATAATACTAATAATAAAATAATATGCAATTGACTGACGATTGATGGACGAGGCGACAACTGCTTTTGCTACTAGGCCAATATTGAGGAACTCAGAGTGAGCGTATAGTACGGTATATACACACCTGAATCCAATGCATGGACCGTACAGTCATTGCCGAAAGTGTTGGTACTCTTGAAATTGTTCTAGAAAATGAAGTATATCTCCCAGAAAATTATTGCAATTACTCATGTTTTGATATACATACAGGTGCATCTCAATGAATTAGAATATCATCAAAAAGTTTATTTATTTCAGTAATTCAATACATAAAGTGAAACAAATATATTATATAGAGTCATTATAAATAGAGTGATCTATTTCAAGTGTTTATTTCTGGAAATGTTGATGAATATGGCTTACAGACACTGAAAACCCAAAGGTCATTATGTGGCGCCCCAACTGGTCAGGCGTCACAATTGGGGTACTGCACCCATAAGCGAGTGTGCAGTCACCCCTGTCACAGTGGAAGGCAGATGTCTGTGGGAGGCTCTCATCCCAGCACTCCCACACACCCACTTAGGCAGATGGTGAGGTCCCATACCCTGGGGGGGAATTAGGGGAGGAGGGAGGACACACAGTGAGTTTTAGTCGGCACTGAGGAAAGACGGAGAACGGGGAGCCTCCAAGTGAGAAAAGGAGACTTCCAAGGAGGGGGCCTGGAGAGAGAGACCAGGCAGCCCAAACAGAAGGAGGGGACCCCCCAAGCATCCATTCTCAGGGAGGGAACCCTGGTCCAGCTTACCGGAGTCCGAGTCCGAAGGCGGTCACGGAGTCTAGCCCCTGAGCCGAGAACACCGGAGGTTGTGTTTTTTTTTACCGGCCCCAACACCCTGTCTGGTGGAATAAATCACACCAGGATAACCCACCGGGGTCAGGTCCCAGAGCAGGAGGAGAGAGAGCGAGAGGAAGCTGGGATCTTCACAGCACCCCAGGCCTGGCACCAGCAGCAGGACACGGGTTAGATCCAGGAAGGCATACCACGGGAGACTTCCAGAGACTCTGCCGCCCACTGTGATTACCTGGCCAGCTAAAGACTCTTTTGCAACTGTGAACTGTATCAACATCTGAACAGTCCCAGTAAAGTACCCAGGTAGAGTGACTGAGTCTACATACATTTATTCTTCCCCTACACCGTGCTCTGCTCACTTTTCTCATCAGCACCTCCAGTACCAATGGTGCATCCCTGCCCCAGAGGGTCAGCTCCACCTGCAGGGAGCTGTACCATCTTGGCCGCTATACCACCACCCTCCAGAGGTCTGATGCGGCGCTAGTGCTCAATCACTAGAAGCTGCAGGTGTCATCACGTGAACTTTATAAACTTTGTTTTCCCCTTTTTAATGTTACCACCAGGGCCACGGGTCTGGGCAGGCCACCAGTGACATTCCAAGCGCAGCAGAGGGCCCAGACACCCGAGTCCCCATACACTGGGCTAGTCAATTATCTCAGAAAATTAAAGTAGGAGGGATGAAGGGTTAAAAACCATGCTGACATATTCCCCCAAGACATCAAAGATATGATTCTTCACAGGCCCGGATAGTCGATACATGGTCTCAAAGGACCATCCTTCTTAACAAAAAAGAAATCGGCTCCAGCCGACGATGAGGATTTCTAGATAAAATCCCTGGCAAGATTCTCCTTAATATATTCGGACATGGACTGAGTCTCCGCTGGAGATAAGGGGTATATCCGTCCTCGAGGGGAGTGATGCTGTGAAGTAGATCAATCAAACAATCGCATGGCCTGTGTGGTGGAAGGACCTCGGCCTCCGTCTTATCAAAGACATCAGCGAATGACCAATAGGCTGCGGGTAACCCAGGTAGAGCAGAAAGAGAACAGGGAGAATGCCCCAGAGGTATGGACTTCAGGCAATTGTTGTGGCAGGACTGTCCCCATCTAAAACCATCTCCGGATCACCAATCCAGAACCAGTTTGTGGGTGCGCAGCCAAGGTAGACCCAGAGGAAGTGGAGAAGAGAGGTTAGGCAGAACATAGAAGGACCTATTTGTTTTGTGAAGAGCTCCAATTTGTAATTCCATCTCTGCAGTAACACCTAGGATGGTGTACTTCAAGGGTCTACTGAGGTGATGATCTGTGGATGCTGTAGTGGAGAAACAGGAACTCCAAGACGAAGAGCGAGTGCCTGTTGAATGAAGATTCCTGCAGATCCAAAGTCGAGGTAGGCGACCTCTGACAACCGCACTCCACTGTGAGAAATCTGAAGAGACACAGTTAAAGGGAGAGAGGAGTCTTACTCACCTAGGATGGCCTCTATTACCTGACCTAGACAAAGGAGATTCCCGTACGTTCTGAAAAGCGGCGGAGCAGATGAGTGGCACTCCCACAGTAGAGGCACAAATTCTTCGTGAACCTCTCCTTCTGCCAATGGGCAGCCATCTTGACCCGATCGACTTCCATGGGTTCCGCAGACACCGAAGCCACTGCAAGACATTGACGAAGAGAAAGAGGCTTCTGGAAGGATTGAGTCAAGTGGAGAAATCTCCTCTCCAGATTCTTCTCCTTGCTTCGTTCTTGGGGCCTTTGGTCAATGTGGCACCCCTGCAGGGGATTGCCACAGGATCCACCAGTGCAAGGAGGGATTTACACCTTGGTACACACAGCACACAACACTTTCCACCCCAGACCTGAAGGGGGAGCTTTACTGGCTGCCTTAAACCAGATCCCCTATAAAAGATCCAGGCCTGAGGGGAGGAGTCAGTTAGTCCCAGTTAGTAGTCTCAGTTAGAGAGAGGAGAGAGCAGCAGTGAAGGAGCTGGTCGCTGGGATAAAGCCAGGCCCAGGACCAGGGAACACTGACCCAGCTGTGCTGAACCCTAGAGAGAGGGTCGGAGGCCAGTGGAGGAAGCAGGGAATTAAAGAAGGGAACAATTCAAGCTTCCCTTTAGCTTACTTGGACACGTGAGTCCGACACTGCTACGCATCCACTGCAGCAGGAAAAGCCTGGAAGGACCAGGAGGAATTAACCCCCTGAGGAAAACAAGTAAGAGACACTCGAACCTGACCAAGCACAGGACCAGGGGCCAAGAAGAGAATAGGGACCCCACAGAAGGACCTTATTTTCGGTTCTGGAGTAAAGCCCTGGGAGGGAAGAAGGAGCAATGAATTCAGTTATAGGCAGAACTCACCCCAAACCACTGTACACAGTGACAGAGGAGGCCTCACAACTCTCCAAGGTGAAAGTCCCAAATTGCACCGGGGACCTGGTTACTTCTCTGGTCTGTACCTGTTACCCGTCATCAGTAAAAGGTACCAAAACAAAGACTACTGTTTGTGTATGTGCCTGCTTAACCGCCGCTACCCACAGCGTTGACCGCAGAGACGCTACTACGATTCCCCTCATCCATCCCCGCTGCCCTGAGGTAAAGCTCTACCTGTGGGGGGCTGTACTACACTAAGCTGCACCTCCATCACCTCAGTGGACGGCCGCAGCACTGGTATACACGTTACCAAGTACCACAGGTGGCGTCACGTAACCAATCCTCTTCACCACCATCATCCCCCACCATCCCCGCCATTGAGGGTCGAGGGCACGGGACCGGGGAACGACCAGTCGTGATTCCCCATCCAAGTCGCCATCAACCCCGGTATCCGAGTACCCCCTACCCTGTCAACTGCCTCAACCTGGTGTCACGAACAGGATCCTGTACCCAGTAAAACCGGATACTGTGAGCTTAGAATTGAACTTTATTAACTGTTTGTGAACTGTAAAATTGGGCCACCATTACTCCGCCACAGAAATTGAACTGCCTCACAGAGCGGGCGGAAAAGAGCAGGAAAATAAGCCCCGCCCCTTCACTCTGCCGGAGATCAGCGAAGCGCAGCTCCCAGTTCCAGAAATACCCAAGGTGCTCGACTCCCCCTGCAGAGCCGCCGACAACTGGAAAAGTTTGTTTATACCTCACCGGCTAGCAGCGATTAACTAGCGGGGCCGCATCATGAGTGACTCCGACGATGCACAAGTCCCTGACAGAGGGGATGCCCGGAATGCAGCACCCGGAGCAGCGGCCCCGATAATGCTGATAGCCTTGCCGTACACACCGGGCGCAAAATGGTTACCAACATATGAAGGTAAACCCGGTACCCTAGCAGTCTTCAACCAAAAGATGTGTGCAATGCTAGACATGTATACGATGACAGAAAAGCAGCGAGCTACTGTTGTGCTGGGACAATTAACAGGTGCAGCGGAGCTGGAGGTTGAGTCCTGGAGTGATGCTGACAGAGACTCTGCAGCTAAAGTGTTTGACAAACTCAAAGCTGCTTTCAAAAAATGCACATAGGGATGGGCGAATCTACTCGCTAGGACTCGTTACTCGGCGAGTAGTAAGGGACTCGCAGGACTCGGTACTCTGCGAGTTTCCCAGTGATTACTCGCACGAGTCCAATGCAAATCAATATCAATCCTAGTTTTGTCAGAAACGCTGACAAAACTAGGATTGCCATTGTTTGCATTAGACTCGTGCGAGTAATCACTGGCTACTGTGCCAGTGATAGCAGGGAAACTCGCAAAGTAACTGCTGTTTCTTTGCGAGCCGAGTCCAGCTGTCTTCTCTGTGCAGCTCCAGGGTCCTAGAGCCCACCTGCTGCCTGATGTAGCAGTGCTGAGATTGTTCTCAGTCTGCTCATTCCCTGTGCATAGACATCTATATTTATGCACAGGGGATGTAGCAGAGAGGACATCGCGTTTTGGACTGCGTCGGACGGAAGAGGATTTTTTAAATTAAAGATGGAGTCCCTAATGGCTTTTTTTTTTATTTCAAATAAAATATTTTCTCTGTGTTGTGTTTTTTTAACCCTTTATTGGAGATTCTTAGTGGCTGGGTCAAACGTGGCCTGACATTAAGAATCTCGGGCTTAATACCAGCTTGTATAACAAAGCTGGTATTAACCCCTTTATTACCCAGCGTGCCACCGCCACCAGGGCCGCTGGAAGAGCGGGGTTCAGCGCCAGAGGATGGCGCTTCAATGAACGCGCCATCTTCTGGGGCGGCTGCGGGCTGCAATTTGCAGCGGGGGGTGCCCAGAAAGCTTGGGCATCCCTGCGCTGCGGATTCCAGCCCCCAGCTGCTTAGCTGTACCTGGCTAGACATAGAAATTGCGCGGAGCCCCACGCATTTTTTTTTTTATTATTTAATGAATTTCAGAGTCAGAGGCTCAGAGTCAGAGTCTCGGAGTCGGAGTCTCCTCAGAGTCGGAGTCTCAGAGTCGGAGTCTCAGAGTCGGAGTCGCCTCAGAGTCGGAGTCGCCTCAGAGTCGGAGTCGCCTCGGAGTCGGAGTCGTCTCGGAGTCGGAGTCGTCTCGGAGTCGAGTCGGAGTCGTCGTCGTCTCGGAGTCGTCTCGGAGTCGGAGTCGTCTCGGAGTCGGAGTCGTCTCGGAGTCGAGTCGGAGTCGGAGTAGTCTCGGAGTCGGAGTCGTCTCGGAGTCGAGTCGGAGTCGGAGTCGTCTCGGAGTCGGAGTCGTCTCGGAGTCGGAGTCGTCTCGGAGTCGTCGGAGTCGGAGTCGTCTCGCAGTCGGAGTCGTCTCGGAGTCGGAGTCGTCTCGGAGTCGGAGTCGTCTCGGAGTCGGAGTCGTCTTGGAGTCGGAGTCGTCTCGGAGTCGAGTCGGAGTCGGAGTCGTCTCGGAGTCGAGTCGGAGTCGGAGTCGTCGTCGTCTCAGAGTCGTCTCGGAGTCGGAGTCGTCTCGGAGTCGGAGTCGTCTCGGAGTCGGAGTCGTCTCGGAGTCGAGTCGGAGTCGGAGTCGTCTCGGAGTCGGAGTCAGAGTCGTCTCGGAGTCGGAGTCGTCTCGGAGTCGAGTCGGAGTCGTCTCGGAGTCGGAGTCGTCTCGGAGTCGGAGTCGTCTCGGAGTCGGAGTCGGAGTCGTCTCGGAGTCGGAGTCGTCTCGGAGTCGGAGTCGTCTCGGAGTCGTCTCGGAGTCGGAGTCGTCTCGGAGTTGGAGTCGTCTCGGAGTCGGAGTCGTCTCGGAGTCGGAGTCGTCTCGGAGTCGGAGTCGTCTTGGAGTCGGAGTCATCTCGGAGTCGGAGTCGTCTCGGAGTCGGAGTCGTCTCGGAGTCGGAGTCGGAGTCGTCTCGGAGTTGGAGTCGGAGTCATCTTGGAGTCGGAGTCGTCTCGGAGTCGGAGTCGTCTCGGAGTCGGAGTCGTCTCGGAGTCGAGTCGGAGTCGGAGTCGTCTTGGAGTCGGAGTCGTCTCGGAGTCGGAGTCAAAAAAATGCGTGGGGCTCCGCGCAATTTCTATGTCTAGCCAGGTACAGCTAAGCAGCTGGGGGCTGGAATCCGCAGCGCAGGGATGCCCAAGCTTTCTGGGCACCCCCCGCTGCAAATTGCAGCCCGCAGTCGCCCCAGAAGATGGCGCGTTCATTGAAGCGCCATCCTCTGGCGCTGAACCCCGCTCTTCCAGCGGCCCTGGTGGCGGTGGCACGCTGGGTAATAGAGGTTAGGGCCAGCTTTGTATTATCAGCTGGCCCTAAGCCCGAAATTTATGGCGGTCACGCCAATATTAGACATGACCGCCATGAATTTCTATTAAATTGTTTTAAAAAAAACACAACACAGAGAAATTTTTTTATTAGAAATAAAAAAAAAAGCCATTAGGGACTCCATCTTTAATTAAAAAAATCCTCTTCCGTCCGACGCAGTCCAAAACGCGATGTCCTCTCTGCTACATCCCCTGTGTATAGATATAGATGTCTATGCACAGGGAATGAGCAGACTGAGAACAATCTCAGCACTGCTACATCATCTCTGTGCACAGACATTCATGTCTGTACACAGGGAATGAGCAGACTGAGAACAATCTCAGCACTGCTACATCAGGCAGCAGGCGGGCTCTAGGACCCTGGAGCTGCACAGAGCAGACAGGACTCTTCTCTTATCTGTGCGAGTTTCCCAGCGATTACTTACAAAGTAAACGAGTCCAATGCAAATAAATGACAAAACTCGGATTGCTTCAGGCTGAAGCTTCCGAGACACATCTGCGATTTGTAAATCTCACACTACTCGCTATTACTCGCTTCCCCATTCATTAACATTGGACTCGCTAGACTCGCAACGAGTAGCGAGTCCTGGGCTCGGACTCGCTAGAGTCAAGCGATTCCGAGTAATTTAGGATTCGCCCATCACTAAATGCACACAGTCTATATTGAGGATGCTGTTCTACCAGTGCAAGCAGAGACCGCAGGATACCATCAGAGACTTTGCCCTCCATTTACAAGGGGCACTCCAGTCCTTAAAGCAGGTAGACCCGGCAAGTGTGCTAGAAGAGCCAGAACCTGAGAAAGAGATGCCAAAGACAATCCAGACACTTATAGGAAAATTACCAGCAGATTGGCCTCAAATAGGAGGTACTGTACATACCTAATTCCCACTTTGATGTTCCCACCAGCAGTAGAAACGCCAAGAGTAGAAGAACCACCCATTGTGTTGGAACCAGAGAATCATGCAATCGGTGTACCTGCCATTCCTACTGTGAGATCAGGTAGTCGCAGACTGTTACCCACTGTTCCTGTGACACATAGACCCACTCTCACCAATCCTACACCAGAATTACGTAGGTCAACATGTGTCAATCTAGGACACCCACCACTCAGGTACAGAGAATAAGCCATAACATGTGGAAAATGTAAATATGTTTAAAATGTATATATGTTATTATTTCTAATGTACAGAAAAGGGTGAAGAGTAGGCAAAAACAACCTAGACCAGCTACACAACATCAGTAAGAGGGGTGAGTGGAGTTGACGTAAGTGTCTAGGGAGAGCTAAATCTTGGCCAATAGGTGACCCCAGGGCCAGGAGGCCTACAGCGCTTATGACCCAGTAGAGGCCCCTGCAGTACCTAGGACTCCTACGCCGAGACACCCGTAGCAAATGTTTTGTTGTGTAACGTTGAAATTTAAGCCTACAGAGACTTTGTTGGACTTTTTGAATTTTTTCTTTCTTACTTTCAAAAATGGACCACAGCCACAGGAAGGGTAGTGGCAAACACCCTTTAAACAGCCTGCAGCGGATGGACTAGCGCTGTATGGACGGCTTACCCCTTTTTCCCACTTCTCACTGGTTTTTGTACATTTTTAATTTTGAGCCATCAAGGAACTGTTATTTCCGTATACCATGACGAATGATGGGGATTCCTACGTGAACCCGGACTTCAAGAAGACATATTTTTTGCTAGAAGAGACATTGAATCGTACCAGCGGCGTGGACACCCGGACCGTGATTTGTACCGAGGTGAGCAGGTTACATTTGAAAGGCATCCAGGCCCCTTAGGCTGGTTCGCTATACGAATATCCCGCCAGCCGTTGTAGAGACTATGACTGTATATAGCCCCTTTTTCAGCTATCTTTCCCATTTATTTTTCCCCTTTTGCATCCCTGATTAATGAGCAGTGCCCCTGTGTGTTTTGAGCCAAGAAGACACATAGACTTTTGTTTGAAACTTTGCCCCTGTGTTGATAATGTGTGATGTATAGGCGGCGGTGATAACTCACACTGGACTGTGCTGGACAATATATTACCGCCGGACCCACACTGTTAGTACCGGTCCCCATTGGGCCGAGATGGATTCAAAGGTATTATGTTTTTATGCAGATAATTAATATATTTGCTAAAAGGTGACTCGAGGACCGTGGGGTCTAAAATAACTTTTTGCAGTGTGTGTGTAACGTTATAAGAAATGTGCCTCCTAGAAATAGGAAGAAATCCAAGTATGCTTGATTGTATATACCCATTGATTGTGATGTTGAATATAAAAAGAAAAATGTTTTTCACTCTCCGGTTTAACAGGTACCTATACTCGAGAACGAGTATGTTCCATCAGGGGGTATGTGGCGCCCCACGTAGTCAGGCGTCACAGTGGGGTATTGCACCCATAAAGAGGTGTAATCTTCCCCAGCTGCAAGTGGATCCTAGGTTGGTGGGTGGGACCCATTCCTGCACTCCCACATTAGAATAGTGGTGGGAGGTTACCCGGGAGGAGAAAACAATTAGAGTTCCAAGGGCACCGTAAATAAAGAATGGGATCAGCTCATGTGTGTCAAATATAATTATTCTACACCAAATTAGGTTACCCGGGAGGGAGATATATTCACCTCTAGGGAAAGTTAGTGAGTTAGGTCGGAGTAGTTGGAGGAGTTGGAGTGTGGAGCGAGGCGGAAGGTTAACGTGGACAGCTCTACGCTGATCGGGAGGGAAGATGAGAGAGGATCTTGAGGTGGTCCTGAGAGAGGGTGCCTGACGAGGGAGTCTGGATCCTAGAGAGAAAAGGGGGAATCCCAGCGTGGAGCGCCCATACTCCAGGGAATTCCCCCGTCCAACACTGGAACGCCAGACCAGAGGAATCGGCCAGAGTTCACCTCTGAAAGTCGTCAACCGGCTGCTGCCGTCTGTTTACCGGCTGCGGCACCCTGCCAGACGGAGTGGTCTGCCTGCTTCCTCACCACGAGGAAGGGGAGCCCCAAGTCTATCTACAAGAAGCCATTGGGTATAGACTCATCCTAGGTGGGGAAGAAAGGACACGGGTTCGTCAACTAAGGTTTACCATGGGTTCCACCATACCACCTGGCGTTCACTTTTAGCCACCCGTAGGGCTACCTGTTTGAATAACAACTTGCTGAACTGTGGACTCTGTATTTTGCTGCGGAACGTTTACAGTAAAGTACCCGGGAGAAAGTGACTTTGCCTTTGTGTCATTATCTTCATCAACCTGTTTGCTTACAGGAACGCTGCCCCGGAAGACCAGCTCCACCTGTAGGGAGCTTTGCCATCTCAGCAGCATTACCATCGACCTCCAGAGGACTGTGGCGGTGCTGGTGACCCATCACCAGGTACTATGTGGCGCCCAGCCAAGCAAGCGTCACAGAGGGGTACTGCACCCGTAAAAGAGGTGCAGATGCTCCAGCTGCAGTTGCACCCTAGGATGGTGGGTGGGGCCCATTTCCAGCACTCCCACACTAGTATACACAGTGGGAGGTTACCCGGGAATGAATAAAAGCACCTCTAGGGGGAACAAGGAGGCTTTTCTTTAATTGGAGCTTTTGTCTTTGCCTCTAAGTTGTTGCTGCTAGGTCACTCGGCTGAGAGACCAAGAGGAGAGATGGAAGAGGAGGAGAGGGTTTAAGGAAGAAGGAGCTTTTCAGGAGAGCAGCCGATTTGGGAAGAGGGGCCAAAGTCAGGTTTTCCCAGACTGCTTACCAGGCACCGGAGCCCGCACCTGTGGGATACTTTAGGACCACAGAGAATCCGGATTCCCGTGGAGTCTTCAATTCTCCCGGGCACCAGAGCAGACCGAAAGAGGGTACCAGGCACCGCCAACGGAACAAGTGGCCAGCCAGTAGAGGGTTACCCGACTACAGCAAAGGTGAGAGAGGAAAGGAGGTCACGCTGATTTCAAGTCACCAGGCTTCACACCAAAACTGGAAAGCAGGAAGGAACAGACGGGGGTAGTGAAAGAAGACACACTAAGGGTTCCACCATACCACCTGAGATCCACTTGCAGCCACCCGATAAGCTACCTGTTCTCATAACATCAGAAGTGCTGAACTGTAACTTTGTATGATGCCAATGCAAGTGATCAGTAAAGTACCTGGAGGAAAGTGACTTTGCCTCTGCCTGCATTTCTTTTGCATGAACTTGTTCGCCATACAGGAACTCTGCCCCGGAGGTCCAGCCCTACCTGTAGAGGACTTTGCCAACTTACCGCGTTACCATCTACCTCCGGCGGACTGTGGCGGCGCTGGTGGCTCATCACCAGGAACTACAGGTGACGTCACGACATCTTGTACATAATCCCCTGTAAATATACCCTTTTCAAAAAAGTCCCCCAGGACACGGGATCAGGCGTGGCCACCACTCCCTGTGACACAGGTAACCCCTTGGAGCCTCCCAGTCCCCGGTCACATGATCACTGGCATATATCGTGATATACCGGTAGTGAAAGTAAATGACAAAATGACATCATCAGTAAAAAATTATTTCTCTCCCATCTGATATTTGCAAACATGTCAGATGGGAGTGTCGGAAGGGAGTAAAATGTCCCCCCCCATGCCCTCTGGTCCCCCCTGGAACCTCCGTCCCTCCGATTCCCCCACAGTGCTCCTCCTGTGTCGTCTTCTTCCAGGACGATTGCGGGCGTGTGCACAGAGCAGGCATTCTGCCAGGAAACTGATGTGCAGTGACCTCTGTGGGGTTATTGCAGGTCAAAATACTCGGGTCACACAGGGGACAAGTAAACTCTCATAGTGGAAGCAGAGTGCCTGCTCTGGAGTTTACCATGGGTCTCTCTCTTGCCCCCGTGTGACCTGAGGATTCTGACCTGCAATGACCGCACTGAGGTTATTGCAGGTCACATTAGTCTCCAAACAGTGCGCCTGCTCTTCCAGCATATGGAGGATGCCCCTGATGAGCCCAGGGCAAGGGGTACTCGGATACGGGGCCTGGGTTTGATGGAATAAACTGGGAAAATCACGGGTGGTCGGGTTCCCGATTCAGTGCCCTGGCTGTCATTTATTAGATGGGGAGGGTTATTTAAAGGGGATAAAGAGAGTACGTGACGCCACCTGTGGATCCCGGTAATTTGGGTACCGGAGCTGCAGGCCGGCCGCTGAGGTGATGATGGGTGCAGCTCAGTGTGGTCCAGCTCCCCAAAGGTAGAGCTTTTACCTCAGGGCAGCAGTGATGGAGGATGATGAGGGGGATGAGGGGAGTAGTAGTTCTTCTTACCCCTCCGGTGAGATGATGATGATGCTGAGGTTCTACGGGTGCCAGCGGGAAGAAAGATAGAAACCAGTTCAACTTCAACTCCACTTTACTGGTATAGGAATTTCAGAGAAGAAAGGTGTACTACGGTCCGCGCTGCCAGCGCGGACCGTAGTACACCTTTCTTCCCTGAAATTCCTGGTTTAACCCCACGTGTGTGGAGTCGGTGGAGGTCCAGCGGCAGCCATCAGGATACTATCCTACATGCGCATAAGCCGGTTGTGGGTCACACAACTGGAGTAGGTGAGTGAATTACGTTTTTCACCGCTGAAATTTAGTGTCGAGTGATAAGGGCACTATTGCGCCTCTTGTCCCCCTCCCCTCTCTCTTTTAATACTTTACTGGTATAGGCAGATGTTATTGAAGACACGGTACAGCTTGGTTTAACGGGTGATTGTTGCCGATTCAGGGCCCCCCATGGAGTCTCCAGATGTTCCTTTCTCAAGTCTTTCGGGGTCTAATTCTGTCCTTCTCTATCTTTCACCACCCTTGCAGAGCTCTCCCGCCAGTCCCCTGGTCTGTTGCTAGTAGGTAAGGTTTGTTCCTTACCGGTACGGACAGGAGTTAACCAGTTCTTCTCCTGCCACCGAAATTTGGCCCTTTACCTATAGTGTCCTGGACCTGATCCGGTACTGTGGGGCGAGGTGACTTCTTGTGGCCCTAACGGCCACCCGGTGATTATGGGCCCGCAGCTCGTCGGTTTGCGGCCAGAGATAAACTGCTGACCGCCTCGGCTTCCCGTGCTGTCGGTTCTTCCCCCAGATGTTACCGGCCGGCTCCAACCGGTTCTGGTCCGTCTCTTTCTGTCTTGTGCCCCCTCTTAAAGATGGGGATGCCTCCTGTCGCAAAGCTGTCAGGCGCGTCCTCCCTGACTGTCTTCCCAGCACTAACTAACTAACTGTCACTCAACTCTTTCTGAACTAACCTAGGCTCCACCCCCTTTTGGACCTACTGAATAATCAGCCCCTCTATACTAAGGTGGCCTAGTCCTGTGTGTGTGTGTGTAAAAACAGACTCCATGGGTTAAACCTTAAACCCACAACTTACAGAGGAATACATATTTTTGTAAAGTGTAATACCTCTCTGTGGCGCCTAGCCAGAGGGGCGCCACACCCCATATGCTGGAAGAATGAGATTTGTCAAGGGACCTCCTACTGGACTACTTCAGATTTTTTTTGGGGGGTGGGCATTATTTGTTGCTTGTTTTAGGGTCTGAAGCTACAGCAACATTTTCGGGTAATATATAAATTTAGATATTTTTTCATTCCACCTATCATTAATTGCTGTTATTCAGCTGAAGGGTTAATAAACTTCTTGAATATAGTTTTGAGTGGATGGAGGGGTGCAGTTTTTGTAATGGTGTCAATTTTAGGAATTTTCTGTGATATAGACCCCTCAGTCACTTCTAATGTGATGTGGTCCCTAAAAATGGTTTTGTTAACTTTGATGTAAATATGAGAAATTGCAGATGAACTTTGAACCTTTCTAACCTCCTAACAAATGAAAGTGTCAAAAATTGCGCTGATGTAAAGTTGACCTGTGGGAAATGTTTTTTATTAACTATTTCGTGACATTACTCACTGGTTTAATGTAATAAAAATCAAAATAAGAAAATTGACAAATTTTCACCAAATTTCTGTTTTTTTTTGCAAAAAAAATATCGGCCTAAGTCTACCACTAACATAAAGTCCAATATGTCACGAAAACACAATGTCAGAATGACCGGGATCCGTTGAATTGTTCCAGAGTCATAAAATGACTCTGGCCGGAATTGTAAAATTGGGTCTGGTCATTAAGGTCGCCAATATTGGCTCCGCCAGTAAGGTCTCATGGCAGGTCTGAACCCTCTTTTCCAGGGGGCACAACCTACAGGGAACACTAATCACCGACCTCCCGTAATTATTTTTGCAGTTATTTTTGTGCTATTCATGTTGTATGCATTGTTGCCTTTGATATACTTTGTATACTTTTTAATCCAGATGTTACCTCTACATGGGTCCCATAACGGATATGACTGAGATATGCCCATTACTGTTACAGTGGTACTGTCTTCTAGATGACTACTTGGATTATTACTGGTAGATTTAGCTCTATGGAGCCAGGTTTGCATTAATAAAGCTGTGGCCCACCGTCACTGACCCATAGCTACGTGCATGGCCGCCCATGGTCGTGTGTGCGTCCTATTATGTTATTTAAATTGCTGATATGTTGTGTACAGCTTTACAGTATTCGGTTTTAATCCCGTCAGTCTTTGTGGACGCGCTCTGGTTGTTACAAGAGGAGCTGTTCTCAGCAGCAGGTGCTGAGGGGAAGAGAAAGGGAGAGAGAGAGGAAGGGAGGGAGGAAGGGAGGGAGGAAGGGAGAGACTGGAGGAGAAGGGAGGGAGTAAAGAGAAGGGAGGGATGTGACAGAAAAGAGACACACAGGAGAGAAACAGGGGGAAAGGAGAGAGACAGAGGGGAAGCAGCCAAGGAGGGATCACAGAGCTGTCTCCCCTATTATACTGGACGTTATACAGGTAAGACCAGTCCTACTGGGAATATGCATGATTAGACTGGGGCGTTCTGGTTCTGCAGCATCAAGTAGTCCCATTCAGGGTTTGCTACAACTCTATCCTGTTTTCACCCATGCTTCTTATGTATGGCAGATGCCTCCTATAGCAGATACGCTGCTTAAGGCTAAAGCACCAGAAATCCTTAAGGCTAAACCCCCCACCCTTCATTGCATAAAGCTACATTACCGCCATAAGATTACCATACGTTACCCATAAGATTAGTAGATGATTTAACCAGCAAAGCCTCATGGATAACTCTGTGTATATGATTATAAGGTACTGCCTATAATTACATGATCATGCAAACCCATTCATATGAGGGCTTCCTTCTCGTGTTAGGAGAATCAATGCTTTGATCTACTCAGAGATGTGATTTGGAAAGGAGAGACAGATGGTGAACATGGATCTGCCTAGGAACATGAATCTAGGAATGAAAAAAAATACCCCAGGGGCCATAAACATGCATTGTGTGAGAAAGCATTGTATTGTGTTATCTTCAAGGCTTGATGGCTTCAGCCAATAGGATGATTTATGATCCATATGTAATTCAGTCCATGACAAGGAATCCAACAGCTCACACTCTAGTCACACCGAGTTCTCTATGTAATAGTGTTGTGTCTTATGTCGGCAATTGTACATTTATTCTGACAATTTCATACCAGTCACTCCATCTCCACTAGCCTTTAGATGGTGATTGTATCATACTATCATTTCATGTTTCCTAATATCGGGATATCGGAGGTCAATCTCTCAAGCTTTTGGTCTTTCATAGGGAGGAGGTTGGGAGTGGCAGAGTGACTATCTCTTGAATGCTTCAGGTCTGATGCAGATGGCTACTGACCTCTAAATAATATGGATCTATCCATGGATATGGACTTGCTCAACCCATTGGGCAGTGGCAGAATTTTCTAGTCTTTATATTGGATATATACATTTAATACAAGAGAAAACATAAGAAAGCAATCAGGATATTCAGAAGGAGGCATGATTCTAGAAGAACAGGTGTTCGATGAAGCAATGCTGGATCTTCAAGTGAGGTTTTACTTGATATGATGTACGGGGAGTAATCACACAGGTGTCAGGGTTTGCCGAATATCGCATCAGTAACTCTGCTGGTTGTGATGTATTGACTCATTTCCAAAAGTAAAATTCTCTTTAAATCTGAGATGAGAGAGTGGGAGAATGTGCCAAGAAACTTCTGCCTACCGTCTTGTGTCTGGCGGCTGAGTGAAGTTTTATGTACGTGTCTTATCCTGGAGTCACTTACTTGTGTCCTGAGCATATTTTTACAGGTTTCTTATAATATGTAATATAAAACCAAGTGTGTCCTGATTTATGATGGTCTTCTTTTAAGTTGTGTTTATAAGAGAGGAAATTGGGCTTCTGCTGGAAGACAACCATGCTTGTTCTGCGTGCTCCTAGAAATGATCTGGGCACATTCCCTGTCTGCAAGATGCAAAGACTGGCTTGATATAGTGATCTCATGTGAAAAGCTTCCATTCAGGGTGGGTGAGGTGGATACTTTAACTCTGGAAGACGTCTATGTAATAAAGTAAACACTTCAGAACACTGTGGATTGACGATGGACAGCAAACTATAGGACAATTTGATTTTCATGAACTTCAAAGGTACATACTAGACGGCAGACAACACTGGTTTCCATTAATCCAATCATGCTTCTAAAACTATGGAGAAACCTAATGCCAGAACAAGATTCATTGTTTTCTATGGCACCTGGCATATTAGTTATCATGCTGGACCATTGGTGGACCTGGATCAAAACACAGAGGCCTTGATTCATAAAGATCACGCCAGTCTTGAGTGAACCACTCAGAGGTGCTTGATTCATTCATAATGAATAAGGTGCATCTTAAAAGTGGTGTGCACCTTTCCACAAATCTCTACGATAAGGTACGCAACTGCTCATGATGAATTAGACGAGAGGGCATCACCACGTCCCGTCCCACCTCAGCTTGACCCATATTGGTGGAGTTAGCCAAAAATAGAATCAAAAAGCTTACAGATCGTATACACTTGAATGAATCAGTCTCTGAGTTTTTTAATGTTGGACTGGAACTAAACTTTGCCATTTGTCTTATTTGACTGTAGCAAAAAACAACTGGCCAGACAGTGCTGGTATTCTATGGGAGCCCAGCCCAATCTATGAAATGTCGTTCTGAACCAAATGTTCAAGAAAATAATCACCTGTTGTAATATATTCAGGGTCAAAATGGCCCATCAAATCCCATTCTAGTGGATCAAGGCTCAGACACAATAATGGACCTTTATAACAGAAGAGGTCTGAAGGTCCCAAAGTGACCATCCTGAAGAAATCTTTTTTAACTCCAAAACGCATTGAATAAATCACAGTCCAGGATTTGTCTGAAGTCTCTTTTAATAGCAGCACGTTTTTTAACCTTTTTTTTCTCCATTTGAAGCATTCATTCAGTTTATTAGGTCTGCTGCTGCCATTATCACGCTTTCTAGTAATTGTGTCTCACACAACCCTTCCAGGTGAGCAAGTCTTCATTTCCATTTTTTGGATCTTCTAGGGATGAAGCCTTATTGCGCTTTTGTCTTTCCTATCTAAATGTCCCAACGTGGAAGACAACCCATTTTGGAACTTACTTTTATGCCACTTATAAGTTTCTTTAGCTTTTTCGATGACTATTTAATAAAATAGAGTTTATCAATTGGAATTTAAAGAGAACCTCTAAAAAAATTGAGTTTAAATACCTTATAAATCCCTGAGCTCCCTGTTTCTGCTGCTTTTTTCAGTTTGCACTCCCTACAGAGATATTCCCATTTATTGCTTTAGGAGGGCATTATGTGAAATCTCTGCTAGAAACCCAACCAACGTTTTTTTAAAGTCTCCTCTGAATTCATGTTCTTTCACCTCTCTTTCTTTCCTCAAAGAGCCATCCCATGGCTAGGTCCTTCCCTGGAGGAAGATCTGACTAGTCCTGTGTTGAGACTCCTAAACGAGGCTCCACAGACTTATTTGCATATTCAAAACTCCCAGGGGGCAATGGGACCTAGGAATTCTCTGTGTTGAGCGCTTTAGCCAGCTGCCCCAGTGTTTTCTTGACTGGTCTCCCTGAAATCAGTGAATACTTTGTTTCATTTATTGCTTTAGGAGGGCATTATGTGAAATCTCTGCTAGAAACCCAATCAAGCGTTTTTTTAAAGTCTCCTCTGAATTCATGTTCTTTCACCTCTCCCTCCTAGATAATGCCAATCACAGCTCAGCAGCGTCTGACAATGCTAGACTCATAGTCTGGCAGTGTCTGGGCTGAAAAGGTTAAAGCACATACCTTCACAGGAGACTAAAGAAACAACCAGTTGGACTGTAAACAGAGATTTCATATAATGCCCTCCAAAAGCAACAAATGTGAATATCTATTGAATAGAGCGACGTAGTGCCAAACGGAAAAAATGCTGCAAAATCAGGCAAACAGAAGAGTTTTTACATGAAATTTAAATCGATTTTTGTGAGCAACTGAGAGGTCCTCTTGCCTGAATGTTTAATGGTAACTATATAATAAAAATGGATACAAGTATGAGAGTTGAACCCTACTTTAATTGAGTTTTCTATCAAAGACGACAGGAATCTGAAATTTAATAAATAGTGCAGACAAACAATTTTGACTTAATACACTGAGAAGTGAGGATGTGGATGCACGAGGATGAGTGATGTTTTGATTTATCATTTAATATGAGTCTAGACAGAGAAATAACAAATTCAGACGATAAGGGCAGCTCTAGAGAAGTCCTAGAGCAATAGTAGGAAAGAGGAGAAGCCGAATGATCAATTGGTGGCGTATTTGTGAATGAAATCTGACTTGTATGTCAGATAAAAAGATTGGATGACAAAATTAAAAGGCTTAAATTCTCATACTAATTGGTGGAGAGAGGCAGGGAGTAGAGGGAGGGTGGTTGTGTCTTACGGCAGATTTCATGGTGATTTGGATGATTGAGAGTCATGTAAAATTAAGCTGATAGGGGGATAGTGTATCAATTAATATGAGGTGGCAAAGAGTTGAAAAACTATGCGTAGTCATGACCCAGGAGGGTTTATATCTTTAATATATTGAATATGTGGGAATGTGTAGATCTGGGAAAATAAATTCTAAATATACGAATTAAAAGAAAAGGACCTTGACGTAAGGCTTCATGTAGACTGACAACTACCGATCTGCTACGTGCGGGCTGATCCTCAGTCATCCAATGGCCTGATTAGACTGGCTGACCACACTTCCAGAGGCACAGAGCGGTCATTAATAGGAGTGTTTTTTATGATAAATACATGGATTCTTTTCTTTAAACCAGGATAGTGATGCACAGTACATGATCTAAATAACATTGAGGGCGGTTTAAAAACAAAAAAGAACATGACTGGTTCTCTTGAATCAAGCCAACCTAAAAGAACGGGTGCAAAAAGTGCAGATAGGGTCTTACCTGGGGGGATAAGTGTAACAAATAGAGGTATCAAAGCTCACCTTTAGTGGTTGTGAGGAGTCACAACCACTGTTAAAGCATATCACTGCCACAGCCAACTACCGTTGGTTCAAATATTCCCTCCCGGGAACTAATGTGGCTGTTCCCAGGAAGGAATATCTGAACCAATGGTAGTTGAAGGGTTATTAACCACGGTGCGGTCATTGACCCTTTACCTACCGTTGGTTCGTAGATTCCCTTTAATAGCAGCTCATCTCCTGTCTACTGCCAGCATTGAATGATCCAATCACCTGATAAACAAGCATTTTGCTCATTCGCCGGGTGATTGCTAGTTTGTGTAGACAGGGCAACAATCTGGAATCAAGCATTCCTAGGGGAAGTGTCAAAGGGGTTTTTGATGTAATAATAAGTGGTGGGCTAAATCACAGATTATCTGTGCCATATCATAACGGTTTATCTAAAGATAGGGAAACAAGAGGCGCAATAGGGTCTTATCTTTTTATAGGATGAGAAAATGATAATGATCTCTGCTCACCTGGTATGGTTATGGGACCCACAAGCAGTATATGTGTTTGATACAGTTGCTGCTGGATCCACAGTGGTAGGAGAAACATAAATCCAAAGGACAGTATTTTTGTGAGCCGCGCTAACTGTATAAGAACCATAACCACTGTGTAGCGTTAGATAATGGTGCTTTATACTACATATCTCTGAACAATCCTCGCTCCTTCATCAATTTGCATTCCTGATGAAGGAGTGAGGATTGCTCCGAATCGCGTAGAAATAAAGCACCATAATCTTACGCTACATAGTGGTTAGTGTTCTTATACAGTTAGCGCGGATCACAAAAATACCGTCTGTTGGATTTATATCATAACGTAGGCCCGATACATCAGGACTGGCATTGTTCATGATGGTCTTGATGAGGAGATGAACTGGAGTCAGATGCCTCTCTATGAATCAGCTGGGCTTTGTAGTACGCGCTGACCTCAAGAAACTTCCAGTCCAGTAAAGGGTTAATCAGGTAATGGTTTATTTGCCTACGCGTTTCCCTGATGAAGTGGCAGATTTAAAGCCACGAAACGCGTAGACAAATAAACCAGAACCTGATTAACCCTTTACTGGACTGGAAGTTTCTTGAGGTCAGCGCGGACTACAAGGCCCAGCTTTTTCTTCGGTGGAAATCATTTATCTTCAGTGGGCTCCTGCAGCGACCATTACCAGGCTCTCTCAGTTTGTTGTGGCTCTCACAACCACCGCAGGTGAGTTACACCGATTGGGGGGACTGGGCTATTTATTAAGACGATAACGCCCTATGTGCGCTCCCTATTTATCCTTCTCTATGAATCAGGAGCACCGGTGAGTGGCATACATGTCTGTGTGCACCTTGCTATAAATCTACTTCCTCATGGAGTAAGATTTGAGTCGTAGGGAATGTTAACCCTGTCTCACACCAACTCTACCCACTTTTTCAGAGGTAGACAAAAATGGCGTGAGAATGGCAAAAGTCACAGCATGTTAGGGCAGCCTTCAGTTGTGCCAAAATGGTACAACTTTAAAGCTCCATTCACACTGTGCGTTCTTGGTCTGTTTTTGCTCATCAGTTTTTGTAGCCAAAAGCAGGAGTAGAACAATCAGAGGAAAAGTCTAATAAAAACACGTCACCACTTCTGTATTTGACAAAACTCAATTTGTTCAATGACACAGCTGTAGGGAGTGTAACTAAAACCTGATCATAGACATGAGATTTTTATCTGCAGAAAGTTGTTGATGCAGATAAGTTTGGTGAGATCTGCTGAAAATCTGATCTCTGGGATAGCCATACACAATGTACAGCAAATGTCCCGAAATAAAGCTGGATCTGCCAATGGTTTGCAGAGAAATAATCTTAAGATTATAGCTAGTTTATATGAAAGATGGTTTTCTAAATTAGATAATCTCTTCAAAGGGAATCTGTCAGAAAGGTTTTGCTACATAATGTAGGCAAGGAGAGCCCGAATCCAATGATGTATCACATAGCTTACTGTGTGGAAGGAAGAGAAGACATGGCACATTGGGAGCAACACACAACTCAGTAATAAGGTATAAAAGACAAACTTTATAATTGTACAAGGCAAACAACATTTAAAACCAATGGGCACTCCCAAGGCCATGATCGTAATTAGTAGTGATGAGCGAGCACTAAAATGCTCGGGTGCTCGGTGCTCTGGCCGAGCATCTCAAGATACTCTTGTACTCGGCCAGGTCACCGAGCCCAATGTAAGTCAATGAGTGACAGGCTCCGCCCACAGACTTCCGGTTATAAAACGAGTAATTCCGGAAAAGGGCGGGAGGGGGGGCTTTTTAAAATCGCCGCAGCATATAACACCTTGCTGTGGCCCCCAGAGGGATCCTATCAGTTAATCTGCTCCCTATATGGTGCCAGCTCACTGTGTGCACTGAAGGGAGCAGTGTATGTGTCTCAGATCGCTATTTATTACCGAGCAGTCCGAGCATCTCGGCAGTACTCGGTGCTCGCCGAGCACCCCGAGTACCGAGATACTCGTGCGAGTACCGAGTCGCGCCGAGCATACTCGCTCATCACTAGTAATTAGCATACAAATAGTATGGGATGAGAGCTGATGACAAAATCTCATGTAATCATGTTCCCAAAGCCCCCGGAGGGAAAGAGGGTGATTACCCAACCAACTGGGAGAATAACAAACCTATATCATGCAGGTAACAGACCTATGTTATAACAATAGTATCATGTATAATGCGGGTAGTAAAACCACTTATAAGATAATTATTGTGATGGACAAAAAGGCATGGACGGGGTGCAACTGGAATGTAAACATGAAATGGACGGGTACCTATGTAGATTGCTACAAGGACTGGTATATGACCCAGAGCATGAATTATAGTGCAGAGGTAGACTAAGTAACGTTAAAGAACGTACAATAGTAAATGTCAGCAGTAGTACCCGTAGTAAGGTGTTAGAATCCAGTATGAACCAAGATTAACCCATGCATGCCAGAGTCTCAAAAGAGCAAGTAAACAAGGTAGTCAATAGTTACTGCCCATAGTCAGTGGTAGGTCAGTAAGGCAACAGGCCTGCACCCGCTACCTGATCGGGGAACAATCGGTAGATGGGTGTATACCAAAATAGAAAGGGGATATCAATTGGTTACCGGTATGTGGCAGTCATCAGCATTCAGAGGTCAGTCAGGGGTCAGGCGGCGGGAGCACCCAGGCCCCATGTGTATCGCTGCTAGGGTGCAGCTTCCTCAGGGGAAGATTACTGGCTGCAGCCATTCTGAAACAATCAAAGAATTTAGTTTCAGGAACACAGCAGAGCTGAGAGAGATTGTGCATTGACTGTGAGGTGTCAATCACAGCAGGGGGCATGTTGGACTGCCAAGTGGGTGACCTTTTAGTCCTGTAATGGTAATTACAGGATAATAAACACTTTACTTTACCTAAGCAATAGCTGACACATAGATAAGAGAGGTATGGTTGCTTTTTATGTTTTAACTCGTATAGCATGATGTCATCAGATTATATAAGCAAATTCCTGCTAACAGATTCTCTTTAAATACCAGCATCAGTGTTAGACCCTAAAATATATAAGTGACCATTTATTAAATAGTTTTTTTACGAACTTTTATGTCAGTGGCCTTTAGGATTGCCCATGTTTAAGGGTGGCTTCACACTGGCGTTTGTGTCTGCATGCTGATGGCATGCAGACACAAACGCTGTCAAAAGCAGTGGGGAAATGATGTGTCCGCAGCGGATAATGTCCGCCTGCGGACACATCATTGTGCAGCCCGGCAGCCAATCGGCACTGTCCGGGGGCGGGCCGGAGGAGGAGTTCAGCGCCGGAGATCTCCTCCTCCCGGCCGCCGGTAAGCACCGGGACATGTCGGCGGGGAGTACAGCTGATCTGACAGCTGTTTGAATCTTCCCGCGCCGACACCGAGAGGAGATGTCGGCGCGGGAAGATTCAAACAGCTGTCACATCAGCTGTTTCTCCCCGCCGACAGGTCCCGGTGCTTACCGGCGGCGGGGAGGAGGAGGACAGCAGTGGCTCAGCTGATCTCCCGGTGGCCGTCGGTGATCTCCTGTGACATCACCGGCGGCCACCGGGAGATTTTTCAATGGGTCCGCAGCGTTCTCCCGCGCTGTCAAGCGCTGAACACTGCGGACCCATTGAAGACAATGCATGTTTTGTGCGCTTGGGGACGCTTGCCGATTTTCCAAGCTCCCTGAGCGCACAAAAAATGCAACATGCTGCGTCCCGGGCGCGGATGCTGGACACCGGAAGGAGCAGATATCGTCCGCATCCGCACCCGAACGCAGCAAACGCAGGCACTATGCGTTCCTATGTTAAACATAGGAACCGCAGTGCGCATGCGTTTGACTGCGTATGGGAACGCAGCATACGCTGCTTTCCCATACGCAAATGTGAAGGCACCCTAACAGAGCTTTGGGAGCCCAATACCCAGCATCAGCTGACTAAAAGACGGTGCATTATGTGGACACCAAATGTATCTACTTTCTATCAACTGATTTTCCTACAGTCAAAGCCTCATGCTATATTTATGCATTTTCATTTTTTCTGTGTGGTTACCTAGTTATTTATTGTTACCATTTTAGCCAACATCTTGTTTCATTTTTGAAAAACGTAAAAAAAAGAAAAAAAATGGAATTGTTTTTTCAGGGTTTTTTTTCCATAATGTTCATGATTCAGAATAAATAACGTATTTATTTGATAATGTTTCCTTTTTCATTTTAAGTATTATTAACTTTTCTTAATACCTTTATAAAAGTTATTTTTCTCATTTTTTTAACATGATTAGCATCTTTTGAATGGGAGAATTCCAAGGTTTAATAGGCGTGAAATGATTACAGATTCCAGGACTTCCATTAGACCCCTGATTGTCAAGGAAACCTGTGGACACTGGCTTAGCAGAGCCTGACATCCACTAGGGGACATCTGTTAAAATTGACTGAGGGATTATCTGAGGGAGTTAAACGGAATCTGTCAGCAGGTTATTGCTATGTAAGCTGAGGACGGCATGCTGTTAGACTTAAAAAACAAAAAGCAACTGTGCCTCTCTTAGCAAGCAGTGTGCTATTGTTTATGTAAACTAAAGGCTTTATCATCTGGTGATTACCATTACAGGATTATTTCATGGCTGTCCAACAAGCCCCCTGCTGCACAATCTCTATAGAGAGCCTGGTGTGGGCAGAGGCAGCTATCTCAGCTCTGCTGTGTTTCTAAAACTAAATGCTTTGATTGTGTGAGAACAGCTGCAACCAGTAATCTGTGTGATACATCGTTGGATTCAGGGTTTCTTTGCCTACATTATGTTGCTGTCAGATGATGTAGTAAAAACCTGCTGACAGGGAATCAGAGTTACCTCCAATGCTGGCTGTTGCAGCAGTGTCAGCTGTACTACACTTTCAAGCAGTGATATCTACAGTGCAATAATTATATGGCAGATGTCATCAACGGGTTACAGAGACAATAAAAGCTCGTCCTCATTTGCTGCATAGTTAAATGTCATCTATTTCAAAGTAAAGGCTAACCTGTGCTCTGTAATGAAATTGTTTACAGGGAGATCATTAAATCCCTATCACCAGGATCACAAAATGATCTTCCAGTTTTCTCCAGGAAATTTACATTCGTTTGTGTGAATGATATAAACAACTCTTTAAATCACTAAGAATTTATTTGTCATCTGTCAACCAGACTATTAACGATAATTAAAAACCATTATCTCTGTCACATATTCTGTTCACACTATATTCAGTTCAATCTTGAGGTGTTTATTCTACACTGGGAGAATTGAGCTTTAAAGCAATACCAACACATTAAAGGGAATCTGTCAGTAGGTTCAACCCTCCTAAACTGTCTATATGGACATGTAGGTCATAGGAAGATGAATTAAATGACACCTTGATATCTGTAATCCAGTATCTTATTCCAGAGAAATCAACATTTTTCTTAATATGTAAATGAGCTGTATAAGATCTATGGCCGGGGCATAGATCGCCTCCGCCTCCAGAGCTTACTCTAAATGAAAGGGGGTGTGCTCAGTGTGAGACGTGTAGATCAGCAAAGCAGACTGTAAGTCATTACATGTCTCACACTGGTAATGCCCCTTTTATTTTAATTATCTGTGGAGGTGGAGTCTAGGGGACATCTATGTCCGGCCCTAAAACCTTAACAAGCCAATTAAATATTAAGAAAAATATGGATTTCTCTGGAATAAGACATCAGATCCAAGATATCAAAGTATCATTTTATTCAGATTTCTATGATCCACATGACCGTATGGTCAGCATACAAGGGTTCAGCCTAATGACAGATTCCCTTTACAAAAGACTGAGTTCATGTGTTTGGCTGATGTGCCATACCAATTACTGCTAGGTGATGGGGGGGTTGGGGGGGTAAATCAAAACACATTTAACGAGTAATTGTCATTTTAATTTTTATTTTGTAAATTAATGGTGCATTTGAAAATAAGCAACTGTGTAATATATCTGATCAGAGAAGTCTGCATCTTTTTCCTAGTGGACAGAAATGTAACTGTCAATTCATGGGTAAAATCTGTAAAATCCATTCAGTGTAGGCCGTCTGTCCCAGTATTGGGGTGACTGTTTGTGCATTCTAAAGCAGGAGTCCACAATCTGCAGCTCAGGAGCCACATGTGACTCGCAGGACAATGATGTGTGGCTTGCAACTCTCTGCCAGCTTGGTACATTACTACTACGTCTATCAAACTGCTATGCCCCGCTGAACCCCGTAGAAAAGATCAGTGCTAGATGCACATATACTGGCTAAAGGGTTTGAGAGATAAATTACACAGTGTAAGCTGAAGATAGGATAATACCGCCAATTTAAGAGTTGTGTGAAAGTGAATGCATTATTGTGGTGGGAGTACCTCATGCGGAAATACCAAATTGGCCAGAAGTGAACATACCATTAGTGCAACCTGTGTGGCCACCAAGGGGCCTAAATGATAAGAGGGTTCTTTCAACTCCTCCAAAGAAGGTGGAATTGTTCATTATGATGAGCTACTGGACTTTAAAGAGCCCATATATCTGTCTTCCACAGGGGCCTTCTTCTAATAGCCTTCATCTCTGTTATGGTGAGGTGGGAACCTTGAATGTACACTGCCTCAGTGTGATTTCTGTGGAAATGTTGGGCTGCTATTATACAGTAATAGGGGTCTGGATGTAACTACTGTGGGTAGTGGGGTGGAGAGGTGTGTATGTTGCTACTTGGGAACTCTGGATGTGGCTAGCGACCCTCTCTCAGAGCTGGATGTAACTCGCGACCCTCTCTCAGAGCTGGATGTGGCTAGCGACCCTCTCTCAGAGCTGGATGTAACTCGCGACTCTCTCTCAGAGCTGGATGTGACTTGTGACCCTCTCTCAGAGCTGGATGTAACTCATGACCTTCTCTCAGAGCTGGATGTGACTTGTGACCCTCTCTCAGAGCTGGATGTGGCTTGTGCCCTCTCTCAAGCTGGATGTGACTTGTGACCCGCTCTCAGAGCTGGATGTAACTTGTGACCTTCTCACAGAACTGGATGTGGCTTGCGACCCTCTCTCAGAGATGGATGTGGCTTGTGCCCTCTCTCAGAGCTGGATGTGACTTATGATCCTCTCTCACAGCTCGATATGGCTCGTGACCCCTTCTCAGAGCTAAATGTGTCTTGCGACTTTCTCTCAGAGCTGGATCTAGCTCACAACACTCTCTCAGCGCTGGATGTGGCTCGCGACCCTCACTCAGAGCTGGATGTGGCTTGTGACCCTCTCTCAGAGCTGGATGTGGCTCACGACGCTCTCTCATAGCTGGATGTATCTCATGACCCTCTTTCAGAGCTGAATGAGGCTCATGACCTCTTCAGAGCTGGATGTGGCTAGCACCCCTCTGTCAGAGCTGAATGTGGCTTGCGACCCCTCTCAGAGCTGAATGTGTTTTGCAACCCTCTCTCAGAGCTAGATGTGGCTCACGACCTCTCTCATAGCTGGATGTGGCTCGTGACCTTCTCTCAAGCTGAATGTGGCTCATGACCCTCTTTCAGATCTGGATGTGGCTAGCAACCCTCTGTCAGAGCTGAATGTGGCTCGAGACCCTCTCTCATAGCTGGATGTGGCTCGTGACCCTCTCTCATAGCTGGATGTATCTCATGACCTCTTTCAGAGCTGAATGTGGCCATGATCCTCTTTCAGAGCTGGATGTGGCTAGCAACCCTCTCTCATTAGCTGATGTGGCTCGTGACCCTCTCTCAGAGCTAAATGTGGCTCATGACCCTCTCTCATAGCTGGATGGGGCTTGTGACCCTCTCTCAGAGCTGGAATGTGGTCATGACCTTCAGAGCTGGATGTGGCTAGCAACCCTCTGTCAGAGCTGAATGTGGGGTCATGGCCTTTTTCAGAGCTGATTGTCAAACCCTCTCTCAGAGCTGGATGTGGCTCGTGACCCTCCCAGAGCTGGATGTGGCTCGTGACCCTCTTTTCAGAGCTAATCTTTTCAGAGCTAAATGTAGCTCGTGACCTCTCTAAGAGCTGGATGTGGCTCTCAAGGTAAGAAAGATTGGGCACCATTTTTCTAAGGAATGGTGAAGGAGGAGTTAGATAGGCATTATGATACAAGTAGCCCTGTAACAGTTCTCCATAGAACTTTATGAGCACCAAATGTCCCCTCCAACTTAAGTAATGGGAAAATCTTAATAGGAGTACAGGAGTATAGAAGAAACATGTATTTCCCACTAATGGAACTTCCATAATGAATTGAGATTTTTTTGAGGACTGAGTTCTACTTGAAAAATTCTCACAAAGGTTGTGCAGATCTGGAAGATCATAATAGTATAGTGGGTGTCTAAGGAACCGTGAGCAAAATGATCAAGTATTCAATTTCTTGTCCTGAGGATACTTGAAAGTTTTTAGTGTGGAAAGCAAGTGAAAATAAAGTTTTGCATAGTGAAGTGTGGAAACAGCACCACCTTGTGAACCAATGCCTGGATGGGGAAACATTCTGCTAACTTGACACATTTATGGAAAGTACCATAATCCATTCTTCACATTAATAATACAAATCTAATAACAATATTTGAGAATGTGTAAGTAGTTTACAACAGTGAGAATATAAAATAGAAGTCACTCCAGTCACTTTCATGCACTGTATGAACGCAAAATCCATGAGTCGAAAAAAAGTATAAAAAACGTACAAATCCTTCATTTGTCATCGTATACCAGCAATAAGATTCTGGGACCAGTTATATTTTATATTGGTGCCATTTTGAGGTAAATATAACCTGTTGATTAAATGTAATTAACTTTTCTTATGTAAAGGGATGGGGTGACGTAAAAAATGTAATACTTTTTTTGCATTTTACAACATAAATAACAAGACAATATTATTTTCTGGGTCAGTCAATTTGATACAATTTTTTTTTAATACGTATGTTGAACTATTTTTGCACTTTGCAAACACCTTTTTTATTTAAATGTTTTTGAAACACTAACATCATTAATTTCTTTACATCCAATTATTTTGTTGTCTGAGAAGCAGGAAAAATAAAATTGCAAGTTAAGTTTTTTCTAATTATTTTATAACAAATTCCATAATAGCCTATGATTGTCCATTTGTCACAGGCCTCCCATTAAATGCTGACCTCTGGAAAATGCAAGACAAAGCTGTTTTATATCACAGTTCGTTCGGATAGGGAACTATTCAACCTGGAAAAGGACAAGTTATAGGACCTTTCTGGTGTCCTGAATGATGCCCTTGGCAGTTCAGCTCTAAGTTGAACCCTTCCTGAGGTCCTGTACGAAAAGCCCAGGGTGATCCGGCTTACAGGAGTATAGAGACCCTGGGATATAAGAGGAAAACACAATAAGGACAAAAGTAATGGAAGACCTTACATCACATCTACAAGAAGGTTTATGAATGATATCCCATTCTAAGTCTATAGATGTTGCTGCTATACAAGCTTCCATTCTTCTTAGAAGGCTTTCTACAAAATTCTGGAGTGTGTTTGTTGTAATTTTTGCCCAATCATCCTGAAGAACACTTTTTTTGCTAGTGTGGCCCCTTGCAGACTGGTCGGCACTACATGGCGCAGCAGCGGGATTGGTAAATCGGTCTCCCCACACAGACACCCAACACACACTCCTGATCCTAAGTCTAGGGACTCTATGACCAGCAACAGGATAGCAGGAGGAGCCCAGTAGTGGGTGGAAAGTTAGAGAAGGACCCGGTTAGGGGAGGTAACAACAGAACAAAAAGGACACAACATCAATCCAGAGAGGAGAGGGGAGAAGGAGTTCAGTTTAGTCAGCCAAGAGACACCAGTAAGCCAGTCAGTAGAAGGAGAGGCGAGAACACCACCAGACAGGACTGGAAGGACACGGACTCGGCGGTCTGAGCCACCATGAGGCTTGCCCAGGTCCAAGGCTGCAGACTGTGGTCAGAGACAGAAGACGTTCAGGTGTGCTTGAGTTAGCAAGGATACTGGTGGACTGGGCTGGAACCAGACTGCCACCTCTGCTGAAGTGACCAGAACGCTGTAAGCATCAACCACGAACCCCGGCGGGGTGCGGGGTCTTTATGTCCTGAGACCCAACCTCCAGTGCAGTGAAGAGAAGGCCATCATACTAGGGCTAGGGGACCCGGAAGGTCACCCGCTAACAGCCTGTGACCGCTGGACCGTACCTAGAATGCGGACAGACCGAAAAGGCCAGAAAGAGACACGAAAGGGGGAGATGCAGATTAACCATCCTAGCTGCTTAGACCACACCAGAGCCACTGCTGAACTGTTGTAAGCTGTACCATCTGTCGAGAAAAGAGAGTAAACCCGGTTAAAGCTCTATACTGTCTGAGACTAATTCTTGCACCTGAGGGGAGAGAGACTGATTCTGTGATCCAGCAGCAGGACACTGCCTGTGACTATGAACCCTGCACCCCTGCATATCAATAGACTTCATGGCTGCCCTGGAGACCAGCTCTGGGCTCTACACCCTGGCTGCTATTCCCATCTTCCCCAGAGGTTCTGACTGCAGCAGCGGCTACCTATAGCCGCACACCACGGGCAGTGTCACGAAATTTCCCAAATTTATCATTTTCCCCCACTTTTTATTCACCGCCCAGGGCCACGGGCTCGACCCCGTGACTCCCCCAGCAGAGCTGCCACCCGGTTCAGAGTACCCGACGGTCCTGTTGAGCAAGTCACTAGACACTTATATTAGAAAAGAAAGCCAGGCTCAAAATCTTTGCTCTAGTTCCATCCCATAGTTGTTTAATAAGGATGAGGTCGGGGCTATATGCATACCTGGCAATTTCTTCCTCATCACTCTCACAAAATGTGCTTTTCTGGACTTTGCTTTTTGCACCATGGTACAGTCATATTGGAAGAGTTGGTGCATACAATTGTCTAAAATGTCTTGGTATGCTGAAGCATTAAGATTCCGCTACTCTTGCCTAAGCTAAACCTTGAAAAACAACCCCTTATATTTATCCTTCCTTCACCAAACATTTCAGTTGACGCAATTTAGTCAAATAATGATGACCTTGAATTCACCAAACACAGACTTGTTCATCACATGGCATCACGATTTATGTCTCCATAGAAAATTTTCAACTGGCTCAAAGTCCAGCTGTGGCATGTCTTACACCACTGCATTCAACATGTGGCATTGTGCTTGGTTATGCAAGGCTTGCATGCAGCTACCAGCCATAAAGCTTTCGGAACAGTTTTTGTGCTGATGTTAATGCCAGAGCTGGTTTTGACTATGCAGTTTTCAAGTTAGCTGAGTGTTGATAACTTATTTTGCACTTTTTTTCTGGTTCCTAAACACTTCGGCTTTTCAGTGGTGCTACTCATATTGAGTATGGAATATTTGGGAGGGAATTCATTTCATGTACTTACCTGGTGCAACAGTGGCTTCTAATACAGGACAATACTCGAATTCGATAATCTCTTTAGACTTACTCATTTTTTCAAAAATTAGAGTAATGTTAGGCTGGATGACAATATGATGACCACACCTGTGACCATGGGACTCAATACAGGGATTATTGGATGTGTCCTAATATTAATAAGTAATCCAAATGCAACACTATCAAGATAGATGTCATGAAAAGTGCTTGGGGCAGCGTACAGGATATACAGTTTCATACAGACACTGCATGGTGCCACTCAGTAATCCCCCTAGATACCTCACCCCTACTGGTCAAACTTGTCAACTGAACCAGTACCTCTCTTTTGTGGCACTACTCATCCCAGCTGTATTAACTTTCAATAACATAATTACTCACACAAGATAACTGTGATTACCAGGGCAAGATGCAGAGAGAAGAGGGGCCTTGTGCAAGAACAGTATATGGGCCCTTTGTAGTCCACAAGCTCTTCATGGTACAACATTGCACCATTGCTTTGTCCATCCCTGGTCCTTAAGGAAAGTTATATTACAGGAAATCCCCCCAGAAAGTTCCCATGTGTGAATTGTAGCTTCAGTCCTACTCTGTCGTAAAGTAAAGCTAGATGCATTGAAAAATCAACTAGGAGACAAAGGGGAATGAGAAAGAGATCAGCAGCTTCATACAGCCAGCAAAAAAAGTATTGAACACATCACCAACTTTCAAAGTAAATATATTTCTAAAGGTGTTAGTGATATGAAATTCTTACCAGATGTAGGTAACAGCCCATCCAATTCACACAGGCAAATAAATCAAACCATAGATATCCATACATTATGTGTAATAATGAGAAATGACACAGGGAAAAAGGTATTGAACGTATTGAGAAAGATAGGTGAAAAAAGCCACAGAAAGTCATGACATCGGCTGAAATCTATCAGTAATTAGAAAGCAAACCTGTGACTAATTGAAAAATAATGTCAGGTTGTTCAACTGATCGCCGCTAAAAAGGTCTCATTACCAAGGTGCCACACAATAAACATCTCATGATGTGTAAAACCAATGAGATGTCTCAAGACTTTTGCAACGGTAGTTGAAAACTAAATTGATTGCATTGGTTACAGAATAATTTTTAAACTCCTGAAGGCTCCAGTGAGCACTGTTGGGGCCATAATCTAGAACTTGAAAGAACATCAGTTCTCAAAAACCAGCCATGACCAGGTGCTCTCTGCCAGGTTTCACACTAAAGACATTTTTTATCATAAGAGTTGTCCAAGAACCAAGGACCACCTGTGGAGAGCTACAGAATGACCTGGAATCAGCAGGTACAATTTTTTCAACCAAATCAATAAGTAATGCACTCCCCTTCCATGGCCTGTATGCACACTCACTACGCAAGACTTCATTGCTGTTCAAGCATGTTTAATAACATTTCAACAAGCCTTTGAAATACTAGGAGAATTTAGTTTGTTCAGGTGAAACCAAAACTCAACTCTGAGAGAGGGTGGCAACTGGCAAGCCATATTCAGCATTGAGAGAGTGTCGTGAGCAACATTCAGCTCAGAGAGAGGGTCACAAGCCACATTCAGCTCTGAGAGAGGGTCACAAGCCACATTCAGCTCTGAGAGAGGGTCACGAGCCACATCCAGCTCTGAGAGAGGGTCACAGCCACATCCAGCTCTGAGAGAGGGTCACAGCCACATCCAGCTCTGAGAGAGGGTCACGAGCCACATCCAGCTCTGAGAGAGGGTCGCGAGCCACGTACAGCTCCCAACCCGGTCAGCATAATGACACCCAGAGCCTCCATTACTAGTATGATGACAGCCAAAGCTTTTCCACAGAAATCACACCAAGGCAGTATCCCAAGATCCAGGGGTTCCTACTTTACCCCCATTCTATATTTTGCTACTCACAAAAATCACCATCTGGAGACCTGCTCTTCATAGGTGTTTGATGTCCCTGGTGCTAATGTACCAAGCTGGCAGACAAGCACGAGCCAACGAGCTACACATCATGGACCTGCGAGCCACATGTGGCTCCTGAGTGTAATCTATAGCAGTGTTACTGCAGATTTTGTTCCAGATACAGTGTCGTTAAAGGCGTTTTCTGGGCTCTAGGTTGATTGCAGCAGTTATCCTGTGTAACTGCAGAATTGATTCATACAGTTAGGGCCAGAAATATTTGGACAGTGACACAAGTTTTGTTATTTTAGCTGTTTACAAAAACATGTTCAGAAATACAATTATATATATAATATGGGCTGAAAGTGCACACTCCCAGCTGCAATATGAGAGTTTCCACATCCAAATCGGAGAAAGGGTTTAGGAATCATAGCTCTGTAATGCATAGCCTCCTCTTTTTAAAGGGACCAAAAGTAATTGGACAATGGACTCTAAGGGCTGCAATTGACTCTGAAGGCGTCTCCCTCGTTAACCTGTAATCAATGAAGTAGTTAAAAGGTCAGGGGTGGATTCCAGGTGTGTGGTTTTGCATTTGGAAGCTGTTGCTGTGACCAGACAACATGCGGTCAAAGGAACTCTCAATTGAGGTGAAGCAGAACATCCTGAGGCTTAAAAAAAAAAAAAATCCATCAGAGAGATAGCAGACATGCTTGGAGTAGCAAAATCAACAGTTGGGTACATTCTGAGAAAAGAGGAATTGACTGGTAAGCTTGGGAACTCTAAAAGGCCTGGGCGTCTACGGATGACAACAGTGGTGGATGATCGCCGCATACTTTATTTGGTGAAGAAGAACCCGTTCACAACATCAACTGAAGTCCAGAACACTCTCAGTGAAGTAGGTGTATCTGTCTCTAAGTCAACAGTAAAGAGAAGACTCCATGACAGTAAATACAAAGGGTTCACATCTAGATGCAAACCATTCATCAATTCCAAAAATAGACAGGCCAGAGTTAAATTTGCTGAAAAACACCTCAAGAAGCCAGCTCAGTTCTGGAAAAGTATTCTATGGACAGATGAGACAAAGATCAACCTGTACCAGAATGATGGGAAGAAAAAAGTTTGGAGAAGAAAGGGAACGGCACATGATCCAAGACACACCACATCCTCTGTAAAACATGGTGGAGGCAACGTGATGGCATGGGCATGCATGGCTTTCAATGGCACTGGGTCACTTGTGTTTATTGATGACATAACAGCAGACAAGAGTAGCCGGATGAATTCTGAAGTGTACCGGGATATACTTTCAGCCCAGATTCAGCCAAATGCTGCAAAGTTGATTGGACGGCGCTTCATAGTGCAGATGGACAATGACCCCAAGCATACAGTTAAAGCTACCCAGGAGTTCATGAGTGCAAAAAAGTGGAACATTCTGCAATGGCCAAGTCAATCACCAGATCTTAACCCAATTGAGCATGCATTTCACTTGCTCAAATCCAGACTTAAGACGGAAAGACCCACAAACAAGCAAGACCTGAAGGCTGCGGCTGTAAAGGCCTGGCAAAGCATTAAGAAAGAGGAAACCCAGCGTTTGGTGATGTCCATGGGTTCCAGACATAAGGCAGTGATTGCCTCCAAAGGATTCGCAACAAAATATTGAAAATAAAAATATTTTGTTAGGGTTATGTTTATTTGTCCAATTACTTTTGACCTCCTAAAATGTGGAGTGTTTGTAAAGAAATGTGTACAATTCCTACATTTTCTATCAGATATTTTTGTTCAACCCTTCAAATTAAACGTTACAATCTGCACTTGAATTCTGTTGTAGAGGTTTAATTTCAAATCCAATGTGGTGGCATGCAGAGCCCAACTCGCGAAAATTGTGTCACTGTCCAAATATTTCTGGCCCTAACTGTACATAAAGCAAATTACTCGCAATTAATCCATATATTATACAGGAAAAATATATAATAGTGATGAGCGAGTAGCGAAATATTCACATTCGCCATACTCGTAACGAGTAGTTTTTAATATTCGCATGTTCGGCCTAATAGCGAGTCCAATGTTAGTCAATTAGTGATTGGCTCCGCCCCCATACATCTGGCTATAAAATGAGTCTTTCAGGGGTAGGGCGGGAGGGTGGGCTTTTTACGATTTCAATGCATAAAACACCTTGCCCCAGAGAGAGCCTAACATTCAATCTGCTCTCACTGAGGTGCCAGCTCCCCTTGTGTACAGAAGGGAGCTGTCAATTTATGTCAGATCGATAATGATGGACACATCACTCATGAGCACCAGTGTTACTCTACGAGTAACGAGTATCGCGAATACCGTACTATCCGTGCGAGTAGCGAATAGTATTGATTACACTCACTCGTAACTAATATATAACAATTTTACCATATATTGCATATTCCTTCTGCTTCAGTGTGATGCAGCGTACACCAGTCTGCAAGAGGCTAAACACAAGGATCCCCATCATGAATCATAAGAACTAGGTATTTAGAAGTATTGATCAGGTGTTATTACAAAAGCTGAGCAGTGTTTGCCAGATAATTGGTGTTCAAGACACCTTTATTTATGTGTGAACATTGTCTGTGATTATGGACTTCAAGTTCTTTCAGGAAATAAATTCTTCTTCTCCAAGAACATCTTAGGCTAAGAGCAAACTGCATCAGGAAGAGCTCGCAACACAGACGTTAACGTTCCCATAGGCCATCATTCACCAGAGCCCTCCGTCTGGCCTACACAAGTCTACACACCATTTGGTTAACGGTACAGGAAAGTAAAGAGTACGCTTTCACTATAGAGAGTCAGCAAAAAATGACTATGTGGTGCACATATTTTTATAAGTGTCTATGGTTGAGTAGATGAACATCTGAAGGCCACGGTCCACCCATCCATTCTGTAACAACTTTTGGGCATGTACCCACTGAGCATATACATCTGACAGCGGTGTGTCCATAACCTTAGTCACTAGTCATCATTAATTCCTATTTCCATAACAGAAAAGGAAAATAACTTTTCTTTTTTACTTTTTAGGAAATAGAATAAATATTAATAAAAGTGACAGATGATGACCTTTATCTTACCAACATTTGCTCTGCATAATCCAGATGTTTAAGAGAACCTCTTACTTTGGAAAATACTTTTCACTACTTGGACAACCCCTTCTCATTCCCAATGTTCACCCCCGTAAAAATAAAAAAAAGCCTATACTCACCCCCAGTGCCAATGCATTTCTAGAGTTGTCAGAAGTCGTATTCCCATGGTTGATGTGACATTGTTATGACATGTGAATCCCGTGACAAATTATCACCAATTTCCTTCTTCCTGCCTTCAGACACAGGAGCAATTAACAGGTAGTTAGCGCTGCAGCTGCCACTCACTTCCCCCTAATTGCCCTTATGTCCGAAGGTGGGGAAAAGGAAGCAGGTGGTGATTGCTCGCTCACGTGTCGTAACACCGTCACATCAATCCTGGGAACACAAGTTTTGACACTGATGGAACCGCACCACCTATGGAGGTGAGTATAGGCTTTATTATTTTTATGGAAGTGAACATGGGGAATGAGAAGGGGTTGTACAAGTAGTGGACCACTTTAAGAAAAACTACACCCACACCCCAACTAAAATGCCCGTTGGGACTTTTGACAAGTGTAAAAGGAAATTGGAAAGTGAATTTTCACACCTTTTTTAGATCAAATGGACATTGCACAAATGTATGCAATAAATGTGCTGCATGTGAATATGCCCTAAGAACCAAGTCCCAACAGAAGCACAGCGGGTGCTGCAGACATAACGCTCTATTCCCAATCTGTGGGGATTTTCAGAAGCTCCAGTTGTGTTATAACAACTGATGATCACACACTGCATTTCATCCGCTTAGAGCGTTTCTTATGCTCTGATGGTTCATTTGAGTTCTGCTGAAATACAGAGGGTGATAAATAACACCGTGTGATAGGCACTGAAAGAACGTTACACAGATCAACACTTGTTTACTCCCTATGGGCATTGCAAGGACTATTTACAAGTGTAGTAATTTTTCGACAATCTCTTCTTATTTGCACTCCTTTCCAACAAGCTTTGTCTGTGAAAAGCAACAGTGCACTAAAAATATTGATACAGATTAGGACAAGGCAATTTAAAAATGAAGCTTGACGTTAAGCTGATCTCTGCTCTGCAGGGAAAATTGAGTTTCCATTTTTTTATGGCCATTCCAGCCCATTTACACAGGTGTTGCCTAGTTTTAATTGGCTTCTTCTGTATACATGTGTATATAGTAGCGTAGCTGCATTAACATACACGCCGATCATCATTTTTTGCAGTTTTCAACACCGACACACTCTTCTTCTGGGTCATGTCATTGCAATTCCAACTGGCCGGTTCAAAATTTGGTTTAAGTTTGGTTTCTACAATGTAAGTCCAAGAAGCCTAGTTCTTACTCTCCATAGGCTTATATTATAAAAGTGACTTATGGCTCACACATAGACCCAAATGTGAGTCAGAGAGTTGAAACACACATAGCATGAGTTAGAAGAGGAATGGAGATTGACTGGAAACTGGGGAACCGGCTAATCGGTGAGCATAATATTACACTACACTACATACACATTTTCGTTCGTTAAACCAATAAAAATCTTCATGGTGGTGCTTCTTCAAAGGGGTTTTTCCCTACAAGGTCAACCCATTCTGACTCCACTTGCTTCCTCCAGTTAAAATATAACAGCCTGTACTCACCTCCGCTGCTGGTGCTGTTCCAGCGGTATCGGTAATTGCAGTTCCGGGGCTTACATGACATTGTGATGTCACGCGTGCAATCACCGTCTGCTTCTCTCTTCAGACCTCTGGACCAAAGGGATAATCAACTTGAAGTGATGCTGAGGATGCTGTTCGCTTCCTCTTGATTGTACCTGTGTCCGAAGGTGGAGAGAGGATGGCAGTAATTGGACGTCACAAGCCATGTGAGCCCCGAACCGCAATTACTGCTGGAAAGGCACCAACACGGGAGGTGAGTACAGGCTCTGTTATTTTAACTGGGAGAAGCAAGTTGAATCAGAAAGGGATGTCCTTCCAGTGGAAACCCCCTTTAAGAATTTCTCTACAATGAATCCTGTTGGAAGATAACAGGCTAAATATAACTCTGCATTCCGAATCGAGCATATAGAAACAGGCTGACTTAGTGAAACGCACAGGGGTTTTAATTCTGCAGTATTAGCCAGAGCAAAAGCCCTGATGTAGAGTGACATCTCAGGCAAACATTTACAGCAAAATCTGCTAATAAACATTCCAGTGGCCACTTTTGCAGCATTATTCGCCAAATTTAGTAATAGAACATAAACAGACAAAAACCAATATGATTTTTTATGGAACGACCTGTCCCTCATCCATTCTTTGGATCCCCTTGTGGTTTTGAGTTATACAGGAAAATGTCATGATGACAAAGCTGCTAATGAGTAGATTTTCAGGAACTTTGCCATAATTTGTGAACCTAACCTTGTATAGTGGGGAAAGTAAGGTGTCGTTTAGACCAGTATATTACATGGGTATGAGTGTGGGATGACCAGCAGAATGACGGAAGGGCTTTGTGTATGGCTGCCGTATGTGGGTGGAGAGCTAAACTGCCTAATCAGTGACTGCCAATGAGATTCGGGTTAAGTTTGGGTCTCAAACAGAACTTTATCTAAACCCCATCCAAAGCCCCAGAACCTTACCTTCCACTAGTCGGAACCCAACCTAAGGGCTCATGAAGACGTCAGTGTTCCTCATACAAGTTTTATCCTTGTTTCTTTGCTGATAAAATTCATACCTATTATAGCCTATGGAGCTGTTTACATGTTTGTGTATTTTTTGGAAAGCACTTTTTATTCCATCCGTGTCCAGCCTGCTTTTCAAGGACTGTTAATTTTTGAGAAATTTGAGAAACCTCCATCAGTTTTTTTTCATCCAAGAAAAACTGATGAAAAACTGATGAAAAACTGATGACCACTCTCTGATTAAAAACTCTGATGAAACTGAGACCAGATTCTGCATATGAGGAAAGCTACTGATATCATAAGGAGGTCTAAAACAAAGCATTTATCTCTTTACCTAATGAGGCTCACATGCAATATCTAATACAATTGTGAAAATCTGAAGTTGTGGGTTGTAATAATCACCTAGGCAGGTTAACGATGCAACAATTTTTCTTTGTATCCATACACATTTTTACAGCAACTACAGGTAGATGGCCACAATGCTATGCCCCCCCCCCCCAATACACAAGATCAGAAGCCAGCCGGCAACAATAGTCCTTAAGTCCATCCAGACAACGGATATCGCAACCATATCACATGCATGCAGGTTTAGACAGCTGGATAGGATAGATCCTAAATTCCAGAAGGTAGATATCATGACTGGAGCACGTGTATTCAGCTCCAGTTTCTATAGTCCATCCATGTTTTTCAAGACATGAACTAGAAACAGATTTTCTTGATTTAAATTCAGAACACCAACTGACAAACATTAAGGCCCCTTTCACATCTCTGCGTTTGCTGCGTTTTGCTTCATTTGCGTTTTTCCGCGTTTTTACCGCAAAAAACGCATGAAAATGCATGCGTTTTTGTCCCCATTGATTTTAATGGGAACGCATGAAAAACGCATGTCAAAATGCATGTGCGTTTGCAAAAACGCATAACGCATGCGTTTTTGCAAACGCAGCCCAAAACGTTGTTTGCCACGTTTTGAGCTGCGCTTGCAAAAACGCATGCGTTTTGCGTTTTTGCAAACGCACATGCATTTTGACATGCGTTTTTGGATGCGTTTTTCATGCGTTCCCATTAAAATCAATGGGGACAAAAACGCATGCGTTTTCATGCGTTTTTTGCGGTAAAAAACGCGAAAAAAAACGCAAATGAAGCAAAACGCAGCAAAACGCAGCAAACGCAGAGATGTGAAAGGGGCCTAACATGTGGCTTATTGTTTCAGAAGCCCAGTCTACTGCCCTGTCTGCAGGATGTGTGTTGTGGAAACCGCTGCAGATAGGAGCAAAGATGCACAATATCCCACCAGATGCAGGACATTAAATGGTAATGTAGACCTGATTGCATTTTGGTCTATGAACGTGCTGGAAGTGACACTCTGGTACATCCCTTTCCCCCTCAACTTGTGAGCAATAAAATTGACATAACTAGCAATTTGTGCATGGCCAACTTCTAAGGCCGGCTTCAGACTGCGTGTCTGATCCGATCCGTAGCTGTCCGCTTGAGGCAGACAGCCGCGGACCGGATCAGCACACAGGACCGGGGGGCTATTATGCCCTCCGATCCTGTGTGCAGCCGCACGCAGTTCCTGCTGCTAATAGGTGAGGACCGCGGGCGCCGCGGTCCTGACCTGTCAGCTGGTTCAGCTGCGTGCGGCTGCACACAGGATCGGAGGGCATAATAGCCCCCCGGTCCTGTGTGCTGATCCGGTCCGCGGCTGTCTGCCTCAAGCGGACAGCTACGGATCGGATCAGACACGCAGTCTGAAGCCAGCCTAACAAGAAACTAAATAAGAAGCCTAGCACACTTTAGTTAGTCTGATTGGTGGTTCACATATGTATGATCACTCTAAGGATCTCTAAAGTTACCGTTACACGCAGCTATGTTTCAGCGATGTCTGAAGCATTTATGCGGGTGCGCGCTCGCTTCCCACATCACTGCCTAGGTGTCACACTAGGAGATGTTGCCCGCGACGCCGCTGCGATGTTGCAGCAGCTATTGCTCGCTGGGTTGTGCACAACCCGGCGAGCACTAACCATTAATGTTGCAAATAATCGCCAGCAACATCACTATCGCCGTGTCACACGGAGCAATGTTGCAAGATCGCTGGATCAACAACATGTTGGTAAATCTGTCAACTTCGATCCAGCAATTTATCGCAGTTGCATCGTGCTGTTTTTATTGTTGGTTTCGACCATGTTTTTTCTTTTTTTTTTGGGGGGAAGGGGGGACATTTTGAAACAATTAGCGAGGAGCATCCAAACCTAAGCTGTCTGAAGATTGGTCAAGTCACTTCTTTTACACGCTTCACAGCTTTCCAAGTCTGAAACAGTTAAAAGAAGCTCAAGTTGATGGAACAGATTTGCAGCAAGTCATTTTGACATTGCGGACACCATGTTCATTTGTTATAGCATTTGAAAGTGTTTTTAAGGAGGATTGCAGATCCACCTGAAAAAGACGATGTGTGCACATACCCGTTGGGTGAATTCACGTACAGCACACATTGTAGAGACATTCTGTTATTTTGCTATTCACATGATGGGGGCTTATAGAAATCCATGGACTTGACGCCAAAACACCGTCATTCAGGTGAATGAAAATTTTTGCAACCCATCTGCGATGTGTGACTAGCCGAGGTATTTATAGACATTTCATGTTGTGAAAACCTTACACCGTCTCAAGGCTGAGTTCACATGTCGTGTGCTAGTTATAAGCTGAATTTCCAGTATTATGAAAAACATCAATATTCCATACTTGTATAGAAAAAGTACGTTTCATGAATCTCCAGTGAGTTGCAGTGTTAAAGCCCATGTCATTGTGATAAAATAATTCAGAATAAGTGACATATTATGATAAATAATGTATTATACTGCAGCCACATCCATTCTTTATCTGTTACCAGAGAATGCAGACAATATTCTCAGGCATAAAGATACAGGAATTTTAACCAGGTCACACATGGTAACACCACTTAATGGGAATTTGCAGGATTTAGCTATTTATGGTGAAGACAGCCTAATAATAATATAATATTCATAAATTTTATTTATATGGCGCCAAAATATTCTGCAGCACTTTACAATTGAGTGGCGGCAATGTAGACCATAACGACAATACAAAATATTACATAGTTCGCCAGTTACAGGAGGGGTGAGGGCCCTGCTCGAAAGCTTGCAATCTGTAAGGACACAGGGGGACACCGTAGGTAGGACATGCTTGTGGGGTCTGGTTCAGTCATTATTGTGATAAATAGGAGTTTGAGACTACATGCTCCAGTCAGCCAGTACTCTCTATATGCACTTAAGTGTTGTTAGTGTTAGGGAGGATCTCAATACAGATGAATAATAAGGAGCAGGTTGTGTTTAACATTTAGAAGGATGGATCAGGGGAGAACGGAAAGTTAGGTTAGGGGGTTGAGGTGATAGGCCTGTCCAAAGAGATATGTTTTTAAGGCACACTTAAAAACATGCGGGCTAGAAATTGTTCACAGATTTTGGGGTAGTGCATTCCAGAGCACTGGTGCAGCATGAGAGAAATCTTGGAGATGGAGGTGTGAGGTTCAAATTATGGGTAATATTAATCTGAGATGAGTTGGAGAATGGATGGTACAGGTAGGGCAATAGACAGATATGACGGATAAGATATAGGGGGGTTTTGTAGGTGAGAGTGATAAGTTGGTACTATATCCAGTAGTGGATAGGCAACCAGTGCAATGACTGGCATAAGGCGGAGGCATCGGTGAGGTGGCTGTACAGAAAAATGACCCTGGTTGCTGCATTAAGGTTGGACTGGAGAGGACAGAGTTTGGCTAGAGGGAGACCGATCAGTAAAGAGTTGCAGTAGTCCAGATGAGAATAAATAAGGGCAACAGTGTTTTTGTAGTTTCAAGGGTGAGAAATGGTCAAATTCTAGCGATGTTTTTTAGATGCAAATAACATGAGCTAGTAAGAGGATAAAGGATAGCTCTGTGTTAAATATGATCCCAAGGCAATGAACCTGCTTAGGAGTTATGGCTGTGTTTTGTGTTTTGGCGTCAAGTCCATGGATTTCTATAAGCCCCCGTCATGTGAATAGCAAAATAACAGAATGTCTTTACAATATGTGCTTTATATGAATTCACCCAAAGGGTATGTGTACACACCGTCTTTTTGAGGTGGTTCTGAAATCCTCCTTAAAAAAACAATTTGAAATGCTATAAAGAATGAACATCATCTCTGCAATGGCAAAATCTCAAAGGTAATTGAGATGTCGGGTGTTGGATGGCCGGTAGAAGCTGGGAAGATGAGAAATTTGGTTTTGGGGAGATTCAGTTTCAGAAAGAGGGGGAACATGGTGTGAGAGATAACAGACAGTCCTTGGTATTTTGTATTAATGTGGGTGTGATGTCAGGGCATGAGGTGTATAATTGGGTGTCATCAGTATAGAGATGATATTTAAAGCCAAATATACTGATGTAGCCTTCTGTAGGAGTTGACACAGAGAATTCAGCATTGCCTAATTTGTCAAGGTCTGTGCTGTTGTTTATTTGCAATTTTTATTTCAGCCACAGGATTTTATCATTACTGGGACTAGCTGACTCATGCCATGTTGTCAGACACGTCCCCTCCTCTGATTGGCATCTCACAGCCTATAGACATTGTACATACAGAGCCTGGTATTTGTAGGGCAGCTATCTCAGCCCAGCTGCATGGCTAGATCTAAAAGCTTTGTGTCAGACCCGTTGCATCCAGTAATCTAAGTGATACAACGTTGGATTAAGAATCTTCTTGCCTACATTGTGCTGCTCTCAAATGAGGAAGTAAAACCGCTAAACCCGCTGACAGGTTCCCTTTAAACACACTGGGTCATTTTCTATTTTTGCACTTTCATTTATTACTCTCTTGTTTCCAAGAACCCTAACTTTTTTATTTTTTGTCGATATAGCCCGATGATAACTGTGTGTTTTGTAAAAAAAGAATGCATCTACAATTGTTTTTATGATTTTATGTATTGTTTGGTAAGAATGACTTGTGAATATGATTCTCCCTGTCTTGTAAATGGTAAACAATGACTTGGAAAATTATTTTAAAAAATTGCTTCTGGTGACTGTATCGCTATTTTCCAAGAACAGTAATGTGATGTGAATGTGAGCTGATATTCTTATTAATACTATTTTGCCGTTTTTTTTATTGCATTTCTTTTCAGTGTTTTAGCGACTAAAAAACTGCAATTCTGGTATTTTGATTGTTTTCCACATTACAGCATTTCGATAGATGAGTCTTTTACATACATATGGGTATTTATCATTTTTATCATTTTTTTCTATTAATTTTTAACAGGTAAAATCTGGGTGATTTTAAATGTTATATTTTCTTTTAGTTTTTTAATACTTTTAAAACTTTTTTATTTTTACTTTAGCTGTTAGCTCCTTTAGGGGCCTTGAACCTACATTCGTTCAATTACCGTACTTGTACTATATATAGGTTGAACTTGATGGAAATAGATCTACATTCAACATTAAAAACTATGAAACTATTGCAATAATATTATATTGCAGTATATACGGTATACCGAAAATCAATGTCCCCTTTGAATTCCAGTGCAAGAGAGGGAAAGAAGGAAAAGTGCTCACCAATTCCTCAAAGGATTCGCCAATGCACAGAACATGTGACTGGTGTCCATGCTAATAAATAAAGCTTGTAATGTTGTATCCTTATAACTTTTTTTCCAATATCATGGCACTGAAAGCGGTATCATTCATTTTGACAACATCTAATATGTATAACCCGGATACTAAAAGATTTATTCTTATGGGTATTAATCATCTGCTCAGGAGTAATTATTTCAGATTTGATACTGGCTTTTTCCTTCAAACATGCGGTTGTTTAATGGAGGCAAATTTTTCACCCTCATTGGCTTATCTATATATGGCCTTCTGGGAGAAAAAAGTATATCCATGCATGGAACAATCCTTTTCTCTCACAAGTGATTTGGTATGGGAGATACATCGACGATGTGATCCTTATTTGGCGTGGGTCAGTCTATGTATCACCTAAACTACTTTTTCTGATTTCATTTAGTACATTAATGATAATACTGTGAACATACGTTTTACATTTCAGGTTCATGGTATTTCTGCCGCCTATATTGATGTGACTTTAACTGCGGATACAATTTGGGTCGAATTTATTATTATTATTATTATTATTTTTATTATTTATTTATATAGCACCATTAGTTCCATGGTGCTGTACATGAGAAGGGGTTACATACAAAATTATAGATATAGTTAACAGTAAACAAATTAACAATGACAGACTGGTACAGAGGGGAGAGGACGCTGCCCTTGTGGGACTACATTCTACAGGGATTTATAGCACTTTGTATAGGAAACCGGTTAGTCGGAACTCACTTCTTCATCGGACAGTTGCCACCATTCTCATGTGATTTGGAATTTGTCTATTGGCAAGCTCACAAGGCTTAAGAGGTCTTGTTCTTCCTTAAAATCTTTTTCTGAGAAAAGTGAGAGAAGTGAAAGGCGCTTGACAAATAGAGGCTATAGACCTTGGATGTTTAAGCGGGCATCAGACTTAGACCACAGAAAAAACTGTATAACAAACGTGTGGAAGTACACTGCTATACAAAGGTAATAATAAAAAGCAAGTGCTTAGTAAAAAACAGTATCAAAAACAGGGTACTTAGTTAATACGTTTTTTACAAAAAATGTACGTAAGCCGTTCCACCTCGCCACAGTAACCCTTATCAGAACGGTCCTATCTAACAAATTTAAAACCTGATCCTGTATAAATATACCTCATGGATGCAGGGTGAAGACGGGCCAGAGTCCAATATGGACACAGTGCAGCAGACAGCACTTTATGTGCCTGGCTCAGAAAAGGAGGGGTGGGGCACTCCCTGTCTTGCTAAACAAGAGAATAAATGAAACACTGCAAATGAGCCAGGGCACCTTTTTTTCCGTTATGCACTTTACCACTCTCATTAATTGAGTTTATATCTTGATAGATCAGGCATTTCTGAATACGGTGATACCAAATATATGTTTTTTTTATTTTTTTAATACTTTTATTTTGAAAGGGGGAAAAAGGGGTGATTTGAACTTTTATGTTTTTTTCTTTTTCATGTTTGTAAAAACTTTATTTATTTATTAATTCATTCATTCTTCATTTTACACACTGCCCCATAGGGGGGCACACTGATGCAGGGTCCAATAGCTTGTGACAGGTCCTGATGAGTTGCAGCACACAGGGACCAGTCAAATGTGCACTGTGAGTGGTTTGCAGCGCTTTCCAACCATTCACAGGAAGCGGTTACTGGTAGCTTCTGGGGTCTCAGCAGGTCCCCGGGCTATCTTGTGAGCACCGGAGATCTTGCGATATTATCACGGGATCTCTGTTGCAAGTGGTGGAACATTTTCCACCGCTGAGGTTTTGGATCCCGCTGTCAGTGAATGACATTTTGTGATCCAAACAGTCATTTATTTTTGCTTCTTGACATGTATTGGAAGGTGCTTCCAAGGGGGTATTAGCAGATATTCATTCATCTCTGGGGGGCTTGACTTTTTTCATTGCATGATGCTGACCAATGCTAAGTAGGAGGAAACATATAGGAGAAAAAAAGAACACACCTCATGAAAATACCAGGCACGGCTTTCTTTATGTGAGACATAATGACACACAGCCCTCCTCTCTTCAATGATCTCATCTACTGTATTTACATTTGAGAAATAGAATAAAGCTGTGTGTCATTACAAGCAACTCTGCAGCTGCAGCTTTCATCTCACAGCACTGTCGCGGTGAGGGGAGTTGGAGTGGAGAAGCACTATGTTAGGAGATGAACATGTTGTCGTATTTTCCCCTTGAAGATACCAATCACGTTGTAGTTGTATAAGTGTAAAGTGAAAAGTTCTGTGTTATTGTTATGATATGCAAAGTGAATTGTGATGGTGATGTGTAATGTGAACTGCAATGTTTTCTTGTTTAATGTTTTGCACTGTAATAGTGATGAAGCTGTGTTCTGTGCAGCAACAGACCGTGAGTAGTGTAAAATAGTTAAGGTTTGGGACTACCCCATAGTGGGAGGAGCTATTGCATAGAGACTCTTTCCTATTATATCAGATAGAGCACAATGCGACAGACCTCAAGTCTGAATAGTCCGCTGAGCCGCATGACATGGGTGTCCTTGGAGCTAGGAGAGACCAATATAGAGGCTAGCAAGACCCTGAGGAACAAGTGACCGTGTTACAGAGTGATCTATGCGAATCAGGTCAAAGGACTGAACAGAGGAACGAGCGAGAGAAGAACAGTTTCTAGTACAGGACAGAACAGGTGTGAAACAAAGTAAGGGTCTCGAGCAAGAGTTCCCTAAGTGTCTGAGAATTTAAAGCTAACTCCAGCCATAATGACAAAATTCCTTTACGAGGAAAAAGACATGGAACTGCAGATTGAGAATTTCACCTTCATTGACTACACTAGGCGCTCGTAATAAAGGAGATAAGAGGCGCAATGAGTGTACCTGCTAATGTAAGTCAACCTAACTGTTGTAATGGCGCTCACCTTATAGGGTGTAGACGTTGGTGGTGGGGAGCTTTCCTCCTTCCAGGCTCTGATGGCCGCCGGATCCTCTGTTCTCAGCGTGGCGCCGCTGTTCCCTGGCCTCAGCCACGATCACGTGAACGGCCCAGCCGGAAATACGTCAACACAGGTCCTGGAGAGTCAGCTCTGTTACCCGGAAACCGCAGGCCCTGTTCAATGTTAACCCTCCAAGCTGCTCCAGTCACTGAACCGTAAAGAGGACTTCAAATGAAAATTAAACAAACAAGCGGTCTATAGGAGCGCTAAAGGAGGGACAGGATTCTTGTTATGGTTTATAACTTAGCTTTATTCTTCCTCAATATCCCACAACGCGTTTCCACGGCAATCCGTCTTCCTCAGGAGGATAGAGGAGGAATTATTAACAGAGTTAGAATCCTGTCCCTCCTTTAGCGCTCCTACAGACCGCTTGTTTGTTTAATTTACACTAGGTGCTAGGCTGAGTTGTGTTGTAATGAGAAGGACTAGGAACATGTGCAGTGAAGAAAGAGTTGATAGAGATACTCTGTGATAAAGAAGTGTACAAAAAGACTTGTGCCCGCTATCATACGTATATCGTTGTTTTCAAGTTTCTGTTGAGCAAAACTAAGTTTTTAACAAACTTGTATTCTCCCTCGATGAACTGGTTAACATCCGTTCCTGGCCATCCAAATCTATTGGCAACATGTGGCCTGCAAAAGCATATCAATTCATTAAAGCAAATCCACACACTCAGCCGGGACCCTCATCTTCATGTAGCACACACGACTACCGCCCCGCACCATGCTATAATTACAAATATTTCTAGCAGCTCTCATGTGACATCAACTAATGTGGAGGAGGGCAAGTAGAGTAGTGGGTGCTGTGAGCTGAGGAGGGTAGATACAGAGGTGTTTTTAATGACACGCAGCTCTCCTCTACTGCCTTCACTGATTTTAATCACATTAAGTGCTGACAATGAAATTAGAGAGGAGAGTGGTGCTCAGTATCATTACATGTCTTCTACAGAGAAAGCTGTGTCTGTCACTCTCTAAAGGTACCGTCACACAGGGAGATATCGCCGGCGATGTTGCCGGCGATCGCGGGAGCTCGCATCCCTGACAACATCGCCGGGGAGATGTCAGACTGAGCAACTTACCGGCGATGTCGCCGGCTAGTTGCCGCGGCTATCGCTCGCTGGGTTGCCCAGCAACCCAGTGAGCGATAACTCGCAATGTTGGAGATAGGCGGAATCGCCCGCAGCATTGCAGGTTGCCGCGTTACACAGGGCGATCAGGCATGATCGCCTGACCAACATCGCCAGGTTTCCCAACATTGTTGGGAAACTTGGCGATGTTACTCAGGCGATTTTTCCCCTGATTATCGCCCTGTCACACGAGGCAACTCTCCGGCGATGTCGCCGCAACCTGGCCACGCCCCTCAGATGCCGGCAACATCGCCGGCGATATCTCCCTGTGTGACGGTACTTTAAGGCTACTTTCACACTACGATTTTTTAAAATCCGATGCTGTCCGATATAAATCGGACAGCATCGGATTCTTCTGATGCCTGGAATCAGATGCCAAATAGGCATCCGATTCCGACATTTTATCTGATGCCTGCCCTCACCTCCCTCCTGTCAGCTGTCATCAGCTGTCACTCCCCCGGTGCTCCAATATGGTCCCCGGTCCTCCCCTCTTCTCCCACGGTCCTCCATTGCGCTCCCCCTCTTGTCCCCCTCCTCTCCTCTTGTCCCCCTCCTCTCCTCTTGTCACCCTCCTCTCCTCTTGTCCTCCTCCTCTCCTCTTGTCCTCCTCCTCTCCTCTTGTCCTCCTCCTCCTCTCCTCTTGTCCTCCCCTCTCCTCCTCTCCTTTCTCACCTGTCCACGACTCCTGCACGGTCCCGCGCGTCTCCCGGTATCTTGCTGTTCTGTCTTCTGTGCTGCCAGGACCTCTCGTGGTGTCACAATCACATGACTGCGGCTATTGGTTACTGGCAGTCATGTGATTGTGACATCACGGCAGGTCTTGTCAGCACAGACGGCAAGATACCTGGAGACACCGGAGACGCCGGAGACGTCGGGGGCCTCGTGGACAGGTGAGCATAGATTTTTTTTTTTTAATTAACCCATTCATTCACTTTTGGAGCGATTTTAGTGTACTGAGCATGCTCAGTACACTAAAATCGGGTCCGAGGAGACATCAGATGTTTCCTCGGACCCTGCTCCATAGGGCCCCATGTCAAATTGATCAGGTCAGATCGGATGTGCACTAAATGCCTCTTGGCCCCCGGTCCTCCCCTCTTGGCCCCCGGTCCTCTCCGCACCCCCGGTCCTCCTCTCTTGGCCCCCGGTCCTCTCCTCTTATCCCCTGTGTCTCCTCTCTGCACCCCCGGTCCTCCCCTCTTGGCCCCAGGTCCTCTCCTCTTATCCCCTGTGTCTCCTCTCTGCACCCCCGGTCCACCCCTCTTGGCCCCCGGTCCTCCTATGTGTCCTCCCCCAGTCCTTCAATGTGGTGCCCCCATGTGTCCTCCGGTTCCCCCCATGTGTCCTCCGGTTCCCCCCATGTGTCCTCCCCCTCTCCTCCAATCTTTTCTCGCCTGTCCACGACTCCTGCACGGTCCCGCGCGTCTCCCGGTATCTTGCTGTTCTGTCTTCTGTGCTGCCAGGACCTCTCGTGATGTCACAATCACATGACTGCCAGTACCAGTAACCAATAACCGGCAGTCATGTGATTGTGACATCACGGCAGGTCCTAGCAGCACAGAAGACAGAACAGCAAGATACCGGAAGACACTTGGAGACACCGGAGACGCCGGGGGCCTCATGGACAGGTGAGTATAGTTTTTTTTTTGTTTTTTTAACCCTTTGTTTCACTTTTAGGAGCTATTTTAGTGTACTGAGCATGCTCAGTACACTAAAATCGGGTCCGAGGAGACATCAGATGTTTCCTCGGACCCTTCTCCATAGGGCCCCATGTTATAGGGATCGGGTCAGATTTTATTTTCGGTGCAAAAATCGGTGCAGGCGCCGATTTTTGCACCGATAATAAAATCGGACAGAATCGGATCGGACCAAATCGGATGGCATTTAGTGCACATCCGATTCGGTCCGATGCCCATAGGGCTGCATGGGGCCCAAAATCGGTCCGATGCTGTCCGATTTTTATCGGACAGCATCGGAACTGATAAAATCGTAGTGTGAAACCAGCCTAAGGGAGTGTTTTATTCCCTTTTATGACCAATACCTGGTCACAATACTAATGCTTACAGCAGAGGTCCCCAACCTTTCTGATCTTTAGAGCCACATTCAGCTCTGAGAGGACCGTTAGAAACATCCAGCTACTGTCACATCCTTAGTGAAACCCAGATCCCCCATTACCAGTATAATGACACAGGGCCGCCACTAGCTACTAGGAATTTCGCATCCCCTTACTACCAAAATTTTGGGGCCCCCCTGAGACTCCGCCTAGCCCCCACCCCAGCTCCGCCACCACCCATGCTCTGCCTCCACCCAAACATACCTTATATTTATAGAGAAAAATTGGAACAGCACCAACGATTATCTCAATGTATGTACAAAGCTTTCCCAACCAGCAATCCAGATGGTTCCTTACAACAGAGTAAAAAAAGGAAAAACAGCACAAAAAAAATAGAAAAAAGTCGACTTTATTGCCCAATGCATGGCCACACCATCGGGCAAAAAAGTCCACTTTTTTCTATGTTTTTGTGCAGTTTTTCCTTTTTTTTTTACACTCTCTCACTCTATTATATAGTACACACATACACACTTGAGACTGCTGTGGGCTAATACACAATAGCTGTATACATAATAGAGAATACACAATAGTGACGGCTGCTAGCTGTATACACAATAGAGATGGCTGAGGGCTGTATAGACAATGGATATGGCTGCTGGCCGTATAGGCAATGGAGATGGCTGCGGGCTATACACACAATAGAGAATACACAATAGAGACTGCTGCTGCCTGTATACACAATGAAGATGGCTGCTGGGTAAATGCACAATGGAGACAGCTGCAGGACAAATGCACAATGTAGACGGCTGCATCTTTGATCTAAAAAAACCTGCAACATGTCAATTTCAATTAAATTACGCCACTTACCTTGTGTACTGGCAGGCACTTTTTGGATTCGAACGCATCACACATCACATTGGTAGGAGTTGTGTGACCTATGTGGTGTGTGACACGGGCGAAACCTGGAAGTACCTACCAGTACACAAGGTAAGCGGCATACAACAGGCAGGACAGCAGGGAGGATGCAGAATTCTCTGCATCAAAAAAGCTGATATTATGTAGCAAAAGCACAATGTTTTTGCTATGTAATTTCTGCTAATACGGTGGCAGATTCAAATTTGATGCAGAAAATTCTGCATCACATTTTTTGCCCATCGGCACAAAGCAACACACACATGCACACAGATTTATAGAATATATATTGCCGTATATTATATTTATATATATATTTACAAATCATATACTCACAAAATTGTACACACAATTATATACAAACATGCACAATTATAAACACCAATCATATGCACACAAACAATCATACACATACAATCATATACACACATATGCAATCACTCATACATACACACAGACAATCATATACACCAATCATATATATATATATATACACACACAATAATTTACACACATAGTTATACATACAATCTTCATATACACATAGGCAATCATATACACCAATATATCCACACAGACACATATATACACACAATATACAGACAATCATATACACACAATCATATATATATACACAGACATATATACACACAATCATAAACGCACAATCATATACACACACTCATATATATACAAATTTACACACAGACACAATCATACACAGACATACACACATATTGGTGTTTTTTTTTTTACTTTTGTTGTCTGGGGACAGGCTCAGCTTTTGTTGTCTGGGGACAGGCTCTTCTCCTCTCCCATGCGCCGGCAGCCTTGCACACTTGCTAGCAGCAGATCCTCCTTGGCGGGACTCAGGCCGGGCGCGTAATTTTGCAATGATTAGAAGACCCGGCGGCGGCGCGCTGTGCTGACGTCATTGCAACACTTGGCCACGCACAACAAACTGCTCACGATGCTCTCTACTGTACAGTGATGCGGATGGGCCGGCGCTACACAAGTAAATGTGTCAGTGCACCAGGCCAGCAGCATCACTGTACAGCCGAGAGCACAGTGAGCAGTTTGTTGTGTGTGGCCATTTTTAATATAGCCGCAGCTACTCCCCCAACACTGAGTCCGGATTCAGCAGCAGCTGTGTAGGTTGCGCACGGCTGCACGGCAGTGACGGGCGGCACTGGCTGCAGGCACACTCACAGCAGCAGAGCCAAGCCGAGGATACACACAGCATCGGTCTGCCGCCAGCGACGCGTGCTGGCCGGGGGGGCAGACCTCCTTGCTCCATATGGCCATGCCCCTCACCAGCACACCCGGGCTCCCCTGGCGCTATTTAAATGGACATGCCCCCTCCAATTATTGCCAGACCCCTTACTCAGTAAGGCCTGTAAGGCCCTAACGGCGGCCCTGTAATGACAGCCAAAGGCTCTCAACAGGAATCACACAGAGGCAGTATACCAAGATCCAGGGGTTCCTACCTTACTCCCATTCAGATCTGCTCTTCTATGTGAGGCTACTCACAAAGTCGCCATTTGGAGACCTGCTCTTCATAGCTGTTTGCTAGACCTGGTGTAATGCATCTAGCTGGAAGACACTCCTGAGCCACACATTACAGGGCCACGAGCCACATGTACTTCCTGAGCTACAGGTTGGGGACCCCTGCACTACTGGATGCAGCAAACCCCCATGATAAAGGCAAAGGCAGCACAGGTGAAAGATACTGATGAACAACCATTCACATACAGAGACTATCATACATGAGGCCTTTGCTTACCATTACAATTGTATATGGTTATGGCTTGTATAAAACTCCAATCACGTAGGTATGTGCAGTGAACCATCCCGGCTTACAGTCTATTGGTCACGCCTATACCATTAGATCAGTTGGGTTGCCCAGCACAATATAAGTGCACCCCACAAGGATAAACACTTCATTTCTTGTGTAGATTACAAACTTGCATACACTAGCCTAAATAGTACATAAAATATCCTGCGGTTTTTTTTTTTGTAGAGTGCAGCTAAGCCCAATTTTGATGGGGGAATTGGGTGTTTGTCCTTGTGGGGTACACTTATATAGTACTGGGCAGCCTGTCTAATCTAATAGTATGGGCGTGATTACAAGGCTGTAACCCAGGATGGTGCAGTGTGACTGGAACCTTATCCAAGCCTCATCTGTGCATATGTACATCACTAGACAATTCCCCCCACCCCACCCTTAATTTGGTGTATGAGTAGTTGTTCATTAATATTTTGCACTTATGCTGCCAACACCTTTCATCATTGTGCCTTCTTCACTCAGCAGGGCATTAGTACCTGGTATTGGTAAGCATGGCTGTTTTTTTCTGGCAGATAACTAACCAAGAATTTAATCCAAAGCAGCTAGTCTCACATTTACAGAGAACCAAGTTGGCAGACCAAAATTTAAATGAAAACATTGAGACTGCATAGCCATCATCATTATTCTTTTTATAAAACATCGCATACTTAGCATATACTATTTGTCTCCCTAAGCTAAGGTCCTTAAAGGAAATCTGTTAGCTGGTTTTTGCTATTGTAGCGCCCAGGCTTTGGGGTACTCGGGTGTCAGGCGGCAAGGGTTAACTGTTGTGTCGCGGGGAATGGCGGCTGCGCCAGACCCCGTGTCCTGGGGTATCTTTTGAAATGGGGTGATATGTACAGGGGACTATTTACAGAGTTTGTAGTCGTGATGCCACCTGTAGTTTCTGGTGATTTGCACCAGTGCCACCACAGTATGCCGGAGGTAGATGGTATTGCGGCTAGGATGGTGAAGTCCTCCACAGGTAGGACTGAACCTCCGGGGCAGCGTTACTGCAAGGAAACAAGTTCATGCAAAGAAAGCAAACTGAGTCCAAAGTCACGGTTCCTCCGGGTACTTTACTGGCATTTGTATTAGTTGCATACAAAGTTACAGTGCTGTACTCCTGACGGTGTGAGGACAGGTAGCTGAACGGGTGGCTGTAGGCGGATTTTAGGTGATATGATGGAAACCCCTTGGTGTGTGCCTTACCTGCTTTCCAGTGGTGGTGAAGTCTGGTTCCTTAAAGCCAACCTGACCTCCTTCTTTCTCTCTTTTACTCCCGTCGAATAACCTTCTGCTGGGTGACCGCTGAACCATCAAGCGGTGCCTGGTACCCTCTTTTGGTCGCTCAGGCGCCCAGGAGAAATGTAGACTCCGCGGGTCTCCGGATTTCCTGTGGTCCTGAAGTATCCCACAGGTGTGGGCTCTGGTGCCCGGTAAGCTTTTGGGGCTGAACATCCTCAGGTTCCTTCTAACCCCTTCCGGCTGCCTGCTCCTGGGATCTGTCCTTTCTCCCACTCTCCTGGTCCCTCAGCTGAGAGATCCTCTCCTCCTTTCTAGCTTTCCATTCTGCTCTCAGACCTGGAGGCAAAGACCTACTTGTTCCCCCTAGAGGTGATTTTATTCCCTCCTGTTTAACCTCCCACCGTGTGATCTAGTGTGGGGTGCTGGTTAATGGGTTCCAACCACCATCCTATGATCCATCTGCAGCTGGAGTATCTGCACCTCTTTTACAGGTGCAGTACCCCTTTGTGACGCCTGCTTGGCAGGGTGCCACACTATTTATTCTGAGAGGAGCATAATGTCAGAGACCCTGATTCCAGGGATGTAGCTGTGTGCTTTACCAGCAGGAAATTATCACTATAGGACTAGGTCTGACATGCAAGCCAGTCCATCCAATCTGTATAACCCCACCCCACCACTGATTGGCAGCTTGCAGAGTATACATAGGAAGCTGCCAATCGGTGGTGAGGGCAGGTTTACACACAGATCAGCATTCTGACCTCTTATCTACAGCAGAGAAAACAGGGATTCTATCAAAATTGCAGCACGCAGTAAAGTAAGTGACACATCGTTGGAATCAGGTTCTCAGCCACTACATCATACTGCTCTTAGATTACATAGCAACCACCTGCTGATGGATTCCATTTAAAAAATATATATAATTTATAACATTTTCTTTGAGAACCAAATTGAATTATTTAATACAATGTACAATTGTACGTCTTGGTTATAAAATAATAAAAATCCCAAACTGATCAATTGTGTTATAGAATAACTCGGAGAACTATTTTATGAAATCCTGAGGGACCGGATGTACCGTAACTCAGGATAAATATGTCCTTTAGCGAACACCAGACTTTGATGTAGATCTATACACACATATCACACACATTCTGTGTATGAACAGAAAGCACTATATACCTGTCACACTGACAGTCAGCAATTTGTGTCCCTGCCAAAAGCTATTAGATAATGATCTTAATTAGCCCCCTGAGCTCTTTTCAAAAACATATGTGATTTGTTCAGCTCAATTAAAGTCATGAAGTAGGACAGTGGCCTGAGGTCTCCCCTGGTGTCCAGATCCTTGGCTTTGTGCAAGTGCATGGTCATTTAATATTGTGTGCACAGTTTAGAGGCTTGTAAGAGATTCGAGTGACCCCGAGCACTTTTAACTATGGACAGAATGAGATCATCCAGACTCACTGGGGATTATCAAGCATAAAATGTCAAGGTTTGACAGATTGACAGATTTTAGGTATTTTAATAACACAATGTAACTCCAAGTCAATCACACTTCTGTGAAATACATTTGTGCAGTTATGAAGCAACACGGATTGTGAATCAACATCTCCTGCTGTTGTGCAAATGGAGCAGGCAACAGGTAGAAACGATAGGAAAATAGCAAGACCCCCCTATGAAAAGGAGTAGTTCTGCAGGTAGCGCCCATAGGCTATTTCTCTATTCTCCTAAAGGGGGCAGACAAGAGCACAATAGGGTCTTACCTCCTTAATATTGGTGAATTTATTGTACGATGTAATGCTCACTTTGCCCAGTTGTGTGACCCACAACTGGTGTATATGCCTTATCCAGCTGCCACTGGATCCAACATTCCACTTGGATGGTCGGACAAACTACAGATCCCAAGGATGAAGCATTCAAAACGATCCGCGCTACTGTATGAATGGAAATAGACCAAAATCTTTATGAAGACAGAATTTATTTCATCACATTTCAAGGCTGTCCCAACCTCTTCTTCAGGAATACACCAATGTATTGGTGTATTCCAGAAGAAAAGGCTGGGACAGCCTTGAAACGCATTGATTTTAGTCTATTTCCATTCATACAGCAGTGCGGATCTTTTTGAACCATTTTGAATCCATTGGCACCCCGTGATTACATAACGGAGCTGCCAATGGATGGGGTAAATGATGCATTCCCCGTCGGCGTGTGTTTGATAGCACTGTCAGAGATTGGCAGCATGATCTAACTGGTTAACAGGAGCAGACCAATCTCCGTTCTACCTGCGCCTGTTAGCTGCACTTGTCTGCTGATCAGATCAACCAACATATGCAGGGAAACATGTGGGCTCAGTGAGTGAGCCCACACCAAAATGAGGAAGGCCACCAAGGACGTACCAGTACATCATTGGTTGTGAAGGGGTTAATGGATGGGAATCCCCTCTGGGACTGTAGGACCTATCTGTCAGTGTGGAGAGTGTATGTCAGTATGGGCGCACACCTCTTTTAGTGGGTGCTAGCTTCAAAAAATATGTAAACACTTACCAATAGATAGATCAGCTGCACACCACATTATTTCTTTAAAGGGAATGCCAAAATGGCTGTGTGAATTTATTGCATTATATAATAAGAAACAAAGAAATATTTATACAGCTACTGAAAGCTGGCCCTGGTCTAAAAGATAAATGTGAAAGCATTAGTTGATGTCATAGCCATGAAATCATAAGCCCAGTAACTGTTTACAGAGTTCTTTCACTAATACTGGGTCCTATTCTCACCCTCAATGTCTGCAACCTGGAAATGTGAATGGGAAAATGCCCTGTGCAGTTAAAATCATGGTCTTAAAGGGAATGTGTCAAGACTATGTTAAAACCCTGCTTTTAAAGGGAGTGTGTAACACCTGTGTGAATGTTCTCACATTAGTCACTGGGTGGGGTGCAGCTCCAAATATAATAACTAAATGTATGTCAGTATGGGCGCACACCTCTTTTAGTGGGTGCTAGCTTCAAAAAATATGTAAACACTTACCAATAGATAGATCAGCTGCACACCACATTATTTCTTTAAAGGGAATGCCAAAATGGCTGTGTGAATTTATTGCATTATATAATAAGAAACAAAGAAATATTTATACAGCTACTGAAAGCTGGCCCTGGTCTAAAAGATAAATGTGAACGCATTAGTTGATGTCATAGCCATGAAATCATAAGCCCAGTAACTGTTTACAGAGTTCTTTCACTAATACTGGGTCCTATTCTCACCCTCAATGTCTGCAACCTGGAAATGTGAATGGGAAAATGCCCTGTGCAGTTAAAATCATGGTCTTAAAGGGAATGTGTCAAGACTATGTTAAAACCCTGCTTTTAAAGGAGTGTGTAACACCTGTGTGAATGTTCTCACATTAGTCACTGGGTGGGTTGCAGCTCCAAATATAATAACTAAATGTATGTCAGTATGGGCGCACACCTCTTTTAGTGGGTGCTAGCTTCAAAAAATATGTAAACACTTACCAATAGATAGATCAGCTGCACACCACATTATTTCTTTAAAGAGAATGCCAAAATGGCTGTGTGAATTTATTGCATTATATAATAAGAAACAAAGAAATATTTATACAGCTACTGAAAGCTGGCCCTGGTCTAAGTTACTGGGCTTATGATTTCATGGCTATGACATCAACTAATGCTTTCACATTTATCTTTTAGACCAGGGCCAGCTTTCAGTAGCTGTATAAATATTTCTTTGTTTCTTATTATATAATGCAATAAATTCACACAGCCATTTTGGCATTCCCTTTAAAGAAATAATGTGGTGTGCAGCTGATCTATCTATTGGTAAGTGTTTACATATTTTTTGAAGCTAGCACCCACTAAAAGAGGTGTGCGCCCATACTGACATACATTTAGTTATTATATTTGGAGCTGCACCCCACCCAGTGACTAATGTGAGAACATTCACACAGGTGTTACACACTCCCTTTAAAAGCAGGGTTTTAACATAGTCTTGACACATTCCCTTTAAGACCATGATTTTAACTGCACAGGGCATTTTCCCATTCACATTTCCAGGTTGCAGACATTGAGGGTGAGAATAGGACCCAGTATTAGTGAAAGAACTCTGTAAACAGTTACTGGGCTTATGATTTCGTGGCTATGACATCAACTAATGCTTTCACATTTATCTTTTAGACCAGGGCCAGCTTTCAGTAGCTGTATAAATATTTCTTTGTTTCTTATTATATAATGCAATAAATTCACACAGCCATTTTGGCATTCCCTTTAAAGAAATAATGTGGTGTGCAGCTGATCTATCTATTGGTAAGTGTGGAGAGTGTGTCTGGATGACCCATCATGTTAGTACATTTAGTACTATGCAACGCTTCAGTTTCTCTTTGGCTACTTTCACATTACGATTTTGAAGGGAGCCGATGCTGTCCAATAAATTCGGACAGCATCGGCTCCCTTCTGATGCCTGGAATCGGATGCCAAATAGGCATCCGATTCCGGCATTAAATCGTAGCCTCCAGGCTGAAAAAAAGAAAAAAAAAAAAGTTATGCTCACCTCTCCTCGAGCCCCCGCCATCTCCCGCCGTCTTCCTGCCGGCTCCCGGTAGCTCCCGCAGGCTCCCGGTGTCTGCAGAGGTCTTCTTCATGTGTACAGGACCTGCGGTGATGTCACAGTCACGTGACCGCAGGTTACACCATGGTAACCTGCGGTCACGTGACTGTGACATCACCGCAGGTCCTGTACAGCAGTAGAGCAGTAGAAGACCTCTGCAGACACCGGGAGCCTGCGGGAGCCACTGGGAGCCTGCAGGAAGACGGCGGGAGACGGCGGGGGCTTGAGGAGAGGTGAGCATAACTTTTTTTTTTTCTTTTTTAACCCCTGCCTTCCAGTTAGGAGCATTTTTACTGTACTGAGCATGCTCAGTACAGTAAAATCGGGTCCGAGGAGACATCAGATGTTTCCTCGGACCCTGCTCCATAGGGCCCCATGTTAAATTGATCGGACCAAATCGGATGTGCACTAAATGGCATCCGATTTGGTCCGATCCGATTTTGTACGATTTTATTTATTTTGAAACAAATCGGACAAAATCGGATCGGACCAAATCGGATGCCATTTAGTGCACATCCATTCGGTCCGATGCCCATAGGGCTACATGGGGCCCAAAATTGGTCCGATGCTGTCCGATTTTTATCAGACAGCATCGGATTTAAAAAATCCGTAGTGTGAAACCAGCCTTTGCTGAAGCTGCAAATAAATTCAACATTTGCTGTCGGGTTTTACTGTAGAATACAGTTGAGCACAGCCGGTAATAGGAAACCGAAAAGAATAGGTGTTATCAAAGGTGGACAGCTGTAAAAAGCAAGAATATTACCGTAATATTTTAAAGTGAAAAATTACCGCCATAAGTAATAATGGCGAACAACTAATTGCATCGTACATGACACATATATGGCAAGATTTAGACTTACCGCAGTATATATACTTCCCTCTATGAGCTCCAGGGAGTGGATTCTTACCTATTCTTGAGAGCAGATGGACTGATATTATTTTATTCAGAATATTGGCTGAATCTTTAACAATCTGGGCTACCATCAAGTCCTGGTACCTCAGCATGAACTGGCCAGTTTTTAGCCTCTAATGAGCGGCTCATATGTCAATATTCGAGACCACCATCCACTTATAAACATAGCGCGGTGTTATCCAGTAAGCTCCTCGTGCCATTGGCATGCTATGGCAACATGTATTCACTAGTTTCCTGCAGTAAAAACTGTCATCATAGTCTGCCCTGTGCCATCTGTTTTCCTGGGCAGTGCTACCTAAATACATTGGCAGATGCTTGTGTTTTACAGGTACAAGCACAGCTGTCATTCTCCCTGTCGACAATATAGTGGTTGTCATTAGATTCTGCTTCTGCATTTTTTTGTAGAAACTGGTGACTTTTCTACTTTCTACTAGAATAGACGCTAAAAACATGTTCACATAGAAACATTCAATGGAGTTATAGACTCAAAATAAACAAACATTGTCAAATAGACTGAGAGGAAACTTCATAGCTATCTACAAATATCTCAAGGGCTGACACACTGAAGAGGGATCAGCTTTATTCTCATTTGCAATGGTCTGCATAAGAATCTGCCTCCTGATCTTATCTTAAATATAATGGGGAGGTACAAGTCTGATATGTGATGGCCACTCTGTGCTCTTAGATTCACTGCAGAGCTGTGTGTAATTATACCTGCCACATGTACAACCTTCACCTCACTGCAGAGCTGTGTGTAATTATACCTGCCACATGACACCTTCACTCATGCAGGCTGTGTGTGATTATATACACATATACAACCTTCACTTCAATGCAGAGCTGTGTGTGATTATACCTGACACATCTACATCCTTTCACCTCACTGCAGAGCTGTGTGTGATTATACCTGACACATCTACACCTTCACCTCACTGCAGAGCTGTGTGTGATTATACCTGACACATCTACACCTTCACCTCAATGCAGAGCTGTGTGTGATTATACCTGAACATCTACACCTTCATCTCACTGCAGATGCTGTGTGTGATTATACCTGACACATCTACAGCCTTCACCTCAATGCAGAGCTGTGTGTGATTATACCTGACACATCTACAGCCTTCACCTCAATGCAGAGCTGTGTGTGATTATACCTGATAATCTACAACCTTCACCTCAATGCAGAGCTGTGTGTGATTATACCTGATACATCTACACCTTCACCTCAATGCAGGCTGTGTGTGATTATACCTGACACATCTACATCCTTCACCTCACTGCAGAGCTGTGTGTGATTATACCTGACACATCTACATCCTTCACCTCACTGCAGAGCTGTGTGTGATTATACCTGACACATCTACAACCTTCACCTCAATGCAGGGCTGTGTGTGATTATACCTGATACATCTAAACCTTCACCTCAATGCAGAGCTGTGTGTGATTATACCTGAACATCTACATCCTTCACCTCAATGCAGAGCTGTGTGTGATTATACCTGATACATCTACAACCTTCACCTCATGCAGAGCTGTGTGTGATTATACCTGACACATCTACAGCCTTCACCTCAATGCAGGGCTGTGTGTGATTATACCTGACACATCTACAGCCTTCACCTCACTGCAGAGCTGTGTGTGATTATACTGACACATCTACAGCCTTCACCTCAATGCAGAGCTGTGTGTGATTATACCTGACACATCTACAAACCTTCACCTCACTGCAGAGCTGTGTGTGATTATAACTGATACATCTAAACCTTCACCTCAATGCAGAGCTGTGTGTGATTATACCTGACACATCTACATCCTTCACTCCTGCAGAGCTGTGTGTGATTATGCTGATACATCACAGCCTTCACCTCACTGCAGAGCTGTGTGTGATTATAACATGACACATCTACAGCCTTCACCTCAATGCAGAGCTGTGTGTGATTATACCTGAACATCTACAGCCTTCACCTCACTGCAGAGCTGTGTGTGATTATACTGACACATCTAAACCTTCACTCACTGCAGAGCTGTGTGTGATTATAAATAACACATCTACACCTTCCCTCACTGCAGAGCTGTGTGTGATTATACCTGACACATCTACAGCCTTCACCTCACTGCAGAGCTGTGTGTGATTATACCTGAGACATCTACAACCTTCACCTCACTGCAGAGCTGTGTGTGATTATAAATAACACATCTAACCTTCACCTCACTGCAGGGCTGTGTGTGATTACACCTGATACATCTACATCGTTCACCTCACTGCAGAGCTGTGTGTGATTATACTGACACATCTAATCCTTCACCTCACTGCAGGTTGTGTGTGATTATACCTGATACATCTACATCCTTCACCTCACTGCAGAGCTGTGTGTGATTATACCTGATACATCTACACCTTCACCTAACTGCAGGGCTGTGTGTGATTATACCTGATACATCTACATCCTTCACCTATGCAAAGCTGTGTGTTATATACCTGATACATCTACAACCTTCACCTCACTGCAGAGCTGTGTGTGATTATACCTGACACATCTACATCCTTCACCTCACTGCAGAGCTGTGTGTGATTATACCTGACACATCTACATCCTTCACCTCACTGCAGAGCTGTGTGTGATTATAAATGACACATCTACTTCCTTCGCCTCACTGCAGAGCTGTGTGTGAATATACCTGATACATCTACATCCTTCACCTCACTGCAGAGCTGTGTGTGATTATAAATGACATATCTACTTCCTTCGCCTCACTGCAGAGCTGTGTGTGAATATACCTGATACATCTACATCCTTCACCTCACTGCAGAGCTGTGTGTGATTATACCTGCCACATATACAACCTTCACCTCACTGCAGAGCTGTGTGTGATTATGCCTGATACATCTACAACCTTCACCTCAATGCAGGGCTGTGTGTGATTATACCTGATACATCTACATCCTTCACCTCAATGCAGGGTGTGTGTGATTATGCCTGATACATCTACAACCTTCACCTCAATGCAGGGCTGTGTGTGATTATACCTGATACATCTACAACCTTCACCTCAATGCAGAGCTGTGTGTGATTATACCTGACACATCTACAGCCTTCACCTCAATGCAGAGCTGTGTGTGATTATACCTGACACATCTACAGCCTTCACCTCACTGCAGAGCTGTGTTTGATTATACTTGACACATCTACAGCCTTCACCTCACTGCAGAGCTGTGTGTGATTATAAATGACACATCTACAACCTTCACCTCACTGCAGAGCTGTGTGTGATTATAAATAACACATCTACAACCTTCACCTCAATGCAGAGCTGTGTGTGATTATACCTGATACATCTACAGCCTTCACCTCACTGCAGAGCTGTGTGTGATTATAAATGACACATCTACAACCTTCACCTCAATGCAGAGCTGTGTGTGATTATACCTGATACATCTACAGCCTTCACCTCACTGCAGAGCTGTGTGTGATTATACTTGACACATCTACAGCCTTCACCTCAATGCAGAGCTGTGTGTGATTATACCTGACACATCTACAGCCTTCACCTCACTGCAGAGCTGTGTTTGATTATACCTGACACATCTACAGCCTTCACCTCACTGCAGAGCTGTGTGTGATTATACCTGAGACATCTACAACCTTCACCTCACTGCAGAGCTGTGTGTGATTATAAATAACACATCTATAACCTTCACCTCACTGCAGGGCTGTGTGTGATTACACCTGATACATCTACATCGTTCACCTCACTGCAGAGCTGTGTGTGATTATTTCCTGACAAATCTACATCCTTCACCTCACTGCAGAGCTGTGTGTGATTATACCTGATACATCTACATCCTTCACCTATGCAGAGCTGTGTGTGATTTATACCTGATACATCTACAACCTTCACCTAACTGCAGGGCTGTGTGTGATTATAACCTGATACATCTACATCCTTCACCTATGCAAAGCTGTGTGTTATTATACCCGATACATCTACAACCTTCACCTCACTGCAGAGCTGTGTGTGATTATACCTGACAATCTACATCCTTCACCTCACTGCAGAGCTGTGTGTGATTATACCTGACACATCTACATCCTTCACCTCACTGCAGAGCTGTGTGTGATTATAAATGACACATCTACTTCCTTCGCCTCACTGCAGAGCTGTGTGTGAAATATACCTGATACATCTACATCCTTCACCTCACTGCAGAGCTGTGTGTGATTATAAATGACATATCTACTTCCTTCGCCTCACTGCAGAGCTGTGTGTGAATATACCTGATACATCTACATCCTTCACCTCACTGCAGAGCTGTGTGTGATTATAAATGACACATCTACTTCCTTCGCCTCACTGCAGAGTTGTGTGTGATTATACCTGATACATCTACATCCTTCACCTCACTGCAGAGCTGTGTGTGATTATAAATGACACATCTACTTCCTTCGCCTCACTGCAGAGCTGTGTGTGAATATACCTGATACATCTACATCCTTCACCTCACTGCAGAGCTGTGTGTGATTATAACTAACACATCTACATCCTTCACCTCACTGCAGAACTGTGTGTGAATATACCTGATACATCTACAACCTTCACCTCAATGCAGGGCTGTGTGTGATTATACCTGACACATCTACATAGATACGGGGTGGAAGGGGGTGAGTTTGGGGGTCATGCACGGAGCTATGAGGAGCCTGTCGCATGTAGACATTGCAGGATAAGCCCACCTGAGTGGGCGTACGGTCTCTAGGGGGACTAAGCCCCCCTAGAGACATCAAGCAAGCATTTATTTATTAAATGTATCTATTTACAATACAGAGAACAGTTTGCTCATCTCTGCTGTTGCAGGGATGAGCAAACTATGCAGTAGCCGCATTGCTCAGGATTACACATCCTGAGCAATCCGGTTACTAGAGTGCGGATGTTACAACCGCTCCGAAAACTGCAGCCTGCATGATTTTTACCGCAGGCTGCAGAGCTTGTGAAGCAATCCGGTGTTTAGCATTGGCTCCTATGAGGAGCGTTTCCTGGTCCGGAAAGCTCAAAACCGGATCAGGTTTTAAAAAAAAAAAACGTACATGTGACCCTAGCCATCTACAACCTTCACCTCACTGCAGAGCTGTAAGAGCTGAAGCAACTAATGTGTTTGTAAGAAGACAAAGTTCCACTGATCTGCATTGGCTACATGTCTCTCAGGCTAGGGTCACACATAAGCCCTTGGTCCATTTTTGGCATCAGTTTTTGCATTTTTTTTTCTAAGTCCAAAAACTGATTTTATGTAATAAATACCCTTTCCGTAAACATTGCTAGGAGCATTTTTTTACCCTTAAAAACTGATCCGTTTTTTCTAGCATTTTTTGGCAAAGTCCAAAAAACGTTCAGGAGCACAGGAGGCTCAAAAAGCACCCAAAAAAATGGATTGGTCATGGAAAACACTTCCAAAAACAGATTGCTATGTGTGACCCTAGCCTCACACTGGTAATGCTCCTGTTTATTTAAAATAGGCTCTGGAGGAAGAATATGATGCAGATAATTGTCCGGCCCATAATCAAGGTATCATGTTATTCAGCTTCCTATGACCTACATGCCCATATAAATGTCTTAGGAGGGTTGATACTACTAACAAATTAACCTAAAAAATATATTCCCTTATATGACTTTTTAATGTACTTTGGCAATCAGATTATACATAGTGATTTGGATACTGAAATATACTGTGAGTCCAAAAAACACATTAAAGAGTTTTCAGCTACGTACTTTAAAAGTCAGCATGTATAAGTCCACAGTGGAGAGTTATAAAAACACCCTATACTACACATCCCAGACAAGTGCCACTCTTCCATATCGGGTACTATGTCCCCTGCACAATGTCAATGTCATGTGACAACTAGAACTTTTAAATCGCATCTGGACAGGATTTCTCGGAGCGCCATGTTAAACAGAATGAGAAGGCTGCAGGAAATCAGTGGCCATTACATGACATTGTTTATGACAGGGGACCCAGAACGGAGCAGCAGTGCCAGTCTGGAAGGTAAATATAGGATTTTTTTTCAATACCCACCTTGTGCATATACACTCTCACTTTTAAAGTAGTAGAAACCCTTTATCTATTTTAGGGCATGCTGCTTCTGTTTTTTTTTTTATTCTTATTTTTATTATTTGTATTGGAGTTCTCCAAGGATGGTGAAGAAAGAAAGAAAATAATAAGATCAGTAAGAAAGAGAAAGTATGTCAACCAAAGAGAGAAAAAAGAGAAAAAGATAATGCAGGGTGCAGGGGTAACATGCTTACATAGGGTGTTAAAAGTTTTTGCATTTTTTCTTACAATTTGTACTATTGTTCCGGTGCTATTATTTCATTATATGTGCCCTGGCTGTTTGGGTTTTTATGTTCTTAATTACAGGGCCACAGTGTAAAGACAATAGTGCCTTAAAAAGTTAATTCCTAGAGAAACATTGTGGCTTTTAAGTGTCCTCATTAAGGGCATGCCAGATTGGTGTGTCACTCTCCACAAGGGGAAACCTTACCCACTTAGCCTCTCATACAACCAGATCAGATCTCATACTTTGCATTGACGGGACAATACCCGAAGCAATGTCTTCAAATTGAGGTTCTGATCTGGTTTAAGTCATATGACAAGGCTCGTTAAAAGGTCGTTTTTGACTTTTAGGATTGCTACTTCCAATTGGTGGCACTAGAGTTCAAGTGTACTTCCTCTATGAAGAGACAATTTGCATAATTAATAAGAGAAAGGAATTGTGCCATCTGGGAAATTCAAGGCAAATCCACCGGAGGGAACCGCATGTATCTGCTTATGTCTAAAGGTATCCATTCATTTCTAATGGTGTGTTTACACGTCCCGATATCGGCGTCCAACTCCGACCAAAAGTCACGTGGTTCGTGCGTTGGACCCGATATCGTTTGTGCGTTGTATGGTGTGAACGTCCAATACGATGCACGAACGATGTCAAACCGATATCGGGGATCTAATTAGCCTGCTCTCCAATGGCGCGATATCGGATGCTGGTTGGAGCCGGATCGTGCTATGTGACAGCCCAACTCCGATGTGCAGTACAACGTCCCCCATTCACTCCCATGTTAAATGGTCGTTCCTGGGTCGGGGGGCGTAGACATCGTAGGGACGTTGTATCCCGATATCGCGCTGTGTAAACCGCCGATCCGATTCTTGGAAAACCGGGCACAAAAAGCGCGCTCCCGCACCGTCGGATCCAATATCGGACCGACGTTGGAGCGTGTAAACCCACCATAAGGGAATGGGATCCATCTCTATTGGACATTCAAGGTATACCTTTTGGATATGGTGGGGCTCTCGGTGGTTGAGGCATTTATGGTGCCTCAGATAGTGATATATTCCACATCCTATGTCTGGCTATGCATCTTTCAGTCAACAGTGCAAGAGTGTAGGAGACAATCCTACAAATCAAATGGATAGGAGTTCATGAAACATTCAGCCTCTGTGGTCACTCAGCATCTGGTACCCCATGGCCACTGTCACATTATGCCCAACATGCACATTCAGCTTCATTTTAGCATTTTTCCCGCTTTGCACCATTCTTTTTTGCTTGATGGGGTCCACTGCAGATAAACCTCAAAGGGTGTCTTATTGTAGGGATGCACAAAGATTAGATTCCCTACTTTTCTAAATATGTTTTCATGGACTCCTGTGTCTATCAAATAGAGAAACTGTGAGAACATTTTACGGAACCATGGCCATTTGTATGTCTTAATAAAATAGAATATAACAGCTGGGAGAAAAGCGATTTTAGGCAGGTGGTCAACGTAATTAAGTCAGTTTCTGGCCTTTTCCCAAGACATTTTTTTCTGGGATTATTCTAATTATCTTGGGCATGTTTGCCAGATATATGCTTATGTGCTACACAGAGCAGAAACCTAATCCACTTTAGTGGAAGATTGTGGATTGGCATCAATACGCAGATTGTTCAGGTAACTAATCTGGGAGATTAAAGAAGGTCCTTCTAAAACAAAGTGACAGATTCATAAATTGATAAAATGTTGGCTGGTTAACCTTTCTACTTCAAAGCATTCCTAGAATAGCATATGGGCTGCGAGATTTCAATAAGCACAATATTATGGATCTGCACAATACTGATTCATTATAAATCTGTGTGCACTGGGGCAGAGTCAAACATCCCTGTGTTGTGGTCCAAGTACGGACTGAAGTGCACTGACCCGCAGCGGATCTCCTGACCCCAACATACCAGGGGTGGAACTACCGTGGTGCAGCTGGTGCAGCTGCACCAGGGCCCCGACCGGCTAGGGGGCCCCTTCAAGCCTGGAGGGGGCCCCCAGCCAACCCCCGCAAGCCGCCGTCAAAGGAGAGGAGGGTCAGGCAAGGGAAGCAGAAAGCTTCCTGCTTCCCCTGCCTGATCCCGCCCCTCCTCTCCTCTGCCCCTCTGGCTCCTACAAGCGTCCGGCGCGGCTCACCAGATAGGAGAGCACCGCGCCCGCGGCTCCCAGCGGCTCCCAGCAGCACCCCTTCCCCCCGGGCCGCGCTGACAGCCAGCAGCCCCCCCCCTCGGGCCGCACCGACAGCCAGCAGCACCCCCCCCGGGCCGTGCCGACGGCCAGTAGCACCCCCCCTCTCCTGCACCAGGGCCCCCGGGGGTGACAGTCCGCCCCTGCAACATACATACCTATGAGGCCATCAAGTTCGGATCAGGAGACCTGCAACCGGTCTGTGCATCAACACATAGACGTGTGAATCTGACCTGAGGCTAAGAAAGGGATAAGCTCGGCTCTACTGTCTAAAACAGGTGCTCCGAGGTAAAAAAGGCAAAACAAAGTTATATATAAACCTAAGCACTTACTAATAGAAAGGAAAAAAATCTTGGTGTCTTGGTGTTGAATTTATTGTGAAAAACTATTTCAATGAGGAAACAACAGTCACATGTGGCATTTTGGCTAAGGCAACTGTTATCTTCAAAGATAAATCAGATTAAACCATTTCTGATTCATGTAATAAAGTATGGTCAGCGTTCTCCTTAAAGGTTGGTGGCTGTAGAAAACATTTAGTTGCTAATTACGGAAAAATGGACCCTTGGCATGTTTCTCTGTATTTGACTAGTTAGGTTCGAGCATAGGAGCTAATATGCTTTAAACCCAAATAAGACTTCCTGGTGGGGTGCAATAGCACATCTCATGTATGGGTATAGGGGAAAAGGTCAACTCAGTAAATCTATAATCTCAGAATAGGGAACCAGAACTCATTTGATAGAAGTAGAAAAATGGATGACCGCATGTGTCTCAAGGAATAGCTGAAGATCTCCTTAGGGTCCCTTGTGTGGCTCATGCCAAGGATCAAGGTGATTCAGTGGTGGCTGCCTGTGAAGGCACGCTAGGGATAGCACCGCCGTGTTCCTAGGACTATTGGTGGTTGAGGCCGAACCTAGTAAGTGAAATACCGAGTGAAATGCCAGACTTTAATTTTTCCAAAATTAGTGATTAAATGTTTGCTCCAACCACCAACCTTTACGGAGCATGCTTACTATGCTTTATTCCATGAATTAGCAATGGATTAATCTGAGTTATCCTGATAACAGTTATTTGATGAAGGCTTGTGTCTGAGCTGTTTTTTACTCACTTTAATATTTTTTCACAATACATTCAACAACAAGACACCAAGCAGTTTTTCCTTTGTTTTATTGAGTGCCGAGGTTTTTATATAACTTTGTTCTGACCTACACTGACTTACATTTAAAAAGTTGTCTCACCATAATAACCCCTATCCATATATTCTATTAGAGTACATGAACATTATCGAAGATGGTCTAGTAGAAAAGTTATAGCCAGCAGCAGTTTCCCCAACAGTTATTATATTGGCTTCTGGCACGACCAGCTTAAAGTGCATTACAAGCACTTATTACGTGTACTGATAACAAAAACCTATAAGTATGGGATCTGTGTTGTTAATTACTATTGTACCTAATGAATAGTGAATTAAGGCATCTTGCAAAATAACATATAATTATCTAGAATGGTGAATAGTAAATAAATAAATGTAAAAGCTCCTGGGAGCATCAATAAAAGGAGAAGGGTTTTTATATTTGCTGAAGGTAAAGTTATTCATTGTCAACTTGTTTAAATTTACATTTACCAGGTGCATTGATTTTAATTAACATAAAACAATTTCTTATATTTTATATTTTATAGATAAAGTGTTAAAAAATAGTTTCATGTTCAATTGAGTTTCCAGAGCGGTACCCCAAAGATCTGTCTTGGCTCCAGTGTTGTTCAACATTTTTATAAATGATCTACATAAGGGAACTATGGGTAAACTAATCAAGCATGCAGTCCGAGAGTTGACTCAACACTCACTCAACAGTGATTTTCACGGTGCTATGTGAACGGATCCTAGGATCTCATATATAACGTAATGATAGAATCACAGCACACATAGAAGATATTCTTTGCTTCAAAGTGAGAAAATTATATTTGGATACCGTCAGTAGAGGAACAAACGACTTTGCAGATGTTTGACGTTTCGGCCAACTAGTGGCATTGATCACAAAGTCGTTGGAGATAAGACAGAAAAATACTAAGTAGTTTTTTCGTCTACTAACTGTATCCTAATCAAATATGCAGACAATGCAAAGGTAGTAGGGATCACTGAGAAGACACTCTAAAAAAGACAGATATAGATAAGCTGGAACAAGGGGCAGTGACTAATAGAATGGTATTTAACAGGGAGAAATGTAAAATTCTACATCTGGGCAAGAAAAACAAAAATAACATCTGTAGAAAGGAAGAATAGAATGAAGCAGGGGCGGAACTACCGTGGTGCAGCTGGTGCAGCTGTACCAGGGCCCCTGGCCACCTAGGGGGCCCCTGAAGGCTCCAGTGGCGGGTCCGTTCCGCTCCCTGACAGGTGGGTGGTAGTGGCCGCAGAAGGAGAATCTCCCCCTCTCCTGTGAGGAATCACCGCCGCCGCCGCAGATAAAGGGGGTGTCTGAGCAGCGGCAGTGTCCCAGGATTTATTGAATACTGCTGGGACACTGCCTGCATTGATTCCCCTGCGTGCTGGCACTTCCGGGATCAGTGTGTGAGCTCAGCTTGGATAGAGCAGCTGAGCTCCTCCTGACCCGGAAGCGCTGATGCTGCAGAGGTGCAGGCTGCCTGAGGACCCTCTGGGAGCAGGAGCAAGACAAGGTAAGCGCCAATGAGCCGAAGAGAGCAGGGGTGGGGGGAACAGGGGCCATAAGAGGGATGAAGCAGGGTGAATGGGGGGGCACAAGAGGGGAGAAGCAGGCAGAATAGGGGGGCATAACAGAGGAGAAGCAGAGTGAATGGGGGGGCACAAGGGGAGAAGCAGGTGAATGGGGGCCACAAGAGGGGAGAAACAGGGAGAATGGGGGGCACAAGAGGGGAGAAGCAGGGAAAATTGGTGGGCCACTAGACGGGAGAAGCAGAGTAAAAGGGGGGGAGGGGGAACAGGATGGGAGAAGCAGGGTAAATAGGGGGGACAAGTCTGAGTACCTTCCTGTAAGTCCTCCATGCATATCTAGACCGTATGTCCCTGACTGAGTGTGCATGTGTGTGTGCCTGGCTGGGTGTGCCTGGCTGGGTGTGCATGTTTGTGTGTGTGTGCCTGGCTGGGTGTGCATGTGTGTGTGCGCCTGGCTGAGTGTGCATGTGTGTGCGTGCCTGGCTGGGTGTGCATGTGTGTGTGTACACTCCTTGGAGGAGGGCTTAGTTGTAGTGAGGAGTAGGGAGGGGTGGCAACAGGAGTCACTTAGTTAGACAGAGTCAAACGGTGAGAGAAAGTGAGTCTGCTGACAGCCTTTCGGGCTGAGTATACATACCGCAGCAGTCACTAATGTGCATACAACCCTCAGCAGCATTTAATGTGCATTTTTGTCTCCCAGCAGTCTCCATTGTGCATTTGCTGGGAGATTACAGTGCCGCTGTGGCCGCCGACCGCCAGCGATGGGGGGGTGGGGGGCCCAAAAAATGTCTTGCACCGGGGCCCACTACAGTCTGGGTCCGCCCCTGGAATTAAGCCCCAGCACATGTGAAAAAGACTTGGGTATACTAACATATTACAGACTGAACATGAGGCAACAGTGTGATGCAGCAGCCAAAAAAGCAACGACAATACAGGGATGTATTAATATAAGCAAACAGTCTAGATCAGAGGTCCCTAACCTTTCTGACCTTAAGAGATACATGCATCTCTGAAAGATGGTCGTGAACCACATTCAGCTTTTATAGAGGTTTGTGAGCCATATCCAACTCTACCCCATTACATTAGTGACTACCAGAGCCCACACTAACGGTATAAAGATAGCAAAAGGTTTTTCACAGGAATCAAACTGAGGCAGTTTACCAATAACCAATGGTTCTCACAATACCACCCCACCATTCAGATCTGCTCTTCTATGTTGGGGCTACTCGCAAATTGATCATGTGAAGTCATTATTGCCCTGTACTCCTCTTTGATCAGACCTCATCTGGAATACTGTGTCTGGCTCTGGACACCACATCATAAAAAAGGCATCAACAAGCTGGAGAAAGTTCAGAAAAGAGCGACTAGAACAGTGACCGGTCTGCAAACCATATCCTATGAGGATCAGTTACAGGATTGGGAATGTTTAGCTTGTGAAAGTGAAGACTGAGGAGACTTAAAGCTTGTCTACAAAAATCTCAGGGGACGTCAAAGTGTAGAGGATCAACTTTATTCTCATTTCCACATGGAAACGTGAGAAGCAATAGGATGAAATTGAAAGGGAGAAGATACAGATTAGATATTGGGAGAAACTTTTGACAGTGAGGGTGATCGAGTGGAACAGGCGGTCACGAGAGGTGGAAGTCTTCACACAGAGGCTGGACAGACATCTGTCTGGGATGATTTAGTGAATCCTGCTTTGAGCAGGGGATGGACCAGATGACCCAGGAGGTCCCTTCACATTCTAACATTCAATTATTCTATAGTAAGTGTTTTTCTGATATTTTAAAGGTAACCTCTCATGTCCCCAAATTCTATTAATCTGCAGATATGTTGTTAATATCCAGGGTAATAGTGTTCTAACTCGGTCTAGCCACTGTACTGAAACTGCAGCTCCTGCAAGGAAGGTAAGTTGTTTCCTCTGGCAGCCTCCCGTTATGAGTCATAGAGGAACGGCTGGTGTAGCTTCATTCACTATGTACTGAGCAGCAGCTGTAATCATGCCTGGCACTGACAGATGGCACAGACTGACAGCCAGCTCAGTAGTAGTGTATCAGTGGTGAGCCGGCTGTCAGTCAGTGCCTCTATAACTTAACACTGGAGGCTGCACAGAGGAAACAAACATTTTTAGGACGCTGTTAACCTGCAGAGTAACCCCATATCTCCAGGCTAATAGCGTTTTCTGACATGACAGGTTTTCTTTAAATTATCTGCATATATTGATGACCTATCAGGATACTTTGTTTATATCCAATCACTTAAAACCTCTAATGATCAGCTATTATCACCTTCTATATGAAGCAGAATAACACAGCTCAGTAGACTTTAGTGTTTGTGCGGTAACCTGTGGTATGAGGCAGGGGTTGTGCTCCCGGCAGCCTGCATTCACAGTGGCCGAGCTTACTGTCACAGTGGGTCCCCTCCAAACTGCACACACACAAAGTCCCCCAATAAAGATGGAATATAACAGTCGGATACGGTATTTTGCTTTACAGCTGTCCTTTTAAATTGAATCTGATGGGGTTGACTCACCGTGGCCGGGACTCCGGTTTAGACAGGCGATGCTTCCTTCCTTCTTGTCACGGGTGGACCGCGCCTGCCGGTAGTGGGGCCCGGTGTAGTGCAGATCAAAAGTGCAGACGTCTTGGTGGAACAGATTAAAGGGGGTTTAATTTATTCGTGACGCCACCTATGAGTAGATTCGGTAAGGACTACCGACGCTGCGGAACCTCCGGGGGATGGACAGCAGCAAGATGTTACGCTCCCCACAGGCTGAGCGGTGATCCCCGGAGGCTGGAGCTGCTCAAGATGTTGTGCGGCAGCTGCGGTTACCTTTTAGTGCGGACGGACAGTTCATAAGGAAGCACGGACACAGAAAGTCTCTGCAACGGGTCTTTACTGTAACCAGCAGGCAGTACATGGCATACAGTGGTTGAGTAGTAGACCGGGTGGACTCAGCAGTGATGGTGTCCCTTAGAGATCCGCAGTGTTCCTCCATTCTAACTAATTGATCTCCAGTGTCGCCCAGGAATACCAGGTCGGGTACGGGGAGGCTGCTTCAATGCCCTATCCATGATGTACGTTCTGGATGTTTTGGGGAGCCTTGGATCCCTCAGTGGGTACACCGCTGGTTAGACGACTGGAAGTTGGCTTGTGGTGGGGTGCTCCTTTGAAGCTGCTCCTCCACTCTTCTGGTTCGCGTGACAGAGGTGAACTGCTGCCAGCTTCGGTACCAGTGAACCGGCTGTGAGTTGTGGGCACGGGAGTCTTTTGGGAACCCGTGTAGATAATGCCCAGTCCCGGTAGTTAAGGCCTCAGGTGCTGACACCCGACCGGTGACGGCCCAGGGGCCCGCACGGGGTGCGGCGCCCCCGCTCCTCTCCAAGTTCTAGTCCTAGACCCTTCTTCTCCGAGTTCTAGACTATTGTGTGTTCTACTACACTACCCTATTACTCCACCCCCTAGGACCTATGATTGGCCCTCTATTCTAGGTGTTGCATGTAGGGTTGGATCTCTATGTTAACCGGATCATTGCTGAGTCAGAGAATATTGCGGCTGCATTTATGGCTGCAATACCCTCTTGTGATGCACTCGTTGCGGGGCGCCACAGGGTGATACATGTTTTGCAGTTAATCTTCAACTATGAAGAAAATAACTACACCTTGGAAATTAATTGTCCCTTTACTGGTGAAAACAAGGTAGATAACTGTATGCAGATGGTCTGAAATAGCTGTCAGTGATTTTGCATTTACTGTTAAAGATTGACCCATACTAGCAGACAGACAGACCTCTGAGGGTGGTTTCCTAACACTAGTTCTCGGACTGCCCCTCTCATAATCCTCACTCTGTAGTCCTTTCTTAGGGTACGCTCACATTTGGGAATAAATTGGATGAGTGTTATCTGATATTTTATAAGTTAGCACTAACTCCAATGGTATACTATGGGGCAGTGCCGATCAATTCCAATTAGCTGCATATCTGGATCACGTACACCCATACAAATTTATGGTTGCGTGTGAAACATTAACATCTGAGTGCAGTCCGATATATGCCAAGGCAGGCAATGGAGAAACTAACCTCTCCATCTTCTTCACACCTGTAATCAGTTTGCAGTAATACGGCAATTGGTTACGCTTACAGCAGAGTTTGTGACAATTGTCATTAGCATATAGTATCTGATTCTCTTGCATAATATGCTATACACCAGTGTGACCCCAGCATTAGGATTGCACTGGGCTTCTTCTCTGAAGCAAACTTGCCAAGAGCAATAGTAATCTCCTCTACAGGGGGGATGTCAGGTCCCAACCTCTCTCAATGGCCGTTCACTATCCTACTCCCAATTTTCCACTCAGTAGTTGGAGTTTGTTCCTCCCCTTCATATGTGACTCTTACAGCTGCAGTCATTGGCTGACTGCTCAGTGAAGCTTCGTCAGAAGCTGCTGCATGCTAAGCAGAGCCAGGTCACATGACCAAGCTCCTTCAGGGAGGATATCAACCCCTTTTAGTGCTGGCTGTCAGCAGCTATCATAATATGTTACAGCATACAATATACACAGCAATCATAATATTTGCATTGATCATATTTCTGGCATCCCATGGGTTGGCACTCTGTGGGATACCATGTTCGCATTGTGCACGCTGGGATACAGACATACAGTAACCACTGAGTAGGAGGAGAGCAGAGCTATGCGTCAGTCTCATATCTACGCTGTGTGTGAAAACAGTGTGTAATTGCAGCACTTCTGCACTCTCTGTGTAATACAGATGCCTGCAGGCAGCTGTAAAACAGACTAGACAAAGGCAATTTCTTGAAGAGACAGAGAATTATGGAAGCAATAGTCCTTGATATTGGTAATCCCACCCACAGCAAGCCATGGCGGCATCAAAACAAAGGTGCGGTATCGAGATGCATGATAAAGCTTAACAATACTTACTTTGGAGCTCTCATGTCAGACACAGAAACCTCCAACGCTGCATTTACCTTGCAGCTCAGTCGTCGGGTGAAATAATCTTTTTGTTTGCCCATAAAATCATCATTTTCTGCAGTGCATCTTCTGGTGTAAACAGGACTCGCGCTGTTGAGAACAATGGCAGCCTATGTACAATGAATAATATATTGCAGACCGTTTAGTGTGGGCCTGAAGCACGGATGGCGTGGGTAAACAGGCAAATAAGTGACCGCCGATCAGTAAATAAGTAGCTGCCCAGAGGTTGATTACTGCCAAAAGTTGGCTAATGTTGAACGATCTTTACTTTAAAGGGAATCTGTCAGCAGGGTTTTGCTACCTCATCTGACAGTAACATATCGAAGGCAAGGAGATTCTGAATCCAACCAGGTATCACAGACTACTGTCACATCAAAGAATTTAGTTTCAGGCATGTATCCGAGTTGGGAGAGCTGCTCCCACCCACACCAGGCTCTTTATAGACATTGCACATTGACTGTGATGGGTCATTCACAGTAGAAGGTATGCGAGATTGCCTTGCGCATGAGTTTCCAGTACTGTAATGCTAATCACAATAAACTCAATAGTTTACGTGATTAATAGCTCACACACAGGTAAGAGAAGCACAGTTGATTTTTTTATTTTAAACCTTACATCATGCTGCCCTCAGCTTACATAGCAAAATTCTGCTGAAAGATTCCCTTTAAGTAATTATATAGTGTAACTAAGCCAACATGTTGCAAACCTCTTTAAATACACTTAGCTATTGTAAAGTTACTACAATTGAAGCAACCTCCTAGACTTTTCAATGTTGCCATATCTACCGTGGAACCTGGGATTCCAACTTAATATTATGGACAATGTATCTTAAAATGAGAATTTGTTTTTAGACCAATTGGAAAACCAAACATACTCTATTAGATAAACTTAGCTCAATGGAGATCTGAGCAGATTAATTCTCACCGCTCTGAAGAGTATTGTATTTTTTATTTAAATTTGCCATACAAAGTTAGTTGCATATAGTTGCAGAGATATAGACCTTTTATGGTCTTTACCAAGGGAGCGATGCTCAACCGGTAAGAGTAAATTGCTACATGATTCAGATATCCAGGGGCATTGAGGTTTCCATTGATGAAGAATGGCCCCACTATCTTTGTACCCTATATACCACACCAAACCATCAATTTTTGTGTTCCAGCAGTCTTGGAGGGATCTATCCACTGTGGGTTAGTTTCAGACCAATAGTGCTGGTTTTGTTTGGTAACTTCACCATTCACAAAAAAAGTAGTGGAGCATGTTGCAGGAGCAGGGTCGCCACTGCAGTTAGCCGGCGTCTAGGGAAAACACATGTGCTTGCTTTTGCGTTTGGAGAAAATGACATGCATTTTTGCATGCGTTTCCATTAAACCATAAGGGGCCAAAAACGCATGGAAACGCAAATGAAGGCAAACGCAACATAGCATAAGATATGCAACAGGCCTTATAGTTTGTCTAATAGGGACTATGCAGAGAAGCAGCACTAAACACTGAGGAACCCTGACATTAAAAGGGAAGAGAAAAGGAAGAAGAGGGAGAAGAGGCGCCAAAGGTTTTACTATGGGAGTGGTCAGAAAAAGAAGAGGAGAACTGAGAGAGAAGAGGGCAAGAAGAAGAGAGGAGCTAGAAGACTTCTTTTGTGAATGGAACAAAGGAAGAAAGTGAATTAGATGAAGTATGAGGGGAGTGCGGTAAATGTTAATAGAGGTTTTGGAGATTATTTTCAGCCGTATATTGTCAATTTTTCTCGGCACTGCTAAAATCAGCGATAGAACTCTGTGATATTGCCAAGACAAATGGTTTTCATATAAAAGGCCAGGTGGCTTTGTGGGTGGTACCTTACAGTGTAGGCGATCAATAGCTACATGTCTTCTACAGGTGGTTATGGTGTCTCCAAGTTCTGCTACGGCTTGGGGTAAAAAGCAATTGGGGCAGACCCTCAAAAGATCGTAGCTCTACAAACTTCATGTTGAGTGGGTGACACAAAGCAATTCTACTTCTGACATATTGGAATATTTTTAAATGCCGTTACGTAAATATTTTTAGTGAATGTTTCTGTATTTTCTCCTTTAAACAATATTTGAATTAACATTTTCAATGCAGCAAAGCAGATACAAAATGAAAAAAGGGAAGGCGGAAAAAGAATCAAAGTACATCAGTGGGGCCCCAATGTATATCAACCACAGTATGTCCTTTCTCAAGTTACTCAAGTCAATAAGTTGTTGATACACAACATGTCTATCTTCTGTTTGGGAAGACATGCTTTGATTTACACTTTTTTGTGTACTGAGGGTTAACATCAAGAACCAACGAGATAAGGCTGGCTTCACACTTGCGTTTCCCGCCACTGCATATTGCGACGGGGAAGCGCAAGCTTAGCGCAGACACCACGCGTCCCTATGTTTAACATGGGGACGCACAGTGATACGCTCGGGTGTGCATGGCCGTGCACACCCATGGCCCGCCATGTGTGATTTGTACACATGCGGATGCTTGCGTACAAATCACACAATCTCGTCCATGTTCATGGTGCGGACAAGAATGTGTGATTTGTACGCAAGCATCCGCATGCGTACAAATCACACACGGAAGTCTATCAGTGTGTACGACCATCCGCAGCAGAGCGCATCACCATGCTTCCCCATGTTAAACATAGGGATGGGCGGTGCTTGCGCTCGGCTTGCGCTTCTCCGCCGCAATATGCAGCGGCGGGGAACGCAAGTCTGAAGCCACCCTAAGAAGAGAGTCCTCAATACTGTTTGATTCGGTGACTATATGGTTTATTACTTTGGTGGCATCTACTTGTACATGCTGTATTTCTACTTGTAAGTCTACTAGACTTGTTACTTTGAAATAATAGATATTCCGTTTCATTCATGGGCAGCTGTTTGTAGTTAGTTTGGAGGCTTTATTCTGGAGACATGTATATGTGCCAACAAATCACCGCCCATCCTCTATAAATAGGGTGTTATAATAGAGCATGGCACAGGGAAGAATAAGGCTATGTGCACACGGGGGCGGGTTAGGGGCGGCGGCGGCTGGGCGGACCCGACAGGAAGCTCCGGAGCCGCCCACGGCTTCCTGTCGGGTCCGTGCTGCGGAAGACGGTCGGGTGTGCGGCGGTGCACAGCGGGTTAGTGGCGTCGGTTCTGCAGCGGCTGGAAGCAGCACATGATTCTGCTTGCAGCCGCTGCAGAACCGGCCGGTTTATAGGACATGCACATTCTTTGCTAACCCGCTGGGAACCCAGCGGGTTAGCAACGGATGAGCATGTGGAAACCGCCGGTGTGTGCACACCGGGTGTCGGTTTCCATAGGTTTCTATGTTGATCCAAAAGCCGCTTTTGGATTAACATAAATTTGCATAAACCTGATGGAAACCGACCGGCGGTTCCGCTCCTAAACCTTCACTAAACCTTCCTGTGTGCACATAGCCTATGAAGGTCGGGAGGGAGGAATAAAGGAGGATGGGAATGTGGATGTGGACAATTGGACTCTTCAGTTAGGCAGAAGTTTTTCAAGCAAAGTAGAAGCACTTATTCTTTGTTCAAGCTATCACCTTGTTTGACCAAAGGATTGTTGTACTGTGCAATTAATGTGCAGCTGCTGCATAAATTTATACCATATACCAAAGAATTGTTTTACTTTTTTCCCTTTCATGAATTTAATCCAACACATGTGGAAAAGGAATGATATTTTCTTAATGAATAGTCAACTGGTGGGTGGAGGTGTGATTATACAGCATTATAGTATTGAGTTGTGTGTACGTGTAGAAATATAAAAAAGTACCGTATATACTCATGTATAAGCCAACTTTTTAAGCAAATTTTTTGCTTCAAAAGCCCCCCTTGGCTTATACTCGAGTGAGGGTCCCAGTTACCTGTTCCCTGGTGCAGTGAGTGTGCTCTCCGCACTGTCCCTCTCATCTATGGTGAGTGCAGCCTCAGTGGCTGGTCCGCTGACTTCTGATATCACCGCTCTTCTTTTCTCCTGCATGCCGGATGCCTCTGTGTTTTTTATGCCATATTGGGCAATGGGACCATAATGGGCGAAGCTCAGCATTGGAGATCTAGTGGTGAAGGACCTGTGGTGGTGTCACAAACATGTGATCTATTTTGGAGCATAACCACATATAATATAGGAGATCCAAATGTGGTGTTTGGCATTTTGGGCAGGCATGATCTGTTGTGTTACCTAAGAGATAACCCTTTGTTAGGGTTAATACTTTATACCTTGGTTTAATCATCATCTATATATCTTTGCTAACTTTGTGATTTGTATTAGGTTTTTAAGTGTTATTCAGGAAAGACAGTGTATTTGGTTTAGGGTTGCTACATGGGTAGCTGATTTAGATAGTTCTTATCTTTCTTTAATAATATATATTTTGTAATAATTTTATTTTTTTATTTATATAGCACCACGCGTATTCCGCAGCATTTTACAATTCAATTGTTTGAAGTAATTCAGCAGAATTCATGTTTTATGGTCCTTGTGTCCAAACTTATAAGCCTTTCTGACAACACACTTAGTCTCCCCTATTCTTCTGTGCTTGTAATAAATACTTGAGACTTGTCCAATGAAACCAGACAAGCCTGGTACACTGACAGACACTGGCTCTAAGTGTTCTTGGTGTCTCCAATACATCGCTATTTATTGGACCAACACTGGCAGATCTGGAGATCTCTTGTAATTCACCCCAAATTAGCTCTCCCAGGAAAGAGGTTTCCACGTCACCCTATATGGAGACACATAAAATCTATAAAGTAGTTTAAATTCCTCCAGGTCTGATGTAGTTCTTTTCCAGATCAAAGTTACATCATCAATTAATCATGATCAAAACAATGACACTGGCCTTCGATGTGCATTCATTTGGCAGGGATAGGTACCTCTCCCAAAGTTATAGAAACAGGTTTATATATGAGCGCATGCAAACCACCACCATTGAAGTCCTCATGTAGAAAGACCCATTGAAAACAAAAAAATAATGTGTCAATAAGAAATTAGCAATTGTAATGTTGAATTTATCTAACTTATTTCTATATTGCACATTTGAAGCAAAAAAAAATTACGCTTATAGGCCATTCGTATGCTTGATGCTCTTGTACAACTTGTGCATGTTGTAGGTCACAAGTACCATAGATTTCGGACTATAATTTGCACTGGACCATAAGAAGCACCTAGGTTTTACAGGAGGAAAATAATAAAAATGTTAAAGCAAAAAATGTTGTCATGATGCAAATTATGTAAGTATATATGTCTCCCATCTGTCTTCTTCCTGGTATATATGTTCCCCATCCTTGTCCCATCCTTATATATATGATCCCCATCTGGCCCTCATCCTGAGCTCATCTTGACATATATATTCCCCATCCTAGTAAATATGGCTTATATCCTGGGTCCATCATGCAGGGCTCTGCAGCTGGTAAGCCAAACATCCGACTCAGACTCTTCAATTTCCCTGAATCGACTCCACTAAAATCAGCCCGGCTCTGACTCCCACAACTCCGACTCCACAACCATGGCTGTGAAGACAGTAAGCCAAACATCTGACTCTGACTTCTCAATTTCCCTGAATCAGACTCTGGCCCAAAAATATACACAGACTCTGACTCCAGCTACACAGCCCTGTCATCATAGTATATTTGGTTCCATCCTGGTATATATGGCTCTCATCCTGGTATATATGGCCCATCCTGGTGTATATGGCTCCCATCATGCCACAGACATAAAAAATAAGGTATAAATAAACGTGTGGAAGTACTCTGCTATAATTATAGCAGAGTACTTCCACACGTTTCTTTATACTGTTTTTTTCTGTGGTCTAGATATTGGGTGAGTGAACGTAGTCTTACACACCCGTTCACATTATGCCCTGGCTCAGGTGCAGTTTTCTCTCTAGACATAAAAGATAAGCAATTCTACTCATCTTCCCACTACTCCCTAGGTTTGTGGTGTCCTCCTCTGATGGCAGTAACTGACTTTAGGGTAAGTCATCTGCCAGAATATTCACTGCTTCATGCCCAGGATTATGGGTCATGAGGAGCAGTGTATATGCAGAGAGCTTCTGCAATCTGAAGTCTTTATTAAAATGGCGGTGGTGCATGCACAGACCATGATCTCCAGCCAGAAAACAGTCTGTAGAGTCCTCAGGTCTCTAGCAAAATGGCAGTGGTGGAAGCGGTGCACAGTTGCATCAAAAAGTCTAGTCTAGATAGATTTCCATTGCTCCCGTCCCCACTCCTATAAACCTGCTAGCCTCTGGCTGCCTTCAGACTAGCAGATACATCTGCAGCGTTTTGCAGATGCATCTGCAAGCATCTGCATGCAGACCGCGGCCCCTATGTTTATAATGGAGCGCACGGCGGTCTGCAGATGCTTGCAGACCGCCGTGCGCTCTCATTGCCCGCATTAGTGATCTGTGCGCAAGCGGATGCCTGCGCACAAATCACACACTCTCGCCCGCACCAGGGACGCGACATGCTGCGGGACACCGGAAGGAGCAGATATCGTCCGCATCCGCACCCGAACGCAGCAAACGCTGCCAAACGCAGGCACTATGCGTTCCTATGTTAAACATAGGAACGCAGTGCGCATGCGTTTGAATGCGTATGGGAACACAGCATAAGCTGCGTTCACATACGCAAATGTGAAGGCAGCCTCTCAGTGCCAGCTTCAGTGTAGAGAGGTACGCAGGAGACTATGGGTGGGGAGAGCAGTGAATATGCTAATCCTCAAACAACGGGCACATGTTTTCGCCCCAGCATCGGCTCCGGCCTTCTGCGATCCTGCTCCTGCCTCCTGTGACCCCATGTTGCTGCCACCCCCCTCCTGCCACAGTCAGGTGCATTCAGACTATAAGACTCACCCCCCACATTCCTCCAAAGATTTTGAAGCAAAATTGCGTCTTATGGTCGGAAAATTATGTTAATCATATGTACCTCAATGTGTTGCACATTCAATGTCTGCACAATTCTGCTGTATCATGCGTGTATAAGGGTAGACCATCAATTAAAGTGTAAGTGTCGAGCCCAGGCTTTGGCGTACTCGGGTGTCAGGCTCCAAGGGGTTAACTGTGTCACGGGGAGCGGTGGTCCGCGCCTGATCCCGTGTCCTGGGCCTATCTTCCAAAAAGGGGAATATGTATAGGGGAGTATATACAGTTTGTCGTGACGCCACCTGTTGTCTTTGGTGATGTGTCACCAGCGCCGCCACAGTCCGCCGGAGGTAGATAGTAATGCGGCTAGTGTGGAAAAGTCCCCTACAGGTAGGGCTGGAACTCCGGGGCAGCGTTCCTGTATGGAAACAAGTTAATTTGAAAGAAAGCAAGCAGAGTCAAAAGTCACTTTTCCTTCGGGTACTTTACTGTTCATTTGCATGCATACAACGTTAAAATTCAGCACTCCTGATGTTATGAGGACAGGTAACTTATCGGGTAGCTGCAAGTGGATCCCAGGTGGTATGGTGGAACCCTTGGTGTGACTGCTTGCTCTATTACCTTCCCAGTTGTGTTGCGAAGCCTGGTGACTTGAAGTCAACCTGACCTCCTTCCTTCTCTCACCTTCACAGCCGTCAGGTAACCCTCTGCTGGCTGGCCGCTCGTTCCTTTGGCGGTGCCTGGTACCCTCTTTTGGTCTGTTCTGGTGCCCGGGAGAATGAAAGACTCCACGGGACTCCGGATTCTCTGTGGTCCTAAAGTATCCCACAGGTGCGGGTTCCGGTGCCTGGTAAGCTGTCTAGGATAAACTTCCTCAAGTTCCTCACTCCCTTAGACTGTCTGCTCCTGGAGAAGCTTTCTTTCTTAAGCCCTTTGTTCTTCCTCCATCTCTCCTCCTGGTCCCTCAGCCGAGAGACCCTAAGCGCTCACACTTAGAGGCAAAAAACAAGGACAAAAGACCTCCTTGTTCCCCCTAGAGGTGGTTTTATTCCCTCCCGGGTAACCTCCCACCATGTAAACTAGTGTCGGAGTGCTGATTATGGGTCCCACCCACCATCCTAGGGTCCACCTGCAGCTGGGGCATCTGCACCTCTTTTACGGGTGTAGTACCCCTCTGTGACGCCTGCTTGGCGGGTCGCCACATAACTATCAACATATTTGCTGATGTTCTGGTAGGCTGTCCGTATCCGATAGCACAGGTTTTTCGGGAGTAGTGCCGGAGTGCTTATAAAGCTGTTGTTACAGCATGCTCATTAACAATTATTCTTTAACTGTGTGCATTATAACTTTCACTTGTCATGATCCCAATTGATTGCACATCCATGAAAATGTTTGTCAACAACGATGATATATTCCCTTAAGTATGTACCATGGAAAAAAGATGATATGGGCAGCGGTAAGTAATGCAGTAATATTAAGGCCTTAACATATTAACTCTGCAAATATTGTTCCTTGTTCAGGTAAAATATATGTAAATAAAATGCAAGCCCAAAACAAGTGAATACTGTGCGGCAGAGCTCCGATCCCAGAGAGGCTGCTTCCCTCCTTCTCCACATGCATTATTAAGTTAATTACCTCCGCAACTTATTCATTTGCTTTCCTTCCTAATGAAAAACAGAGCATTGCTTGGTCACAGGGGGACAAATCCATTAGGTAATGGCACACCGAGGACTTGTCAATGCTGCTTAGAACCATGGCCCCATATTGTGGAGAGTTTTGCAGACAAAATGCTGAACTGGTGAACTTTTTCCTGCTTCATAATTTAGTGTTTAGCTCTCACACAGAAATATATAGCTTTTCGGATGGCAAGTCTCTGGATTGTGATACCAAGCACTGATGCATAACCAAGGAACTGAGGTGTGTTCTACATGGACGTACAGCATCTGTCTGAAAGAGCAACACAATGAAAAACTTTGTAGCTAAGGCTGGTTTCACATCATCACATTTTGGAGGATCCGTAGCTGTCCGTTGTAAAACGGACAGCCACAGATCCAATTTGGCCCCCATGTGGGGATTGGATTGGATTTGGCCTACGGTAATTGCCATCCAATTTTGTGGGATCCGATCTGTGTCCGATTTTTTGCTGGACACTGCTCCAATTTTGGGCACAGAAAAAAATCGGACACAAATCGGATCTGACAAAATAGTATGGCAATTAGGCCAAATCCGATACAATCCTCGGCCTTTAACATGGGGCCTATGGAGCACGGGTCCAAGAAAAGACAGGATCATTTCTCAGACCCGATTTTAGTGTACTGAGCATACTCAGTACAGAGTGTACTGAACATGCTCAGTACACTAAACTGCTCCTAACCATCTAATTTCACTTCCGCAATGTATATATATATATACATTGCGGAAGCAAAATTGAGTAAAAGAAATTAATAAAAATAAAAAAAATCTCAATGCTCACCTGTCCGGGATCCACTGATGGCTCCAGCAAGCTGCAGTGTGACTACAGGACCTGTCGTGACGTCACATCCCAATCAACTGATCGGGTCACATGACCGGTTACCATGGTAACTGCGGTCATATGACGCTGCCAGGTTGTGATGTCACGGCAGGTCTTGTAGTCACACCGCAGCTTTAACCCTTTCTTTTACTACATTTCACTTCCTCAATGTATGTATATACATTACATTGCGGAAGTGAAAAGGCCCCGCACAGCGCTTTCTGTGTCCGGATCCATGATAATCATGGACCTGGACACAGAAAAGGTCACCTCCTGTGGTGTCTGTTCCTACAAAAAATAGGATCCCACGGACAGGAAAAAATATGCAATGTGAACCCAGCCTAAGCAATAGTTTCTTATCAATATACATGGATTAGATTAGGATATCCCTTGGTGCTAGGGTTAGCTTAGAATATACCCTGGTGCTAGGATTAGATTAGGATATCCACTGGTGCTAGAGTTAGATTAGGATATCCACTAGTGCTAGGGTTAGATTAGGATATCTATTGGTGCTAGGGTTAGATTAGGATATCCCTTGGTTCTGGGGTTAGATTAGGATATCCACTGGTGCTAGGGTTAGATTAGGATATCCATTGGCACTAGGGTTAGATTAGGATATCCATTGGTGCTAGGGTTAGATTAAGATATCCCTTGGTGCTAGGGTCAGATTAGGATATCCACTGGTGCTAGGGTTAGATTAAGATAACCCTTATGGCCACTTTACACACGGCAACAGGAAGATAGAAAACGGCAGGTGTCGGAGACAATTGTACCTTTTACCTTCAAAACACCTAGAAGTGGCTGCATGTAATTCAGGTATCTGCAAGGTGTTTTGAAGGTAAAAGGTACAATTGTCTCCGACACATGCCGTTTTTTATCTTCCTGTTGCCGCGTGTAAAGTGGCCATTAGTGCTAGGTTTAGATTAGGATATCCCCTGGTGCTAGGGTTAGATTAGAATATCCCTTGGTGCTAGGGATAGATTAGAATGTACCCTGGTGCTAGTGTTAGATTAGGATATCCCCTGGTGCTAGGGTTAGATTAGGATATCTCCTTGGTGCTAGTGCTAGATTAGGTTATCTCCTTGTGCTAGTGCAGGAATCTCAAACTCCAGGCCTCAACGGCTGCAAACAGGTCATGTTGTCAGAATTTTCATAGCATTGCACAGGTGATAATTAAATCACCTACACAGGTGATGATTCCAACCCCTATGCAATGCAAAGGAAATCCTGAAAAGCTGCACTGTTGTGGCCCTTGAGGCCTGGAGTTAGGGTTAGATTAGGATATCCATTGGTGCTAGGGTTAGATTAAGATATCTCTGGAGTTAGGGTTAGATTAGGATATCCATTGGTGCTAGGGTTAGATTAAGATATCCCAGGGAATATGTTGTTAAAGCTTTATTTCCATTCTCATAGATGGATATTGTTGGATAGTGCTTGCAAATAGAAACAATTTTCCAATTTACTGCTTATTAAAAATGTTCAGTCATTCTTGAGATATTAACACTTTATTTTTTAAAACTTAGGAGCAACCATCAATGCTAGGCAGCAGAACATGTGCATTGTTTACAAGCTCTTTACGAAAGAGCTTGTAAGCTCTTTATTAATAGGTTTGTTATCACTGATTAAAAGCTGGTCATGCTGTTACCTCCAAATCCAGCTTCAGCAAGGTTCTTACAAGCAATATAGCCGCAGTGTTGTCAATCTCTTAGGCAACAGGCTGTAAAGAAAAGAAGAGTGTTAATATTTCAAGTATGGCTGCACATTTTAATAAGCCCTAAATTACAAAATTGGTTGATTTTACAAGTGCTACCCACAATCTTCATCTACAAAGATGGAAATAATCTTTTAATACACCACTGCAATGGTGAGTTGCCTTGTGTGCCTACTTAGTTAATGCGAGAAATGGAGGAGGGGCACTCCTAGGGTAATACCCGGTAATCTAGTGGAAGGGGGGGTTTAGAGAGGGACCACTAACCTGACCTAGTTGTACTGCCTGTACAACCAGGATCTGCAGCATGTGGTGTCTAACATGCATCAAGCAGGCACTTCTGGATTCGGCAGCGAGTCAGGTGACATTGACGTCACCGCAGGTCCTTCAGGCACAGGTCCTGGAGAATTATGACCACGGCAATCTTCTCCCCCGCAGCTCCGTACACTTTTTCCTTCACAGAGGGACAGATAATAAGGCAATTATTGGAGGATAGTGTAATTGGGTGCTAGGATTAGATACCAAAGGACAAGGATTCTTAAGGCAAGGGTCCTGTTTTAATCACAATTTGTTTTGGCGCTATAGTCTGCCTTCATCAGGTCACCTGATGAAGACGGACTTTACCACCGAAACACGTTGTGATTAAAACAGGACCCTTGCCTTAAGAATCCTTGTCCTTTGGTATCTGATCCTGGCACCCAATTACACTATGTACCACTAATTGCTTACTTAGTTAATGCAGTTTTGGGTATGTTCAAGGGCCATCGTAGTGACATATCATAACATACCATTTTGTATAGTTTGTGAATTATTACGAATGTGTATAAAAAAAATGGAAGATAAATGTAGATGGTGGATGAGAAATGCAGAAGATGGAGAAAAGGATGAGGTTTTGAAAACAGCAAATAGGTGTTCAGTCAAAGTGATTATGGCAAAGACCTTTCTGGCCATTTAGCTAGACAGGCAGCAATGCATTTACGGTACTATTCTTATTGCTGTTGATGAAACATCATTAAGGCATACCGTAGTTGAGAATGTCCAGGAAGCTTTCCATCCAAAGAGGCAATTAAAGCCACTTTTCTTTGCTGAACATTTAAAAGGTTCTGTGTTACTTATATAACATAAGTGATTCCTTCATACATAAATAAAAATCTTTATGTATAATGGAAATTTTAGGTTGCATTATAATATATGTTACAGCTCCCAATAATACAGATGCACAAGACATGATTCAATAAGTCATTTTTTCTAAATATTTCCTGTTGTATATACAGTATACTACCTGTATTTGTTAGCACCATATTGAGATCATCACAATTCAAGCCAGTCATGTATCTCCATGAGGTTAATTTCTTTGCTAGTATTCCCTGTATGCACCGCAAAGATAACTCAAATTGCTGCCAATGACCCTATGAGCGTGTTTCTAGAATGTGGAAGAGAAACCATATGAACAAGACAAAAACATCCCAGGACTCCCCATGGCATTTATTAAAGGTGTATCCTCATTTCCAAGATCCTATCCCAATATGTAGGAGGAATAATAATAATAATAATAATATTAGCAGCTACCTCCAATTAGAAATGTAATATAGTTCCTTTGATTAGCTATGTAACTTATGTGACGTGCAAGTTGTTACGGAACATAGGGCTAGCTTTCTTAACTTACACTGCCACGCCGTCAGGCCATGGCGATGTGGGGTGTGCGTCCCAGGTGGTAATAGAATGTGGACCCATTGGACCACAGGGGGACCCAAGCCTACCTGGACTAAGGAAGGGCAGCGACGGGGACTGTGGCAGCTGAGAACATTGGCTGATCACATCCAGAATACACAGGCAGAGCCGTCACCTGGAAACAAGGCTGGAGACTCCCCAGGAACAAGGAGGAGGAGCCCATCCAGGAACATGACTGGGACCGATATTGAAACATAGGCTGGACCACCAGGACTACGAACTGGATATTTGGGCACAGGCTGGACATCTAGAAAAGAGGCAGTAAATCTGGACTCCGGACATCAGACATGGCTCCAGGCAGGGAACGTCAGGACGTGGGCAGGATATCAGGGACACCAGCAGGACATCAGGCATCAGGCAGTGGTCATCAGGCTCTGGACATCGGACACGAGCTCAAGGCACCAGGCAGTGATCATCTGGCTCCTCAGGACATCGGACATGAGCACCAGGCAGCAGTTATCAGGCTCCGGACATCGGACATGGACTCCAGGCACTGGTGATCAGTCATCAGGCTCTGGACATCAGACACAACCTGAAAAGGTCGATCATCCGGACGAAGTACCTCAGGTCCGCCCTGCTGCAGGATCGATGTAAATGATACCAGAAACACCGGGATGTCTGGTTAAAATGATGAATAGCTTTATTTCCTACGCGTTTCAGAGCTGCTTGCCGGGCCCCTTCCCCAGGAAGGAGCCCGGCAAGCAGCTCCGAAACGCGTAGGAAATAAAACTATTCATCATTTTAACCAGACATCCCGGTGTTTCTGGTATCATTTACATCGATCCTGCAGCAGCGCGGACCTGAGGTACTTCGTCCGGATGATCGATCGTTTACCGCAGTAACCTGTGGAGGTGCGGTCCCTGCAGCAGCTGCATCTCTGAGCGATCAAGCTGGTTGTGTGTGACACAACCTTATCAGGTGAGCGATTCTGATTTAGACCATCTTTGATCTGATCATAAAAACATAAGACCCTATTGCGCATTCTCAACTTTTATAGACAACCTGGAAAGGAACCTGAGCAAGATAGCGCAAGGACCTCAGGAGCGGACTGGAGCTGCACAAACAGGAACCACAGGAGCAGACTGGAGCCAAGCAGTGCGCACACAGCAGAACAGTGCATGGACTGGAGCTGAGAGACACATGCACCGCAGAAGCGAACCAAAGCTGGACAGAGCTAGCTCAACTTAGCAGCATGAGCACAGTATAGTACACACTCAGCAAGAACTTAGGACTCCATCTTCAAAAGACAAACAAAGTTTATTCACAAGACAATGGTTATAGGAAACTTACAGTCACTGGGTACATGGTTCAAGGCACAGAAGGACTTCAGGAATATCACGCAGCAGGAATCCACCTTCAAGGGGCAAGGACTTTGGTACTAACACATAGATAGGACAGGTCCAGGGACGAAGACAAGTAGACATCAGCTGTCCCAGAACTGGTTTCAGGCAGGACTAAAGCTGAAGACAATGGGAGACTAGGAGCAGCAAGCTGGACCAAACACACATGGTAGGTTCTACAACCTAATGAGAAACTCTGGCAATGCCCAAGAGTGAGGAGGAATTTTAAATAGGAGCTGACCCTCAGCAATAGGCTGGGGAACAGCAATTCAAGCACACACACTCCTAATAAAAGTGGGGAAGCTGTGACCGTGCGCTCCATAGGCACCCATAAGAACCAGTACAGCATAGCCAGCACAGGAACTGAGGCCTAGGGCACCTGGCAGCCACTGCAAGCCTGGACACACATGGAAAGTCATGCACCAGCTGCAGGGGACCTCACGACCTGCGGATAGCTTCCGCAGCAGCAGGGGACCACACACGCAGATGGTCATGCAACGGAGCAAAGACTCTACAATACGCATACGGCTACGCAGCAGAGCAGAGAACTGAGCAGCATCCATGCAGGTAACAAGCAACAGTATCCCGGCTAGTTAGGCGGAAAGGAGCATAGGATTAGAGCACATATGCACAGTAACACTGGAGAAACAAGGCATAAACACATAGGCGTTGCACAGGGTATCGAGAATTTACTTCTATCAATGGGTTGACAAAAGACATTTGAGTTTTTACCAACGTTTATTGCTTGTACAAAAGGAGACAGTCACGGTTCACCTCTATGTAGATGGCAGCAGGAGGGTCTGATTACTTATCCATCTACAACTGTCTATATAGTGATATTTATCCTGACACAGCAAAAGACCAGCACAAAACTACTGATTTTCTACCCTGTAAGTTACAATTAGCAGTGTAAACATACAGAAAATCAGTCTAGATGCAAGCTCTTGTTTTCCATTATCAATTAATCTTTCTTATATGTAGTTATGCTCAGGTCATCTAGACATTGACCAAATTGGTTCATATGAAAGCAACTTTTAGATAGAATATAATAAAAAATTATAACACAGGGCGTTACAGTAGCTTAGTACTGTATATAAAAAATCAAGTACATTTACTGCTTCTCCAGCCCTTCCACACCAGAGTTCTACCACCAGTTTTGTCACTTGATCACTTCAGCCTGTCACTGGCTCAGATTTGACATAAACATGTTAGGCATATGACCACTAATGCCACTAATTGACTTGCAGCAGCAGAGTGACTGATGGATGGGAACCTCATCTCTATTGTACTAATGGGGGCTAACCAGAGAGCTGGCACTAGTAACCCACCCCAAGGCCATTGCGACTCGGATCCCAGGTGTTATTACACGGGATTGTCACTGGCGGTCGATGCCCGACCCCGTGGCCCTGGTGGTCGCTCAAAAAGGGGTTGTAAAAATAAAAGGAGATTGTGCTAAATAGTTCGTGATGCCACCTACGGTGTCTGGTGATGGCACCAGCACTGCTGCAGACCACCGGGGATGATGGATGGCAGCCTGATGGTGTTGCTCCCCATAGGTGGAGCGGGGTCCTTGGGGCAGTGATGTGGGAAAAGGTTTTGGCACAGGGAGGTGACGCTGCAGGCGGGATGTTTCTACAATCTCTGCGTTGGACAGGATCAGGGCTGTAAGAACTGACACACACACTGGGAGTAGTTTCCTGTACCTTTACTGACGTTAAACCGGCACTGTCCAGGACCAGGATACACTCCAGGTGCTCGGGAAGCACTTCAGGATTTCCACAGCGAGTGATTTGTAAGGCTTCCTTGTCCCTGTCTTACTTGTGTTGAAGCCCTGACCTGTGTAAAACCTGGCCTGGCCTCCTCTGTCTCTCACCTGTATGGTAGGTAGTAAGAACCTTCTGTGGACTGCCACTGACTCTCTCTCTCTCCTGCAGTTCCTGGTTCTCGTGTTGGTTGCTGATACAGTTGTCCAGGAGGCTGGAATCTCATTGGTGAACCGTTGTTTTCTGCTGGGCTAAGTGCTCCTTAGCAGACTCGGACTCCGGTATCCGGGTTGCTTCCTGGGGTGAACCGGTATGGTTCCTCTGCCCTCAATCTGTTCCTCGCCTTGCCTCCGACCCTCACTCTCTGGTTCCTTACTCTGGCTAGGCTTTTCTCTGGTACAGGCCTAGCACGGCTCCGCTACCAGGTTGTCTTCAAAGTACTGCTCTGTACTGCACGGACTGACTAACTCCGCCCCCAGCACCTGTATTTATAGGGGATCTTGCCTAAGGGCAGCAAGTGGGGCTCCCCCTACAGGCCTGCAGTAGAAGGTGTTGTGTGTGTAAGGGCACCTGACGTGGAAATCCTTTCATGCACTAGGTGTTCCTGTGGCTACCTGGAACGCAGAGTGCCACACTAGCTGTATCATGTCAAGTGTCTGCAGTGATGATAATTTTTACACTGTCATGCATGTCGGATATCTACACAGAAACACACGGTGTATCACTGTGGTACAGAAACTGCAGACTTTTAGAAAAGATGAGAAATAGATCATGACAGCATCATGCTGGGAAGTCTCAGCTCAAGGAAAACTGACTGTTAAATAATGAGTCTATAGAGGGGAAAGCTGCTGATTAATACATAATGCAAGTCACTTAATGGTTTGAAAGACTCTAATATACACTATGTACATGCAGGATAGCTTCCTCTGAAAAGAGCCGCCTTGTGAAACCACATCAACAAGACATATTAACATCTGAGAGTGCTCAGTGGTTGATACCTTTTAATGGCTAACTGAAAAGTTGGTAAAGTAGCAAGCTTTCGAGACTACTCAGGTATGAGCCTGATGAAGAGACTTGAGCTGTCCCGAAAGCTTGCATGTTCTTACCATCTTTTCAGTTAGCCATTAAAAGGTATCAACCACTGTGTAATGTTGTTATATCTTCTGTAATATGCTGTTTGCATTTTCTGCCTAGTAACAGTGATGTAAGATAGAGGAGGAGCTGTGGCAGGAAAAGGGAGAGCTGGAAAGGGGAAGAAGATTTCATTAAAGTATGGCCGCTCGACTGAGCAGTTCAGCATATCTGTGTGTGCTTCTGGATTCCTCATCATCTGCACTACAACACTACACACTGAAAACTCTCAGATTATAATATTTTTCTATTTACAATTTTATTCAATTTCGCCTCTCATTGGTCTTAGCAAACAATCCTAAGTTTTTTGGAATTTTGCTACAGTCGTGAACGAAAAAAGGATGAGGTTAACACAAACCCAATCCGATGTGACAATTTATGGCATGGTTCATGGCTACTGAACTATTAGTAAGCATGCAGCAGTATCTGTATCAGCTTGTAGTATGGCAAAAAACCATAGGCACTGATCCACAGAGCAGTCTTCACTAGAGTCTTGTCTTAAAACTACTTTCAATGATTACAAATTTTTGTGCATCTTGAAGTTGCGCAAACATTCTCCAACTTTTGTTTTTATGACAGTTCTTTTTAGTTCTGCCTCTTGTTTGAAAGGATGATAAAGTTGGGACAGAACGCGGTAGCCAAAAAATGGATTCTAATTTATGCTACAGAAGTGGCGTGACGTACAGCAGAAATGTACACCAGCCTCTGTCTGTTTCACATTTCTGGGGTACATGGCACTTGAATGATGCCCCAAATTCATTAAAAATGAATGAGTTTGGGTCATCTTACTCCAGCACTCCCCTGGCACAGAAAAATACCACTCAATGAATCCGGACCATATTGGTTAGACAGTAGTAAGAGGGGCAGAACTGTCTGATTAAGGATTTTTGTTTCATTTTTCATTTTAAAAATGATGTTCCAGAAACAACATTATAAGACAATCTCTTTCTCTTACTTAGCTGTCTATCAAGTATTGTTATTCCTTTGAGAATACTTTTACACTAGAAGCAACATCTGATCATTATATGAACACACCACTATAGAGGAAGCACATTACAAATCTGTAACCAAGCTCTCACAGCTGAATAAAAAGCCACGTTCATTAACGGGGTGGTCCGATACCTATAATGCCCTTTATAAAAATGTATCTTTAAGCTCAAACCACTTTTGTAATTTACTTTAGTATAAAGTACCGTACGCTTTTCCCTATATAACTATTCCCTACATGTGCTATTTTTTGTCCTCTTGTAACATTCCGTTAGATGGAGTCTCACATGTGATGTCACAGGAGGATGACTCTACAGTCACATCCCCTTAGCTTCCAAGTTTCCATCACCCCTAGGCAGGCATTTATTGCATCTGTCACTGTTGTCCCTGATGATGTTCTGTTTTAGGCGGAGAGAGTGATGGAAAAGAGACTGCAGCCACACCTCTTGTGTCCCCACAGGCTATATCTTCAATGACGCAGCCACTGCTTCCATCATCAGCATCTCTTTCTCTGAAATATGATGTAATCAGGGAGCGGTGATAGAAGCAAGGTGAGTGATAGCAGAGCCCCCCCCAAGTTCTTCGATCACCCTCAAGCTAATTAACATCAGGAGGCATCATTGATGTCGCTCAGTGCAAAAGCATAGAGTATATTTAAGGTAAATTTCATATTAATCTCTTAAACATAATGAGCAGTATTATATGTGGCTAAACAATTAACATAACACCTACAAAAAGGATAGCCATTTAGAAATAGGATATTTCTAAATGGCTATCTTTTTTGTAGGCATTATAATGGTATCACTCACCCTTCTTCTATTATCACTCCCTAATTTCAGGGAAAGAAATGGCAGTGATAGTATCAGGGACTATAGAGGCAGGCACAGATTAAACAGAATATGTGTGATGGTGGCCACTGAAGGTGTAGTCACTTCCCTGAAATAGGATGTCATCAATGGACAGCAGTGACACAAGCACCGACCCTTTGATGATATCCTGTTCCGGGGCGGTGGGAGGGGTGATAGAATCTTAGTGGAAGTGCATGCATGGCCATCCTCCTGCGATGCGAGACACCCCTCATCGAAATGTCACAAAAAAAATTAAGAGATTAAATGTATAGGAAGAATGGTAAGGAAGTTTATAGCAAAGTAAATAACAAAAGTGTTTGTGTCTTAAAGTGAAATATTTATGGGCATTATAGATATCAGACTACGCCTTTAAATCATTTTCCAAAATGTTCTCCCTGCACAAACAAAATATAACTCAGAGTTGCTCTGCTTTCTGCATTTCTTCTCCCTTGAGTAGAAGAAACCTTAGACAAGTATCTGTAGCATGAAAAGGCAGGCTGTTGTGAAGCAGATAGAGCCTCTTGACTACTGAGCTTGATGGACTGAAGTTATAGTCACCTAGGCAGGAAGCCAAGTGGTTGTTAAAGAAAAAAGAAGTCATTTTGATACAAAATAGAGTAAATAGGCAGCAAGAAATGGTACATGGAGTTTTGTAAAAGGTATGTCATTCTTTATGCGTGTATTTCCTGCAGTGCGGATAGATGCCATTATAGTGAGTACTTGGCCACTTTTCCAAATGGTCTTCTAGGAGACAGGAATATATATTTTCACACTACTGAGAGAGGATGACAGTTGGTGCTCATAAAGTTCTATGGATTTGGAGGGAGGAGCTCAGGGGTGGACCTACCGTGGTGCAGCTGGTTCAGCTGCACCAGGGCCCCGACCGGGTAGAGGGCCCCTCAAGCACCTGTAGGGGGCCCCCCGTGACCCTGTGTCCAAGGTGAGGAGGTTAACCGAGGGAAGCTTCCTGCTTCCCCTGGATGTTCCCGCCCCCCCCCTCTCCTCTGCCGCCCCGGCTTCCAGACCTGCAATGCGCGGTTCAGCGCAGGTAGGAGCCGCTTGCAAACCCCCCCTGCTAGCACCTCACCTACAGCTGCTAGCACCACAACACCCCCCTTCCCCATCCCCTGCTCCTCACCTACAGCTGCACCAGGGCCCGCCAGGCTGAAGTTCCACCACTGGAGGAGCTAGAGACAGACAGACATTCTGCTGCAAGTTCACCTAACATGTCAGTTTTCCATAGAACGTTATGAGCACCAACTGTCAACTGCTTTCTTATTAATGGGAAGGAATATTTGTGTTCACTAAAGACAGATGTTTCCAGTGAAATGAGAATTTCGAGAATGAATGATCCGTTCAGGAGGAGAAATAAGTGGAGTTTTCTATTAAGATACCGTATGTTGCAAAGTTATTTATTTTTATATGAACTATTAATTAGTTGAAAAAACAAATAAAACAATGGTTAATTTTTAGATTTAAAGAGAGTAATAAAAAGAGATATCTAATGTAAACTGATGTCTAGGCCAAAATCTCTGTGTAGACCTCTTCCATGGCTGAGGCTTTTCTGGTGACCTCCTTGTAATAATGCCCCGAGATTGATGAGTAATCTCCGGAATGATTCGTTACAGACCTACATATGCTTTTTGCTTCGATAGGTATAAATTATTCATTGGCATTCCTTGCACTGTATAGGAAGCTGCCTCTCATTTATTCAGCCTTTTTAAACCTCCAAACAAATGAATACGTTCTACATAATTCATTGTACCTGTAAGCTGTGCATTTCCTATCTGGGGTTACCTGGTGCGGACAGCCGCTAGAGTGCTGAGCACAGATGAAGTGGGTGTGGATCAGATAGCGTGGGACACATAAGTGCACGCTCTGGATACACTGCAATGATCACTTTATGCAAGATTTAACAGATGAAACACTGGAACATCAGCAAGCAAAAGCAGAATGGCGGGTCAGTATAATATATTGGGTGCTGGCGGAACAGAATACCAGTCATCAGGAAACGTGATTGAAAAGTTCCATAAATTAACCGAATTATGTTCATCTGTGTTTTATACATGTAATATTAACCCCTTCATTCCTCGGCGATTTTCCATTCCCCGGTGTTCATTTTTCCTCCCCTTCTTCCAAGAGCCACAATTTTTAATTTTTCCCTCAATGTGGACTTATGACAGCTTGTTTTTTGCGGGACGAGTTGTACTTTCAGATGGACTCATTTACTTTACCATATAGTGGACAGGAAAATGATAAAAAAAAATCCAAGTGCAGTGAAATTGCAAAAAAGTGCAATTACACATTTGTTTTTAGGGGGTTTTATTCACCATGTTCATTATATGGTAAACCTGACGTGTCAGTATGTATCAACAAAGGAAAAAAATTGTGTTTAAAGTACTCAATTAAGTGGAAGGGACACTGTGCTTATGATGCAATTGTAAAAGTATTTAATGAATCAGAGTGCACAAAACAACAGAATTCATTCCAATAATAATGATGTTACATAGGTCAGGTAAAACAGATGAAAGGAGATACAGATACAGGTGGCGCTGATGTATACTACAAAACACCTGGGCAGGGTTAAAAGAACAGCCGTCTCTGCCAATTACAAAAAAGATGGCTATACATAAAAGGAACCCTATAGTATTGCATCCTATAAGTATATGGCCCAATTTCCAAAAGTGCACAGTGAAACTGCATATTACAAGAATAATTCCTTGGATGGACTATGACCAGAAGAATAAACAGGAAAACAGTAAAGACAAACCCCAATAGAAAATGCAAACATCAATAACTGTTAAGGTACCGTCACATGCAGCAATATTGCTAGGAAATTTCACTGGCAATTTGCTGGTTGCAGTGAAATCATGGACACATTGTTACATTTGTACACAGCAACAAAATAGAACAATGTGTCCATGATTTCACTGCAACCAGCAAATTGCCAGTGAAATTGCCTAGCAAAATTGCTGCGTGTGACGGAACCTTTAAGGTAAAAGTGCAAGGTCCATACCCATAATGTCTTTGCAGTAGTGCCAGCCGTGTCAGGGAGGAGCCCCGACATGTGTTTCAGTCCTTCCTCAGGGGACTGTGGTATGGGTGTGTTGGTGCTGGAGGACCTTTTATGTGGATCGGACAAAGAGGTTTTTGATATCTGATTCTCTGCTCCCTGTTTGTGTAAGATATTGCAGGCTTTCCACTATTCTCCCATTAAGAGAACTCTCCAGGGTGCATGTGTCGAGCCCAGGCCCTGGGGTACTCGGGTATCAGGCTCGGAGGGGTTTTCACGGGGATGTCACGGGTGGCAGCGCCTGAGCCCGTGGCCTGGGTAACACTTCAATAAGGGGTTAAGAGTTTGTTGTCACGTGACGCCAACTGTAGTACCTGGTGAGGGATCAACAGCGCCGCCACAGTCCTCCAGAGGGCGATGGTATTGCGGCAGGGATTGCAAAGCTCCCTACAGGTGGAGCTGGTCCTCCGGCAGGGGTGGACTGGCCCAGGTGGCAGGGGGGCAATGCCCCCCAGGCTTGTGATTAATGGCCTCTTCCAGGGCCGCCCCTTGCACAAATGGGCCGGTCCACTCTGCTTTCTCGGCCCTGACGGCAATCGCACAGCCAGCCGCCGCGGCCGGCACTGTGGAGGTGAGTGGGCTGCTCTCGCTCTGCTCGGGCTGGGCTCCACCGTTGCCAATAGCACCAACACCATGCCAGCCCGCCCCTGTCCTCCGGGGCAGTGTTCCTGTAAGCAAACAGGTTGAATTCTGCAGCAAAAAGACACGGAAGCAAAGTCACTCTCCCGGGTACTTTACTGTAAACAGTCATCAGCGTACAAGTCCACAGTTCAGCAAAAGTTGTTAAAGAAACAGGTAGCTTTACGGGTGGCTGCAAGTGGATGCCAGGTGGTATGGTGGTACCCGTGGTATGCCTTAGTTGATGAACCCGTGTCCTTTCTTCCCGCCTATGATGAGTCTATACCCAACGGCTCCTTGAAGGTAGACTTGGGGCTCCCCTCCCTCTTGGTGAGGAAGCAGGCAGACCGCTCCGTCTGGCAGGGTGCTGCAAGCCAGTGAACAGACCTGCAGCAGCCGGTGGACGACCTTAGAAGTAGACTCTGGCAGTTTCCTCGGGTCCGGTGTTCCCGTGGTGGACTGGGGAATTCCCTGGAGTACGGTCGCTCCACGCTGGGGTTCCCCCTTTCTCTCTAGGGCCCAGACTCACACATCAGGCACCCTCTCTCAGGATCCCCGCCTAGGATCCTCTCTCATCTTCCCTCCGGATCAGCGTAGAGCCGTCTGGGTTAACCTTCAGAAGCGCCTTAGTCACCACTGACCGGCGGCATATAGGGGCACCCCCGCTTGGCTGAATCTTTGTCTGGTCGCATAAAAGGTACCGTGATTCCTTACATGGGACCTGCAATCACAACAGGCAACAGCGCAATCCCCCCAGGTGCTTTGGATCGCGCTGCCAGTCACGGTTAACAGCAATCAGCTGAGATGTGGGGGGGAGTGGATGCAAACTCACTGCATGAGACTCGCATCAAAGGGTTGGAGGCAGCCTATGACATACATGTACATCATAGTTTGTTAAAGGGAAACCGACAGGTGAATTACAGACAGGGCCAGGACAAATGGTAAGCAGAGTAGGCATTCACTTATAGCACTACCTCTGGGGGGTCACAATTTGAAAAACAAAACTGACTGTGCTGTATCTATGACTGCCACAGGTGAGCAGGTGTCAGTAAGTCACTAGTACTACTCACCGCCTGTGTTCTGGACAATGTTCTGTCCTTACACTCAAAGGTATTCCTGTCCTTAAAGAGGTTGACCAATACCAAAACAACCCCTTCTGAATCTACATGTCTCCCACAGATAAAATAAAAGAGCCTGTATTGTACTCTCCTCTGGTACGACATGTTCCAGTGCTGTCAGTAATCACGTTATGGTGATTACGTGAAATTGTGACATAATGCGAGCCCCGCGTCTAATCACAGCCAGCTCATGTTTCCCCGCTTTTAGACCAAATGAGTTAATTAACAGGAAGTGACTTTGCGACAGGCACTCACTTCCTGTTCATCACCCCTGTGTCTGAAGGTGTGGTGAAAGAAGCTGGTGGTGATTGGACGCAGGGCTCGTGTGACAGCACAATGTCAAGAGAGTGTCAGAACCGACACGCTGTAACAGCATCAGCACAAGAGGAGAGTACAGTCCTAGTATTGAACAACCTTTTAAGATGCAAATACATTGACCTGAGTGCCAGGATTGAGGCAGAGAAATTGTAATTAGTTTCCTGCTCCTGTAACACCAGCAAGATGTAGGCTAGTTTCCCATTGGAGGGCGTAAACAAACAGGAATGCGCATGTGCTGGCTTCCTAATTGCAGCATTTCAAAGAAAACATAGACTAAGAGACCAGTCATTCAGTGGTCCTTGACTGCTTCTTCTGCCCAGCTATTTGATTGACAGGTCTACCTTTATTGTTCGTTCATCACCAATCAACTGACAGCTTCCATTAAGTGTATTCTTCTTTGGTTAAGAATCAATCATCCCTAACCTTTCCTCCAAAATCTTTACTTGGGATCCAAATGTGTGAAGATTTAGGTGTTCTGCCTGTCAAAAACAATGATCGATAGTTTAAAGTTTAAAATTGTTTAGCCAAGATACAGATGAAGTTATATAAATTATATTTTTTGGATTTGGGTGTCATCGACCAAGGTGGAAACAATCACTGATTGAGAAAACTATGGGATTTTAATGCCAAAACTTGGCCTTTGACTTCTGGCTCCAGAAATGTTTTACTGGAATAACCTTAAAGGGAAACAGTCAGGTCAAAAACCCATATGTAACTGCTATCATTTTCTAATTCCTCCCTCTAAGCTCTATTGATGTATTTCTTTTATTTACATTTCGCTTCTATCCTCTATAAACTGCAAATAATGAGATTCATTCCATTTGTCAATCACAATGAATGATCTACTTAGTTCTCTGCTGTCCACTCCTCATAGGATGAATATTCATGTCACATATTCACATCACTGCACTGCAAAAGGAGGACAGTGAAATCACTCACATTAAGGGGTGTATCCTCCTCTCTGTTCTCTTTGCAGCAAAACAAGAGGTCAAAAAAAATACAGAATCTGTCACAGGATAGCAGGGATTCCTGCTTAGAGAAACAAAAGGAGTACATATCTTACTAGATCAGGGGATCAGATGTGTACCTGTAATCTCTCCCTTTGTCTCCTCATCAGGAGCTCCTAAATGAAACTGAAACCTGACAGACAGAGTAAAGGGAGGAGTGAGGGCTGCCTGAGAAAAGAGTGACTAAATAAATGAACTAGCCGGACTAATCGGCTGTGAATGTAATGGACAGGACTAATGCAGGAGTTGCCTGGAGGGTGTGAAAATGCTCATAGCAAGGAAACTACAAAATGTACAACAATGATTTTATATGTTTTTAAAAGGTCTGCCCAGCCAACGTTTCAAGGGTAATACTCGTATCATACTGAAAAATTACCTTTCAGAGTCCCTTTAAGCTGAAGTATCTGTTCAAACAATACATCTGTCTAAAGGAATTCTATTTAGTAGGAAAATGTCCATGGATGAACCAATGTTGGTTACAAGGACTTTCATTGACCAACATAGTGCATGGTAAAACACAAACTAGATGTTTCCTTAGCGCCTGCATGGATTGATGCCATAATCCTTCCCATCAGCTGAATAGGCTTAATATATAGCGAGACAGTATTTCTTATGACAGTACTCACTCTATAGAGGAAATTCCACTTTTCATGTTCCCCCCAAAATTAGGCTTTGGGTGATGCAGGAATGATCTTCACCATATTTTATGCAATAAACCGCACTTTAGGTAGAGCAAATCCACATATCGCAATATCTAAAGCTGGAAAAAGCTGCCCATGAGTAGAGACAATTAGATAACGAAGCACCGTGAGTACAGTTGTGTCTGAGGATGAATCGTCTTACAGTCCAATTACTTAGAGTCAGTGCCAGATCTCAAGAGGAATCTTGTAAACCGTTACATCCTACCCAAAGGCGGTTATTTTCTTCTTGGCTTTTGATTGCTGGATTTCCCCTCATGTTATCTTTGCCTTTTAAGTACTAACACTGAGTAGTTTTTTACACTTTTTGTGTCAGACGCCAGAACGTGATAAGTCAAGCATTGATTGTAAGGAAAATCAATAGTGTTTGAGTCGAAAAATAAGAACACAGCTCATTATCTTTTGGACAACTGACGAAAGCATCATGTCTAATCATTGGAATATACTTCATTATTAACCACAGTATAGGTCACAAGTATATGCCCAGTCACCTGGTCACACGTGCCGAGTAATCCTATCCACCTACCCAAGCATTGTCACTAGTATTAAACTGTTTTCACTGTTCTCATCTGGTAGTAAGTGAACCATTTTTCATCAATCTTAAATCTCTTTCTACACATAGGGAATATATCACTTTAAGAAAGATATAGAAGTAATACACAGGTAAATAGTGGTTAAATCCCGTGTAGCCGGCTTAGTGAAAGGGCAGCTGCAGGGAAAATGTTAAATTCTATTCTCCCTGCAGCCTCTTGCTATCAAATGCCAGGCCAGGTTCAAACCACTTCTACTAAAACTTGGGCTCCATGTTCTCATCCACAAAACTGTCTGCTGTTTACATGCACTAGTCCGGTCCAAAAATGGACCAAGGTGGTTGTCACAACAGATTGACGGGATGCCCAGTGTGTGGCACCAAAAAAGTAAAAAATAACAGAGAAGATGTAAAAGGGGTGCCTTTATGATAGAGAAAGCAAAGAGGGGAGAGAAATGGCCCTAAAACACTCACCTGAGGGTGAACGCCGCACTCCCTGTCGTCCCTAGATGGGTCCTTCCCCCCATGCACAATCACATGCCTAGGCCCTGGCTTACCCTAGGCTAGCCCCACCTAATAAATAGGGAAGCAAGTCACTAGTCTTACTACTGCAATAAGACAACACAGGGAGGGAGACAAACAAACATGAACAAAACAGCAAACAGAGGTCCACAGCTTCCACAAGAACAACGTTTCCTGGGAGGTCAACACAGAGGAACTATAATTGGCTCATGTGAGAGTAAGGCATGAGTTTAAATAATAAAGGGGAGTGGCAGCAAAGAGTAGCAGCTGAGATTATAGCTAAATGATGTCTTACCAGGATCAAAAAGGAACTCTTAACCCCGTCAACACAGAATGAAAATAAATCTGCCCCACTGACATTAATTGCTTTTTTCGGGTGCGCAAAACAACAAATCTTGTTTGCAATCAATGGCCCCTTTGTGGAGTATTTTGTAGTATGGTATCTCATAGAAAAAGTTGATTCTCAAAGGAATCTAAAGGTTTTCTGCAGAGATAAACACACATACAGTACATTGTAGGGGCTCAATCCTTTGGTAGCCACTTCTATACACATGGCACAGGGTATATACAGAAGTTTATTGTCTACCATGAACTTAACAGCTCGAAAGCGGAAAAACACTCTTCCTTTAGTATGCATGAATAACACGGTCCTTCGTAGATGTATGATGAGGTATGGTAAACGTAGCAGCCTCCCCAATCTCTGTCCTCCCAGCAGCAGCTCACCCTTGTATTACACGTGTTCACCACACAAACACCTCTCTGTTTGGCTTCAGCACACCACTCTTTGCAGAGCAGACTTAAAGCTGCATTTACAGGTCCAGTAGTCATCCACTAGAACAGATTCAGCAGAAATCCATCATTTATCAATGGACCAAAAAGGTGTGTTTACACAAAAATTTTTTCCAGCTGATCTATGCAGGATCTGTGCTACCGGATGATTGCTGGACATGTAAACTTACCCTAACGCAGCAACTCTCCCCTTCTCCAGACTCAACACATTCCTCTCTGACTCAGCTGTTAAAGAGAATCTGTCAGGAGGTTCTTTCTACCTAAGCAGCACTAAGTAGGCAAAGAGACCCTGAATCCAATGATGTACCACTTAGTTTACTGAGTGCAATAGTTTTCACACAATCAGAGCTTTTAGATTTAGCATATAGCAGAATTGGGAAACCTGTCCCCACCCAGACCAGGCTCTGTATGTACAATGTCTATAGACAGTGAGCTGCCCCCACCAACATCAGGCTCTGTGTGTGCAATGTCTATAGACAGTGAGCTGCTTCCACCCACAACAGGTTTTGTATGTACAATGTCTATAGAGAGAGAGCTGCCCCACCCACACCAAGCTCTATATGTACAATGTCTATAGACAGTGAGCTGCCCCACCCATATCAGGCTTTGCATGTACAATGTCTATAGACAATGAGCTGCCCCCACCCACAACAGGCTCTGTATGTACAATGTCTATAGACAGTGAGCTGCCCCCGCCCACACCAGGCTCTGAATATACAAAATCTATAGACAGTGAGCTGCCCCCACCCACATCAGGCTCTGTATGTAGAACTTCCATAGACAGTGAGCTGCGCCCCGCCCACACCAGGCTCTATATGTACAATGTCTATAGACAGTGAGCTGCCCCCACCCACACCAGGCTCTGTATGTACGATGACTATAGACAATGAGCTACCCCCACCCCGCCCAGGCTCTGTATGTACAATGTCTACAGTGAGCTTCCCCCACCCACAACAGGTCTGTATGTACAATGTGTATAGACAGTGAGCTACCCCCGCCCACACCAGGCTCTGTATTTACAATGTGTATAGACAATGAGCTGCCCCCGGCAACATCATGCTCAGTATGGACAATGTCTATAGACAGTGAGCTGCCACAAGCACACCCAGCTCTGTATGTACAATGTCTATAGACTTACTGAGCTTACCGAGGTCAGGACCTTACCTATTTTACCTCCTGCTTTCCATATTTATCTATATATTTATATATATCTACAGTATATATGTGTATATATATATATATATATATATATATATATATATATATATGTACACACATCATATAGTATATCAGTACTGCTAATGATAAAATATAACAGGATTCTTTGTGAATCTGATCCATTCGTCGCGGTGCTGATGCCGGTCTATAATAAGTGACCTGTTTGTAGTTTGACAGCTTTGGCAGAGACAGCCTTGTTAGCAAACGGGTGATGACAAAGACTTCATGACACTTTTCCTCCCTCCCTACATGGAGCAATCACAGGTCAACAAAGACAGAACAAGAATTTGCTGATGTAGTTTGTGTTCTGGCGGCTCCTGTGAAATTGCTTGGAAAGCACAGTGTACGGTAGTAATGGCGAGCTGTCGGCTGATTATGATCATGTCTATGATTAGTACAGCATGTGTACTCACATTACATAGTTCCTACATTTCTGCTCCTATGCGTCTTCTACACTCATCATTCTTGTTTGTTTCCTTGTATTGACCTGATACAATCTGAAGCCTGGTGTTCTACTATAAAGATGGTTTCTTTTTTATATATATCCTTTTTGTTCACATTGTTCTTGTCTGTGCATCAGTCTGATAATTATTTCATATTTCTCTATTGGATTGGTCGCAATCTCTCCTATAACTGGTTATCTTATTTTAGCTTTACCGTATATTTTCTCAGTAGGAAAAGGAAAGAAAACAGCACTGGCTATAAAGTATAGAGAAAAAAGGAGAAAATGGGGTTACAAAGCTCCAAGATATAACCCAACTGAATAGTAGAGACAAAAAATGGAAGCAGCGCTCCATAAACAGTGCCAATGGTGGGACTTCATAGGTCCTTGTGGTAACATTTCAGTTTTTGGCTTCAGAAATGTTCACACTATGACCCAACTCATCACCACGTGGGACATTAAAGTCGCATCATTTCCACTATTTTTTGGAGTACTGCTTACATTTTTAGTCTCCATGTTCTCTCCGTATATACAGTGTTGGCCAAAAGTATTGACACCCCTGCAATTCTGTCAGATAATACCCAGTTTCTTCCTGAAAATGATTGCAATCACAAATTCTTTGGTATTATTATCTTCATTTAATTTGTCTTCAATGAAAAAACACAAAAGAGAATGAAGCAAAAAGCAAAACATTGATCATTTCTCCCAAAACTCCAAAAATGGGCCAGACAAAAGTATTGGCACCCTCAGCCTAATACTTGGTTGCACAACTTTTAGCCAAAATAACTGTGATCAACCACTTCCAGTAACCATCAATGAGTTTCTTACAATGCTCTGCTGGAATTTTAGACCATTCTTCTTTGGCAAACTGCTCCAGGTCCCTGATATTTGAAGGGTGCCTTCTCCAAACTGCCATTTTTAGATCTCTCCACAGGTGTTCTATGGGATTCAGGTCTGGACTCATTGCTGGCCACCTTAGAAGTCTCCAGTGCTTTCTCTCAAACCATTTTCTAGTGCTTTTTGAAGTGTGTTTTGGGTCATTGTCCTGTTGGAAGACCCATGACCTCTGAGGGAGACCCAGCTTTCTCACACTGGGCCCTACATTATGCTGCAAAATTGGTTGGTAGTCTTCAGACTTCATAATGCCATGCACACGGTCAAGCAGTCCAGTGCCAGAGGCAGCAAAGCAACCCCAAAACATCAGGGAACCTCCGCCATGTTTGACTGTAGGGACCGTGTTCTTTTCTTTGAATGCCTCTTTTTTTCTCCTGTAAACTCTATGTTGATGCCTTTGCCCAAAAAGAGAGAACATTCTTCCAAAACATTTTAAGCTTTCTCAGGTAAGTTTTGGCAAACTCCAGCCTGGCTTTTTTATGTCTCGGGGTAAGAAGTGGGGTCTTCCTGGGTCTCCTACCATAAAGTCCCTTTTCATTCAGATGCCGACGGATAGTACAGGTTGAAACTGTTGTACCCTCGGACTGCAGGCAGCTTGAACTTGTTTGGATGTTAGTCGAGGTTCTTTATCCACCATCCGCACAATCTTGCGTTGAAATCTCTTGTCAATTTTTCTTTTCCGTCCACATCTAGGGAGGTTAGCCACAGTGCCATGGGCTTTAAACTTCTTGATAGTTTCCACTTGAGAAAGACGGCACTACACCGTTGTAACATGTCGTGGTGATGGAGGCTTCTTAATAAAGGACTTTTCACCATACCAGGATTCCTTGCCTTGTTCTGAGCGCCCAGCAGGAGATCGTGCTATTTGTTTTACTGGATTTGTTCTCTTCTGAGGGCACGGCAGGAGCTGCTCGTTCTAAGACACAAGGACCTGGATCGGCGTGGCAACGGCCTAACTCTGGAGCCATAGGACCTGTCTGATGTCAGCGTGCCCGGTCACATGGGACGTGAGGAGGCAGAGCCTGTGTAATACTAGGAAGTGTGCGGGGACACCTGTGGCCGACCGGCCCGGAGGTCGCAGGGTGTGAGACCGCTACCCTATACCAACTGCTAATAACTCGGCTTAAGGGGGAGGTCCCCATAATCGTTTACATCCACACCAGTGTTGTGCATGTTTTGCACAACACTAGAAGGTTAGTACACATAGAGCCATAAGCTAACAGAGATCAAGGCGATATTGCACTATTGCGCCCCCTTCTCTCCTTTTGTCTTTTACATTAAACTTCTTGATGACACTGCGCACGGTAGACACAGGAACATTCAGGTCTTTAGAGATGGACTTGTAGCCTTGAGATTGCTCATGCTTCCTCACAATTTGGTTTCTCAAGTCCTCAGACAGTTCTTTGATCTTCTTTCTTTTCTCCATGCTCAATGTGGTACACACAAGGACACAGGACAGAGGTTGAGTCAACTTTAATCCATGTCAACTGGCTGCAAGTGTGATTTAGTTATTGCCAACACCTGTTAGATGCCACAGGTAAGTTACAGGTGCTGTTAATTACACAAATTAGAGAAGCATCACATGATTTTTCTAACAGTGCCAATACTTTTGTCCACCCCCTTTTTTATGTTTGGTTTGGAATTAGATCCAATTTGGCTTTAGGACAATTCTTTTTGTGTTTTTTTCATTGAAGACAAATTAAATGAAGATAATAATATCAAAGAATGTGTGATTGCAATCATTTTCAGGAAGAAACTGAGTATTATCTGACAGAATTGCAGGGATGTCAATACTTTTGGCCACAACTGTACCTCCTCCGTCATTAGTCCCTCCACTGCATGTTAATTCCACGTATTGGAATCATGTACTTTTAGCTGTAAAAACATGTCAGACTATGACATTTGAGACAATTATTACAGTTTTTATTTTTTGAGGGGGAGAACTTTTGCTTAGAAAACCTTTCCTATGCATTTCTATGTAAAATCCACATTACTGCTCATCAGTGGCATAACTTGAAGCTCATGAGCTCCGATGCGAAAGCTCCAAACGGGGTTCCTAATTATTGCAAGTCCTTAATAGAAGTGGCCTTTTTCTTTAGGCCAAAGGGATATTTGGGGCCCCTAGGTTTCAGGGCCCGATGCGATTGCACCTATTTTAGTTACGCCCCTGCTGCACAATGAAGAGGGTTTTTTAGTATAGCACATATGCCTTTTGATTGCTTTTTTGCAGCAACCCAAGCTGACTTCTATATGCCTAGGAGACTGGTGTTATGTGTTGAGAGACCCTCAGACAGTCCTTGTATTTTGGTCCATGCTATAAGAATGAAGGATGTTCCCATGAGTTCTACATGATTAACACATTGCTTCTGTACATACAGTGCACAGGATACCCAGTATACCGGGCAGAGGGTCAGATCTAATAGCGTGCCAGCAGTGGATGTACCCGTGGCACCAATGAAGTGAATAAGGCACATAGTCTCTGAATGTTAATGTCAGCATATCACTATATCCCGGTTGCTAGGTGGTTGGTTGCATTCCCCATGGTGTTGATGCAGGAAAATAGGAGAGTCAGTAGGTGGATGTGATGTTAAACCAAGTATAACATTTACTTTATGGCAGCAGGTGTAAGACAGCATTTGATGGTATTTTCCTTTAAGGCAAGTTCCAGCAGCAGATAATGAGCATTGGCCTTGAGGAGTTAACGGCAGCAATTCCCTCAGGTATCTAAGCTAAAGTTCAGTACTGGAACTATGGAAGGTCTTTCACCCCACTAGGGTAGCGTCACCAATGGGTCTCTAAGTTCCTACATCCACTCATCTTTATTATGTGCAGAGCTAACGTTCCCATCTCCATTTTGGGAGACTTACTTCTGGATGAGTACTTCTGCATTCCTGGCATACTTGCAATAGACTGTGTGTTCTAGGAGACCAAGGTACTCCTCCACTACCAAAAGTATAAGTCTATATTCTGCCCTGCCTGTGTAATGTCCGTCCAATGCTGCTGGCTAGCTGCTTTATAAGGCAGCACCCTGAGGGACTCTGAGACCCTTTAACCCCAATACAGTGATCCGGAATAATAGCAGACCCCAGGAGTTAACTGCGCCAAACAGGGACAAGCCGGGAGATAAGGCAAGGGACAAAATCAGGTACACAAAAGCGAAATCAAGGAGCCGAGTCAAAAACTGAGAGGGAAATAAAGTATGAAATCAAGAGGAAGAAGAAGGGTCCAAAAAACAATCAGAGCTCAAACCAATAACCAATAGACAAAAGGCAAGCACACTCAGGAACCAAAAACTATTTCAGGCATCAGGCAAAGAATGTAGAAGGTATATGTACGGTGCGGCCCTTTTCCATGGGCTGGCGCTCAGGAACTATTGACCTTACCTGGACCACCCACACATGAACACTGTCAGACTGTGAAGTACCACAGGTCCCAGCCACTACAACAGTTCAGTTCCTTGGTACTCTCGTCGATGGGCAAACTATTCACAAAGTCAATAAAAGTGTTTAAGGTTTCTTTACTATAATGGTTAAACATGTGAGTTGGGGGTGGGCTATATACATTGACGCATTAGACTGCAGGTTGCTCCTCTCGCCCCGATACCTCCCAACTCGTGTCCTTAAACATCACCAATACACGTCGTAAATTCAAAAAGTCTATTGATCAATTCTATCCCTACCCCACTTATGGCGATGGATCCATAGGACCACCGGAGAATCACCAGACAGTATTCCTTGACTACATTCATAATGGAGATCCATCCATCTTTGAACCTCTGCTTAGGACCCATGAAACCGACACTGGAGAGAACAACTACTGTCTGGGTATCTGTCAGGGGTGGACATCAAGCACCTACACCAGGGGAACACGCTTGGCTGAGATTCTGTTCCATGGTCCAAATGCTGAGCCGCCTCCCGGAGTAACCTTAAGGGTCCAAACAATTTAAAGGGACTTTCATTTCTGATTAAATCTCCTACTGGGGGACCTACCCCTGTCTTCCATGCTACCAACCCTTTTATTGACCAAGCCCTGCCCACAAGGAACACCCAATATCAATAACCTTGTTTGGCTAATGGAGATCAGGGAGAAATCTTCACCTATAACTAGTAGAGGTCCAAGTATACCTTATGGAATGTACAGTTTCTTAATGCAGATGCAAAATGTAAGGTATCCCATGGGTGAGAGGGGACAACACCTCTGATCCTCTTACACACTTATCAGAAAAGGTATTCCCAATATGAGTGTGGAGTCCAAATGTTTGTCTTTTTCATACTCTGGAAACCATGTGGGATAAATGGGGGGGTTAAGTGCATAGGTTTGCAGTAAACATCCCAGTTCGTGCCCCATTTCTTCCCATAGAGGGACATAACAAGCACATGACAGCTGGATCATGAGTCCTTTTTATGAACTATAAATTAAAATGAGAGATACCCTCCTCTTACAGGGAATATGTCATCCGATTTGTACTATCCTATCTGAGAGCATCATAAGGTATGCGCAGAGACCCTGATTCCAACAATGTGTAACATATTGGGCTGCTTGTTGTCATTTTGCTAAAATAGCTATTTTATTTACTGCTGATCTAGCAGTTCTCTAATAACTGAGCTCTATATAATCCCATCCACACCACTGATTGGCAGCTTTCTCTGTACACTGTGCATAGGCAGAAATCTGCCAGTCAGTGGTGGGGGTGAGTTATCCAGAATATTAATATGGGGGACTACATGGCAGCAGGCTTTCTAGTGTCCTCCAGTGATAATCTACTCTTGTTAAAACCTGGTGACAGATTCATTAAATCATTAATGTATAGGCCAAACCAATTGAACACAGATGCATAAAAAGCACATAACACACAGCCATAGACACAATCCCAGTAGACAAACCAGTGATAACAATATAACATAAATCATTTTGGCACATTTTTGCTTCTTGCATATGTTTTTTCCTTCTTGTCATCCAAGAGAGCCTAAACTATTTTATACTTCACAGTAGTATAAGAGCCTTTATATAGGATTAGTTGAAGTTGTTATGGGCAACAATGATTTAAAAATATAATGTCCTGAAAAATATTTTTTAAAATTCTGTAATTGAAAAAAAAAAACAACTTCTGCCATTGATTTATAGGTGTTGTTTATATGACCTACACTTTGGTGTTAACATTGCTCTAGTGGTTAATACAATTCTGATTCCATGTTTATGTAGTATTTTATGGTTAATGGTCAATAAAAAACACTTAAAAATCTGCCTTAGCCTATTCTTAGGGCCAGAGATCCTAGGGAGCAGACAGAAGGGGTTTATTACAGCTTCTGCCTTCTAATTTCCTTGGTACTAAGCACTCAATGAGCACTATGCAGTGTTTAAAAGGATTGGAACAGCGATTGTATAATGTCTGGCGAACACATTTTAACTGAATTAACAGAGCTGCTATAATCTTGAAACAATCATTCTTTTATCAGCAGGAGATTATCAATAGACTAGTAAACCTGTAGCCATGTAGTCCATCACATTCATGAGCTCTCTATAACCCTATGCCGAGTGTACACAGAAAGATGACAATCAGTGGTGTGCCCGGAGTAATAGAGAGGTCATTATTCAGAGAACTGCTAGATCTGCTGTAAGTAAAGAGATTTTAATACAACTACCGCAAGCAGCCCAGTAAGTGACACATCTCAGGAATCAAGGACTCTGCACTGACATCATGCTGCTCTCTATTTGGGCGCTGCAATCTGGCAACAAATTCTCTTTCATTAAATTTTTTCCATGGACTTACAAGATGATAGGAATTCTTCCTGATTGTTTCTCATTACAAGTAGCAGACTTGTGACAGATGTGGTCTCAAATACAAATACTTGTATAAATGCAAGGATCTCTGTGTTGTGCCATTCTGGCAGGGTCGCCAGTGTAAGAGCTGGTTTTACTTAATGGCTTCAACCTTTAGCTCAAAGAGCTTACGGACAGACATCGGATGTATAATACAACCCCTTTCATTTAGCCTTATTAGGACATTTTACAGATTCCCTTTGAAGAGATCATTTGTCAGAGATGATCAGTGAGTCATACTGCTATACATAGTGATGATAGTGAAGTGCGCAGAGAATGTACTGTAAATAAACCTTCCCTTACAGCGATAATTACATTTGCATTTTATTTTGAAGTGTATGTCAAATTTTGTCATTATGGCAACGCAGCATTAAGAAACTATATGCAAATAAGCGTATGTCAAGTGTCTGTGATCTCGTCTTATTGGATCAACACATGGAGATTAGTCGCTACTAGTTTACTGACCAAAGAAGTAGGATAGGTGAGAGAGGTATTGGTGGGCACGCCATGGTCGCAGCATTGATGTGTCTGGCTGCTGGATACACGGGTAACCTGCAGCAGTACTATAAGATGTTACCCAATCAATAAAGTCAAGAAATCATGGCTGCATAGTGTCCTTCAGAGTGATAGCTACTTTTTGTATAAGTTTTCAGGGCCCCATAGAGGCTCCATGGCCTGTCACTATGGCAGGGGCGTAACTACAATAGGTGCAGGGGTTGCGATCGCACCAGGGCCCTGCAGCCTAGGGGGCCCCAAAAGTCCCTTTGGCCCATAGAAAAAGACTAATACTACTAAAGATTTGCAATAATTGGGGGCCCCGTTGGAGCTTTCGCATTGGGGCCCCGAGGCCTGAAGTTACGCCACTGCACTATGGTATATATGCTCTTATCCATAGATGTACAAGACTTGCAAGGTAGAAAGGTTGGAACCTCTGATATGGAGTTAGTAAATCCTTTCAGCTTAGCTATGTACGCCACTTCACAGGCTAGATGCTATCAGACAAACAAAATATTTTGGAGGTTAAAATACTATAAAGTGTTTATCTCAAAATTACAGTTTCCACTGGTGAACGGCAATTTTCAAGTCTGACCACAGATTCTCAGGCTTTGAATAGGACTAGTCCAATACATTTACATGGTTCCCCTTATACCACTCGAGTTGCTTTAGTAGTATGCTTTGGATCATTGTCTAGTTCGGACGTGAACATCTGTCCTAGTCTTATATCACTGACTTTATCCATTCCTGTATTTTGCACAATCTATCTTCTCCTCAACCTGGACCATTTTCCTGTTGATAGAAAACATCCCCACAGCACGATGCTGTCACCACCATGCTTTACTGGGGGATGATGTTTTTGGTGCGATGAGCTGTGTTAGTTTGACACCAGACTAGTATCTACTTTAGTGGCTCAAAAGTTAAAATGTTGGTCTCACCTGACCACAGCACTTTCCTTCGTACATTTCAGGAGTATCCCACACTCTAAACAAGCCTTCTTGTTTTTAACTGTAAGTAAAGTCATTTTTCTGTCCACACTTCCATAAAGCCCCATTCTATGGAGTGTACGGTTTATTGTGGTTGCATGGGCAGATACTCCAGTCTCTGCTTGGGAACTCTACAGCTCCTTCAGGATTACCTTTGGTCTCTGTGCTGTCTCTCTGATTAATGCCCTCCTTGAAAAAGGTTGATAGTTTAGGTGGGCAGCCGTCTCATGCCAGGTTTGTTATGGTACTCTGTACTTTGATAATAGTAGATTTGAAGGTGCTCCGAGGGATCATGTGAGATTGGGATACTTTATTAGAACCAAGCACTGACTTGTACTTTTCAACAGCTTTGTCTTTGACTTGTTTGTTGATCTCCTTGGTCTTCATAGTGTTGTCTGTTGATCTCCTTGGTCTTCATAGTGTTGTCTGTTGATCTCCTTGGTCTTCATGGTGTTGTTTGTTGATCTCCTTGGTCTTCATAGTGTTGTTTGTTGATCTCCTTGGTCTTCATGGTGCTGTTTGTAGATCCCCTTGGTCTTCTTGGTGTTGTTTGGAGATCTAATTGGTTTTTTATAGTGTTGTTTGGACATCTCCTTGGTCTTCATTGTGTTGTTTGGTTAGTGGTGCCTCTTGCCTAATGGTGTTGCATCCTCCGTGGCCTTTCCGAAAAGGCGTGTATATACTAACACTTGCTTTGCACACAAGTGGACTTTCTTTCACTAAGCATGTGACTTATGATGGTAGTTGCTTGCACCAGATATTTTTAGGGGCTTCATAGTAAAAGGGATTACGGTAATACAAATGCACATGGCAACTTTTTTTTTATTGCATCCCATAAAGTTAAATTTTGTCTATAGTTCTCTCACTTCACTTCCCTAACAAACTATTTAGTGCTGATGCATCACACAGAAATCGTATTACACAAATATTTAAACACAGGTTGTGATGTAACAAAATAGAAATATCCAAAGGGCGCGAATACTTTCGCAAATTGATCATTGATTATTGATATTAATTATGGTGACTACAGTGCACAATGAAAATCTGTCGTAGTGTTTCATGTATGACAAAAACATTTACATTTTGGGGTTATCGTTGTCAATGTAGGAAATATAAATCAAAGATGAAAACTAACAGTTTTGTGTTCTTGTATAAATGAGAATTAGGTAAATTGTGGTTTGTCTCCAGATATTCAAATTACACCATGTTCCAAACTATTATCCAAATTGGTTTTAAGTGTCATAAGGTTTTGTTTTGTTTTCTTTTTTTCAATGAAACCCATTGATGGTATTGTGTCTCAGGATTCTTTGGATCACTGAAATAAATCTCAGATACCTGTGATAATTAGTTTGGCAGGTGAGCCCAATAAAAGGAAAACTGGATCTTCCACAATATTACGCAGGCCATAGTTTTCAAGTAACATGGGGAAGAAAAAGGATGTCTCTGCTGCCAAAAAGCAACAAATAGTGCAATGCCTGGGACAAGGGATGAAAACATCAGATATTGCACGAAAACTTAAGCGTGATCATCGTACTGTGAAGAGATTTGTGGCTGATTCTGAGCACAGACGTGTTCGTGCAGATAAAGGCAGAATGAGGAAGGTTTCTGCCAGGCAAGTTCATCAGATTAAGAGAGCAGCTGCTAAAAAGGCCTTACAAACCAGCAAACAGATATTTGAAGCTGCTGGTGCCTCTGCAGTCCCTCGAACCTCAAGGTGTAGGATCCTTCAAAGGCTTGCTGTGGGGCATAAACCTACTATTCGGCCAGCCCTAAACAGTGCTCACAAGCAGAAACAATTGCAGTGGGCCCAGACATACACGAAGAATAATTTTCAAACAGTCTTTTTTACTGATGAGTACCGAGCAACCCTCAATGGTCCAGATGGATGAAGTACTGGATGGTTGGTGGATGGCCACCATGTCCCAACAAGGCTTGCGAGGTCAGAAAAGAGGTGGAGGAGTCATGTTCTGGGCCGGATTCATTGGGAAATAGCTGGTAGGCCCCTTTAAGGTTAAGCATGTATACTGCATGATTTGAAATATGTCAACTCATCCTTCTCCAAGTGTATCCTGTCTCAGATCGAGCTGTTTCATCAAAAGGAAGATAAAGGACCCAATTCAAGGAAGTGTTTTCTGGCGTAAAACACTATCAAATGTTGAAACATTTTTGTCCAGTATACATTTGAGGCCAAAATTTTCCAGCTTTTTGCAGTTTCACGCCAGATTTGGACAACTCCACCTAAGTGGTAGATGTGATGATGGAATGCAGGGACTCGATTCTGTGGCTTTGGACTTTATATATCAGGCAGATGGTCCAGAACCTTTGTTGGATACATGCATTTCCAGTGTGCCATCCTTAATTAAATGGCTGATTCCACCGATGTGAAGCAAAGAAGAGAACACTAATGCAGGTGTAAGGGAATCAGAGGTCACCCTGTCACTCAAGGGATACTTTGCGTTTTGCACTTGCATTTAAAAACTATGCATTTCATAATATGTATGAAATACATATTATGGTTAAAAGCGAAGACTGCTACCTGAGTCCCTTTGCTAAACATGGTTATTAGTAGTGGTTGTGGGTGTTCCTTAAGGGTGGGGCTTAGTCAATAAAAAGACTGGTAGTGTGTAGAACAACAGGAGAGTCCCCCAGTAGGAGATTGTATCAGGAACCAAAGCCCCACTTTAATTGTTTGGATCCTCAGGATCACTCCAGGATTTAGCCCAACATTTGGAACATGGAGCAGAACCTCAGCCAAGTGTGTTCCCCCGGTGTTGGTGCTTGATGTATGATCCTGGCAGATGCCCGGACTGTGGCTGTTCACTCTGGTGTCGGTTGAATCAGAGATTCAAAGAGGAATGGATCTCCATTGTGAACGTGGTGGAGGAACCCTGTCTAGCTGATCCCTGGTGGTCCTGTGGACATGTTCCCATGAGCAATATAGGGGTAGAACTGACAAAATACTTTTTTTTAATTCACTGCATATAACTATGATGCTGAGGGATGTGAGTCAGGAGGTACATGAGCGAGGGAAGCAGCCTACAGACAAACATGCCCACCCTTAACTCTGTGTTCTAGTAAATAAAAGGTAAAATTGTTTATGAACTCTGTGAATAGTTTGCCTCTCGACGAAATTACCAAGGAACAGAACTAAACTGTTGTACCGAGGAGTGGGCTGGGGCCGGATCAATCGTACCGAGCGGGCCTGCAACGAGGTTTGGCTTTGCCTCGCCATTGACTACCCATGGTCCCTGGCACCGGCACCTCTACCAGAGAAGGCTGAGACAGAGCACCGTACTCTGGGGCTGAACAGGGATGAGACAGACGAGGAAGTAAATGCCAGACTGTGTAGAGCCTCTTGAGAAAAATGTGGTCCCAAGATTAAGCAGATCGAGACTTTAGGCCCCTACAAAATATTAAAAGTTTATTATCGAATACATCACATATCTATTAGCAAATATAGAACATACCATAAACACAGTGGAAGGCAACTACATCGAAAAAAGGCTGCAGGGAGGGTCAAGGGTACTAACAATATTATGCAATGCTGAAATATGAAGGATAAAAATAGCTGTGCTCAATGTGCTGGGTTAATAAGCCAAGTCTAGCCCAGCACATTGCCTATGTATTGTCAGCCCTTCTACTTCAGTGTTGCATGTTATTGTTATTACCATCAGCCTCCTACCTGCAGGCTTGATTCTATGTGTGTGCCTTCCCACTAATGTTACATTTTATCCATTGTTTTATGATGTTGCCAATAACGTTGTTATATATTTTCTGATATTTTCATTCTTTTTGCTCTTGACGTTTTTGTACTGCTATATAGAGTTAGGGCTTTGTATAGAGAAGATGGTCCTATTTTTGTAGGAGACTGGTATCGTATTGAGTGGTAGTAGACTGCTATCGTATTGAGTGCTCCACTGACCCAGGGTAGGAAGAGGAAGAATAGTTCACAAGTGGGACCACAGGCCATAGGTATAGCCGCCACTTACTTCATGAATCATTTCATTTTTGTATCACCCTAATGTGTCATCAGAGGAAGTGGATATACTCAAAAAACTGAGCGCAAGATTGGGAACTATGCCACACTATTGCTCCTAGTGTTCATGTGATTTTCTATTACTGCCGAAAAAAAGTTGTACAGTTGTTATATTGTATTCTGTTAGATTTAGATCTGGGCCTCATTTGAGTGAAACCACCAAGTCTTGTGCCTCTCCACAATATTAGTAAATAGCTTGTGGCGTAACTATGAGTTGTTTGCAAAAAATATCATGTCTGACCGACCCCAAATGGTCAAAAATAACTATTTTTGTCTCAAAGCAGATAGTCAAATTCCTAATTATTCTTTGATAATTAAATGGAATCTGTCAGTAGAATCTGTTTTCAGAGCTTACTTTAAATGAAAGGAGGCATTACCACTGTGAGACTTGTAATGACTGACAGTCTGCTCTCTTGATCTACATATCTCAGATTGGTAGTGCTCACTTTTATTTATAATAATCTCGGAGGCAGATTGTCAGAGAGATGAGTTTCCAGACCATAGATCTTAACAGCTCATTTACACGTAGTGGTGCCGGTCACACGGAGTCTGGGTGGTCCGATAAGGCAGAGCCCTAGTTACGGAGCTGCCCAGGTTTTTCAGCATGTGCTCCAGTTGGCTCCTTGCTACAATAGTTCAGTTTACATTTGCTCTTGGTGAGGGCCAAAGTAAACATGGAATCTGTGTTCTTTACTTGTACTAACATGTGACTCCCCCTGGACAGAGACATCACGTGCACAATTCTTGAAGGTTACATCTTTCAATATAATTACTTTAATACAATTTGGTGCGGACTGCTCCCCGTACAATGGTACCTTTACATTCTTATGCTGTCTTTTCGCCACCGTTGTGCTTTCCCATAAGTTCATATAACCTCTTCATAGCACCGGCACTATCCCACGCACAGGGAACCAGGTCAACCAGGGCTACCATTAGGCAAAGATTCCAGACGCATAGGACAGTCCCACTTCTACACATCCTGGACCAAGGTTCCTATTCCTGTACTCATGATCCTAGAGTGACCCAGAAGGTCCAGCCCCAATAAACACTGGGCAGTTCCTGTTTCACTATTCTCCATGGGGGCTCTCCTCCTTCTACAAGCATTCAAGCTTGGTTTGTTACGTAGACTCAAACCCTGATGGATGGTCACACACAAGCACATTATCTAACTCCTTTTAACTCTAGCTTACCCAAAGTAGAAGTGGGAGCAGTGTTTTTGAAAGGCCACTGCATAGCCGCATACATAGGACTATGTACACATAAATCTATGAACATCCACATAAGTACAAGAACACAGCCTTCCCAGGGTGGAGGCAACAGAGCCCTGTACCCACTTAGACTGGTTTTTACACTGCCGTTTTTAGGCACCCATGTGAATGCAGTCTAAACTGGATGTACCCACCTCAGTTTTCGGCCTCATTGATTTTCATTGAGGTCGGAGACACTTGCGGGTGCATCCAGTTGTGTACGATTCGCCCATGATCTGGGTGGATGCAGGTGTTCACAGATTTTTTGCAGTGACAAAATCAGCATATTGTTGCGATTTGCTCTTCGTGAAATAAAAAGTGATCCCCTGGATCCACCAGGATTCGGGGCACCATGGGTAAAATCTGAATGGGGGTCTGAGACACGGATTCATCTGGACTCCAGATCCCGGTGGATCTGAATTTCCGGTCTGTGTGTTATGAACTACGCATGCACAGATCCACCCACCGGACCCCTGTCAAATATGCAACTGGATACTCCTGCAAGAGATGTAGGTGCATCCAATTTCATCATTGCTTTTCCTGCATGCCCCTGGATTCCAAAAAATGGCAGTATGAAACCAGCCTTACATACATGTAAAAAAATGGATTTCTATGGAATAAGATATTGAATATCAGATATCAAGATATCATGTTGCTCAGCTTCATCTCACCTACATAGACATATTGACAGCATAGGAGGGTTGATCCTACTGACACATTCCCTTTATATTAAAACAGCCTAATACCTGTAATACTATCTGCACTTTTATTGTATTTTCCGTTTCTGTTGTAATGCCTGTAATCATTAGATCAGCATATAACCATTTTATGAACACTATATACAGTATTTGTGTCTAAATTGCCTTTCCTCCACATATTAGGAATGTCCGTTGGTTCTTTGGTTCTCAACAAAAAAACACTTTATTGCCCTTGTGCCCCAAATGAAGTACGTCCTCATGTGGATATTGACCATAGTACTTATAATAAATACTTGGGTATAAAAATATGTTAACGTAATTTCTTAGAATTTTCTGCAAACGAAAAGTCCAACAATTTTTTGCCGCTGATAAGCCGTCAGCAATATGCCGCCTTTTTATGCGAGCCATGACCCATTGTTTTCTGTTAGATAAGCCTGGTTTGCATCAGGCTTTGCAACTCTGCAGGCAACCAAATGTAGAAAAATTCATCAGCAGATTTTTATCCATAAAATGTCAAAATGTGGGCCACAGCGAGCGGGAGCATTAAATATTGAAGATATGAGAAGATGAGAGGGGCCAAGAGAGCAGCCATCAGTAACAGGAATGAGGAGACATTCTGTGCCTGAAAAATCCACAAATTCATTAGGGAAAGGAAGATTTGTCTCTTAATGGTATTTACATTAATTCGGTAAAATTAACGACTGCCCACGCTACTTTTAATTTGATTACAGAGATCAGGTTAACCTCTTCCTGCCTATCAGCCTCTGCTGTATTAAATCTTTATTCCAAGAGACTTGTAGAATCTTTAAGGAGTAACTGTCGATTGATTTTCTCCCATCTAAATCAATAGTACAGATAAAAATGACAAACTCTGCAATATTTTTAATCAGAGAAATCTGCTTTTTTCTCCTCCTTTTCCATTCTCAATTCATGGATAAACTGTGCTTCTAGTGAAAACAGGCTTTCCCTTTAGGTCTATGATGGTGTGATATGGTGGGTTATATTTTACTGCATTTTACAAGTGTATATTCAGCCCTTCCCCACTTCCTGTTTACTCATTACACTCCAGAAGGTCTGATAATTCAATTACTGTGGATATGTCCTTGCTTGGTCATTCTAGTCCTCTAATCCAAATGGGTTTAGTGCTTATACGATCCGCACTGCAGTCAAGATGAAAAACACAGGAGGCAAGGCTCCTTCAAAGGTGCTCCTTTATTCCCTACGCGTTTCGGTACCGTCCCTGCACCTTCCTCAGGATTGTACCCTGAGGAAGGTGCAGGGACGGTACCAAAATATGTAGAGAATGAAGGAGCATCTTTGAAGGAGCCTTGCCTCCTGTGTTTTTCATCCTGACAGCAGCGCAGATCGTATAAGCTCTGAACCCATTTGGATTTCTGGACACGACACCACTGTGCATGTGGAAGTGCAGATCCAGCGGCAGTAGTCTATGCGAGCATACTAGTTGTGGGTCATCACAACCGAACCAGGTGAGCACATATACTCACGGGTGAATTATCTTATCTAAATTATAGGACACATTTGCGCCTTTTGTGTCTCCTCTTTTAATCTAGATTCTAATCCTCTGTCTGTAAATGTGTGTACTACCCTCCCCAGGTATGTGTCAATAGACCTGGTTTGGATTTGGGAGGTGGTTGGGAGGAGGAGAAGCAGTGCGATTTCAGTTTGTGTGTGAGATGCTGAGTTGAGACCAGGTCCACGAAGGAATTTAGAGATGCCTGGTTTACTTGGATACCGTATACTGCTGGATTGTTTCATGAATTTTTCTGATGGATTGTTTTATGGATTTTTATGTTTTTAAACAATAAAGGCTCCTGGGCTTTTCACGCATCTCTCGCCCTGTTGATTGTGGGACCCCGTGACAAGGGCCCATTTAGACATCAGTGTGGCACACCAGTTCTTCATGGATACAATACGAAATCTATGGTGCTATTCACAATTTGTGTTTTTCGTGGGCCGTGTGTGTAAAAAAACACAGCTTGCAGCTTTAAGTGAGCACTCTGGCTTTGGAGTCACAGTGGACCCGCATTCTATAATCTCTTTCATTCACCCTGTATTCTTTACATCAATAATGGCAAGTTTTTTGTCACTGTCTTCACTGCATTTTTTTTTGTTTGTCACAAAAAACTAAGAAATGTATTTTCCTTCCTACCTCCTACCTTTTCGTCACTTCTCTCCTGCGCTCCCTTCATCATTGTCCTCCCTTAGATGTCTGTCACTGTTTGCCTTTGTGCGCCCCTCATACAGTACATGGGCATCACTCCGCTAATATGTCCTTCCAATGTATGATCTCTCACAGGCTGCTGTAATATTTATGCTACAGGTGTTCAAGCTGGAGATCTCTTTCCATGGTATCCACAGGGTTGATTACACTGGACCCCTTCTGAATTACAAGAAAGGTTCTTACGTGATACGATCAGATATTTGGTCTGTTATGATTAATCATGAAAAACATTACAAAAAGAAATTTAGTTTTTTTAATAAATGTTGATATAATTCAGGACACTTTATGACCTATAACGTTGAGCTGCAATGGACAAACATCTAGTAATAAAGTTGCACTCCAAAATAAAGCAAAAAAGTGTGGACTTTATTAGCCCATGTGGCGCCACGTTTCGGCTAGATAGCTGATAAAGGCTGACTCCAGACAAAACGTGGCCCCACATGGACTAACAAAGTCCACACTTTTTGCTTTATTTTGGAGCACTGCCTTATTTCATTTTTCTATGTTAACTTGCTTTGGACACAGCGGTTTTTGGACATTGCACCCACATTTCTTTACAAGTTTGTGCTGTTCCTTTTTCCATTTTTATAGTAATAAAGTTGAGGATTACATTATTCTATATTGAATATTTATGTGTTTTAATACTTGAAGAGGGTGCTGTTTATATGAGATATGTAACACTCAGGCACACTATAAGTTAGCACTCTTCACCAGCTCAAGACCTCGAGAGCCACCAACAGGTCATGTTTTCAGGATTTCCTTAGCAATGCACAGGGGTTGGAATCATCACCTGTGCAGGTGATTAAGTCATAAACTGTGCAATGCTAAGGAAATCCTGACAACATGACCTGTCGGCACCCCTTGAGGTCTGGAGTTCCCTACCTCTGTCCTAGGAGAATATCTAGGTTTAGTGCACAAAAGTTACAGCAGTGAGTTTTGCAACCCATAGTAGATTAAGCAGCCAGAGAGAGACTAGCTGAGGACATCACAGCAAACATTTAATCTCTGTTCCAGCAGGGTGAATGGCCAGCAGACTGGCCTGAAGATTCCTGCTGTCTTATCTCCATTTGGACCTACTCCTGTGATTCCTGCCCCTGCCACTAGGCACTGCCGTATTCACCCTATGGATGGTGCTAGTCATGGAGGTGTCACGTTCCCGTCTGAGCTTGCTCCTGCAATCCCTACTCCGGTCACTAGGCCCCACTGTATTTGCCCTGTATGGGATGATGGTGATAAAGGCATTGTGCCTCTGCTGGAACCTCCTCCTGCAGCTTTTGCTCCTGTCACTGGGCATCACTGTATTCACACTGTGGGTGATGCTGGTGATAGGGGAGAAGACCCTGCAGAGGATTCTGGAGAGCGCAGGCTTCGTTCGACCACTAGGGTTGGACATAGGAGCCGGCGGGGCTGGATCAGTCGTGCTGGGAATGTGCTGCAGCCTTGACACTGTCTCGCCATTGACTACACTGAGCCCCTAGCGCAGGCACCTCTACAAACGCATCTATCTTAACACAACTCCTTTCGATTTTTTGCTATTTTGCACGCATTATTTATATGGTAGGTGACTATAGTTGCATTCTGTATCACTATTTTTATTTTGCCTGATTATATTTCCATCCCAAGTCTGCTAATTGATTTATTGTTAATTGGGGAGCTTGGTGTTCGGGACACGAAGCCGCCATAACTCTTCCTCAGGACCTTATTGAATTAACCAGCTCATTACCTCTTGATGTAAATGCTAACCAGGTTAGGGTTTTCCTGTGATGTCATCGACACAGCAAGCTGGGCACTAGCTAAGGAAATCAGCTCTAAGATACGGAAAACAAATAACCACGTACCAGAGCAATAAAATGCACAAAAAAAAGTTCTCATTTGCTGTATTTCAGGCATTTCTTTAGAAGCATACATTGCTATATGTAAAAGTCCTTGACGATAAAGTACATGCGTCTGTAATATTAAGTGATATCAGCCATGTATTAGTGCTAGAAAGTAGAAAATCCATTAGCTGATTTATCAGGATTTGATTTGCACTCAGGCTTGATAACAGTTGACTGGTTCTCTTATTATTATCCTATCAGGTTATGAATGATAATTTTCACACCAGTGACTGTTAGGTAGCTGGGTATCACGCACACCAAGGAAAAGTACCGTATTTTGCAATTTATAAGACGCACCAGATTATAAGATGCACCCCATATTTTGAGAAGGAAAATTTGACCGAGTCACTACAGTAATAACTAGTCCCAGAAGTGGAAAGAAAGATTACAGTTACAGATGGCAATTATATTATAATACTTCTTACTGGATAAGGGAGGTCAAACGATTCCGAGGTCAGGTCCAGGAAATGGTGCAGTACAACAAGGGGTAGTCAGAGATGAAATTCAATTCATGAGCCGGGGTCAGGAAAACCAGAAAGACAAGACAGTTTACATGGAGCAGGCAAAAGAGTAGTCAGGTCACAGGCAAAGGGTCAAAGTCCAGGTGAGGGAATAAAAGTCAGGCTGGGTCTGGCACAGAGCACAGAGAGATGAGACTTACACGGGCAGCAGCAAGTGTACGATTGACACTGAATAGAGAAGCTAGCATGCTTCAGTAGAGGACTAATCCACACAATAGTAACATAGCAGACAAGGACAGTGTGGAGATTGTGACAGAAAATAGGTAAAAAAAAAAAAACATTTTAGGTAAAAATGGCTGTCCGTCTTATAATTCAGCTGTATTTTACCAGAGGGGTGGCAGCAGTGGTGGGGCAGGAACACAGAAAGGAGGGTCAATGGTCGTGGCAGGAGTTGGACAATTTTGCGGCGGGTGTCTCAGCTATAATGCATGATACAAAAGGAGAGAGAGAGAGGGGTGCTTCTGTGTGAAATCAGGGGGATAGTTGTTAAATGACGATGCTTAGAAGTTAACACTAACCTTTCCAGGTTATGCAGCCTGCATAACCCGGTAATGAACCTTCGGTGCTAAGCGTGCACCACAGAGCAGACGCCTTCCTGGATCACGAGGAGCAGGTCACAGGGGAGATCATGTGCCTCTGAGGTCAGCACAGGTCCTTGGTATTCAATCAGCTCTAATCAGAGGCTCGGCTTCCTAGTCCTAGGCGCTGCACCTCACCGCTCAGTGAGTGTTTGCAAGTCACACAGAGGAAAAACAATTGCGGTTTTGAGAGCGCTGCAAAGGGACAGGAGCCAGGTTTTTAGATGCTTACTTTAGTTTATTAGAATCACAACGCGTTTCAACGGATCCTCCGACTTCATCAGGTGATCAGCTATAATGCAAGCAGTGTGAGGCACAACCCATCCCCGATGGTTGTATGCAAGTAGATGATGGCATTGGGATTCAAAGGAATGGCGCCCGGAGGCATCGCGTGCGCAGATTGAGCTCTCAGCAAAATGACGAGCCAAGACCTCAATCTGTGCATGCACTGCCTCTAGCACCATTGATCTCCCAGCAGCAGACTTAAGGAAAATGGCATCTGGAGGGAGCGCATGCACAGAGCTCAATCTGCACATGCGCCACCTCCGTGTGCAATTTCTTTGAAACCAGTACCACAGACATGGGAAGGGAAGCACATAAAGAACCCAGGCAAGACAAGGTATAGCAGGGTTTCAGCAGATGTATAAACAGAAACTTTATTGTTGTCAGAGCAATGACAACAGCTGAACAACAGTGAGCTTCACAACAGGGTTGTAGTGAGGTCGGAGAGAGGTAGATAAAGCTGAAGGGGAGGGTGATTACAGGCTTCAGCTGAAAGCTAACAGAATGCTTCACCCTACAAGTGAAAAGGACCTTAACCCCTTCAGCAAAGAGCAAGCAAATAGGATAAATTGTCAAGTGAGCTCTGCAGAAAGCCTGTGATTAATCAAGTGCTAAGACTTTCTGACCTCAGGTCCCCCAAAGGTGACAACAGGATATGACAATAATACAAGATGTAGAATTACAGCTAAGTATGAAATACAGTGTTTTCTGTATTTATAATTCTATTAAGTCCTTCATCGAAGCAAAGGATAAAAACAGAATACATAGATTGATCATTGTTGTTTTGCCAGTTTTCGGGAGTCATTCGCTCCTTTTTTTAGTGGCTTTAGTTTAGGTGCTTTATTCTCTATAAGATTGAGCCTTTTTTAAGTTGTTTTCTTTAAGCTTTTTATCTTTTTTCTCGATATTGTTGCTTATTTTTGTGCAGATTTAACTCCAGTCCGTGTCTAGAGTTACGACAATATTGAAAAGCATTTATTATTTAGTGCCAGGATCATGAATGGCATTTTGAAGAATTTGGCACAAATTATTATTATTTATTTATATTTATTATTATTATAGCTCTATTTATTCTATGGCGATTTACATGTGAAAAGGGTCATACATAGGTAAGTACAATATTTATGAGCAATACAAGGCACAGACTGGTACAGGAGGAGAGAGGACCCTGCCCATGAGGGCTCACAGTCTACAAGGGATGGATGAGGATACAGTAGGTGAGGAGAGAGGACTCTGCCCATGAGGACTCACAGTCTACACGGGATGGGTGAGGATACAGTAGGTGAGGAGAGGGACCCTGCCAACAATGGCTCACAGTCTACAAGGGATGGGTGAAGATACAGTATGTGAGGGTAGAGGACCCTGCCCACAAGTGCTCACAGTCTACAAGGGATGGGTGAGGATACCTAGGAGAGGGTAGAGCTGGTCATGCAGTGGTTTAGTGGACTGAGGCTCACTGCAGGGGAGGTGCAAATAAAACAGCGCTTATCATAAGACAAAAAAAAGTGACTTTAATAAATAGTAAACAATGGTTCGAATCAAGACCAAAGAGTTTGAAGTCTGTAATCATGCAGACATATATATCTGATGATAATCAAATGTCCAACTAATTTATGATTCACCTTATAGCAAGTATATATCAAAATCACATGTAACACACTACCAGAGCAAACAGATGACTAGTGAAACTGCTTCATATCATCATAAAACATATCTTTATTGATAAAATTGATATCATTAAATTACAATTATCCAGGTACCAATATAAGCTAACCAGCTCCACTATACTGTAGTATCGGTGGGCACAAGCTCTGTACACAATCTTGTGGCAGCATACAAGGAATAACCTAAGAGCACGTTTCAATAAAATTCATTATATAGGCAAAAAGGCTTTTCTATGTATAGTCCTCTAATATACCCATTAACTGAGCTGTTTCACATTATCACAGAAGACTGATCCCCTTATTTACCTGTGCTGCAGTTGTCTATACAAAGGTTAATGATTTCCTGCAGAGCGGCCACCACACTCCCGCCTACGCATGGTTCAATTTGATCTTCCTCAGGCATTTTTACCATAAGTCTGTATACTGTAGGTCAATCAAGCAAAAAAATCTTGAAAGCTACTTAAATCCTTCCTGATTATATCACACATTAGGTGTCAGTGAAAGGAGCAAATTCAGGAGTTGAGCCCACACCAGATATGGAGGATGTCTAGTGGGAAATCACCTTTAGAGCCAACGACCATAACTAATTGCTGTTAATCTCTGACACCTCCATTTTATGGTCTCAAAATGTATTGCAAGCTGGTGACTATCCTGGGGTGCCGCTTCGGTCATTCAAGACCGATAGTGAAGGAGGCTTGTAAGTCCCACATATATGTCTATTAGAATCACTGCACACATACACTTAAGGAGTTTTTTTGCTTGTTAGTGAAATTTATTGAAACAAGTGCTCTTATAGTGATTGCGACAGAATGACGTTTCGGTCATTCAAGACCTTGATCACATAAGTCGCCTTATAAGCACTTATCGTGTGCTAGCTATTGAATCCCATACTATCCTGGGGTGCCGTTTAATTGCCAGCAGCCTGGGATCTGCTGAGGGCTTCAAGGCCGCCATCTCGGTACTTCTGTGAAGCCAAGACATTGAACAGATTCCAAAAGAAAACATTTTACCTATAAACTAAAAAAATGTTGCATGGAAAAAAAAACTTTTGGAGATTTGTGTGTTCAGAAACCTTTGACCTTGGTTTTAGAACTTAATTAGCCTGCTAGGGTTATGACTTGTTAACTATGATCATTAGGAAAAGCCAGGTGATGCAAATTTCACAGCTTTGTAAAAGCCCAGCCTCCTCTTACCTTGTGCCAAGAAAAGCAGCCATGAGTTCTTCAAAGTAGCTGCCTAGCATTCTGAAAATGAAAACTCTGGAGGCCCACAAAGTAGGAGAAGGCCATAAGAAGATAGCAAAGCATTTTCAAGTTGCCCTTTCCTTAGTTCGAAATGTAATAAAGAAATGGCAGTTAATAGGAACAGTGGAGGTCAAGATAAGGTCTGGAAGACCAAGCAAAATTTTGGTGATAGCAACTCTAATTATTTCTAGAGAGACAAATCAGAACCCCCACTTGACTACAATAGACCTTCAGGAAGATTTAGCAGACTCTGGAGTTGTGGTACATTGTTTTACTGTTCAGAGACACCTGTACAAATATGGCCTTCATTGAAGAGTCATCAGAAGAAAACCTCTCCTCCATCCTCACCATAAAATTCAGCATCATAAGTATGCAAAAGAACATCTAAACAAGCCTTTTGGAAACAAGTCCTGTGAACCGATGAAGTTAAACTCTTTGGCCACAATGATCAAAGGTATGTGTGGAAAAAAAATGGCACAGAATGTCAGGAAAAGAACATCTTGCCAACCATTAAGAATGAGGGAGGGATCAATTATGCTTTGGGGTTGTGTTGTAACCAATAGCATGGAAGACATTTCACTTTTCACTGAAAAGAATAGATTCTATGAAATATTAACAAATTCTTGATGCAAGGATAGCACCATCCATAAAACAGCTGAAATTGAAAAGTAAATAGCTTTTTCAATTGGATAATGATGCGAAACACATGTCAAAATCCACAATAAACTACCTCAAAAGGCGCAAGCTGAAGGTTTTACCATGACCCTCACAGTCCACTAATCTGAACATCATTGAAAATCTGTGTCCAGACCTCAAAAGAGTAGAGCATGCAAGACAAACCAGGAATCTCACAGAACTGGGAGACGACCTGGGAATCTCACAGAACAGAACGATGACCCAGGAATCTCACAGAACTGGGAGACAACCTGGGAATCTCACAGAACAGAAAGATGACCCAGGAATCTCACAGAACTGGGAGACGACCTGGAAATCTCACAGAATAGAAAGATGACCCAGGAATCTCTCAGAACTGGGAGATGACCTGGGAATCTCACAGAACAGAAGGATGACCCAGGAATCTCACAGAACTGGGAGACGACCTGGAAATCTGAAAGAACAGAAAGATGACCCAGGAATCTCACAGAACTGGGAGACGACCTGGGAATCTCACAGAACAGAAAGATGACCCAGGAATCTCCAGAACTGGGAGACGACCTGGGAATCTCACAGAACAGAAAGATGATCCAGGAATCTCACGGAACTGGGAGACGACCTGGGAATCTCACAGAACAGAAAGATGACCCAGGAATCTCACAGAACAGGGAGACAACCTGGGAACCTCACAGAACAGAAAGATGACCCAGGAATCTCACAGAACTGGGAGACGACCTGGGAATCTCACAGAACAGAAAGATGACCCAGGAATCTCTCAGAACTGGAAGACTTTTCCAAGTAAGAATGGATGAGAATACCTGAAACAAAAATTAAAGCACTCTTGGCTGCTATAAAAAGTGTTTACAAGCTATACTACTTGCCAAAGGGGTGCTATTAGGTACTAACCATGCAGGGTACCCAAACATTTGCATTGGCCCATTTTCCTTATTGTAATTTTTATCATGTAAAAGATTAAAACACATTTTTTTTTGCCTAAAATGCAAAGGAAATGTGTCATCTTTAACATTATGCCTTCTCGAGATAATTTTATCTTCAACTTGCTTAGCTGTTCACAATAACCGCAATTTTGACCACTTTCACATACCACTGTATATATCAAAATATAACATCAATAAAAAATTCAGGTTGTCATGGAGAACACAAGTCTTTACATAGCTACTCCGAGGGAAAAGTAAAAAAGTTATGGGTCTCAGGAAATGACAACACAAAGCATATATATTTTTTTTCTTTACAAATTTCTGAAACTTTTCATCATTTAAATTAAAAAATATGCTAGGTTTGGTTCCACCTTGACTGTCCTGACCTGGAGCATTACAGGATTGTTGTTCTAGTCTCCATTTCATTGCACTTGGACATTTTTTCACAACCTTTTTTCACAACCTTCCTACATTGTATGGTAATACCAATGGTGTTATTCAAAGCTACAACTTGTCTTGCAGAAAGGAGTTATAAAAAGCATGGGAAACTGGTGAAACTGATTTTTTTTTTTTAAATATACATTTAAAGAAACACCCTGGAGCGCACAAACAACACCAAAAAGCTAAATCCTAGGAGAAGCTTACAATAGCTTAATTTGGAGTTACACATACAAAGCTGCTCAATATATGATTTGAGATACAAATTAATTCTCCGAAGTGTTGCAAAAGTCGTTTTTCATCTTGCCAGGTGGCATATTGATCACATTACAGTTAGTGGCCAGTGTGACCTAAATGTGCCCATCACCGGACTCGTCTCCCATCAAGCACATCCGAGATGTCATTTGTTGGCTCAAAGAGCTGCCAGCAGAGGATCTTGATGATTTGGCCAAGTACATTCAACATGGTAGAACATTTTTCAGACAACCATTAATAATATCATTAAATGCAGCTAAGGCTGTAAGTGCGGAGCTATCTATGTGTGGCACTCATACTCTACAGTATAATGAAGAAATCAAGAGGTTCTGAAACTCTTCTTACCATATTTTCACTATTTACATATCAGTAACAAGTCTATCCATCCTGTGGCTTCCATCATTTACCTCCTATACTGACACTGTTCCAGTGGTGTTGATAATCATGGTTCCAGGGCTCACGTGACATTGTGACATTACAGGAGACCCGCATTCAATCACCACCGGCTTTTCTTTCCACACCATCAGTCCAAACGAGCAATCAACAGGAAGTAAGTGGAAGCCGCAGTGTCACTTCCTGTTGATTGTGTCTGACGGCAGGGAGACAGAAGCCGGTGGTGATTGGATGCGGTGCTTCCATGACGTCACAATGTCAAGTGAGCCCTAGATTACCAACACCATTGGAATTACACCAACACAGGAGGTGAGTACAGGCTCTTTTATTTTACCTGCGGAGGGATGTGGAATTAGAAGGGGTTTTCCAATAGTTGACAACCCCTTTAAATGATTAACTCAGCTGTTACACCCATCCCCAGGTCCAGCACTACGTTCACTGCTGATCAAGTCTTTGTTGATAGGTTGCAATGGTGACATCACTATACCGCAGTGACCACTGGTGCCAGTCAATGTGCTCAGCAGCTCTGCTGACGTAACCTAATGGGATTTAATAGGGAAAGAATATTATTCTTTTTGTAAATTTCCTTTAGGGTCTCATTTACACATCCGTGTTTAACATTTGTATGTCTTCTTCCATGTGTCTCTTTTTACCATCAGAATGTCATGAGTGTTTCACACAGATGGATAGAGATATAAATCTTTTCCTATCCTTCACCATGTTAAATACGCATAGCGCACGGCACGGCTGTGTCCTGTATGTCTTTTTTATGGCTCTATAAACTTGTGTTAGCCCTTGTTATCAGTAATACTGGGAACAACGGACATTTCTGTATGCTGTGCTCAGACACACGGTCCTTGAAAAAACACGGACAAGTGACTATCATCGTAGATTAATCGGTTTGTGTTGTATCAATGAAAAACCGGATACAATACGTACGTGCAACACGGACGTGTGAATGAAGTCCAACACAAAGTCTTCATGACGAATTCGATACGCATTTAAATATGCCTATTTTGTGCCGAGTAAAAATAAATATATTATTTTGATACCCAGACTTCAACGTCTGTCATGCTCCATCGCTAAGGCCATGATTGGTGTGTAACACTTACAGGCATGCTATATGTTCCTGCTATAGTCATATACTTCACATGGAAACATTGAAAGATGAATTGGCTTTTTAAGAATTTGGCCCTTGACCTAAGGAAAAAAAATCGAAGGACTGGATTCTTTGACTGCTTGGGTTCTGCTGGTGGCCAGTATGTAATGGGGGTTTAGCCTTATGTACAGACCATTGTAAATCAGTTTTTGAAGTTTTTTATATATGAAATCAGCAGGATTCTTTTTCTGTATTTTCAGAGTGGAAGAGAAACTCGTCTGATGACCTAAGAACATAAGGGAGGAGGACGGCAGATCCTTATTGTCTGGTATGTTCTTTTAATATCTACAAGCTATCCCGGGTCAGGGTTACTGCTGATCACAGATAAATTGCGACACTTGGGAGAACAGATCTGGTGGTTTAATTAGTAAGATATCGATCCGTTCCTCCATGCATCGTGGAACATGTTGGACTGGAGAATGAGGAAAATGCCTAGTAGACAATGTATTAGCAGTGAAGAGCCTAATGAACGGTTGTCTTCTGCTACTTTACGACCTGGCATGTATCATGAAAATGTCATCATTGACAGAAAGCTCTATAAAGAAAGACAATGCTACATATTCAATATGCCATGGATCGGAGCGTTTAGTCGGGAGGGTGAAATTATAATTGTTGCTTCTTATAGACAGATTAAGGAGCTTCAGTGTCAGACTGGGGCGACGGGGGCCACCTATTGCGCTGGAAACCACTGATCAACTACATGCAAATATTACAGTTACAAATTTATCTATGCATCTATATAATAATATACTGGGTAATTTGTAAAATTAATTCTGAGATGCTTCCTTTGTCTATAGTTGTGAAACAAGTGTATTGTGCCAGTTATTGACCATAGTTGGGGGATAAGTGATGTATTACTGCAAAGGGACCCACAAGGGGAATACTTCCGGTCCTCCTGTAGGCCAGTCCATAGCCTGCCGGAACACAATATGAAATGGGCCCACCAGAGGATTCTCCGATCCTGCTGTGGGCCCAGTCCATAGTCCCTTCCACTGGGCCACAATATTGAAAGGGGCCCACCAGAGATTCTCCGGTCCTCCTGTGGGCCAGTCCCAGCCTTGCCAGGGAGCACTATGAAAGGGGCTTACCGAGGATTCTCCGGTCCTCCTGTGAGCCAGTCCAAACCTGCCGGGGCCCATTATGAATGGGCCCCACCAGAGGATTCTCCAGTCCTCCACTGGGCGAGAGCTGCTAAACTTCAGCACCATGAGCTGTCCCCTGTGCTGTGATTTCAGGACCACTGCAGCAGAGACAGCTCCTCACTTACATTAGCACAGCAGCTGGTACTATAAGCAATTTAGTACAGTACCAAGGACAGCTCCTCATTATAGGAGGCTGCCCTGCTGGTTCTGTATGCAAATTGCGTACATTCACTGCTGACAACTCCAAGACTCAGGAGCCGCCAGCATTTCATGTAATTTAATAAATGCCAACAATTAGCGGCTTTTAGCTAATAAACTTATTAACCCCTGTACAGCCAGTGGGTCATGTGAGCATGAGTCCAGGGAGTGTGGACACTCCATGGACACATGCTGGCACCACACAAACAGCAGGTTAACACACTGCACACACCAGATTAAAGCCGCATCTGCAGCCTCTGTGCTGACATGCAGCACAGAGGCTGCAGATGGGGTTAATATGCAGCATAAACCCGGGATTTTAAAATTTTTAACATCAGCTGTGCTTTCACTAATCATCTTGCACCGCTGCTGTCACAGTGATGCAAGATGATTGGCTGCTGTACAGGCAAAGCGGCAAATTAAAACTCTGCAGCTTTGACAGCCTCAGAGTTTAAATTTAACAGCAAATGCTGTCCGCGGACCTGAAGTTTGCTTCAGGGCTGTGGACAGCATCACACAAACATGCACCACACACGCACTCACGCACCACACTAGCAGCATACTCACATACATACAGCCATGCACACTCACCACATGCACCACACTCGCACCACAAACACAAAAAACACGCATTACACTCGCATCACTGTCATGCATCAAACGCACTCCATGTTTGATGCATGACAGTGTGCCTCCAGCCTTAGAAGTCAAAATTGACTCTTTAACGAGCTTTTCAATATGACTTAGGATTTATGCCATCATCATTGATAAAAGGCAATCCTAAATCATATTGAAAGGATCATTAAAGAGCCTATTTTGACTTTTAGGATTGCTACTTTTCAAAAGGTGGCACTAGAGTTTGTTTAATTCCTCCCTGAAGTTTCAATTTGCATATTTCCCAGAGAGAATTGTGTAAAAGTCTCCTCACTGCTAGAATGCATTATTAATATCCATAAGAAGAATAGTTATTCCCTTGACCTCGTCATATCCCCTCATACAGCCATATCAGATCCCATATTTTGCAATGATGAGGGCAATCACGCGGAAACGTGTCTGCAGATTGGGGTTTTGATATGGCATAAATCCCAAGTCATATTGAAAGGCTTGCTAAAGAGAGTGAATTATGACTTTCACGATTGCTACTTTCAATAGGTGGCACTGAGTTCATCTACTTCCTCCCTAAAGTGACAATTTGCATATTCCAAAGAATGTAATGGTAGATCTGAAGTGGACGCCACAGGCACCAGAAACACAGATGTTTGACGCTGACCTTACTCACAGCAGGATAGAAAGGCACCTTATGCCTTCAGCACCGACTGGCATTAAATAAGTAACGTTGTGACCTTCTGATCTCAGATCTTCCGATGACTCATCAGTTCACACTCGGGATAGTAATGGCTGCTTATTTTATCATTTTAGCCAAAATTGTGTTGAATCCCCAAAAACTCATTTCCAGTATGGACCATTTATGGTATATAGCTGGACACCTGCTTCCCCACTTCCAGTCCCTAGATACTAGCTGTGCTCTGAATACATTTTCTAATGTGGTAACCCTGTACGTCAGTAAAGGTCGGAATTACCGGAGATTTATGAGATGTACAGATTGTCATTTTAAACCATTTAAATGGAACAAAATGCTTTTCCATCCATTTCCCACACAATGTGTTCCGCTGGGATCCTGAGTTATTGTTTATGAGAAGCCCAGTAATGCGGTGTGTGCGGATTAGCTTACTGAATTGTATAAAACATTGCTGTCTTAAATAAAGACAATTAGCTTTCCTTGAATCTGTAAGTGCGCGGGGAAGCTGTGTGGGATGGAGACGCATTCAGATCGGGGCTCATTCCACCTACTTAGCTCTTGTCATTGGCTAACACCTCTAATGTTATAACTGCAGAGGGAACGGCAGGGGTTAAAGTCAGCATGTGCTCTGATGTCACAAACTGCACGCACAGTGTCCTACACAGCACACGTCGCCTAAAAATAATCTGTGCCGCTAATGAAAACACCAGTAAGAGGGTTCGCTCACATCGGACCAGAAAAGTTGGAGGAGTGAAATCTGTTGGGTCTTCCATACGTCATGCGCGTGCTGTGCCACTGTGCCCTTATCTGTCTTGCCTGCATCCATATCAATACGTTTTATGCTCAGCAGATATTGTTCTACAATCATTTACAGGACCATTTACAGCGATCTGTGCTATTGAATGATTATGTGTCTGTAAAAAGCGGACAGAATACGGATGCACCATGCAATGTCCGTTTTTTTACTCACACCCTTAGACTTGTATTCGACTGTTTTACACAACCATACGTAGTATACTGGGATTTTTTCGGAATACCGTGTCCAGTTCTGGGCACCACATTTTAAAAAAGACATCAACAAACTGGAGCAAGTTCAGAGAAGAGCGACCAGAATAATGACCGGTCTGCAAACCATATCCTATGAGGAATGGTTATAGGACTGTTTAGGCTGCAAAAGAGAAAACTGAGGAGACTTAATAGCTTCCGACAAATATCTCAAGGACTGTTACACTTTAGAGGGATCAGCTTTATTCTCATTTGCACTGCACAAGGAAACACTAGAAGCAATGGCATGAAACTGAATGGGAGGAGACACAGATTAGATATTAGAATAAACTTTTTGACACTGAGGGTGATCAGCAAGTGGAACAGGCGGCCACGAGAGGTGGTGAGTTCTCCAATGGAAGTGTTCACACAGAGGCTGGACAGATATCTGTCTGGGATGATTCTGTGATTCCTCCCTTGAACAGGGGTTGAACCAGATGACCCAGGGGAACCCTTCAAACTGCACCATTCTATGATTCTATGACTCTATAAGCACAGAATGATTGTTCAAAACAACCACAGGCCAAACATTTAAGTGCACCTCCCTACCTGCTTGTTTTCCATTAATTTCTGCCCTTGTCTATGAAGCCAAAGCTGTCAATCAAACAAGAGGGGATGTTGGGGATAGAGGGACAAAAAGCAGGTGGGAGGATGCACATTAAGGCTGTGGTCACAGTTTTTTTAGTGCCTTTTAAAAACGCATGCTTTTTTACATGCGTTTTTCATGTCAGCATGAGTTTTGTAAGGTCTCTGATGGCTCCCTGCGTTTTTGGCTGCGTTTTTGAATCTGCACATAAAAATAGTGCTTGTAGTATTTTTTTGAGCGTTTTGAAAAATGCATGCGTTTTTATAACATGGGTTCCTATGGGAAACGCATGCAAAAACGCATGTACAATTAGTACCTTTTAGTGCCATTCAAAAACGCATGCGTTTCCCATAGGAGCCCATGTTAAAAAAACGCATGCGTTTCCGGAAACGCATGCGTTTTTTAACATGGGCTCCTATGGTAAACGCATGCGTTTTTAAATGGCACTAATTGTACATGCGTTTTTGCATGCGTTTTTCATAAGGCCCCTTATTAAAAAACGCATGCGTTTTTGGATATGCTCCAAAAACGCATGGGACAGTCACACATGCTTTTTGGCTATTAGGGCATGCGTTTTTTAACATGGGGGCCTATGGTGCGTTTTTTACATGCGTTTTTGAAAACGCAGGTCTCCAAAAATGCATGTGAAAAATGGTACTGTGACCACAGCCTAATACTGACGATGCCATGATGTGCCGAGCGCCTGTAGTTTGTTTCAACAGTCATTCTGTGCTGACAGAGGCCCTTTAACTGATCCAGCAAACTAATGAGGTTCTTGAATGTTGCAAAAACAAGGTTTTCAAGGAAGCCACTCTCATAGGCCGGCTTCACATTAGCGTTTTATGCCGCTGCGTATTGTGGCGGGTGAACGCAAACCGACCGCAAGCACCGCCCATCCCTATGTTTAACATGGGGACGCACAGTGTATGCGGTCGGGTGCAGATGGCCGTGCATCCCTATTGCCATCCATGTTTGATTTGTACGTATGCAGAGGCTTGCATACACAGCAAACATTCACGGCGGCAGAAAATCTGCAACCTGTACGCAACATGTGGCAGATTCTGTGCGGACGCGAATGTATGATTTGTACGGGCAATGGGGACGCACGGCCATCCGCACCCGACCACATACACTGTGCGTCCCCATGTTAAACATTGCACAAGTGATAATATAATCACCTGCCCTGATGATGATTCCAACCCCTATGAAATGCTAAGGAAATTCTGAAATCATGACCTGTTGGTGGGTCCTGAGGACTGGAGTTAAGGAACACTGCTCTTACCTATAAAGGTAGGGGTCCTTGTTTAGTTTCATCGATACTAATGTCACCTATAATAAAATGTTTTGGTCATCATTCATGTCAATGGACATCTGGGTCTTAGGTCAAGTTCTGGTTGAGTCCTGGTCCTGAACCAGACTTCTCAAAAAAGTTTGTCTGGACCTGGCGGACCTGAATTTCCACAGGTCCGCTCATTTCTAACCATGATAGATACTGGCACAGGGTTGGCATTGGGTTTGTGGACAGGTGGCTACTATGCTAAATCAATTTCTTGGGAAATATTGGCTTATTCTAACAATATCCCCATCTTCTGGCTGACATCCCAGAAATGGGGCAATGACCGGACAAAATGTACACCTATTATTGCTGGCTATCCATTATGTTAACCCCTTATCTATCTCTCCATTGTATTAACCCTTCATCTTCTGGGAACATAGCAGGTGGCAGGAGATAAGGACCATGGCTTCTCAAGCTATTGATATTTACAATTTATATATTCGCTAGTCAGCATCAATTTATCTATGCCCCAGGTTTTTTCTTATTCTTTATTAGGTGTTGAAGAAACCTCCATGCTTTGAAGGTCTTTTTTTGATGATTTAGCAAAATGGAGATTAAGGTTAAATCCACATGAAAACGTCATAGATAGAATGCACCTTATGCTTTTCACAGATGTACAGTATATATTGAAAAGAAAATAAGACCATTATACCACATCCCGGGAAGTACAGTGCAATAAGCAAGAACATAAAATATGAATAACATGAAGCAGCTGGAGCGTACGGTTTATTATACATTAATGCAGATTGCATCCATGCATAATGTCATTTGGGTGGAATTGCTCTGTAATATAAATGGTGGGATAGGGAAGACGATGCCGCCAGGATGGTTTGACACAGGCGATGTGTATGATCTGTTGCTGGCACGGTTTGCAGCCTTCACCATGTGTTGTTGGCTCTGGATGTTGCTTTCCAGCTCTAATCAGGTAGATTAGGGTTCAGCTTTGTGATCAGGCAGCCGTGTGTGTAACAGGTGGCGCACTGTTCACTCCAGCACACAGGACACTGTATCACCTGCCTGTTACGTAGGACACAAATACAGCTTTAATCCCACAGGCCAGCAGTTTTAGCCCTTCTATTCATAGCTCAGAGAGCTTGTGCTCCAGCACCGTTTCCAGACTGCTGCAGATTTTCCCACTCAAACCACTAAATTGAGCACCTATCAGTAGAGGCCTCCGAGCTTGACGGATGGCTAAACTCAAGTCAGCCCAAACGGGCACACCAGCACGGGTCATTGACAATTTAATATGTGACCAGACAGAAGATGTGGCAAAGGATAAGGGGAAAGAAGGGTCAGAAAGTGAAGCTGTTTTGTCCTCCCCTTAGGCCACATTCACACCTCTGGATATATTTGTAAGGGCTCGCTCATGTGAGTGTATAACATGGCCAATGCAATGTTTTATCAGATAGCACTCGGGCCAATGTTATATTATGGAACAGCACTTTTTTATAATGCCAATTCGGCATAAAAAGCAACATGCTTATTGGGCGGTTACATGTAAATCATCGGACTGTACTCGGATGGCATCTGAGTGCAGTGTGATATCTGCAGACTCACAGGCTGTAGGAGATGGAAAAATTGTGTTCTTGGTCTTCTCCTCACCTGTGCTACGATTCATGCCATCAGAGTTTGATCATTGTCATTTGAATAATCGATCCGTTTAAGGGTGAGCCCACATCAGCATATCTCGCCTTGCTGAGATCCTCATCAAGAAAAGTTGTCATGTGTTTATTCTCGATGGGCATCTGTATAACATCCACATGGCATGCAAGTGTGCAGGGGTTTTCTTAGCATGCATCCGTGTGACATGCGTATGGCATGCATATGCCATGTTGTCTTTTACATTGCCTAATAAGTCTGTCAATTTAGTTGTCACATTTTTATAAAACATGGTTATCTAAAGAGATGATAGATAGAAAGATAGATAGATAGATAGATAGATAGATAGATAGATAGATATCAAATGACTATATTATAATATATCCCACCTCTCTATAGCATGTTTGCACCATTTAGTGCCTTTCATGTGGCATTAAAGAGTGTTTAGTCTTGTATTAAGAGAAAAAAATAAATAATTATTTTTTTAAAAATGATGTGAGGGCCCACCTATTTTTGATTGCCAGCTGGGGTAAAGCTGACAGCTGGAGTCCGTTGACCACAGCTGGTGGTTTTACGTTGGCTGGTAATGCAAAACAGAGGTCACCTCACACTAATTTTGCAGTTATTTATAAATTATTTGAAAAAATCAACATAGGGTCCCCCCCATTTTGGAAAACCAAACCAGGTAAAGCTAACAGCTGGGGTCTGGTATTCTTAGGTTGGGAAGTGCCATGGTTATTGGCATTCCCCAGCCTAAAAATAGCAGGTTGCAACCGCCCCAGAATTGGAGCCACCATAAGATGCGCATAGCCTGGCGTTTCGCCCCGACCCTTCCTGCTCACCTAGTGCAGTGGCAAACAGGATAATTGAAGGGGATAATGACAGCTGAGATGACAGCTATCATGAAGCCCTGGATTGGTGATGGTCAGGCCTCTATGAGACCCTCACATTACCAATACAGTCATTAAATAGTTAAAAAAACAGACACAGAAAAATCCTTTATTTGAAGTAAAGCAAAAAGATACTATCTTTTATCCATTTATTAGCTCCCAAATATACCCAGATTGCCCTCGGCACTTTTATACGCTGACGTGGGCTAACCTTAAATCTGTGTATTTTCTTTCATGTGTCTTCTGCTATGCATCCATGTTGCATATGTTTTATCACACAATTAACAGATAGACTATCCGAAATTTTATTTTGTTTATTAACTCTTAACAATTTACTTAGTGAAAAACTGGTGGAATAATGGCATACCAATTCTGTCTTCCATTTTCTCATTCCTATTTATTGAATCCTTATAGACTTTAATGGCCGAGTCTGATTCTCAAAACGGATGAGAATAGAATGTACTCTGAGTCTCACAAATCCGTTTGGATCAATGAAACAATGGGTTCATGTGCCGTCATTTGGGCATGTACAACGGACGTGTGAATGAAGCCTTACTGAATGAACTATGGTGGGCTCGACAGCTATCTATAGTGTACTGCCCCCTTATGACTCTTTCAGATGAGCATATTATTTACGTATTTACATGTGCTGTCCGTGTTACAATCGGATTGTCCACTCACCAATGCTATTGGATAGGCCTATCCAGATGGCAGGTTTTTTCTCACAGAGGGACACTCTCTCGCAACATGCACTACTCTCAACCATATTTCGGAGGAGACTCGCCTATTCAAGTCTATGGGTGCGCAAAATAAACAGATTCCGTATGGATCATCTGTATTGCATTTGTCTTGTTATGGAGACATTGCCATTATTGACATAACATTCTATATTTGATCTTGTCCATTTATTAACTGTTGATGTATAAAACCGATCCAGTGCAGATGTAAAAATCGGACACACGGATCATATATGGATGACAATGCAGATAAAAAAGCAGATCTTTTTTTCTTAATAAAGAGTGGAAGATTTTTGATACTCTTGTCTGTCTAGGTGTAAGTAGCCATGACTGTAACTCTTATTGTCGCTGTGCCTAATTTTAAAGAATGTGCAAAGCTCAAGAAGGGGGTACGATTTATAGGTGTTCCTGAGTAAAAGGTTAATCTATGAGAATATTTAAAGAGGTTTTCCACTACTAATGTGACCCCTTTTCATCTGTCCTAACTAACACTTTCCCAATATACTTCTGCTGTCTACCCTGCTCCTGTAATCTGATCTCTAAGAGGCTCGTAAATACATTTATTGTTGTTCCAGCTTGATCTGGAGACCGGACTCGGACAAACAAAGCAGAGCCCTGCTCAGTTTGTCTGATTCTGGTTTCCTGATCAGAAGGATCAAAGTTACAACAACAATAAAGGCACCTTTACACGCCGCAACTACGGTGTATCAACTGAGAGGCAATCGGGATTTCCATCACGGTTGCCTTGAAGTTGCTACGAAATTGCGGCGTGTAATTGGGGAAAGTGATGGTGATTTTTGAAGTTGCTCTCGGTTGCGGTTTCAGAGCATTGTTCAAAAACCAGAGGCAACCCTGAAGGTGAATTGCCCTGGTTTTGGCGTGTGAACGGGCGATAGGGATGGAATCTGCGTCGCCTAGTGATTTCCCAGAGGCGTGCCACAGCGTGCTGGATACCGCGCCCCATCAGCAATCATTGGTGGGGCTACTGTGTTTCCATTGGCTGTCCCTTCACAGGGCGCCATATTTAAAGAGCTGTCCATTCACACTACACAATTGCAACGGCGTCATGTATTAGCCAGCATTCCTGCGCAGGCTGGCCAATCATGACGCTATTGCCTTGTCTAATCAGCGTGTTTGGGGCGTGGAATACACAACTCTGTCGCGCTGAACATGTACACCCACATTCCCTTAGTGATTGCGGCGTGTGAAGCGGCGTCGGGATTCAACTGGATGTTTCCCACAGGTTCTGTTTCAACTTCCGGGGAGCCACATTCCCTTAGGTTGACGACGCAATTGCGGCATCTAAATGTGGCATCGGCGATCGGTATCAACCGTCAAAAACGTGCACGCGCACGTTCGGTTGCTACCGATCGCCGGTGATAGTTGTGGTGTGTAAAGGTACCTTAAAAGATATTTACGAGCCTCTTAGTGATCAGCTTACAGGAGTAGGGTAGACAGCAGAAGTATATTGGGAAAGTGTTAGTTAGGAATGGTTAGAACAAATGAAAAGGGGTCACATTAGTAGTGGAAACCTGTTTAAAGGAACTCCATAGACAGCAATTTCATAATCAGGCCCACAGTCAATGGGTTGTCATCAGCTTGTAACTGAGCCTTAAAACTGATACCCGTTCTGTGCCTGTTATGCGGGGTAATCTTGCCACTATATAAAATGTACACAAGAAGTGGACTAAATATGAGCAGGATTGCCTATGAAACAAGTTTAGAAAGAACAGAAATGTTGTCTCTTATGTTGTCGAAAGCATTGCTGGCAGGATACAACAGAAACAAGGGTAACAACTCAACATAGCATTCTGTTACAGCTGGGTCTCTCCATGCGTGGGAGTTTTCCATCATTTTTTCTAGCATAAAATAATTTACTTTGCATTATGAAATTATGAAGCTATAAAAAGCAATGGATAAATAAGAAGAAAGGTCATTAGGATTTTTTTTCTGAATATAAAATTGATACAAAGTATATGTAAAAGATGCAAATAAGCATCAACTTGTAGAGGGAGAGGGTCCGTGGCTCTGGTACCACCACCCTGGGGAATACTGAGCTCTTGTGCACATATTGATGTGTTAACATGTTACAGGTTAATATTTATGCTTGTGTTACTGCTCCCTAGTACTTTGGGTAAACTAGGCTTAAATTAGCTAGTGAGCCAGTCCATCCACTATGGGTGAAATGTAGGAGTTATAAAACTAGGTTTCAGACATGTTTAGACAGGAGAGTCTATGAGGAGAAAACAAGAAATGCTGCACCTATGGGTGGCATAGCAGCTTGCAGCCCCACTATTTAATTTGACCACTCCCTCTGGCTCACCCCAGGATTGGAGTGTAGGAACTTGAATGTGGGCCCAGGACACATGCGAGTGTATCTACTCATGCATTGATACTTGACCCCTGCCTTGGTGGTTTTTCAAGAATGAACTGACTCCTCCAATGCATCTGCAGTGGACCTCAATATAGACTTGGGGAAAGGGTTCATCACTGTGCTGGCAGTAAAGGAATGTCTAAAGGTTTCCCTAACTGTTCTATGGAGCGAATCCCCATGGGGAAGATTGGGCTGGAACCAGGAGAGGCTAAATGAGTTTGCGGTGGGTTACCGTGGTGTAGAACAGAAAGGGCGAGAGCCTGGAGGTACTAGTTCGGCGGACACAGTCTGCACTAAATTCGGTTGAAGTAACTTTCCCAAAGAAGGTAATGTTTTAGTATTGTGCCAGTGTTTAACGAGACTGGTTGAGTAAAAAACTGTTGCAAACCATCATGGCATCTGTGTCTGCTTTGGCCATCATCGAGGGCAAACATTAACTGAACTGTTGCACTGTAGTGCCTGCCGCAGTGCGGGCTACAAACTCAGGCCTGGTCCGTAGTCGAGGCTGGAGTTGAGGCCCCGCGCTAGCCCCCCCAACAAACTGATACAATGTAGCGTGCACTAGGACCATGCTTGATAGATGTCTGAATTCGGCTTTAGAATGGAATTACACACAGCAACTTTTAGTTTTGCAAACATTTCTGGAAGAGTCCTCTTTATCTGTCAGAGTTACAAATAAAAAGGGGATTCCCGGACAGACTAATACAAACTGCACCATCTGGCGGGACCCCAAGATACCCAGACACCCTTTAACTCCTATACAGGGATCTGGCTTTATTGCAAGGTTCAGGGGGTTGCTACCAATAGATGGATTGCAGTCCAGGAATTGAAAAGTCACCAAGCAGGGTCAAAGCTGAGAGGTCCGAAAAATACAAAATCGTCAGGCTGGAGAACAGTACAAAAACAGGCAGAGGTTGATCCAGAAAATCAATAATACTAAGCAGGATAATAACAAGTGAACCAGAGAGTATTTCTGGCAACTAGCAACAATACACAGATTCAAATAGGCTGCAGTACTTCCTAATTGGCTGAAGTCAGAGTAAATGACCCCAGCTGGGCAGCCATACAAAAACATTTGCACAGTCAGACTATTCCAACACAAGCTCCACCTTCGAAGGGAACACAGTGGTGCCTAGTGACATAAACAGAAGTCGCAGGAGCAGACTCTGGGGATGTGACACTTTACTTAAAATTTGTGCAAGTGTACTTGCCAGAAAAACAGCCCTATTCAGGTGATTAGATCTGATTTACAGCAACAACTCTCCAATTACTGTGCTGTTCTTCCAAGTTCACCAGTTTGGGCCGTATTGAATTTCTTCCCTAAGACTACAAATCCTGCAAATGACTTTTCCAAATAGGCGATTCAATATAAGAAAGTCCAAATGTCCAAATGATTTATTATTATTATTTTCAATATTATTATCACTGAGAAACAAGTCACAGTCGGCATAAAACATAATTCAGGCAGCTTTGTTAGGAGTCATACAGAGATTTTTGTGCAGACACCAAGCCGTGTAATCAGTGGCGTAGCTGGCCAACTTCGGCCCCGGGCGAGATCACCGGGGGGGTGCTGGTGGGGAGGTTGAGGACCGGGGGGGGTGCTGGTGGATAGATTTGAGGACCGGGGGGGGGGGGGTGCTGGTGGAGAGATTTGAGGACCGGGGGTGGTGGTGGAGAGGTGTGTTGTGGACCGGACCGGGGGAGGAGGGTGCTGACACTCACCGCGGCCCTGAGGTGCCCATGTCAGGTACCATCTCTTTATGTTTACCTCACAATGCTGTCATCCACGGTCCCTGGGCCTCTGATTCAATGGCCCCAGATGTGTCTGCATTTTTTCCGGCGTGGCGCCGCTTGTACGGTACATCCGCGCCGGTGCCTCAGATTCGGGTCGCAATCTAATAGAGGCCCCTACTTGGCCTACACGCTGCCGCACTGCCCCCACCCACCTCAGAAATGCCACCGACTGCATCATCAGAGGGCGCAGACCGGTTTGTTTGGGCGCATTCCGTCCCTCGCGAGACTTCCTTCCTTCGTCTGCTGTAGGAGGGGCGGGCAGATCTGCACAGCAGGAAGTCCCGTCCTCCCTCCTCTCCGGCCGCGCGAATGCCGGCTGCCAGCACGGGACCCTCCCAGGGAGTGCGGGGCCCACCCAGGGAGTGAGGGGCCCCCCCAGCGAGTGCGGGGCCCCCCGGGGGCGGCCAATGGGCCCCTCAAGCCGGGGGGCCCGGGGCGATCGCCCCCCCTGCCCCCCGCTAGCTACGCTACTGCGTGTAATAAAGGTTGTAGGCCATACGTATGAAGCCTAAGTGTCGTAAGCACTATACAAAAACATAGTTGTGGCCCTTTGCTAACATGCAGCTTCAGTTCCCAAGTTAATATTTCAGCCATTATTGATGCCTAAAGGGAACCAACCACCAGGATTTAACCACCTGTAAATCAGTGCAGCAGGTGATTGACATGTGCAGCATGACATCACTATTTTTTATTCTCCCCCCCACCCCCGTGGGCTTGTCTTTCTGCTGTATGCCAAACCCCCACCCTCTCATCAAGACTCATCAGGGGGTTTGGCTTACAGCAGAAAGACCAGCCCACAGAGGAGGAATAAAAAAAATAGCGATGTCATGCTGCACATGTCAATCACCTGCTGCACTGATTTACAGGTGGATAAATCCTGGTGGTTGGTTCCCTTTAAAGTGACCTGACAATGCATTCCAAACAAACCTGGTGGAGCAGGGAATGAGGGAGATTTGTGCTATCTCAAACTTTCTTTGTGTGGGAAGAAGCCACAAGAGAATGGCCTCAGACAAGTTAACCAAGATGCATAGCTCCAGCCGGCTGGTGAAAGTATTTTTTTTCTGAAATGTTGCAGCATTTCAGTATAAAATATATGTGGCTGAAATCATTTATGTCTGATTTATTCCTGCTATTGTTTAGGCAGCATGAATCAGGTTCCTTTTAACACATCTGACTATTTGTGAGTTTCCATTGGTTATGTTTGGTCACTTTGTCTAATTTCCTCCTATGCTATATGCTTTCTTTAATCAGTTTATATGCAGTTTTAATGCTTTTTTTATTTAGTTTTTGCAAAGACTAAAATGAATCCAGAGGAAAGACAAGACTGATGCTTCTCACTTTTATACCCATGGTTATGCTTGACTCAAAATACTGCTGTGGAGACACGGGGGCCAGTGGGTGCTCTCGTCCGCTGATCCAGCCGCCTTTAGAAAGAGCAAATGGACCAGGGCTCATCCCAACTGAATGCCCAAACTCCTTAACTGTGAGCGGAACACTACTCAGACAACACAGGGTGAGGGAATCACTCAATGGTTAGACTTTATTGGATCCCCAACAATCAAAGGCATATAATACATAACTAAGCAAAATACAGAATGTAACAGGCAAGAGATTCGTCCCAACCTGGGATTTTTCCATAAGTAGTCTCTGATATTCCAGCTGAATCCTAGGTTGAGCTTCTGCAGATTATAATCTAGTTTTGGTGCTTCTCTAGTCGGGGCCAAAGTCCCTAGACTGAGGTTGTGGTTTTTCAATCGGTACCGGAACCTCTAGATTGAAACCATGTAGCGTATAAAACTCCTGGTGACTGAAGCAAGCCCTTTTTATATATCCTGAGCACTCATCTCATGGTATTGAGGTCTTACAGGATTGGTGGAATAAGGCTGGGCTCTTATTGGTTGATATTTCAATCCGCATAAATCTCCTGCATAATTCACCACTTACCAATGTAAACACAGTGGGTGAGGTACTTCACATTAAATTAGAAATACACATACATGGACAATGAAAGGCTCCGAATAGTCTGGCAAGAAACAATATGTTAGCAAACATGAGATAGCAAACAAAAGACTAATACGTCTGGCCAAGTTAAGAACATTAACCCTAGACATGCACTGACAAAAGCTGTGTTGTCACAACTGCATTCAAAACTCCTTGTGTTATTCTAGTGTTTGGGTATTTAGGTTTAGCTTCATTGCCAGCATTGAGTCTGGGGTACTCTGAAAGCCGCCTTCTGCGTTATGATTGGTTCAGACTGCAGGTCTCTACCACTCCATCTGCAGCTCTGCCTCCCTTGATTGGCTGCTGTGTATAAACACAAATCTATCACACTTCCCATTATTAGGCTGGCCACATAGATTTAGAGACCTCAAGATTTCATCAGGATCTTAGGTTAATTATTATTTGGCCATTTTTCTCATTGATTTACCATCTTATTTTTTGCTACTACTATTTCTATAAAAGAATCACATAGTCTACAGTGTTGAGACACTCATGTACCATGTAGAACCTGGACGAGAAAGTGCCAGCGTGTAGCAGAGCACAGGGGTCACAACGGTGACAATATAAAGGATGGCCCTGGTGTAAGGGCTGACACTCACCTCATTCTAAGCCCTCACTGGCCCTGATCTCACTCTAGCTAGTGTGAAGGCTGGCGAGGACACTAGTCTTACCACTACAATAATACAACACAATGTAAGGAAGACAGACAGACAGTAAAGGTACCTTTACACGCCGCCACTGCAGGATGGATACAACCCGCTACAGGCTACAAATGTAGCTTGTCGCGCCAATATCGCCCATAGTAGCGGCGTTTGAAGACGAGACGACACAGCCGGCTACAGATACATCTGTATCCGTGCACTGCCCATAAACAGATGGCTACATCGCCGATTGTAGCGAGTTGTCTCGGCGTGTAAAGAACCCACAGAAGGGAACTCTGGACACCCGGCGATGTAGCTGCAATGTAGCTAAGGCGTCACCCAGGCTCCGTGTTACCGCCCCCCTTCAGCGATCATTGGAGGAAGCTCCTGCGTTGCGATTGGTAGTCGCTGCATAGGGCGGCATATTTAAGGAGCTGACCAGTCACACTACACAATCGCTCGAGCGTCAAGTATTAATCAGCCTCCTGCGCTGGCTGGCCAATCAGGATGTTCTTGCTTTCTCCTATCAGCGTACGGACGTCTTGTAATCCACAATTGTAGCACGCCTATGTGCTGTCCCTGCTGCACCAGGTCCGCCCATATTAGCTTGTTGTAGCGTTGTGTAAATGAGGTACACTGAGCTACAGATGGCTACTTGAGACACCCGGCGATGTAGCTAGCTGTAAATGTAGCGTAGCGTAGCGCACCTTGTGGCGGCGTGTAAAGAGGGTGCGTTTCCCGTTGGTAACCGTTTGGGCGTGCTCGTGCACGTGAAGTAGCCGTTGGTATCCATCCTGCAGTGGCGGCGTGTAAAGGTACCTTAATAGATACAAAAGGGAAAACACTCCAACTCCTTCAATGCAGCAAGACACCACAGCTGCAAATGTCATGTCTCCTCAGCTTTTTTCAGAGACAGGATCCTTCTGAAGAGGTCAGGATAGAAAGGGTATCTATAACCAGCATCAGATAGCACGACGTGACTTTTTATAGTAGAGGGGAGTGGTCAAAAAAATTCTGCACATGAGATGAAGTATGCAAAGAACATCCAGATAACAAAGAGTATTTAACTCCTTCAACACTGAAAGAAAATAGATTAACTACAATAAAAGTTGAAGACCCGCGATACTGGTAAATAAGGCATAGTAACGTTCAAATCCCGATTCCCTGAGGTCTCACCATTGTGGGACACACTCCTACAGTATATATCTATAAGGCCAGATTCAGACAGCAGATTTCATGGGCCGTAAATAGACCACAATGCCTAAACGTCAAAGCATTTGATATTTGGACAAAGCATTTTTTCAAAAACGTCACTATAGTTTTTAATGCAGTTTTCCTTTCCAAAGGCAAACGTTGATCCAGTAGGAAAGATATCTGTCCTTTATTAATCATATTCTTTTCAACTAGAGTTTTGAATTTGGCACAAAAATTGTATAGAGACCCTTTTTTGGACCCAAAAAAAACGCAATAAGGGCATATTGTGTGAACATACCCTAATAGTTTAATATTGTCTGTCACCATGTCTGTGCTCTAGATTGCGCCACCTTAATCTACAAATGCTAAATTGCATTACAGACGTGGGATTGATGTAATCTCTGCATTACGTTGAATTAATGCTTATATTAGTGGCACCGTGCCAGGACTTTAGTAACCATGGGGAATGAAGCATTATTTGCTGAAAAAGCTCATTCACAGATGGGTTCACTGCTGTCACAAGTAATGAACCCGATAAGTTTTCATATTCCAATGTCTTCTTGTTCAATGCAAACATTACTATGCTCATATCAAAGGACAAAAATAACGCTCAGCACATAAGTAGTCAATACCCGCTCCACCTAATGAATTGCCTTGAAATACCCAAGTCAAGATTTGCTTCCACTGATGATAATTATCCTTCCACCATTTAGAATACAACAGAATTACATGAATAACAAATGTATCTTATCAAGCTATTGAAAGATAAAAATAATATGGCAGATATCCTTCTACTAGTGACTAACAGTCTGTATTCTACATCTGTGGCGCCCCACTGGTCAGTGCGCCACTATAGGGGTACTGCACCCAGAACAGTGAGTGTGGTATCCCGATCACCCGAGGATAGTAATGTTAACCTGAGGCCCTCATCCCCGCATCCATACACTTAGAGCTAGGGGACCAATTGGCTAAACCCGTTACCAGGGTAACCGATCCTGGTGGGAGGAGTTAAATTGGAGAGAAAAGGGGGGAGAGGACAGACAGTTAGTCAATCGGAGTGAAGGAGGAGAGAACCGTGAGGGAAGTCGAGGAGAGAGGACCCTGCGAGGCTCGCAGTGGTGGGTGCCAGTAAAAGGAGGCAACCCAGACAGAAGGGAGATCCCTGGCTTGTGCAAGCCATGTGCCGGACTGTACCGATAGCCATTCTGGGAGGGAACCCAGTCCAAGACGGAGTAGCAGCTCTGAGTGCGGTGCAGGAAAGTTTAACTCTGAGCCGCCAAATCCGGTGAGTTGAAGGCCTTCCATATAGCCCCGACCTAGTCCCACACGCACGTCCCCGCCAGGAGCGCTAAACCGGATTGAGCCCCTTAAAGAGAAAAAGGGTTACCTCTATATAACCAAAGGGCCTGCTAGTAAGAGGGCTCCGTGCAGGGCAGCGCACGGATAGTAAGGAGAGTGCAGTGAAAAGGACAGAGATTGTACCAGAAGGAACATTGTTGAGGGTCTCAAAGAGACTTTTAATCCTTTGGTGACTACCTGGCCAGCTACGCGTGACTGTGTACCTTGTGAACAACTTTGAAAGTCACCAGTAAACACCCGTGCAGAGCAAGAAGGTCTGTGTTTTATTCCTACTACGAACGTCAGTTACCACACTACCCTGGGGACTTTGCTCCACCTGCAGGGAGCGACATCACCTGGCTGCCTATCTATTGTCCCCAGAGGTCTGCAGGAGTGCTGGTGTCATCACCAGACACCGCAAGCATCACGAACAATATAATTTTATTAACTTTTAATTTGCTAAACCCCTTTTTGAGCGACCACCAGGGCCACGGCCCTGGGTACCAGCCACCAGTGACAGCAACCTTAGACAACGCCCCACGGCCCTGGGGTGGGTCACATCCCATCATCTCAATATACAGTATTGCTTGGAGTCTGTTTCACAATGCAAATAAATCCCCCCATATATATTAAAGTAGGGTGAGACTGCCAATTTGGGCAGGACCAGGTGACTATTCATAGTTGCCAACTGTCTCACTTTTCTCATGACTTGTGGGTCAAGAGGCAGGTAGGATATATTTAATTGCAGCCCAAAACTGGGCATTCTGGGGTGTTACCAGGAGGGGTCATTTCTGGGCAGGGGAAGACTGGGTGGGTGCACATGTTGAGGGGCCAGCTATATGGAGCTCCTATAGTCACGGGTGAGAACAGCCCTGGTTTTGCACCACGCACTTTGGCCGGCTCCTCAGTGCAAAAGTCAAGTTCCGAGTCACCATCAGTGAGGGTCAAAGAACACTCAGAGCCAATAAAAGTTCTGAATAAAGTTTTACTTAAACTGAATCATTAAAGAGGACCTGTCTCCAAACCAGGCATGGTGATCTAATTACAGCACTGGATACAGCATGTCTGCAGCATGCAGGCAAGGGGTCCCCCAGCACTTGAGCAGCCCTGTACCCCAAGATAACAGTTAGAAAACTTACATGTTACAGCCACTAAGGAGGTGGCTAGGGGCTGCAGCCAAGGGCAGATTCACACCCTCTGAGGGGCGGGGCTACACGGGAAAGAAAAAAAAAACTGTATTTAAATGCTGGAGACAGGGAGACAATGATTGGCAGCGGTGGGCAGATTAAACATGCAGGGGGTGTGAATCTGCCCTTGGCTGCAGCCCCTAGCCACCTCCTACTTGGCTGGAGCATGTAAGTTTTCTAAGTGTATTATCTCGGGGTACAGGGCTGCTCAAGTGCTGGTGGACCCCTTGCCTGCATGCTGCAGACATGCTGCATCCAGTGCTGTAATTAGATCACCATGCCTGGTTTGGTGACAGGTCCTCTTTAAACACAGACACACAGCTTACACATTAGGGTATGTGCCCACAGGAAGGTTTAGTGGCGTTCAAACCATCAGTAAACCGCTGGAAATTATCAGTTCTGAGCTCTGAAGTCTCCAGCTGTTTTCCGGCGGTTTTCCGGCGGTTTTTTTCAGCGTGTGCACAGCGTTTTTCAGTCGGTTTTTCCAGCGGTTTTTCCGGCGGTTTTCTATGGAGGATTTCGTTCATGGAACCGATCAAAAACCGCTGAGAAGAATTGACATGCTGTATGCTGCTGAACCGCTGGGAAACGCTCAACCGCGGGCAGATCCGCTCACATAAACCCACTATGTGTGCACAGCGTTTTCTAATTACATAGGGTTACTTGTAAGTCTTAACGCTGCTTAGGATTTACATAAATTTAAATAAAACCTATGCTAAACCGCCGGCGGTTTTCGCTGCTAAACCGACGTTAACCTTCCTGTGGGCACATACCCTTACTCCTTCAGTATTCACATTGATACAATGTGCTGCAGACTGATCCCCTCGTCACGGTACTTCCAGACTCTTGTCCTCAACAGCAACTCTTGGCTCCAGCCTTCTCTCTCCCACATATATCCACCCAAAGGAACAATCAGGGTCATCACTAGACGAAAGTTCCTTCACAACTTGCACCATGGCAAATCCGTTTACCCGGGTCTATGCCAAGGTCCACTGAACCAGCACCAGAGGAAACAGTCGCTGTCCGGGGGTCTGCCTAAGGCAGAAAGTGAGCACAAACACAAGGAGGGGCACTCTCACAATATGTTCAGCTCCCACATCCCAGATCCAGGGCCCATACACAGGGTTGACCCAGAGGGTCCTGCTGATTGTGATTCCTGTTCTCCCTTACTGGCTCTTCTTTGTTTAGGAACTCTTTTCCTGAGACTACACCACAGACCCTTTTTGTTAACTAGGCCCCATCCCTAAGGAATATCACTAATTACTAATAATACAATGTTGGCCAAAAGTATTGACACCCCTACAATTCTGTCAGATAATACTCAGTTTCTTCCTGAAAATGATTGCAATCACAAATTCTTTGGTATTATTATCTTCATTTAATTTGTCTTCAATGAAAAAACACAAAAGAGAATGAAACAAAAAGCAAAACATTGATCATTTCACACAAAACTCCAAAAATGGGCCAGACAAAAGTATTGGCACCCTCAGCCTAATACTTGGTGGCACAACCTTTAGCCAAAATAACTGCGATCAACCACTTCCGGTAACCATCAATGAGTTTCTTACAATGCTCTGCTGGAATTTTAGACCATTCTTCTTTGGCAAACTGCTCCAGGTCCCTGATATTTGAAGGGTGCCTTCTCCAAACTGCCATTTTTAGATCTCTCCACAGATGTTCTATGGGATTCAGGTCTGGACTCATTGCTGGCCACCTTAGAAGTCTCCAGTGTTTTCTCTCAAACCATTTTCTAGTGCTTTTTGAAGTGTGTTTTGAGTCATTGTCCTGCTGGAAGACTCATGACCTCTGAGGGGACCCAGCTTTCTCACACTGGGCCCTACATTATGCTGCAAAATTTGTTGGTAGTCTTCAGACTTCATAATGCCATGCACACTGTCAAGCTGTCCAGTGCCAGAGGCAGCAAAGCAACCCCAAAACATCAGGGAACCTCCGCCATGTTTGACTGTAGGGACTGTGTTCTTTTCTTTGAATGCCTCTTTTTTTCTCCTGTAAACTCTATGTTGATGCCTTTGCCCAAAAAGCTCTACTTTTGTCTCATCTGACCAGAGAACATTCTTCCAAAACGTTGTAGGCTTTCTCAGATACGTATTGGCAAACTCTAGCCTGGCTTTTTTATGTCTCGGGGTAAGAAGTGGGGTCTTCCTGAGTCTCCTACCATACAGTCCCTTTTCATTCAGACGCCGACAGATAGTACGGGTTGACACTGTTGTACCCTCGGACTGCAGGGCAGTTTGAACTTGTTTGAATGTTAGTCAAGGTTCTTCATCCACCATCCGCACAATCTTGCATTGAAATCTCTTGTCAATTTTTCTTTTCCGTCCACATCTAGGGAGGTTATCCACAGTGCCATAGGCTTTAAACGTCTTGATGACACTGCGCACGGTAGACACAGGAACATTCAAGTCTTTGGAGATGGACTTGTAGCCTTGAGATTGCTCATGCTTCCTCACAATTTGGTTTCTCACGTCCTCAGACAGTTCTTTGGTCTTCTTTCTTTTCTCCATGCTCAATGTGGTACACACAAGGACACAAGACAGAGGTTGAGTCAACTTTAATCCATGTCAACTGGCTGCAAGTGTGATTTAGTTATTGCCAACACCTGTTAGGTGCCACAGGTAAGTTACAGGTGCTGTTAATTACACAAATTAGAGAAGCATCACATGATTTTTCTAACAGTGCCAATACTTTTGTCCACCCCCTTTTTTATGTTTGGTGTGGAATTATATCCAATTTGGCTTTAGTACAATACTTTTTGTGTTTTTTTCATTGAAGACAAATTAAATGAAGATAATAATACCAAAGAATTTGTGATTGCAATCATTTTCAGGAAGAAACTGAGTATTATCTGACAGAATTGCAGGGGTGTCAATACTTTTGGCCTACACTGTAACTTCCATAGCTTTAAGAGGATCGTGGAACAGTCTTTATCTTGGCTGCTAGAAGGCCATACACAAGCAATACGACTTATCAACTCTAGACATAAACGGATAATACACATACACCATATTCTCCCAAGGGGAAATAAACCAACCCTTGATCCCTTTACACACAGCTAAAAAAGTCATTATTGTTGGCAACACTTGACTATCCATGTGTATTGGGGCCTGAAGACTCTCCCCAGAACATGATGATGCATACCAAAAGAGCTCGGGAGAGATTACTATTGGCCTAACTCATATTTGTCATACAGGAATCCATTATGAATGGCCATGTCATGGCTTCATGGAACATCTGCATAGAGTTTGTATGTTCTCCCCGTGTTTGCGTGGCTTTCCTCCGGGCACTCCGGTTTCCTCCCACATTTTCAAAGACATACTGGTATGATGTTTAGACTGTGAGCTCCTAATAGGGAACAGTATTACTGATGGTTGTAAAGTGTTATGGAAATAATAGCGCTATATAAATTAATAAATATTATTACTATCATTATTATTATTATTATTATTATTATTATTATTATTATTATATGGCAGAGATCTTTGCATGGTGTCTACACAGAGTCATTTCATGAATCATTGAATTATTGAAATGGGTTCCTATTACATATATTAGGCGAGGTCCAACTGGGCTTTCGAGGTTTCGATTTCAGCCCCATTGTAAAGGATATAAATTACAATGATGGGGTATTTTGGATTCCATTAGTGTGCTCAGGGCCGGGACGACAGCTAGGCGACCCTAGGCAATCGCCTAGGGCGCCATCTTGTGGAGGGCGCATTCCCGCCTCTCTCCACTGCTCCTCCATTTGCCGTCCGCCCGCACGCCCGCCCGCAGAGTGAGCCCTGACACCGGGCGGAGCAGAGGATCCGCAGCACGCCGGCTCCAACATTCCATGGTACAGAGTGTCTATCAGACACTCTGTACCAGGGCCGTATCTAGGGGGAAGCTGGGGGTGCATTTGCCCCGGCCCGGGCGCAGCAGACAGGGGGGCGCTGTCGGCCCTTCTGCTGCAGCGCCCGAGGTGTCTCCCCACCGGTCGGACATTGCGCGGGCACCCTCCATACTGCTCCCGCTATCAGCTGACAGCAGGAGCAGTGAAAGTGCCGCGCGCCGGCTCCTGCAATCAATAGTACAGCGTGTCTATCAGACACGCTGTACTATAGAAGCCGCGCCTTCAGCCGCTGTGTTCCCCTCACTTCCGGGTCAGGGGGACATCAGCAGCGTGATCTAATCACCTGACCACGCTGCTGACGTCACTCGGCGGCCCTGCATAGGCGGCAGGATGGGGAAAAGTGCTCCAGCTGCAGGAGCTGAAGACCCCGAAGATTCATGTAATTAGGGTAAAGGGGAGAGGCTGGGGGAAGACAACTGGGGGGGCGAGGAGATAGGGGATAGATGTAAGCCACACTGGGGGAGGACATGGGGTGAGTATATGTGAGCCACACTGGTGGAAGGGATGATGGGGGTAGTATAGATAAGCCACACTGGTGAGGGGGAGATGGGATAAATGGATAATTGTGAGCCACACCAGGGGGGATATGGGGGTAGTATATGTGAGACACACTGGGGGGAGATGGGGGATAAATGTGAACCACTCTGGGGGGAAGATAGAGGGAGTATGTGTGAGCCACACTGGGAGGGGAGATGGGGGCGTATATGTGAGCCACACTGGGGGGGAGATAGGGGAGTATATGTGATCCACACTGGGAGGGGAGATGGGGGCGTATATGTGATCCACACTGGGAGGGGAGATGGGGGCGTATATGTGAGCCACACTGGGAGGGGAGATGGGGGCGTATATGTGATCCACACTGGGGGAGAGATAGGGGAGTATATGTGAGCCACACTGGGAGGGGAGATGGGGCGTATATGTGAGCCACACTGGGGGGGAGATAGGGGAGTATATGTGATCCACACTGGGAGGGGAGATGGGGGCGTATATGTGATCCACACTGGGAGGGGAGATGGGGGCGTATATGTGATCCACACTGGGAGGGGAGATGGGGGCGTATATGTGAGCCACACTGGGAGGGGAGATGGGGGCGTATATGTGATCCACACTGGGGGAGAGATAGGGGAGTATATGTGAGCCACACTGGGAGGGGAGATGGGGGCGTATATGTGAGCCACACTGGGGGGGAGATAGGGGAGTATATGTGAGCCACACTGGGAGGGGAGATGGGGGCGTATATGTGAGCCACACTGGGGGGAGAGATAGGGGAGTATATGTGATCCACACTGGGAGGGGAGATGGGGGCGTATATGTGATCCACACTGGGAGGGGAGATGGGGGCGTATATTGACCCACTGGGGAGATAGGAGTATGTGATCCACACTGGGAGGGGAGATGGGGGCGTATATGTGATCCACACTGGGGGGGAGATGGGGGCGTATATGTGAGCCACACTGGGAGGGGAGATGGGGGCGTATATGTGATCCACACTGGGGGAGATAGGGGGTATATGTGATCCACACTGGGAGGGGAGATGGGGGCGTATATGTGATCCACACTGGGAGGGGAGATGGGGCGTATATGTGAGCACACTGGGGGGAGATAGGGGGTATATGTGAGCCACACCAGGGAGGGGGAGATGGGGGGAGTATATGTGAGCCACACATATACGTATGAGGAACAAATCTGGGGGGTATATGGGCTCTGTGGGTGGAGTATGGGGTCAGTAATAGGAACAAACATGTGGGGGAGTGTGGGGGCAGTATGAGGAACATAGGGGGAGCATGGGGCAGTATTAGGAACAAACATGTGGGGGCGGGGTAGTATGAGAAACAAACAGGGGGAGAGTATGGGGGCAGTATGAGGAACAAACGGGGAGAGTATGGGGGCAGTATGAGGAACAAACAGGGGGAGAGTATGTGGGCAGTATTAGGAACAAACGTGGGGAAGTATGGGGGCAGTATGAGGAACAAACGGGGAGTATAGGGCAGTATGAGGAACAAACTGGGGGAGTATGGAGGCAATATTAGGAACAAACATGGGGGGGGGAGTATTGTGCGGCAGTATTAGGAACAAATGTGGGGGGAGTATGGGGGCACATACAAACGTGGGGGAGTATGGGGCAGTATGAGGAACAAACAGGGGGAATATGGGGGCAGTATTAGGAACAAACATGGAGGGAGTATGTTGGCAGTATGAGGAACAAACGGGGATTCCATGGAGGCAGTATTAGGAACAAACATGGGGGGAGTATGGCGGCAGTATGAGAAACTAACAGCGTGGGAGTATGGGGGATGTATGAGGAATAAACATGATGGGGAGTATGGGAACGTTTGAGGAACAAACGTGGGGGGTTTGGATTATGGGGGCTGTATGAGGAACAAACATGGGGGGAGTATGGGGCAGTATAATGGACAAACGTGGAGGGAGGGATGATTGGGGTTATATGAGGAACAAACATTGGGGAGGGAGGATAGGGGCAGTATAAGGAACAAACATGAGGGGGGGTATGGGGGCTGTATGAGGAACAAATGGATTGGCAGTAAGGGGGCTGTATGAGGAGCAAACGTGTGGGGAGGAGGATGGGGGCTGTATGAGGAGAAAACGGGAGGATTAGGGCTGTGTGAGGAGCAAATGAGGGAGAGGGTGGAGGCTATATGAGGAGCAAACAGGGGAGGGGAGAGGGGCTGTATGAGGAGCAAGTGGGGGGAGAGGGTGTGGGCTGTATGAGGAGCAAATCGGGAGGGGAGAGAAGGGCTGTATGAGCAGCAAATAAGGGGAAGAGGTTGGGGGGAGTGTATGCAGACGCAGCATGGAGCGCAAGCAGGGGGGATTTGAGAACACAGAAAACGGAGTGAGGGGTTGATAAGTATGGACATAGTATGAGTTGGACAGTATGGGAAACAATGGGGTAAGTTTGAGGATCCAGTATAAATAGTGAGATGGAGATGGCTGCTGAACAGTATGTGGAGTAAAGGGGGATGGGTGTGGATACAGTATAACGAGTGAGGAAGGGATGGCTGCCACACAGTATGTGGAGTAAGGGGGCATGGCTACGACACAGTATGTGGAATGAGGGGGGATGAATGTAGACACAGTATGTGGTATGAGTGGGAGATAGGTGTGAACACAGTATGTGGAGTGAGGGGAGGGAAGTAGTGAAGAAACTTTAGGGCATGAGAAAAATGTAAGGGGGCACAGAATAGAGAGTGAGTAGTGTGGGGCTGTATGGAGAGGGGGCAGCATGCGGGGACAGTGTGAGGCCACAGCCAGAAGAGGGAGTGTGATAAGGGAGGACAGTATAAACAGTGGGCAGTATAGGAGGACACAGTGTGAGAGGACAGTGTGACCAGGGAGTTCACTATGGAAGGAGAGGGCAGTGTGATGAGGGGCAGTGTGGAAGACATGTACAGAAAGAGGGACAGTGTGTAAATCATATTTTGTGCAGGAAACAGTGAGGAAGTACAATTATTATTCCAGGGTCAGTGTAGGGCAGATATTTTTGCTTTGGAGAATTTTGATCATTTTGCTATTTTTAAGGGTATCGTGTCGGGATGGGCTGAAGACTGGAAAAGATGGACGTCTCCAGAGACGAGCTGTGGATGTGAAGTCATTATGGCATCTGGACAAGATGAAGAAAAGAAAAAGGCGACCCCGATCAGAGACCAGGTCATCTATAAGGTACCTGGATGTAAATGGTTGTGATACTAATTCTCATTAGTGCTGTAGTTCCTGTGTCGTCTGATGATGATTGAACAACTCCCAGCACCTCCTTACCATTGTTAAGGATGTAGTAGGAGTTGTAGGTTCATGCAGCACAAATATGTATGGGTCTGATCTGACATTATAATTGTTTTACCATGTACTGATGGGGTTCTGATGATGATTTTTTTTTTGCTAGATGAGGGTTGTGATGCTGTACTTATGTACTGATAAGGGTTATATGTATGTATGTATTTCTGTACCTCTGGTGGTTCTGGTCATGTATCCCTGTACTGATGAGAGTTTTAATGCTGTGTTTCTATACTGATGAGGGTTCCATGGATGTATTTCTGTACCTCTTTTTTTATCCTAGACATATTTCGGGGGGATGGGGGGGGGCGCCGTTTGACTTACCTGCCTAGGGCACCAAAATGCCTTGTCCCGGCACTGAGTGTGCTCGTCATTTTTATGGAAAAAAATAGCTTTTTTTTCTAGTAAAAATGACAAATATAGTGACAGAGCTTTATAACATAGGCTCCAACACAAGCATGAACCTAGATAGATTATCCGTACTATTATCAATTGTATTAAGTTTTCAGCAGTCTTCACTGACATATGTGCTATTATTAAAGAGGACCTGTCACCCTCCTGGTGCTAAGCTAACTGAATGCAGTACTGAATCCCTGAGGAAGGTGCCAGGAAGGGCGCCGAAACGCGTAGGAAGGAATAAAGAAGTATACTGCTACAACATCTTGCATCCCAGGTGATTTTGTGGACTCAGCAGCGCGGACCGTGGTACACCTTGCTTCCCATATTTTCTGGCTGTTTTTCCACGTTGGAGTGGTCGGTGGAGGTCCTGCAGCAGCTGATACTGTGATATGCTGTTAAACCAGTTGTGGGTCTCACAACTGGAATAGGTGAGTGTAACTGCATTACACCACTCACATCTGAGTGTCACTAGTGATAGGGCACTATTGCGCCTCTTGTTCCCCCACCTTTTTTGTATTGATTACACAGCACTGACATCATGGCTCGGCCCCCTGGTGCTTTTTCTGTGTCCGGATACCGGGCAGGACACAGAAATGGCATCTGGACGTGACAATCCAGTGCTGTCTGTTCCTGTTCGTTGGAACCTGCAAAAAAACAGGATCTAACGAACAGGAACAAAAACGTAGTGTCACACTGTAGTGAGAATGCTGATGAGGGAATGGCAGTTGTGGGCAGGGTGACCAGGGAAGACTAGTCTGACTCTAGTCTAGGAACCCTGAATGGCTCTGATCCCGAAGGTGTCTCTGAGGGTGAGAAGGTTCGGGCCTCCAGCCTCTTCTTAAAACTCTTCCACCAGCTCTGCGCTATTCCCCCTTCAACTCCCTCCACAGAACTGGGATACAGCAACTCCAAAGGAAAGTACCTCAGCCACACAAACACACAGGTCAGCACAGCACGGCTTCCAGGCATAGAGTGAAACTCTATCAGCAGCGCCACCTGGTGGAAGGAGAGGCTAAAGGCCAGGGGGAGGGGAGCCGAGGCAGGGCCGCAGCATCCATGAGGCGACATGAAGTGTCAGCCTCAGGCGGCGAGCCCTGCTGGTAGACATGGGGCGGCGTCTTCAGGAGCGCCTGGTGGTAGTGCGGCCCCCTGCAGATGCCGCTCCTACAGTCCTGGCCGCCGACGCTGCGACCAGGCTTGGCGTATCTGGGGCTGCTGGCGGGGCATCTGCCCCAGGCTCAGCAGACTCCTGCCGCAGCGGCAGCGGCCGCGGTCTCCAAGCCCCCCCCCCCTCCAATGTGGCAGTGTGAGCTGTCTGAGCGGCAGCGGCCGCGGTCTCCAAACACCCCCCCCCCGTGCGGCTGTGTGAGCCGGCTGTGTGAGCCGGCTGTGTGAGCCGGCTGTGTGAGCCGGCTGTGTGAGCCGGCTGTGTGAGCCGGCTGTGTGAGCCGGCTGTGTGAGCCGGCTGTGTGAGCCGGCTTCATGCTTCACTGTGCCTCGGGCTGACAGGACCTGTGATGATGTCAAAGGAGGGGTGGAGTCAGGCGGGTCACATGATCAGCTCCTCAGTATGCAGCCAGGACTCCACCATGGTGCTGGATGAGGTGAAGTTTATGTGTGGGGCTGAGGCTTTACAGTGTAAATTAATGTAGCAGAGCTGTGTATGTATGAGGTATATGGAGTGGAGCTGAGTGTTCAAGGTGTACAGAGTGGAGGTGCGTGTGTATGAGGTGTATGGAGTGAAGCTGTGTATGTACGAGGTGTGCGGAGCGGAATCGTGTGTGTATGAGGTGTGCGGAGCGGAGCCGTGTGTGTATTAGGTGTACAGAGCGGAGCCCTGTGTGTACGAGGTGTACAGAGTGGAGCCGAGTGTGTACGAGGTGTACAGAGTGGAGCCGTGTGTGTACGAGGTGTACGGAGCAGAGCCGAGTGTGTATGAGGTGTACGGAGCAGAGCCGCGTGTGTACGAGGTGTACAGAGCGGAGGCGTGTGTGTACGAGGTGTACGGAGCAGAGCCGAGTGTGTATGAGGTGTACGGAGCAGAGCCGCGTGTGTACGAGGTGTACAGAGCGGAGGCGTGTGTGTACGAGGTGTATAGAGTGAAGCCACGTGTGTACATTGTGGAGCTGAGAGTGTACAAGGTGTACGGAGCGGAGCCGCGTGTGTACGAGATGTACGGAGCGAAGCCGAGTGTGTACAAGGTGTATGGAGCAGAGCCGAGAGTGTACAAGGTGTACGGAGCGGAGCCGCGTGTGTACGAGGCATACGGAGCAGAGCCGTGTGTGCGAGGCTTTCGCAGCGGAGCCCAGTGTGTACGAGGTGTACGAAGCGGCGCCATGTGTGTACGAAACGGAGGCAGTGTGTACGGTGTGTACAGAGCGAAGTCATATGTGTACGAGGTGTACAGAGCAGAGCCACATGTGTACAACGTGTACGGAGCAGAGCCGCTTGTGTACGAGGTGTATGGAGCAGAGCCGCTTGTGTACGAGGTGTACGGAGCAGAGCCGTGTGTGTACGAGGTGTACAGAGCAGAGCGTGTGTGTACGAGGTGTATAGAGTGAAGCCTCGTGTGTACATTGTGGAGCTGAGAGTGTACAAGGTGTACGGAGCAGGGCCGCGTGTGTACGAGACGTACGGAGAGAAGCCGAGTGTGTACAAGGTGTATGGAGCAGAGCCGAGAGTGTACAAGGTGTACGGAGCGGAGCCGCGTGTGTACGAGGCGTACGGAGCAGAGCCGTGTGTGCGAGGCTTTCGCAGCAGAGCCCAGTGTGTACGAGGTGTACGAAGCGGCGCCACGTGTGTACGAAACGGAGCCACGTGTGTACGGTGTGTACAGAGCGAAGTCATATGTGTACGAGGTGTACAGAGCAGGCCACATGTGTACAACGTGTACGGAGCAGAGCCGCTTGTGTACGAGGTGTATGGAGCAGAGCCGCTTGTGTATGAGGTGTACGGAGCAGAGCCGTGTGTGTATGAGGTGTGCAGAGCGGAGGCGTGTGTGTACGAGGTGTATAGAGTGAAGCCACGTGTGTACATTGTGGAGCTGAGAGTGTACAAGGTGTACGGAGCGGAGCTGCGTGTGTACGAGACGTACGGAGCGAAGCCGAGTGTGTACAAGGTGTATGGAGCAGAGCCGAGAGTGTACAAGGTGTACGGAGCGGAGCCGCGTGTGTACGAGGCGTACGGAGCAGGGCCGTGTGTGCGAGGCTTTCGCAGCGGAGCCCAGTGTGTACGAGGTGTACGAAGCGGCGCCACGTGTGTACGAAACGGAGCCACGTGTGTACGGTGTGTACAGAGCGAAGTCATATGTGTACGAGGTGTACAGAGCAGAGCCACATGTGTACAACGTGTACGGAGCAGAGCCGCTTGTGTACGATGTGTATGGAGCAGAGCCGCTTGTGTACGAGGTGTACGGAGCAGAGCCGCTTGTGTACGAGGTGTATGGAGCAGAGCCGCTTGTGTACGAGGTGTACGGAGCAGAGCCGTGTGTGTATGAGGTGTGCAGAGCGGAGGCGTGTGTGTACGAGGTGTATAGAGTGAAGCCACGTGTGTACATTGTGGAGCTGAGAGTGTACAAGGTGTACGGAGCGGAGCTGCGTGTGTACGAGACGTACGGAGCGAAGCCGAGTGTGTACAAGGTGTATGGAGCAGAGCCGAGAGTGTACAAGGTGTACGGAGCGGAGCCGCGTGTGTACGAGGCGTACGGAGCAGAGCCGTGTGTGCGAGGCTTTCGCAGCGGAGCCCAGTGTGTACGAGGTGTACGAAGCGGCGCCACGTGTGTACGAAACGGAGCCACGTGTGTACGGTGTGTACAGAGCGAAGTCATATGTGTACGAGGTGTACAGAGCAGAGCCACATGTGTACAACGTGTACGGAGCAGAGCCGCTTGTGTACGAGGTGTATGGAGCAGAGCCGCTTGTGTACGAGGTGTACGGAGCAGAGCCGCTTGTGTACGAGGTGTATGGAGCAGAGCCGCTTGTGTACGAGGTGTATGGAGCAGAGCCGCTTGTGTACGAGGTGTACGGAGCAGAGCCGTGTGTGTACGAGTTGTACGGAGCAGAGCCGCTTGTGTACGAGGCGTACGTGGTGTACGGAGCTGAGTGTGTACTAGGTGTACGGAGCGGAGCCATGTGTGTACCAGTGGTGGCCCCCCCGAGCATGCCGCTCCTATAGGCCCGGCCGCCTCTGCCGGCAGCATTCTTCTCCCAAGTCCTTGCCACCGCTGTCCACCCCTCTGCAGCTCAGCACGGCGGGGAACAATGATGTCATCACTTAGCGCCACTGTGCTGAGACGTGCAGAGCGGCAGAGGAGATGCTGAGGAGAAGAGGTATTTACTTTTTATTTTTTTAATAGTTTTTTTTAGTGAGTACACTGATGGGAAACTATGTAATGTACAATATAATATAGGACAATGGGGGTGCAATATACTATATGGAGAACTATTGTGGCCCATTATATTATATGGAAGACTATGGGGGTGCATTATACTATAAGGAAGGCTATAGGGGATGCATTATACTATATGGAGGACTATGAGGGTGCATTATACTATATGGAGGACTATGGGGGTCCAATATGCTGTATGGAGAGCTATGGGGGTGCAGTATGCAATATGGGGGTGCATTATGCTATATGGAGGACTGTGGGGGTTCATTATGCTATATGGAGCACTGTGGGGTGCATTATACTATTTGGAGGACTGTGGAGGTGCATTAATCTATATGGAGGACTGTGGGGGTGATTATTCTATATGGAGGACTGTGGGGCTGCATTATTCTATATGGAGGACTGTGGGGTGCATTATACTACATGGAGGAGTGTGGGAGTACATTATTTTATATCAAGTACTGTGGGGGTGAATTGTTCTCTATGGAGTTCTGTGGGGGTGCAATATGCTATTTGGAGGACTACGGGGTGCAATATACTATATGGAGGACTGTGGGGGTGCGTTTTTCTATATCGAGTACTGTGGGGGGTGCATTCTATTTTATAGAAGACTATGGGGGTGCATAATATATGGAGGAATGCGGTATACTATGTGGAATACTATGGGGGTGTATTATATTATATGGAGCAAATTATACTATTTGGAAGCCATTATAATATTTGGAGGGCTCTGTGGGAGGCATGATAATACTTGGAGGCTACAAGGGAGCCTTTATACTTTATGAAGGGCTATTTGAGGGCTGTGTTGGGGGCCATTATACTGTACATAGGTCCATTTTACTACATGGAGGGCTGGGCGGCGGTCATAGTTGGGGATCATGCTGTACTGGGGTAGTTGCAGGAGGTGCAGTAGGGTCATCATACTGTGCATGTGGAGGAATGCACTGTGGGGGATCATACAGTGTTTGTGGGGCACTTTTGTTGGCATCACACTTTAGAGGGGCAATGAAAGGGGAATCTAGGGGCTTCAGTAGGAGGAAAATTACTTTGTAAAGGCTGACATATTGTGAGAGATGTACCTATGTGACCCAGCCAAATATTGCTTTTGTTGGGGGGTGCCCAATTAGAACTTCTGCTATGGGGCCCTATGATTTCTGCAGGACTGATTGGCCATAACTTAGGCTGGTTTCAGATTTGCATTTGTGTCTGCATGCGCAGGGCATGCAAACGCAGGGCAAACGCTGCCATACTGATGTGAACGCAGAGGAGATTCTCATCAGTATGGTGCTCGGCCAGCCAATCAGTGATCTCGACGGCGGCCGGGAGGCGGAGATCTGAGGCGGAGATCCTCCACCTCCCAGCCGCCGCCGACGAAATTTCAATGTGATCCGCAGCGTTCTCCTGCGCCGCCATGCGGAGGACAGTGCGGATCCATTGAGATCCATGCATTGTTTGTGCACTCGCGGGCACTTGCTGATAAAACAAGCACCTGTGAACGCACAAAAAATGCAACATGTTGCATTTGGAGGGCGGAGGAGGGCGTATAAATTATGCGCATCCAAACGGAATCGTTCCCATGTTAAACATAGGAACGCAGCGTTTGGCTGCGTTCTGTTACGCTTGCGTTCCGAATGCAAATGTGAAACCACCCTTACACACCAGGTCCAGTGCTGCCCCTCGGTACATTCAGGCATCCAGCCATCTTTCTCCTGAGCAGCGGTTGGTCGGTGGTGCTCTTCCCCCTTCCTGCTCCCATATCCTTTGCTCAACCCAATAGGAAGGACCCTGTTATTAATTACATAAAGACAGCCCCGTGTGTGGCGCTTGTGATTGGCTAAGCAATTCGGGAGTAAGTGTGGTCTGTTGGATGGAGAAGAAGCGCCATTTTACCAACTTAGTGCAGTGGCGGATTGTTGATGCTCAGACTGCAGGTCTTTACCTGTGTTGTGTGGAAGGTGCGGCATGGCGACTTGTCTGAATATTCAGTGCCAGGCAGCGGTCCAGAGTTTTGCAGGCGTGTGCCAGAGGTTGGCAATCAGTTCTGCCTGCAGGACCACGGCTCTGCCAGTTGTCATTATGTGTCTAAATGCTTGTGCCAAGCTGCCATTGCCATTAATGATCCTTGTTCTGGATTCTTCTGTGTGGTTCTTGTATGTGCGTGTGATGGCGCAGACATCTTTGTGTGGAGATCTTTTTTTTCTGTTTCAGTAAACTAAAATGTCCACTATTTTGCTCATTTTTACAGAATAAATATAAATCTGTAGGAACCAGATTTATTTTTATCAATTAAAATTTTTTTCTAGCAGGTGGGGGGGGGGGGCGCCGTTTTGCAGTTCGCCTCAGGCAGCAGAGAGGCTAGGTTCACCCCTGAGCCCAGGTGAGTCACACATTAACCCCTCAACCAGCAGCCGAACCTCATAGTGAATGCCGTTCTGGAGCACAACACAGGAGGCCCAGGACCTTCACAACTATCAACCGTGCAGCTCTTAAAGACAAATACATACACAGCAGCATCCAGTAAGGTCAGCGCCAACTAAGCGCGTGACACGTAGTTTGAAGTCAGCTTTAAAGAGAACAAGAGAGGGCTGGAGGTGGCCAGGGCCGCACCGTCCATTGGACAATGTGAGCCTTGAGGCTCAGGCGGCAAGGAGGTAGGGGGAGCTGCAGTTCAGAAGGGGGCGGCGCCTGGAGCACACACACACACACACAGTGGCTCCTGCTAGGTACCCGCATCCGGAACTTGACGCAACAACTCAAACCTTCCCCTGATCCTAACCCACAGCCGCCACTGATAGCACCCCCACCACACCTCACCCGCGGTCGCAACTGATGGCACCCCCCCTGTTCATCACCCGTGGCCGCACATGATAGCATCCCCCAACCCCCCCTTCCCTGTTCCTCATCTGTGGCCGCAACTGATAGCACCCTCCCCACCACCCCCCACCACCCCCACTCCTCACCGGGGCTCAGGCGGCAGGGTGCCTTGATGCACCCCTGGAGGTTGCACAGAGAAGGCTGGAGGTGGGGAGGACACCAGAAACAGCAATGACACATACAGGAGGCTGAACAAGAGAGGGCTGGAGGTGGCACAGAGAAGGCTAGAGGCGGGGAGGGAACCAGCAACAGTGATGACTCATTACTGAGTAAGGCCCTCCGGACTCCATATCTGTACACTTTATGTAGTCTTTTTAATAGCTTACAGGGGGGTAGAGACATGGGGGAACCCTTCCCTGAATGCAGCAGACACGCTGCATTCAGTGCTGCATTCAGATAGCATAGCACCAGGGGGGTGACAGGTCCTCTTTAAGGGTTACAAAATACCACTCTGAAAACTCAGATAAAGTTACATGTTGTACTGTTCTTTAAGATAAAATATTTATGGTAATGTGATCCTCAGCAGACAGAGATATATTCCTAAGCAGAATAATGCATGAAAAGGCAAAATGTGCAACATGATAGATAGATAGATAGATAGATAGATAGATAGATAGATAGATAGATAGATAGATAGATAGATAGATGTAATATATCCTTTTATGTAGTAAATTCTCTGGTAAACCCATCAGAATATATCAGATGATTCTTCGTATTCCCTGAGGAGATACAGAGATGTGACACATTTCTCTGTTTTAATAAGGACAGGTACTTAGTGTGAGAGCTGTATTGCAATCTGTGTAAATGTGTAAGATATCCCGTCTGATTGACAGGAACCCCCTCTCCGGTATTACAGAGCTAGATCTGTTTACAGAGCAGAGCTGTCCCATTTTTGCTTAAAATGTGAACCCATTAGGGAACATTTTATCACTTAAATGTATAGAATTTTGTTTAAAAATAATTTTGCAGTTGGGAATCATTAGGAATAACCTTTCCCTGTTTGTCTTCTATGTCCTCTGTAATGCGCAGTTGTGATGCCCCTATGGCAAGGCGCCACAGGGAGGTACTACGCCCCAAACAGAAGGTGTAGTACCTCCGTAGCCGTGGATATGGAGGACCCTACAGAGTCTGTACTCCAACACCCATACAGCAGGCCACCTTAGTACAGGGGACCGTATATTCAGTAGGTCCCAGGGGGTCCCAGACGGTGTGAGACAGCAAGGAAGATGGACACAGAGGAGCCTGCAACCGTGACAGGAGGGCACCTCTTGGGAGAGGGGTGACCCAGACGTAGAAGGGGGCCACTCGAGGACTGGTCGGAGCCAGCTGGAAACCAAGGTCACCACCGGTATGCCGGAACCGAGGCGGCTAGTTATGGTCTACCCCTAACCGCAGACCGGCAGGCTGTGGGCCCGACCTAAGGGAGCCACAGCACCCTTCAAGTAGTCCAACATCAGTCCCGCAGCTGGGTTCACGACACCGAGAAGTACAGAGACTTTAGCTAACAGACCCCGAGGACTAGAGACTTGACTCATGAGGGGGAGCCCAGAGAGAGAGAGGAACAGGACCAGGAACGCCATGTTAAGGACACCTCTACCAGACTCTGGAAAAACCTCCAAGATCCGCGGCTACAGCCCCAGGTTTACCCAGACTGTATGATGTACTGATTCCAACTAGTGCAAGTAAAGAACTGTTTGAGCTGATCTGGTGTCTGTTCTCCTTTCATCTGTCTCCTGGAGGGCCTCTACAGCATCACAGAGGTGAGGACTACGACTCCCCTCATCCACCCTGCTGCACTGAAGTAAAGCTCCACCTGTGGGGAGCTGTACTACCAAAGCTGCATTCCCCCATCACCTCAGCGGCCGGCCGCAGCGCTGGTAACCCTATTACCAGGTACCACAGGTGGCGTCACATTACAAATCCCCCATCATCATCACCCCCACCCTGCCACTGAGGGTCCCTACCAAAGTGAACCCCCTGTCCTGGTATCTGAGTACCCCCTGCCCTGTCGACCGACTCAGTGTATTGCTGTCCTCATAGGAGTTTATCCCTCTTCTACCTGTCAGTTACTGGGGTCCTCTAACCACATGAAAGTGCAGAACATGGTGGTCATAAGTCAGCTGAGAGGAGCTCGGAAAAACACAGATAAAAAGAGGGATCAACTCCCCAGCAGTGTCTCTGTATGGCAGGACAGGCGAGGGCAGGTGATTATCAGTTTTTTTTTCCTAAATGTTCCTTGGTTCTTGTTAATTCCCCAATTTGTTGGATTCTCCCTTAGCAAATCACAGAATTATTGCGTGGATCTCTCTCTCTGTCTTTCCTCTCTCTTTTCTCTCTCTTTCTGCCTCTGTCTCTTTTTCTCTTCTCTTCTCTCTCTCTTCTTCTCTCTTTCCTTCTATGTTTCTGTCTCTCTTTCTTCTGTCTCTCTCTTCCTCTCTCTCTTTTCTCTCATCATCTCCCTCTGACTCTGTCATTCTGGTGGAAAAAAATACAACAGATCTGAAAAACGTACACATTCTGCAGTTGTGATGCAACAAAATACACACCGTCGGCACAGATCTTTTTTGCCTGCATTTTTTTAGTAGCTGCAACAGAAATCTGCCCACTATTTTCTAGTCAGCGCATAGCCTTAAGGGCCCGTTACACTGGTTTGGTGAAGATGCAGTGAAAACCAAACCGGCAGCCCTGGAACAGATTTCGGCCCCATAGTATTCCTATGGGGCTGGATGGAGCCGAATGGCTGCTATTTGCCATCTGGTTTCCATCTGTCCGGGAGGATCTGGGAGAATTCGGATTTTCCTCCCGGACAGAAAAACGTTGCTTGCAGCGTTTTTGTGTCCGGGGCAAAAATCGGCACATATCAGATTCTCCCGGATCCGGCACGATCCGGCGCCCCCTAACATGGGAGTCTATGGCGCTGGATCGCGCCGGATCCGACATAAAATCGGATGCAGCTCCCGAACTAAACTTCAGCACCTGGAGCTGTCCCCTGCAGAGATTTGAGGACCACGGCTAGCTCCCCGCTAGCAGCGATCTTGAAATTACAGCAGTTGCAGCTGCAGATTCTGGCAGAAAACAGGATCGGAGGCCATATTTGCCCTACGGTTCTGTTTGTCTGGGGCAGTCAGGTTCTGTCTGGTGTTTCCTACAAAACACGGGACAGAACCTGAGACACCAAAACCGTGGTGTGAAACCGGCCTAAGCTCGCAGTTGAAGTGTACAGGTCAGTTTATCAAAATCTGAAAGAAATAGTCTTGTAGGTCTGATGATTCTAATTATGTCCTGGCTGATTTGGGGCCACACACCTGTGTTATTTTCAGACAGAGATCCCTTAAAGAAGCCCTCCTATTAAAGTGAACCTGTCACCTGGTTTGGGCCTATTAAACTAATAGCACCACCTTCAGCAGCACCTATGCTACATACTATGAAGGTGGCTATAATGCCCTGACGGCCCCAGTACACCTAATAAATAAGTTTTAAAAACTTCCCGCCCTGTATGATAATTAATACTTACTAATCAGATGGGCTTGATTGTAGCTCGGTCTATCCATTCTCTTCTCACTGTCCACCCTACCTCTCCTCCCCACCTGATAGCTTGTAAATTTCACTGGATCTGGTGCCTGCACAGAGACCTTAGCGGTTCACACAGTGCACTGATCTGATCGCTGGTCGTTGGTACATGCCACACGCAGCGGCATTACTACGAGGTCGCTGCAACATCACAAAACCGGTGACGTTGCAACGGTGTTGTTAGCGATATCGTTGCGTGTAATTATATCATAACGTGACACTGGTCAGAATTGTAAATATTGACCTCGTTAGGAAGATGAAAACAGGTTGGGGAAGGAAGGAGTTAATAATCCTTCATAAAGATGTCCTAATCTAAATAGACTCTAGATAGGTGAGTACAAACAAAGATGAGTGCAGGGACCCTTGGGTTCCCTCTGAGTGCTGAGGATTGTTTAATATTCTGCTGCATTTATTATATCAGCATTGTGAGAAAGCAGAATAGAAAAATATCTGAGATCTCTCTGTGCTACAACTTACAGTATAGGAGAAAAAGAGCCGGGGTTTGTCCACGCTAGACCACAGGGAAAACCGAGGATGCAAGCAAAACAAACCCTTGCATCCTCGGTTTTCCCTGTGGTCTAGCGCGGACAAACCCCGGCTCTTTTTCTCCTATACTGTATGTATCTGCATCCCGGATCTGCAGCGGCCAAAACGTCTACAGGTGGTTGTGACTCTCACAACCATACCAGGTGAGTGGATTACCTTTGTTAATAACACGCTGGTGTCCCTCATTTACCGCCTTAGTGCGCTCCCCCTCTCACTAATTTTTTGCAGTTGTGCTACAACTTAAAAGAGTTATCCACTAGTGTACAACCCCAGCTTTCTCCATTCAAGAACCAAATTAAAATAAAATCAGTGTATACTCACCTCCCGCACTGTTCCTGCAATGTCAGCTGTTTCCAGAGAGGGACATGATTTGCTCTGTCGCATGCGGGTTGCAGCCAATGAGCTGTCACTCATCTGCTGCATCCAAACAGCAGACACTCATGGGCTGCAACCTGTATGTTAGCCAACGAGTCTCGTTAACTCGGAGAACAGCGGCAATGACATCACTGGAAGGGCGCCACAGCAGGAGGTGAGTATATGCTGTTTTACTGTAATTGGGTCCTTGGACTGATTTAGCTGGGGTTGCCCAGCAGCAGACAACACCTGTACTGGCTTATACCTCTAACAGCTCCAGTTTTTGTCTAGAGATATACTACATACATATATAAAAAAAAAATTAAAGAAAAGCCATTCATCACAAATGAGTGTGATTTATGTAGGATATATTCTGGTCCAGAGCAATATTTCCTATACCGGGTTTATTATTTCCTTTCTTCAGTATTGATACCAGGGAATTCCTGTCAAACAGTTGAATGCGATGTATTTGTGCCTTCATTTAACATCTTGAGTGATGTTCTGACAGTGTTACTGGAGCACTGATGGTGTATTGTAAAATCTATTGATCCATCCAAGTACTTCATGTATTAATAATTGAGATCCGCGCACTGGACGATTGCTAATTCATTGCTAATTGCCGATTAGCACATAGCTTTAACACAGTTATTGGAGTTAGGAGGACTTGTTCAGATGTTCTGACTAGACATATTCGGCCTCATATTGAGCAGAGCCGTACACGTCTAGTCAGCATGTGACTGTGTCGCAACTGGGATTAGGATACTCAATCACTGGGCCGAGGGCCAGATCCTTTCAGGTGTCAGTAGTGGTTGCGGTGCCAGTGATTGTGACCCCGGGGACAGTGGTAAGAGACATACTGCTGTGGGAATGCAAGGGTAAACGCGTACATTTTACCGTTCCCTCTTGTGGTGGTGAGTGGCGTTCCCCATAATGTTGGTGTGATGAAGGATAACAGGAGAAATTAGGAGACATGATGTTATAAACTACCAAATGATCTTTACTGTACAAGTCCCACAGCCAGACAGGATATACAGCCACAGAGGAAAGTGAGGTTAGCAGTTCAGTCAGGCATTTAGTTGCAGTACAGGAGAAAGTTGCACATGGGGCATGTTACCAGAGTGTCCTAGCGGTCTTCTCCCTGTAGTCCAAACCAACACTATTGGATTCTCTTTGGCGGATCCTATCCCACTGTGGTACTGAACCCAATCAAACCCCATGGATCCATTCCCTCTGACCTTCATATATTCCTATAGGAGGGATTCCATTCCCTTGTAGATAGCCTACTCGAGTCAGACCCATCCACTCCCTTGTAGATAGCCTACTCGAGTCAGACCCATCCACTCCCTTGTAGATAGCCTACTCGAGTCAGAACCATCCACTCCTAGAGAAGCCCACTGAAGGGAAATCAGTTTCCTCCTACATCCTTCCATCCGTGTGTATCCTGGGTGATGCCCCACTGAAGTGTGAGGTGACTAAGGGTACTAAAGCCTTTATATACTCTAGACTCCACCCACTAGCCCTGTTGATAGGCTTCCAGCTCAACAGGGAGTTTAATCTAACTAGTCTATGTGCCTGTGTGTGGTGCATAACTGCTAAGTCATAAGTCATCTTGACATATATATAAACAATATATGGTAAATTAGAGAACACTCCAGTAGTGTCCACTCTGGGTCACTGCAACCACATGTCTGCAAATCACATACTAGCAGTCATGCACTCTTCTGCTTCCAGCTCTACCCTCGCTTCAGCGTGGCTGGCCAGAGGACAGGGGAGATGAGGAGGAGGAGGAGGAGGACAGCATGTTCTGTCACCGTGTTGGTCAGGATACTGAAGTGATGGCTGTTAAGAGTATGGCGCACATAGCTGACTTTATGGTAAGCTGCCTGGCTCGTGACCCTCGCGTTCAGAACATCTTGGCTGACAATCAGTACTGGTTGGCAACACTCTTAGACCCACGCTGCAAGGAGAACTTTATGTCTCTCATTCCTGAGGCGGAGAGGTCAGCCAAAATGCAGCAGTTCCAGAAGGCCATAGTCACGGAAGTAGGCAAAGTATTCCCCTCACAAAACGCTAGCGACATAGGTCAGGAATCGGTGGACAACCAAGGCGTACGGCCGAGAGGGGCACAAGTCCAATCTGCCAGAGGTAGGGGAACAGTCTTTACGATGTAGGACAGTTTTCTCAGCCCCTCACGTACCACAGCCCCTGAGGTGCGGGGTAGTGCCACAAAAAATGCTAAGTTTGGCCAGATGCTGAAGGAGTACCTTGCAGATCGAACAACTGTACTGCGACATTCCTCTGTGCCTTACAATTATTGGGTCTCCAAGCTGGACACGTGGCATGAATTGGCTCTCTACGCCTTGGAAGTCCTGGCCTGCCCTGCCGCTAGCGTTTTGTCAGAGCGTGTTTTCAGTGCCGCAGGTGGAATCATTACTGATAAACCCACCTGCCTGTCAACTGAAAATGCTGACAGGCTGACTCTGATCAAGATGAAGAAGGGTTGGATTAGGCCAGACTTCACCACACCACCAACAAATGACAGCGGAATATAAATTTTGTTATGGGAATTTGCCATGTACCTCCACTCACCCATGGGTACACACTTATGGACTTTGGCTAATCACTGGACTGCTCCTCCTTCTCCTCATGTGCCACCATGATGACCATTACAATAGTTAGGCTGTTGTTTCAGGTATACCCCCAGTGGTAAATTTTTTCGCCCATTCTTTTAGAATGGGCATTACAACGACTGGAGACCTGCTCCTTTTCAATGGGAAAAATGTTTTGAGGCCCTCATGCACGTCTCTATCCAGGGACAATGTGGAGCCTCCCAATTTTTGGCTGCCCTGCCAAAGGGCTATACTACAATACACCCACTTCAGGTTTACAGGCCCTCATGCATGTCTGTATGCATGGGTCATTGTTGAACCTCCCAATTTTTGGCTGCCCTGCCAAAGGGCTATACTACAATACACCCACTTCAGGTTTACAGGCCCTCCTGCACGTCTCTATCCAGGGACAATGTGGAGCCTCCCAATTTTTGGCTGCCCTGCCAAAGGGCTATACTACAATACACCCACTCCAGGTTTACAGGCCCTCATGCATGTCTGTATGCATCAGTCATTGTTGAACTTCCCAATTTTTAGCTGCCCTTACAGAGGGCTATACTACAATACACCCACTTCAGGTTTACAGGCCCTCTTGCACGTCTCTATCCAGGGACAATGTGGAGCCTCCCAATTTTTGGCTGCCCTGTCAAAGGGCTATACTACAATACATCCACTCCAGGTTTACAGGCCCTCATGCATGTCTGTATGCATGGGTCATTGTTGAACCTCCCAATTTTTAGCTTCCCTTACAGAGGGCTATACTACAATACACCCACTTCAGATTTACAGGCTCTCATGCATGTCTGTATGCATGGGTCATTGTTGAACCTCCCAATTTTTGGCTGCCCTGCCAAAGGGCTATACTACAATACACCCACTTCAGGTTTACAGGCCCTCCTGCACGTCTCTATCCAGGGACAATGTGGAGCCTCCCAATTTTTGGCTGCCCTGCCAAAGGGCTATACTACAATACACCCACTTCCTTACAATGGGCACTTCAGGTTTACAGGCCCTCATGCACGTCTCTATCCAGGGGCATTGGTGAACCTCCCAATTTTGGACTGCCCTGGCAAAGGAAAATACTACAATAGACCCACTTCCTCAAAATGGGCACATTATGTCAAGACAGGGCTTCATGTACGTCTCTTCTCAGGGTCATCGGAGTGCCGCACAATGTTTTCACGTAAAATCTTTCATGTTATCACAAACAGTAACATACACCAGCTGTATCTCACTATTGGGTATGTGCCCTTAACATTTCCACCCTGAATATTCATTTTGGTGTCATTTTGGAAGGTTTTCTGGTGACTCTGTAAAATTGGCGTGAAACTCAGACAACATTGTTCACAGCTGTGACTTTTGAGTGAGAAATGCTTCCAGGGGTCTACCCCATGGTGTTGCCATGTCATTTGAGCACTCTTCTGAGACTTTTGTGACATTTTTAGGGTTTCTACATGCTGCCGGCAGTCATTTCATAAAAATACTCGGGTCTCCCATAGGATAACATTGGGCTTGGTGCTCGGGCCGAGTACACGAGTATCTTGGGATGCTCGGCCCGAGCTTCGAGCACCCAAGCATTTTAGTACTCGCTCATCACTAATCTACATGTTTTGTTTATTGACACAAGCTTTATCGCAGCAACGACTTCATCCTTGAAGATGTTCCGTTCACTGTCATTTCAAGTCTCAGTTTATTCCCATATTAATGACTCGTTTTTGTAGAGCTGGTCCATGTATTCTTTCCATCTTGCCTCGATCTGTTCTAGATCAGTTAGTTTGTTCCCACCGGCGTCTTTCAACATTCCCACTCTTGGTTGAAAATTTAGTTGTATCTCTTTGATCATATGCTATGCCTTCCTGGCCCTGCCCTTTAGATCTTAATTTTCTATCTCTGTACATATCTTTTGACAATAAAATTGTTTGCTCGAATGGTTCTCTTTATTCCTTTACTGATGTTATCTGTGTCCTGTTTGTTACCATTTGATTTTGCCCTTCTATGATCTTTTTGGTCACTTCTGTTAACCATGGCTGCTGGGGTCTCTTCTATCTCTTGTTTATTGTCTTTCTGGCTTCTTCAGTAATGGTAGTCTTTATATTTGTCCATAATTCCTCAGGCTTTCTTTAATCTGTATCCAGAATCCAAGTGGTAGGTAGGAACGGGTTAAGATCATGCGCTGCCCATCGGGAGATGAGTAAAGCGCTACGGAATATGTTGGCGCTTTATAAAGATTTTTATTATTATTATTATTATTATTATTATTAATCCATGACAAGGATCAGATAATGGTCACAATCAGATTTATTGGTCAGCGCGGTCATGGATGGCTGCCCACTGCCTCAGGACGAACAGAAGACCTTTCTTATTTTTTTAAATCTGATTTTGACCATTCTCTGATCCTTGTCCTGGATTCTGACTTCCCAATCAGTAGCGCATGATCTTAACCTATTCCTATCTACCATGTGGATTCTGTTACCTGTGGGTTCCCGTGGGGCACACCGATCTATGCCCCAACAGTGGCTGTGACTCTCACAACCCTTCCGGGTGAGTGGTTCCCTGACCATTCTGGCAGTACAATTACTCGGATAAGACCCTATATGCGCTTATCTCCTCCATTTTAGCTCGTGTTACAATTCATCAGTATCCAGTGATTTAAATCAGTCTTGCAGACCATTCCAAAAAACTTCAGATATGTTGGTCAAATCAAAGCTGGAAATGACCTGTTGTCTAGTCTGTTTGCACAACTTCACATAATAGTAAAAAAAATATTATCTGATATTTTTACAACTCTTTCAAGCTTGCAGGGAATTTGAACATTAATAACATGATATATATCATTATCCACATTTGCATTCCAGTAGAGAAATAAATCCTGTATAGTTTTCAGTGTTGTGAGTTAAACTTGTTGAGAGGTGAATGCTTTTTTTGGTTTTAACAGTGTTAAAATCTTTCCATACCAAAGTCTGTAATAAAGTTTTTTTAATCTTATAGTGATGACTATAGAACACTGTTAGCATCGAATACAGCGGAATGAATACATTGACAGAAGTGCACCAGATTTTGCTGCAAATCATTGCATCTAGTATTATATCATGTTTATTAGATTTAAAACACAATCTTGAGCCCAAGTTAAAATATGTGAAGTGTAAAGTTAGATAAAAGTGTCTGAAAATGCAGAATATGTATCATCTAGCACGAGCCATTGTGATATTTTTGTTCATTTAAACTTTTGTAGTATAGTTTACACCAACTAAAATAGAGTAAACCTTCCAAGGGCAAACATACTTGTTCACTACACATTAGTGTGCCTTTATCTCTCCTCAATTTTACATCTCTAATCAGTTATGTTGATATGTTGGCATGTCTGCCTGGATGAACTTAAAAGTCTACATAGAGAATGAAAGGGGCTTGCAGGTTGGTGCGCAAGTTGCCATTAAGCCGGAGATCCGACAGATGCAGCGACATCGGCCGGGAATTACACCTACCACAGATGTGAAAGCACCCCTAAGGTGGTGAGGCCAACCAACAGGGCCCAAGGGGGTGCTTACTATGCCTCCATAGACCCAGCAGAACACCAAAGAATCCTTCAGGAGGACCAGGTTATCACACAATATTGAGCCCTTAAGCTTCATAGGTCTAGGTGAAGACTACTTCATCACAGGGATTCATTCATTTATTAGACCTTTTTGATTCATTCTATTAGTACAGATCGAGCAGACCTTTTCTTTACTCTATGCCTTTCTAGCCCCCTTTCTATGTGGTGTACCAATGTATTATTATTTGAGATATCTCCACCTTGACTTTACCAATTATATAATATCATCAACTGGATGCATAAATTATATAAGCATCATATTATTCACCTCCAAAGCTGATGCAATTAAACCTAACTTTATGGACCAGGTTTTTAAACTCAATCTACATTCTGATCAATGCAAAAAAGAAAAATCTATATATATATATATTGATACAAAGGTAGTTATAAAATCAGTCATTCTTTCCGGATAGATGTACTGTACAGTATAGTTGATTATATGCTAATTAAATTTCCTTCTAAAAATGTATTTCGTTATAAACATTTGCTGAGACCTTTTTTCCGCGCTTTCATATGCCTTTTATAGGGGTCATTACATCAGTGGTTGGCATGTTAATATGGACCTCTCAGATTGTACACTGCTCCATGCTACAAAATACCAGGTATTCACTTAAATGTGTCATTTAAGCTTTTTGACAAGTCATCATGTGGAAATAGAAAGGATGGTCCACGTTTAGGTCTGTCCTAGACCTTGTTCATCGCCTTTGTCCTAGAGTTCATAGCAGATACATGAGCAGTCAGAATGGAGATCCCTGCACAGCACACAAAGAGGGATACCTGCTCCGGCTTTGTAGTCATTTTGTTAGCAGAGAGAAGCAGTAGCAGCATGATGGATATTATACAGCAGATCTGAACTGTCTGGGTGTGGCTCAAGCTCTCGTGTGAGAAGACTTTTAGAAATCTCAGCATGACTTTATTTTTGCTTGTTTCCTCTCCCTGCTCCTCAATCCTTCCCATTCTCCTCTTCGTATAGTATAACGGACTGTGTCACTACACCACAGTGAGCTGACAGTCTGTCTTATCTGGGCAAGATGGATTCTAGCTGTTTCTTCAGAGACGACAAAAAGGTCCAGAGAAAGGAGGAAATAAAGAAGTGTTTGCAAAGTGGAGAAGGAAGCTGATTTCTCTGATAAGATATATTACTAAGTTTTTTATATTCACTTGTGCTATTCATTTATGCATTTTTATTAAACTACAGTTCCATTTTAAAAGATTAAACCATATTATGTAAGGACCTTTATCTTAAGATCTTCTGTCATTAGAAATAATAACATTTTTATTTAGAAATATATAATGTTATTACATAATGGCAAAGAAGGCCTAACACTAGTTTCGTTCAACAGTAATTTGTATAATGTCATCCTGTGATGTATGTTGTCACATCTGTGGTAGGTGGAATTCCCAGCAGATCTGGCAGATATCGCCCCATCTGCCGGATCTGCCACGTAACGGCCAACTTGCGGCACCGATCCGGCAAGCTCCATTCATTCTCTATAGGGCTTGTGGTCGGGTGCGGCAAGTGCAAAAAACGCTGCCGCAAGCGTCGTAACTGCCAGATTCGGCAATACCCCACTTGCCGCACCCGACCACAAACCCTATTGAGAATGAATGCGGCTTGCCAGGTTGGTGCCGCAAGTCGGCCGTTACATGGCAGATCCGACAGATACGGCGACATATTCCGGATCTGCCAGGAATTACACCTACCGCAGAAGTAAAATGCACCCTGAGGTGGTGAGGCCAACCAACAGAGACCAAGGGGTGCTACTATGCTGCCACTCGCCAGCAGTGGGCACTGGAGACTGGGCTAGAGGCATGGCTGCTCACTAACCGGTAGCTAAAGCAGCACAGGGCACCACAGGAATGGTCCCAGCCACAGCTGGCGTGCTCGTAGTTGGGTCCGACATGGTAGAGGTCATAGTAGTCATCTTGGTCGAGAGGTTTGGCGCCCTCGCCCTGACACATTACAGACACAGTTCGTGAAAGGTCACTTACCCTGTCCCGTTGTTCCATTATCTCTAGTCTGTGGGTCAGCTAGAGCTACAGGGTTCCTTGTGCACAGTTACAAAGAATTAGTCCTCCACAGCGTAAAAATGTTAACCCTTTACTAGTAACAACGTCGGCAACAAAGTCCACAATACATAAAATTGGCACATGCTAATACGGTCTTCAAAACACAATACACTTTCTAGTATTACCATCTTCTCCACAATGATTGGTACCATTATTGATTATAGGCTGATCTCAAACCTCTCCAGAGTGGGGCCCATTGTTCCAACCCTATAAGCTGATTCTGTCTAACCATGCTTCCAAGAGAAGCCACACCACCTTCCCCTGTTTCTCTTCTCTGTCAGATGGATAGCCGCTGGTCCCCCACTGCTCCTTTTTTAGCCTGGCTCGTAGCATGGGCCCTTCATGGGTACGCTGAGCCCGGAGTGTTTATATTTAACTATTGAAAACGTGTCCAAATAATGACACTTTGATGAAAACGACCCATGTTTGTTGCAAAATGTCCTTTTACTATTCTTATACAATCGTCACTGTTTTTATAATTTTTTATCTAAATTTTATCTATTCTTTACATTTTGACACTTTTTTATATGGTCACTTACCATATGTTTCTATTGAATGTTTTTACGGCACTTATTATTGTGTTTTATGTATGCTCACATTTTCATTTTATAGTCATATTGCATGATCTGTTTATTTTGATTGCCTTGATTACCACGCATTGTTTCCAGCAGCCAATGTTGTAGATACAGGATTAAATGACATCACTAATTGATTTTCTCCCATTGGTTGTCTCTATTTAATGTGCCATTGCCCCCCTCATCCCTGTACATGCAACCGATGAAGACGGCGGGCCGCTGTTGAAACGCCTTGTGGTTGGGATAAAGAGGTTTGTTAACCATTCTTACTAACCCCTGTCTTGTGTGCATTAGCGTTACGGTTTAGACTACAAAAACAATCCCTTCTTGAAACCGTAGCATGGGCCCGGCCCCCTTTCTGTTCTACATCTTGGATTTCTCCACTGTTTTCAGTCTCTGGAAACTCCCAAATCAAATTTTTTTCTCTTGCTCTGCACGCACAACTCTCCAAACCCCAAACCAGAAATATATATACATCCTCCTAGTGGGCCGACTCAACCTTAAACCTCCTAGTTCTACGGGCTAATCCCCATCTTCCCCCTATCCTGAAGAGTGACCCCTAGAGGTGGCTGCACTCATTTTCAGAAAAAAGCACATTATCTCAACTACATACATAAATATACATATCTAGAAAGTCCTGTAAAAACACATACATTCACCAGCAGTCTCCAGGGGCAGGAATCTCTCTCTAGCATCAGCAACCTCTCTACATATGAGGAAAAGTCTATTAACTCCCTCCTATCTAATACAGATTGTGCCTCTGAGGTTGGACATTATTCGTTCTCATGACATTAGCACATTAGCGGTGCACCAGAAAATCCCATCACATGTCTCCAATGCAAAAAAGATCACAGCTCTGATTCTTCCGCTATTACTTAGAACCCTTCAGAAGAGGACTGACAATAAAAAAAGGAAATTGGAAGACAAAGAAAACAATTATGTTGATAAGAGGTTCTCCCTCTTTACACCTTGGTTATCTTCTGTAACATAAGAATGAATAGAAGAACAGAAATAGTCACACTTCTCCAATTATGAGCAGTGTTGAAAGATTCAGGACAGTCGTTCACGCATGATCATCCACATGAGTATTGCGGAATGTGCTATCTTCTGACTGTACAACACGGTATGAGGAAAAAGAAATACAGCTTTTATGTTCCAGCTTCTTTTATGGCAACATGTACAGAGAAATATAGCAGAATATAATTCCCAATAGTCCCATTTTTCATTATTACATCTGCTGTAAAGCCATTATTTTCATAAGTCTGTTTAATTCAGAGATAAATCATCCAGTTAGAGGTTCTAATTAGTGCTGTAGTCATGGTCATGGTGGGGTCTGCTAACAGTAAGTCAACAGAATGATAATAATTGAAGCGTACTTATTTTTTCGTACAAAAGCATTGTTGTGCTACCTCATCCCACACAAATCAGTTTAATATGTCCAGGAACTATCCTGATTCTCATGCGCTGTAACTTTCTAACCACTCTTTCAGTAGGTGGTTTGTCGCTAGACAGCATTTTCTGAGTACTCTAGGTGCTGGAACTTTCTTTCTCTCAAAAGCTCCCAGTATACACTGCCCCTGCCATTGGCCAAAGGGTTCCATGTTTTAAACTGAGATCTTCAGTCATCTACCTCTGTGTTATGGCTACATGCAGTTGAACAAACCCCTTCCTGTTATCTGTCTTCCAAGAGGTTTTCCGCTACTACTGTAACTGCCTTTCTTTTGACCTATGTAAAGAAAAAACACTTGAGAAAGACGTGTGTGCACGTCGAAATGCATCGTGGGTTTTGAGAGCCTTAAGCTTGAATAATTATAACTGCAATTATTTTAATAAAGTGTGGAAAAGAAGCCAGCATCAGAGATCTTCCTTACCTCAGCGCCCAAACATACACCACGCTTCCATCTTTTTGTATGTTTCTTTTGACCTAACTATTCCTAACTACTAACATTTTCCCAAAACATCTGCTATCTACCCTGCTCCTGTAATCTCATCTCTAATGGTACCTTTACATGCGGCTACATTTCTAGGGTGTCAACAGGTAACTTACTGGCTGCAGTGAAATCATGGAGACAAGGTTCTATCTTGTTGCTGTGTACAAATGGAACTATGTCTCCATGATTTCACTGCAGCCAGTAAGTTACCTGTTGACACCCTAGAAATGTTGCCACGTGTAAAGGTACCATAAGGTGATAAATACCTTTATTGTTGTTGTAGCTTTGAGCCTTCCGGGCTGGAGACCGGAAACAGACCAACTGAGCTGGACATGTCACTGGTGGGGTGGGGCTGCCTCTCTGTGCATGACAGCTGTCTGGGTACATCACTGGTGGGGGCGGGGCTGCCTCTCTGTGCGTGACAGCAGTCTGGGTACATCACTGGTGGGGCAGCGCTGCCTCTCTGTGAGTGACAGCAATCTGGGTACATCACTGGTGGGGCCGGGGCTGCCTCTCTGTGCGTGACAGCAGTCTGGGTACATTACTGGTGGGAGCGGGGCTGCCTCTCTGTGAGTGACAGTAGTCTGGGTACATTACTGGTGGGAGCGGGGCTGCCTCTCTGTGCATGACAGCAGTCTGGGTACATCACTGGTGGGGCAGGGCTTCATTTCTGTGAGTGACATCAGCCTGGGCATGTCACTGGTGGGGGCGGGGCTGCCTCTCTGTGAGTGACAGCAGTCTGAGCACATCACTGGTGGGGCTGCCTTTCTGTGAGTGACAGCAGTCTGGGTACATCACTGGTGGGGGCAGAGCTGCTTCTTTGGGAGGGACAGCAGTCTGAGCACATCACTGGTGGGGGCGGGCTGCCTCTCTGTGAGTGACAGCAGTCTGGGTACATCACTGGTGGGGGCGGGGCTGCCTCTCTGTGAGTGACAGCAGTCTGGGCACATCACTGGTGGGGGCGGGGCTGTCCCTTTGGGAGTGACAGTAGTCTGGGCACACATGCCAAGATCACACTTTACTCTCCTCTCTGCCCCCACCAGTGACATGCCCACTTCAGTTGGTCTGAATCCAGTCTCGAAACCAGAAGAATCAAAACTAGAACAACAATAAGGTTATTTATGAGCCTCAGAGAGATCAGCTTACAGGAGCAGGGTAGATAGCAGAAGTATATTGGGAAAATGTTAGGACAAAAGGAAGGGGATCACCTGAAACCTGAAAACCTGAAGACCCACCTCTTCCTACAAGCCTACAACACACACTGAGACCCTATCCACTGCACCATCTCACCTCTCCCCTCCTACTGTCTCCCTCCCCACCTTCTCTAGACTGTGAGCCCTTGCAGACAGGATCCCCGGCCCTATTGTACCCGCATGATTTATTGTGGATTTGTCTACCCTCTAAATTGTAAAGCGCTATGTATTCCAATAGCGCTATATAAATACCTAATAATAATAATAATTATAATAATTTGTAGTGGAATACCTTTTTTAGTGTCTTCTAAAGATTTAGGATTATACTTAACAACAGGCAGTGGGCAGCATATTAGGCAGAAGAGAAACACTGTGCCAGGCTTTGTTAATTTTTCATGGATAAGACATCATTATTTTTTAATAAATTGATTCACATATAATGTATGAACTGAGATCAAATTGTCTGAAAGTACAGGGACAGACCCCTATACGGGGAAAGAAGATTAAAAAAAAGTTGTAAAATAGCAAGTCTCCATGTATTTCTGAAATGAATTTCATTGTAATCTTTGGACTGGTTTTCTCATTTGCTTATTTTTCCTCCTTTACTAAAAGTTCTGTAATTGAAGAGGAGTTCTGGCCCCACACTGTCAGGAAACAAGAATGAGCCCTACATTTCTAACATAACATTTGTACTTACCCTTAGGATGTTTACTGGTTCAGACTCTGCTACCGGTATATTGGGCCATTATGGAAACACTAATAGCCAAAAAAGAAAAGACCCACAACCCAAATCTGTAACTGATTACAAATTCTGTTATTTTCTGGGGAACCAAACCTGTTGTGATCAAGTGCAAAAAGAGAACATTGACAAGAAATGAACACTTCGCAAGTAAATATGTTGAGGGTCTAGTCATGAACGGGTTAAAGGTACCATATGTGTTGTTATTTAGCCAAGCTCTTCCATCTGATCAATATGAACTTGTGAGTTATCTGCACTAAACAGATGTCCATAATTCATCCACACAACGGTCTGAAGGTGGAATCAATAGCCCAATGAAGGCGGCATTCTGTAGAGCCAAGCTTAGCAATTTCACTTACACCGCTCACCCTGTGTACAGTAGTGTTAAAAGTAATCACAGTCCAATATGACCAACCAGATTATTCACTGTTCTTGGAATAAATTATATCACCACATGTCAAACAATTCACCAGTTGGTGCAGTAGACTCTTAGTAAACCAACAGACTCTGTATTCATGATCTGCATGTTTTTGAGTCTGTGTAGTTGAATAATTCATTGAAAGGGCGTGTGTTCAAAATAATAGCAGTGTGGAGTTCAATTAGTGAGGTCAATCATTCTGTGAAGAAACAGGTGTGAATCAGGGGGGCCCTTATTTAAAGGTGAAGCCAGCACATGTGGTGCATGCATTTTCCCTTAAAAGCCTAAGAAATATGGGTCGTTCGAGACATTGTTCAGAAGAACAGCATACTTTGATTAAAACGTTGATTAGAGATGGTAAAAAACGTATAAAGAAGTGCAGACAATGATAGGCTGTTCAGCTAAAATGTTCCCCAATGCTTTAAAATGTAAAGAAAAAACAGAGAGATGTGGAAGAAAATGGAAGACTACCATTCACATGGATGTAAGAATAGCCAAAATGGTAAAGGCTCAGCCAATGATCAGCTCCAGGATAATCAAAGACATTCTCAAGTTATCTGTGAGGAATAGGACAGTTAGAAGTTGCCTGCGTTAAGCTAATCTATTAGCTAGAAGTTCCTGCAACAGTGCCTAACATCACATGGTTTAGAACATTCATTCAAGAGGGAACATCATAGCACTGCTCCCTAAATGTCCATCAAAGGGTTTGTCATGAATACGGAGTCACCAGTATGGAGACAGCAAAGTACAGCCTGCAAGGGGAGAGGAAGGAGTGCAGTAATAAAGAGAAATAATTACAAATAAGGGGAAAGGATAAAAGGGCTAGAAGGAAAACACATAGATATACAGGAGACACTCAACCAGTGTTGTCTTCCAAGGAAAAGCCGAAATGTAAAGAGCTGGAGATCCCATGAACAGGTCCACACAGAACTATAGCCAGCAAAGAAATGCAGTGTAGGGAGAACATATATATAAATATATATATATTCATTCAACCAGACTGCAATAGGACAAACCAAAACAGGACATTGAGAAAGAGAGACACCTATAGATGGTAATCATGTGAATGGACAATCAAACAATCAAAGGTAATAGTAATCATCAGTATTAGGACTGAGAGGGAAAGAAACATAGCCCAACAGACAGAGGAACCGACCACAGAGAAAGAGGTCACCAGATCAAATTGCAAAACCAAGCTATGACAGATGAGAGTAGCACACTGAGGATAATACAGGGATTCAGCTGCTAGGGGGAGAGAGGAAAATGAGTGATGTGCCAGCAGCATTGCTTGTGTGTTTGCACAGGGATTGAACAGTGAGTGATACGGCTTACATTCAATTGTGCATGTCTGTTTTTGCACGTTTTACTAGTGGAATGTGATGACTATACACACCACACATTTTGCTATTTGTACCTAACTAGAGTTTCCCATTATATCTTTTTTTGGCAAGGGTTGAATAATTAGAGTTGATTATATTTAGAAAAATTAACTAGAGTGTTATACAAAAGGCAAAAGAAAAGTGGCAATGACAAACACTGTACAAGTTAAAAAAAACTCATAGCATTGCTGATGATGTGTCAACAGTAGAAGTATAACCCCCCAGTGGCACCAATTGCACAGTCGGTAGTACTACCAAAGGTTACATTTAGGCTCCTGAACCTCCAGCTAGTGTATTGGGAACGGAGGTTATATAATAAGGGATATAATATATGTCACATGATTCATTTCAGTCACAGTAGGTTGATCTTACCTCTACCATTGATACCATCAGTCTGAACTAGTTTTCTACACAGAACGGTCAGCCCGAACACTAATGACAAAAAGGGATAATTTTTGGATTGTTTAAAAAAAATCATGAAAAGTCTGTTTGTGTACTGTATGATTAAATGGGCTGTTGGCTACTATCACGTTACAACTATTTCTTTGGTGATGTGACTTTAACATTACTAAGACTGTGGTTGTGTAAAAAAGAGATTAAAAGGAGTTGGATACAATCACAGGAGCTATCATAGAGTTACGGCCCCGTTACACATAGCGATGTTCCAGTGATCCCACCAACGATCCGATTTGGCTGGGATTGCTGGAATATAGCTATGTGATCGCTGGTGAGATGCCAGAGAGGCAGACTTACCAGCGATCACCCAGCGATGTGCCGACACCCAACGGTCACTGGGATCGGTCAGGGTCTCGGGCGCACACTGGATATCACTGGTAAGTCTGCTTGTCACACACACCGATGCAGCCAGGCCAGCAGGAGATCGCCGATTGAAAAATGGTCCAGGCTATTCAGTAACGATCAGCGATCTCCCAGCGGGGAGCCAATTGCTGGTGCGTGTCACACGCAGTGATATCATTGGCGAGGTTGCCGCAATGTCACATAACCTGTCACGTTGCAGCATTATTGCTAGCGATATCGCTGTGTGTGAAGTTCCCCAAAGGCTGGGGTCACACACACAGATATCTGTGCAGATATTGTTCACAGATCTCTGGTTGCAGTGAAATCATGGACAGATTGCTCCATTTGTACACAGCCACAAAATGGAACCATGTGTCCATGATTTCACTGCAACCAGAGATCTGTGAACAATATCTGCCCAGATATCTGTGTGTGTGACCCCAGCCTTAGACACAACTAAACTGGACTACCTGTGATCTGCAGTAAGTATTTTTGACAACTTTGCCAAACCTGGCAAATTGAGTTTAAAATGATTTAATCATCTGTAATGTTTTTTGATTCCTGCCCACAACAGTATTAGCTTAAAACTGATTTAAAGCTGTTTGCCACATGGTGACTTTTGCCTTTCTCTAGATCAATATGTTATGCTATGGGTTGAACTTGATGGACTTAAAGTCTTCCTTCGATCTTAAAAAATATGAAACTATGAAAGGGATTGTCCACTACAAGGATGACACCTTTTGGTTCCACTATTTTCCCCCAGTTTAGGTACTCACCCCCAAGCCGCCATTGTTCCATCGCTGTCGGTAATCGTGATTTGGGGCTTACGTGACATTGTGATGTCACATGAGCCCTGCGTCCAATCTCAACTGGCTTCTCTCTCCACGCCTTCTCTCCACGGACCAAATGAGCAATCAACAGGACATGAGCCTGTGGCTGCCAATAACTTCCTTCTGCTTGTCCATTTGGCCCAAAGGCTGGTAGAGGGAAGCTGGCAGTGTATGGACACGGGCAGGGACATAACTACAACAGGTGCAGGGGTTGCAATTGGCCCTGAATCCTAAGGGGCCCCAAGGGTCCTTTTGGCCTATAGAAAAATCACTCATGCTATTAAAAATTTGCAATAATTGGAGGCCTCATTGGAGCTTTTGCATTGGGGCCCATGAGTTTCAAGTTATGCCACTCGACGTCATAATGTTGGCACAGGCTCTTTTATTTTAACTGAGGGAAACAAATAGAATCAAAAGGGTATTCCTAGTAGTGGACAACCACTTAACCTGCATAAAGAGCCAAGCATCCTACATCCTTCCCATACTTTTACATATAAACCAAAGAACCTCATTAAAATTATTGAAACATTACTTCATACTGGCATAGGAGCCTGGCAATGACTAATGGTGGCACAGTACAACTGTGGCTGGTGGGGAATCACTCTCAGCATATCATGTCTGAAGTTTGGACAGCTTTGAATCAACAAGACAACAAAAATAATAAGCATATAAGTTTCTTTAATTATTATTAGCTACAATTATTGCCAATCAAGGCCGCCATCAGGGGGTGACAGCCCTGCCTGGAGTCAGGGGCCCCGAGGCCAGGGGGGCCCGGCCGTGACTCCAGGGGGAGTGGCCATTTGGAGCAGGCTCCTCTGGGCCCCATCCTCTATGTCTTGCAGGGCCCCCCTTCCCCCCTTCTATCACCACCGCCGGGCCCTGGAGTTGCGGGGAGAAGCCGCGGCAGCTAGCGGTGGGCGCCGCCATGTTCTTTGTGGCCGGCACCCACTAACTGTACAGCCAGTCAGTAGAGGTTGAGACTTCTACACAATGGCCGCCGATCTCCACTTGGCCGCGGCCATTTTATTGAAGTCTCAACTTCTACCGACCGGCTCGCTGCCCAGTTAGTGAATGCAGCCGGCCACAAAGAACATGGTGGTGCCCACCTCTAGCTGCGCTTGCCGCAGGTCCGCAGCTACTCCCCTGCAGGCAACTCCCTCCAGTCCTGCAGATGTGCCCTCTGGGCTCCAGCACCCCCGCTCCGCATCCACAGCTCCCCCAATGGTAAGATATGGGAGGGTCCAGGGGAGGGATGGGGCAATGTATACAGAATAGGGGGTCATATATAGGGAGGGAGGCTGTCGGGATATAGGGAGGGAGGCTGTCGGGATATAGGGAGGCTGTCTGGATATAGAGAGGCTGTCGGGATATAGGGAGGCTGTCGGGATATAGGGAGGCTGTGGGGCCATATATAGGGAGGGAGGCTGTTGGGATATAGGGAAGGAGGCTGTCAGGATACAGGGAGGCTGTCGGGATATAGGGAGGCTGCCTGTTGGGAAATAGGGAGGCTGTCAGGACACAGGAAGGATGGAGGGATGCAGTCAGGATGGTGGGAGGCTGTCGGTATGGAGGAAGGATGGAGAGAGGCTGTCAGGATGGAATAGGCTATTGGGATAGAGGGAGGCTGTCGGGATGGAGGAACGTTGTTGGGATGGAGGAAGTATGGAGGGAGGCTGTCAGGATGGAGGGATGTTGTTGAGATGGAGGAAGGATGGAGGGAGGCTGTCAGGATGGAGGAAGAATGAAGTGAGGATGTCGGGATGGAGGGAGGATGGAAGGAGGCTGTCAGGATGGAGGAAGGATGGAGGGAGGCCATCAGGTTGTAGGGAGGCTGTCGGGATGGAGGGAGGCTGTCAGGATGGAGAGAGGCTGTCGGGATGGAGGAAGGATGAAGTGAGGATGTTGGGATGAAGGAAGGGTGGAAGGAGGCTGTCAGGATGGAGGAAGGATGAAGTGAGGCTGTCGGGATGGAGGGAAGCCGTCAGGATGGAGGGAGGCTATCAGGATGGAGGGAGGCTGTTGGGATGGAGGAACGTTGTTGGGATGGCGGAAGTATGTAGGGAGGCTGTCAGGATGGAGGGACATTGTTGGGATGGAGGAAGGATGGAGGGAGGCTATCGCGATGGAGGAAGGATGGAGGGAGGCTGTCAGGATGGAGGAAGGATGAAGTGAGGCTGTCGGGATGGAGGAAGGATGGAAGGAGGCTGTCAGGATGGAGGAAGGATGGAGGGAGGCTTTCTGGATGGAGGGAGGCTGTGGGATGGAGGAAGGATGAAGTGAGGCTGTTGGGATGGAGGAAGGATGGAAGGAGGCGGTCAGGATGGAGGAAGGATGGAGGAGGCCGTCAGGATGGAGGGAGGCTGTCGGGATGGAGGGAGGCTATTGGGATGTAGGATGGATGAAGTGAGACTGTTGGGATGGAGGAAGGATGGAAGGAGGGTGTCAGGATGGAGGAAGGATGGAAGGAGGCTGTCAGGATGGAGGAAGGATGGAGGGAAGCTGTCGGAATGGAGGGAAGCTGTTGGGATGTTTTCTATATGGCTCGTAGCCATCTCTATTGGGTACGGCCAGCAGTAATCTCTATTGTGTATTCTCTATTGTGTATGGCCAGCAGCAATTTCTATTGTGTATTCTCTATTGTATGTATAGCCAGCAGCAGTCTCCATTGTGTTTACAGTCCGCAGCCATCTCTATTATGTATACAGGTAGCAGCTGTCTCTATTCTGTATTCTCTATTGTATATACAGCTATGGTGTTTAGCGTTATAGAAAAGAAGTTGCAACACAGGATCAGTGGTGTTTATTCACTCTTTGGGGTGGTGCTTCAACAGGCATACAGTCAACAGGCATATGGTGGACTATATGCCTATTGAAGTGCCACTAGCGGTGTGAAACGGCCATCGCCTTTGAGAACCCCCCGTCCTCCCACCCGCACCATGTAAGACCACATGAAGAGTGAATAAACACCGCTGATCCTTTGATGTTGCAACTTCATTTCTATAACGCTAACCGGAAGTGATGAACCGCTAACTGGAAGTGTGCACCGCGTTGTTTGAGCGCTCTGCAGGCTGAATGCAGGGGCGCTGGTGATCAGGAAGGGGGCACCCTGAAGCAATCTGCAAGCTGAAGCTCTCCAGAATCACCGTGGACAGATTAGTGCTGGCACCAAAAATCGTCAGAACTGTGACTGATACAGCTATTGTGTATTCAGCCCACAGCAGTCTCAAGTGTGTGTGTGTAATATATAATAGAGAGAGTGTAAAAAAAGGAAAAACAGCACAAAAAAAAAGAAAAAAGTGGACTTTATTGCCCAAAGTTATGGCCACGCATTGAGCAATAAAGTCCACTTTTTTCTATTTTTTTTGTGCTGTTTTTCTTTTTTTTTTAATCTATTGTAAAGAACCATCTGGATTGCTAGTTGGGAAAGCTTTGCACATAAATTGAGGTGATTTTTGGTGCTGTTCCAATTTTTCACTATATATGTAATGTATGCTTGGGTGGAGGCGGATCTAGGGTGGAGGTGGAGACTGGGTGGAGGCTGGGTGGAGTCTCAGGGGGTGGAGGCTGGGCGGAGTCTCAGGGGGGCCCCAAAATTTTGGCAGTCAGGGGCCCCGAAATTCCTAGTGGCAGCCCTGTTGCCAATTATGGGATATAAAGAAAGCAAATCATACAAAAGTAAATTTCTCTGTGCATTATACAAGGATTAAGGGTTTGTCTGCTGAGACTTTTTGTACTTTTCTACAAGTTATTGAGTGACCTAAAGGAACCGCTGGTATAAATGAGCAGCAAGGCCTACATTTCATAGTCTGTGCAGCAGTGTCTAATGAGAGAACAGGATATATTAAGGCATGAATTTATCAAAGCCACCGTCTTGAACAGGTTTTCTCTTTCTGCACACTGTGGTGAGGAAGACCTTACATTCTTTTGATGATTTTCAAGAAAAATATATTTTACAAAAATTGCAATAGAAAAGAAGATTTACTGGAACTTATCTATAAGCAAAGTACTAGATGGGATGGTTGTTAATGTGAACATATAGTTTTAATTCTAACTCATCCATTTCTGGGCTATGCTGAATATTGAAAAGATAATTCAATACTGTATATACTCGAGTATAAACTGAGTTTTTCAGCACACTTTTTGTGCTAAAAATTGCCCCCCCTTGGCTCATACTCAAGTCAGTGCTATTTGCTGTAGGGGGAAATGGTGACCGGGGGCTGCAGAGAGCTGTATATTGTATTTTACATTCGATCCTTCTGCAGTTTCAGTGGATTTATTGGGTTAGGTTAATTGAGTATAATTGAGTATGCTGTGGTTGAGTGTGTGAGATAAATGACAAATGTCTGAATCATCTAGTCAAGCAAATCTATAGTGAGAGAAAACCATATCTGTTAACTCTTTAAGGGCACGTTCAGACAAAGCACGAGTGTATAACACAGAGCTGTGCTGTACCTGTAAAAATCAGACAGCACATTGACCAATATGATTCAATAGAGTTGAGTAGATGACAGTCTTCTTTTCAGAGTCTTGGATAGTACTCGGCCATTGAAACTTATGGGTGTGCAAAGAAAAATCGGATTCCATAAAGATCATCGGTGTAGTATCTGAGTTTTACAGATACAATGTCGTTGTTAATACAAAAAAGGTAGCCGTGCATCATTCAACAAACCACGAGGGCCTACTTACGGCCACATAGCCGCGTAGATACTCCCTAAAGGCTGCCGGTTTTACCAGTGTGCGTCTCAGTAGAAAAACGTCCAGCAATTAATTCAAAAGAAGTGAAACATCACAGAGCCAGCACTTCTGTGCTCGCTTTATTGATGCAGAACGGGTTACATAGGTGCAGGGAGGGGGTGCTACAGAGCCGGACTACGGCTTGCCATTTTGTTTAAATTGAACTTCCACGGGTCCTTGAACAAGGGCCCGTGGAAGTTCAATTTGAACGAAACGGCAAGCCGTAGTCCGGCTCTATAGCACCCCCTCCCTGCACCTATGTAACTTCTTTTGAATGTCATTATTAATGTAAGAAACTGTATTTGATCATGTTCATTTTAATCTGTTGATCTATAAAGTCAGATGTCACATAGATGGCCAATGGATGACAATATGGATCAATATCGCCTGAGTTTTTTTGGATGAAATGATGAGACGATTTTTCATATACTTGCCTGACAATGACCCTAGCCTCAGCAATAAAATCTTGGCAAGTTATGCTGCAATAACGCTGAATTTGTCATTTTAATAATTCAATCTTACCTTTAAAAACAAAAGTGATAACCTTTATCATGTTAGATCGCCATATGGGTATGTGCACACAGGTAGAATCTGTTATAAATCTCTCCTGAACAAGCGGTAACTAAATGCTCAACAGTATGAACATATTCATCTCTATGTAAGCAAGACTTATTGCAAATTGTCTTATTTCTGAGAGGATCATTGCAGCTTTTACGTCTCCTCATTATCGGCATGCCAGATCTGGTATGTCACTCTCCACTAGGAGAAAAACTTACCCCAAAGACTTGTAATTCACATGTTCCATCTTTTGAATGTCTTGTAACTGATTCAGGTTTCCAAAGATGCCGAGCCATCAGAAGAAGATAGCTGACCATTCTTCAGTCCTTTTCCTTTTCGATGAGCTGCATACCTTATAATAGTCAATGAGAAGGCTCAAAAGATGGGTATCTTTTTGAGTGTTGAGCTAGCGTTTTTTCTTTTAAAAAAAACTTTCTTCATTGTTCAATGATGGTAAAGAAAAAACCTTCCGAAAACAGCAGTAAAAAAAAGACGAATACAAAATGATGGTAGACCTGCCGGCTGACAAAAACATAGTAAAAGAGCTCGGGAAACAACCAAGAAAGATGCTCCGGGAATAAAAAAATTTGACATTTTCTGACATGTCTTCCTCTAGAAATACTAGAAAAGTATCCATGTGTGGACCCATGGATGTTCGGGTTCTACTGGTTTGGCCAGACAGTAAAAAAAAAGTCTGGTTTAGGATCCGAACTTGACTCGGAACTCCAAATCCCATACAAGTCAATGGGGGCCTGAATTTTAGTGCTTGAAAATTGGCTGTAAACTGATGGTAGTAAGAGTTAGGGGGCTGCAAATAGAGGCCAGATGGGGTTAAAAGTAGGACAGTTATACTTTCTGTTGTTCCTGGAAGACTCTTTTCTGGGTCCACTCATTAAGTTTCATAAATATTGACATTTTCCCCCACCCAACCTTTGTGCAGCACCCTTAATTTGTTGCAGACTGCTTTACACAACCCCACCCTCTGTGTCAGCATCTGTGATTGGTTGCAGATGAGTTTTCTGTATAGTAGGATAAAAATTAAAAAAAAATAGATAATAAAAAAATGACGTTGGCTCCCAGGCTATTTTTGATAATAAGCGTGGGGAAAACGGCATCTGTGGACTGCAACTCCCACCGGTCAGTTGTTTATCAAAAATAGAGGGGATCCCAAATAGTGTGGGGTATACCCATTTTGGATACTCAGCACTGGTTAAGCATACGGCTGGTGGTTGGTATTCTTTGCCTGGGGTGACCCATGGTTTTTTCCCCTCCCCCCCCCAGCTAATAAGTGTGTAGCTGCTCTTTTACCCATACCTATTATCAAAAATAGCGCAGGAGCCCACATCTTTTTTTTTTTTTTTTTTTAAATCACAGCCATGCCAATGCTTTACATAGGTGTGATGGGCCTGGAAGTGTCCACACCAGAAAAGCTTGCTGATTGGTTGCACTGTTGCCTTTCAACAAGTTTTATTTAGATGACAAAACCGAACAGGAAGCGGACAAACAGTGAAAAGTCCATTTTCGGGATTCAGTCCCGAACAAAAGAAATTCGGTACGAACCCCAAAGTTTCAAGTTAATTTCGCTCATCCCTATCCATGTGTACATAGTCTAAGACCACATTACTACTTTTTTTTGCGAAGACATTTTTTAACCCTTTCATATTAGGAACCTTAGTGGCTCTCCGTACTTATTCTCTCAACTTAAACTCAAGCACGATATATTACATTCAATACAAAATAGATTGGAAATAAAATTGTCAAAACTGGGACTTTGCTGACATTTTCCACTGTCTGCATTGATGGATGTTTGCAGCGATCATCTTCACATCTATGTTCTCTGAACAGAACAGGCTTAGCGGTAACAGAGTTCTTGCCTCAGGGAGCAGACACCTCCAAACACAAGCAGAATGAAGGTGCTCAGTTGATCTGCACTTCTTCTTTTCAGTAGAGTTGTCACAGGAGATAATGGTTATTGTTCTGTCTTGGCAAAGATAAATGGCTTCTGGCTAAACCAGAGTTAATGGAGTCCCATGGAGAGAACATTTCTGTTAATGTGAGAGGTGTCATCTATTCTTTCACACTGGAATACTGGCATAGATAACACAGGCCAGTACTTTTATCCCTTGAGAGAATGTATACTTGAGTCTATGTCACTATTAGCTGTGAAAGTTACCAAAAATGTTACTATTGGATGTGTGATGGACCAAGCAAATTTTACACTTAATGCTACAGCTTGTATTGGGTGCAAATACACAAATAAGTCATATCCAATATACACATGCCTGTTTAGGGCATATTCACATAAGATAGTAACCATAAAAGGGAAAAAAAATCGATTGAAATATCACTGAGCTCTCCTGATTCTGCCAGTTGTTTCTGTTTTGCACTACATATTTCCATTGTAGAGATATTCACATTTGTTGCTTTTTGAAGGTCAGCATGGGAAATCTCTGCTTGCAGACCAACTGGGTGTTTGTTCAGAGTCTTCCCTGAAGGAGTGTGCCCCTTTTTCCATTTTAGATCCTGACAATCACTGCTCGTCAGCCTCTGAGACTGCTAGGCTGTTAGATGATCTTCTGAGCTGTGATTGGCAGCAGTTGGAAGAGATGAAGGGGAACACACTAAAGGTACCTTTACACGCCGCAACTACGGTGTAGCAACTGAGAGGCAATCGGGATTTCCGTCAACCTTGCCTTGAAATTGCTACGAAATTGCGGCGTGTAATTGGAGAAAGTGATGGTGATTTTCGCAGTTGCTCCCGGTTGCGGTTTCAGAGCATTGTTCAAAAACCAGAGGCAGCCCAGAAGGTGAATTGCCCTGGTTTTGGCATGTGAACAGGTGATAGGGATGGAATCTGCGTCGCCTAGTGATTTCCCAGAGGCGTGCCACAGCGTGCTGGATACCGCACCCCATCAGCGATGATTGTTGGGGGCTACTGTGTAACCATTGGCTGTCCCTTCACAGGGCGCCATATTTAAAGAGCTGTCTATTCACACTACACAATTGCAATGGCGTCATGTATTAGCCAGCTGTCCTGTGCAGGCTGGCCATTCATGACGCTATTGCGTTGTCCAATCAGCGTGTTTGGAGTGCGGAATACACAACTCTGTCACGCCTATGTTCTTGATGCCCTGCACAGGTACGCCCACATTCTATTGGTGATTGCGGCGTGTGAAGCGGCATCGGGACTCAACCGGATGTATCCCGCAGGTTCTGTCTCAACTTCCAGGGAGTCACGTTCCCTTAGGTTGACGACTCAATTGCGGCGTCTAAATGCTGCATCGGCGATCGGTATCAACCATCAAAAATGTGCACGCGCATGTTTGGTTGCCTCCGATCGCTGGTGATAGTTGCGGCGTGTATAGGTACCTTAAGAGAAGACTCTCAATAAATATCCAATTGGTCGGCAAGCAGAAATTTCACATAGCACACTTCAAAAACAAATTTGAATATCTCTGCAATGGAGTGATTCAGTTTAAACAGAAAAGATCAGGAAAATCAGGGGAGCTCAGGGATCTTTACAAGATATTTAATTACAAAAAATCATGTGGATTTGTCGGACTGTTCTGATTGTCATCCGACTGAAATGTATAGCATTTTTTTCAGAATTGTAAACTGGTGTGTGAATAATATATTATGTTTGCTTTGTATTTATTGTGTACAAAGTGAAATGCTGAGCCTAGAGGGTGTGAAGCCAAGGAGGTCCTGTCTAGGTTAATTATACCTAATGTTCAATCATGGGCAGCAGTTTGCCTGCAGCTCTTATTGGTGGTCATAGATGCTTGACCGGGAAAGCAGTATGCTTTTTGTGTTCTCACTATGTACAAAATAAATTAATTATGTTTGAAAGGAAGCTGATATCTCCCATCTCACATACCTTGTGTTCTGTAGAAATGTAGAAACGTTAAGGATGGAAGCAGACATTGCAGATTTGATACTTTTTATCTCTGCATATGTGATAGTGAGGATTCTCCGGTGTCAGTGGCAGGGGTGGCAGTCACATGACCACAAGTATATAATATGCATACGCCCGAGCAGAATTCAATGGCTGTTTCCAGACTCATGCAACTCCCTCTAGTTGGATTCTGCATATCACATACTCGCAGCCACATGACTGCCATTCATTTGTTGTGTCCCTGACTTCGATGAGGGCTCGCACACTGAAACCACATTTTTCCCAGCAGATGATGGCTGTGTTATTCCATCATCATCCGCCTATAACAGGAGCAAGTTAAGCAAAGCTCCACCTGCGGCTGTTAAATGCTGCAGTCAATCTCTGACAGCAGCATTTAATATGCACCAGCAGAGGGCAGATATTTTCTCACTCCCATCAGCACGCCTGTGATGTGATTGTAGGGTGCTGATGGCGATGGATTGTCATGACATCCAGGAGTCAGTTGTTGATCTCAGTGCATGTAATTATGATTCTCCTGCAAAAGCCAGCCCATAGTCGACATTCATAGAAGATTGTGATTTCTGCTATACAATGCAGTGCTGATGCACTGCTATGAATACTACAAGAAATTAGATGTTCACAGCTCCAAGTTCCCAAGAGGGCTAACAAATACAATAAAAAAGAAAAAAGGACGGGTTTTTAAATATATGAACAAGCAAAAAAGTTCAAATCACCCTTTTGCCGAAAAAAAACCATACACATATTTGGTATCTCATTATTTATAAAAGTTAGGTCTATTAAAATATAAAATAATTTAGTCTATTTGGTAAATGGCATAATAGGAAAAAAATCAAAGCCCCAAAATGATGGGGGTTTTGCCCCGCAACATTGTAATTAAATGAGGTGATCAAGAAAAAATGAATCTACCCAAAAATGGTATCAGTAAAATTGCCTGCTCAGGGCGTAAAAAACAAGCCTCACACAGCCCCATAGCTCAAAATTGAAAACATTACAGATCTCATAAAATGGTGACACAAGGAAATTTTTTCATTATTTTACAAATTTCTAAAAAAAAATTTCACCACTTAATAAAATAAACTTTTCATCTTTGGTGTCTGTGTACTTGTACTGACCTGGAGAATCATATTACCAGGTCAGATTTACCATATAGTGAACATGGTGAAGAGAAAACCCAAAACATAATTGTGGAATTGCACCATTTTTGAATTTCAATGCACTTGGAATTTTCCCCGCTTTCCCAGGCAACATACGAGAAAATAAAGAGTGTCATTCAAATATACATTTGTACCATAAAAAACAAGCCTTCACATGGTTACATGGACAAAAAAGCAAAAAACTTATGGTTCTTGGAATAAGTAGAGGAAAAAATGGAAAAGACTAATTTCAGGAGGGGATGAACCCCTATTTTTGGGAAAACATGGCAGTAGTGTAAGGCTGCATTCACATCTGCGGTAATTTGTAATTCGCGGCAGATCCGGCAGATGTCACCGCACCTGCACATCTGCCATATAACGCCGACCTGCAGCACGAATCCGGCAAGCCTCATTTATTCTCTATGGGACTTGTGGTCAGGTGCGGCAAGTGCAGTTTTGTCGGATGTGGCAGATCCGGCACTTGCAACCGCGCAAAAAAACGTGCTAGCAGTGTTTCTTTTCTGCCATGCCACAAGTGCCAAATCCTGCAAAACCGCACTTGCCACACCTGACCACAAGTCCCATAGAGAATAAATGAGGCTTGCCGGATTCGTGCTGCAAGTCGGCCGTCATATGGCGACGTCTGCGGATCTGCCACGAATTACAAATTACCGCTGATGTGAAAGCAACTGCCACGTGATTACCGCATAATGGCCAGCGAACGTGGCACACTTGCGGCAAGCCCCATACAATGTCTATGGGGCTTGCAGTAAGTGCGGCAGGTGCGGTTATTCGGCACTTGCGGCAGGTGCAGCCGCGAAAAAAGCGGTATACAGTACCTGCCACAAGTGCCGAAACCGCACCTGCCGCACACTTACCACAAGCCCCATAGACATTGTATGGGGCTTGCCGCAGGTGAACCGCAAGTGCGGCCGTTATACGCTAATCACGGCAGTTGCGTTTTTTTCACCGCAACTGCCACGATCAGCGCAAAACGCTGATGTGAAAAGCAGCCTAAGGCCCCATTCACACATTGCTTTTTTTGCTGCGTATTTTTACGCACAAGCTCAAAAAAAGGCCAGGAGTGGAACAATCAAAACCGGGAGTGGCACACTCAGAGGAAAGGTCTAAAGGTGGGTTTACACGTTGCAATATCGTTCCGATATCGCAATTCAATGGCGCGGGAGCGCGCATTCAGTGCACGTTTCTCCGCATCCATCGGAGGTTTACACGTTGCGATTTCTGGATCCAACGTCCGTACGATGTCTACGCCCCCCAACCCAGGAAGGACCATTTAACATGGGTGAGTGACGTTGAACTTCACTCGTAGTTGGGCAACCACACAGCACGATCCGGCTCCAATCTCCATTCAATATCGGAGCATTGGAGAGCACGCTCATTCAATCCCGATATCGCATTGACATCGTTCCTGCATCTATTGGATGTTCACCACCAAACAATCGAATCGAACCACGTGACTTTTCATTGAAATTGGACGCCGTATCGCAACGTGTAAACCCACCTTTATAGAAACAAGTGCTCCACTTATATGTTTAATCACCCACTCCTGGTTTGTGATGAGCTTGTGCTTAAAAATATGCAGCAAAAAAAGCAGTGTGTGAATGGGGCCTTAGTCATTTACAATAAATTGTGTATATAAATAGTGTGTGTCCTCTTCTGTTGGTGGCAACTTATATTTATATACATACAGTGGTGTGAGAGAGTTTGTCCCCTTCCTGATTTCTTATTCTTTTGCATGATTGTCAGACTTAAATGTTTCAGATCACCAAACAAATGTAAATATTAGACAAAGATAACACAAGAAATCATAGAACGAAGTTTATAAATGAAGGTCTTTATTATTAAGGGAAAAAGAAATCAAAACCTACAGGGCCCTGTGTGAAAAAGTGATTGTCCCCTCCATTAATGCATAAATTAACTGTGGTTTATCACATCTTTGGGAAGCTGAGTTCAACTTCCCTAGCTACACCCAGGCCTGATTGCTGCCACACCTGTTCTCAATCAAGAAATTACTTAAATAGGAATTGCCTGACAAAGTGAAGTAGACCAAAAGATCCTCAAAAGCTGGACCTCATGCCGAGATCCAAAGAAATTCAGGAACAAATGAGAAACAAAGAAACTGAGATCTATCAGTCTGGAAAAGGTTGTGTTATCTAATATTTAAATTTGTTTGGTGATCTGAAACATGTAAATGTGACAAACATAATAATAAGACACCAGGAAGGGGGCAAACATATATAGAATGTATACCCATACACAAAAAAATAATGGGCTTGGGGAGAAGTTGTAAAGAGCATACTCACTATTTAGATTTAATAACAATCATTTTTATGTGTATAATAATTTTTACTATTATTGTATATTGTGGTTGAGGAAAGCGTGTGCGAAAATGGGCTTGTTTAACAAAATGTGTGTTGCAACCCAAGAGGTGTGGTTTAAAACAGGCACGGTTTCCAAACACAAACACGGAATACCGCACCTGATTATACAGTACATAGCTGGGGCACCAATTTTTAAACACATCCAATTGTGTAAATTATTATTATTTTAAGATTCATTAATATATGAACTTTAAAATTAACTTTGTTCATGGGAAAACCCCTTTAAGGGCATAATTCTACACAACTATTTCCCAGTGGAAACACGTCGGTGATCGAACAACAAACCATATTTTGGTCGTTTGTCACTGATCTCATCTTTTATTCCAACATATAACTCATTGTGTGTCATCAGTACATCCCCTCATGTAACAAGCCTACTCTTTGTCCTTTTTCTGATTATATTGATTTGTATGAGTTACGGTGCTTTACTATCGTAAGTGATGAAATGTTTTCTTTATTTCTCACTCCAGAATACCAGATATGAAGACTTCAATCAAGCAATGACACACTTCTTGTCGAAAGAATATTCATATCCAATATTTATCTTTGATTCAGGTGACATGTCAAGGTGATATTTGACAGAACAAATTACATCATTTTGGAGGGGGGTTTGGAGGTGGATTTTGCCTTCTGCCCCCTTTATTTGTATATTTCATCAAGAGTGGCATTATGCAAGAGCTCCCATGAAGAGGACACTACTGAGCTGAGATGGTTTTGCACACTTCCCCCTTTCCCAGTAGCTTCCTTTCATTCCTCCACTCCCTGTCTTGGGCATTAATTTTTCCTTGCTTCTGGTTTGGAGATCGTCTCCTAGCCTCATTTCTGCCAACCACCTATGAGAAACGTCAGCGCTCAGATGATCCCTGTTACTTCCAGGCACTTTGTATTATCATCACTACCCCAATATACTTGGCCTTGCTTGTCTCCTCTCTCCCCTTTGCTTTTATTGGATTTCTTCTATGGTCACCTATCCAAGCTGTTCGTAGGCCCTATATCTACTCTCGTTTACAAGACAAGGCCAGGGCCAGTGGAGCAAAGCTGCTAACAGAATGGAGGGCAACAAGCAGTGCTAAAAGTTTTTGCTTTGGCTCTGCCAATGTCTGCCTGCTGCCGGACTCCTTGGCCAGGTTTACTAACCTCTTCAATACTCAGGCACGGGCCAAAGAAATTGGGAGGAGAATTCGGAATGGAGCCAGTAGACCTCAAATTAAGATTTACATAGACTCTCCAACCAACACATCTATCAGTGCTGCAAGTTTTAGTAGTCTGGTTTCACCACAGGGCACAGATGTCACCCACCGAGCTGTCAATATGGGCATGAAGAGAACTACATCCATGGAATACAAAGTAGAAAATTTGGGTGAAAATAATGAAGATGGAAGGGATGGAAAGAATGGTGGGGATATGGGTGAAGGGGAAGATGCATGTATTATACGAATCAGCGGTGAGGATCACATATCTGACGCGAGACTGATGCTAAGAGTGGACATGTCAATGTGGCCTGCTCGGCTGAAACAGAACCAGACTTTCAAAAAAGCCCAACCTCTAACCATAAGCACAGGGAAGGGGATGGTGGGAGTCTGGACAGTTGCACCACTTCTCGCGAATCCTTAGTCAAGGGCCGGGTGGTAGATGGAGCTACTGACCAAAGCAGCATTAATAACAAACTTCTGTACAAAGCATCCATCATTAAAAAAGCTGCAGCCCGCAAAAAAAGGCATACAGACGATATCCTTGACCATGAAATCTCTGCCTTCTTTCCAGCCAACTTGGACTTCCTTTGCCTTCAGGAAGTATTTGACAAACGGGCTGCAGAAAAGTTGAAAGAACAATTACACTATTATTTTGAGTATATTCTGTATGACGTGGGGGTCTACAGCTGTCATGGCTGCTGCGGCTTTAAATGTCTGAACAGTGGGCTCATGTTTGCAAGCCGCTACCCCATACTGGACGCTGCCTATCACTGTTATCCCAACGGGAGAGGAATAGATGCGCTGGCCGCCAAGGGAGCTTTGTTTATTAAGGTAAGTCAGTGATGTGTACTTTACATAGACTCCACCATAATGTTTAGATGCTGTCACTGCTCTGCATATCACTTACAGATCGCAGACTTCCGGACGCCATTCGATACGGTGTCGGTTGTATAGACAGATACAAACTCATACTCAGATTGATGTATGTAACAGCTTAATGAAATCTGAATACATTCATGATTGAATTTATGGAGGTGGAGGTTAAAATGTCCATGTATCAAATGTTTTCATAAATCCTTTTATAAGCTGATAAACATCATTGATCATCTTAATTATTTTCAGCCTCCGCTGCTCTGACTGTAACTGCATTTTTTCCAGGCTGCTTGAATTACTGGTGCGATCTTTAGCATTCAGTGCATGTTACAATAAGAAGACATATTGTAGTGTGGCGTATTCACAGAGCAATGAAAGCTTTTTATTTGGTTGATGAGATAGCTATTGATTATATCAAATTTAATCAGTCATGCATTGAACACTAATAGCAATGTTCCAGTGGAAAATTCAATTTTTACTTAATTCTTGTCATAAGGAAGAGGCACTGCTGCTGAATCCTTATGTGTGGTTCATTTTAAAGGGGTTATCCGGAATTTAAAAAAAATATAATGTGCCCAAGCCCCAGCAGTCAGGTAGTTGCTGCCTACCTGCCTGTTGTGCTCGGCGTTGTTCACCGCTGGCACAGAGTGGTCACACACCGCTCCTGCCAAGAATAAAATGGTGTCGTCAACAGAGCGGCCACTTCTTTTTCGCTCTGCTCTATAGAAGAGGCAAGACAGCTGATGTCATGCTGATTGACAGCCGTCTCTCCGCTATCCAACTGGAGGAGGCGGCTGTCAATAAGCATGCCGTCTGCTATGACGCCCATCAACAGAGTAGAGAAGCCACCTCTCTGTTGACGCGATGCCAGCAGAAGCTGCGGGACCGGTTTTACACCGTTCCGTGTTGGCAAAGAACAGCACTGGTTACAACAGGAAGATAGGTGGACTGGCAACTCTGATATATCATTTAACTTTAAAGTTTACCTGTACTTTTACACAAAGCCTAAAGAAATGCATGATCTTCCTGCTCTCATCTACCACAACAACTTTTTTGGGTGCACATACCAGTCTGATATGTCCAGCAAGGTTCCCTGAAAAATGCCCACAGGAAAAATGGCCACAAGAAAATTGCCCACAGGAAAATTGCCCACAGGAAAAATGCCCACACAGAAAATTGCCCACACGTAAAAATGCCCACACGGGAAAATGCCCACACGGAAAATAGCCCACACGGAAAATTGCCCACATGGAAAATTGCCCACACGGAAAATTGCCCACATGGAAAATTGCCCACACGTAAAAATGCCCACACGGAAAATAGCCCACACGGAAAATTGCCCACACGGAAAATTGCCCACATGGAAAATTGCCCACATGGAAAATTGCCCACACGGAAAATTGCCCACACGGAAAATTGCCCACATGGAAAATTGCCCACACGGAAAATTGCCCACACGGAAAATTGCCCACATGGAAAATTGCCCACACGGAAAATTGCCCACACGGAAAATTGCCCACATGGAAAATTGCCCACACGGAAAATTGCCCACACGGAAAATTGCCCACACGGAAAATTGCCCACACGGAAAATAGCCCACACGGAAAATTGCCCACAGGAAAATTGCCCACACAGAAAACTGCCATTTGCAGCATCACAAAGTTTCAGATCTCTGATATTTGAGGTGCAGGTGAGGATTCCCATGATCTGTGATCATCTTGTGAATTACAGTTGACCTAGTGCAGAAATGCTGAAGATCTGTGGTTTGTAGCAGTTGGTCATTATCTGCAATAGATAGATCCAGTCTGCTCTCATCTCTCAGTGATTCTGCCTTACTCCTCCCTCCCTCCCACCAGCCCAAAACAGCAGAACCGAACCAGCAGCAGATTCAGAGGAGCCATCACTGTTATCTGTACTCACAGGAGTATCACTGGATTATCTGTGGAGTTACATGGGACTGCAGGTCTAATACATTATCATCTTAGTGGGCAATTTCCACCGACATTCTTCTTTGCTGCACAGCATCTCACCTATAATTCTATACCATTCTTCTGCCTGACAGAACATCTCACCTATAGGGTACAGGCACACTAAAGGCCCCGTTACACATAGCGATGTTTCAACGATCCCACCAGCAATCCCACCTGACCGGGATCGCTGGAACATGGCTATGTGATCGCTGGTCTGCAGTCACACTGGGTGATCCACATACCGATGCTGCATCCCCTGACGCTCACTGGGATCGCTCAACGTCTCGGGCGCAGAATGGGGATCGCTGGTCGTTGCCCCTGTTACACATGCCGATGGAAGCTGGACAGCGGGAGACCACCGATGGGAAAATGGTCCCGGCCATTCCACAGCGACTAGCAATCAGCGAGCTCATCGTTGATTGCTGTGGCATGTCACTCGCAGCGACTTTGCTATGAGGTCGCTGCAACGTCACAAAACCTGTGGCATTGCAGAGATATAGTTAGCGATATCGCTGTGTGTAACGCTGCCTTAAGGTATGCATTATCAGAGGGATTTTGATGATTGACAGTTGCGCGAGTGCTTTCCGTATGGTCATGCGACTGTGGTACGAGTGTGATGCAATTATGCATTTTTTTATCAGCTACCATCAATGTGACATCCATGTGACCTATACCTCTATACTATCCCCCTGCCCTGCAGAGCATCTCACCTACAATTCTATGTTATTCTCCTGCCCTGCAGAGCATCTCACACCTCTTTACCATCCCCCATCTTGCAGAGCATCTCACCTACACCTCTATACTATCCCCCAGTTCTGCAGAGCATCTCACCTACACCTCTATACCATCCCCGTCTTGCAGAGCATCTCACCTACACCTCTATACCATCCCGTCTTGCAGAGCATCTCACCTACACCTCGATACATCCCCGTCTTGCAGAGCATCTCACCTACACCTCTATACCAACCCGTCTTGCAGAGCATCTCACCTGCACCTCTATACCATCCTCATCCTGCAAAGCATCTCACTTACACCGCTATACCATTCCTCGTCTTGCAGAGCATACCGTATAACCTAAAATTCTATATTATTCTCCAGCCCTGTTTTCCTGTGGGCATTCATGTCTGTGGGCATTTTTCACATATCAGGTGAACATCCTCACTTTGCACCTCAAATATCAGAGATCTGAAACTTTGTGATACTGCAATTAGCAATGTTCTGTGTGGGCAATTTTCCATGTGGGCAAATTTCCATGTGGGCATTTTTCCGTGTGGGCAATTTTCCGTGTGGGCATTTTTCCTGTGGGCATTTTTCATGTGGGCAATTTTCCTGTGGGCATTTTTCATGTGGGCAATTTTCCTGTGGGCATTTTTCATGTGGGCAATTTTCCGTGTGGGCATTTTTCCGTGTGGGCAATTTTCCTGTGGGCATTTTTCCTGTGGGCATTTTTCATGTGGGCAATTTTCCTGTGGGCAATTTTCATGTGGGCTATTTTCCTGTGGGCATTTTTCTGGTCACCGTCCAGCAATTATCTGATTTTAATACATTGACAGTTTCTATATATCAGCATTCTGCCAACACCATAGATTTTGGTACTTCTTTTCCCTCAGTTCACATTGTTTCTACTATCATCCTATGACTTTAACTAAAATCCCATCTCTCTGGTAAGCTTGTATGGTAATTGAGCAGATGGGGAAGTGAAAACAGTGCGACAAAGCCATCCCCAATACCAGTGTCAGACTGGGGCGGCATGGGCCCACCAGTTACATTGACCTTAGGAACCACTGATCAACTACATACAAATACCATATTACATTCACAAATATACCTATGCTTTGATATAATAATACTACCTACTGAACCTGGTTTATGCCCAAGTTGCGGCATTTTTATTGCCATATTTGAATTTTATTGACGCGTTATCTGAAAACGGCATGTCTTTATTGTGCAAAAACTTCTCTGTAAAGAACATTTTTGGTGTAAACTCTGCGGTCTTACTTAAAATTTCTTTGCTGGTGTGGGACTTTGTGGGCTGGGTCATCTTTATTTATTCCTCCCCTTGGCTTATTTCCTCTACTCTGATTAAAATGTGCACCATAGCTGCCGCCATGATCCCTAGGTCCGGCGTGTGTGCAGTGCTATGGTCACTTTGTAGTTGAATTCTTCCATAAAACGTTTCCAGAGTCAGCACATGTGCATACCACAATATCCGGAGCCATTTTCTTGAAGACATTGTCTCTGCGAATATTATCTGAAACCAATTGGTGACATTCACAGAAACAGTGTATTGAATAAAATGGTGCCAGAGTTCATCTTATGTGCACGCGCTGACTCCGGCGTCCTTTATCGACGAATTAAACTACAATGTCAACATAACACTGCACACCCACCAGCCATCCCAGCTTCGTACAGAAGGACGTGCTCTTATATATTCCTCCCCTGGCTGCTTTTCTTCACTTCATTTAAATTTTGTGCCATGGCTGCAGCCATTATCCCTTTGTCCGGTGTATGTGCAGTGCTATGTTCATGTTGTAGTTGAATCCATCAATAAAACAGTTCCATCAATTGCACTGTAAATGCTTTAAAAATTCTGACTTTATCACTTCAAGACATCCTACTAAGGAGGGAGGTAGAAGGCCCAGGAACAGAAAAGCTCTGTAAAAGGAAAAACTAGTGAGTTCCTTGGGTAATATTGAGTAGTTGGTGGCCCATAGTGTGTGAAGGAAGGTGAGCCCCAGTTACAGCAAGAAGTAACTTCTAGATCAGGGTCTCAAACTCCAGGCCTCGAGGCCCCACACAGTCAGGTTTCAGGATTTCCTTAGAATTTGACAGTTGGTAGTTTGATTACCAACTGTCAAATGCTATGGACATCCTGAAAACCTGACTGTGTGCGGCCCTCGAGGCCTGGAGTTTGAGACCCCTGTTCTAGATGAACTGTGCCTGATTGGATTTGAAGATGTAGCAAAGATAACTCTGGTGCCCAAGAAATAGAAAAAAATTAAACTCAGATCAGCTGTGAATGGAGCCAGGAGTCCAAACAGGCACCACAGTGGGTTGTATAAGAGACCCTGAGATAGAGAGGAAATTAGGACTGGAGCAAGTCTAGACCTGGCCCGGATCGGATCGGTGAAGGAATGTTGGGTTAGCAGGACAGAAGCACTTAGGTACTGCTCTGCAGCTGGACAATAGTCAGAAAGGTTATAGAAAGAAAGGGGGGACTAAGGGCCGCTTCACACTGCGGCGTGATCCGGTCCGGGTCTGTCCGGGAGGACCCTGACAGCCGCGAACCAGTTCAGCACACAGGACTGGGGGGCTATTATGCCCTTCGGTCCTGTGTGCAACGCACGCAGCTGCATCTGCTGACAGGTCAGGACTGCGGCGCCCGCGGTCCTGACTTAGCATAATAGCCCCCCAGTCCTGTGTGCTGAACCGGTCCGTGGCTGTCAGGGTACTCCCGGACAGACCCGGACCGGATCACGCCGCAGTGTGAAACCGCCCTAAGTGTGCGGAGTCAGGCAACTGTAATGTTCAGCCACCACTGAAAACCATAAAACTGAAACCTCTAGTATTGACAGAAGCTGTAACTTGTAAAGGGGTTGTCTACTACTTGAACAACGCCTTTTAACCCTGCTGTTCTGTTCGGTCAAAAATGACCGAATTTGAAATTCTTGATTTTATTTTTCAATTGTTTATGAACAACCATGTTCACATATATAATAATGCAACAGTTATTCAAATAAAACACTTAAATGAGCTAAAAATCAAGACTTTAATAGGTCCGGTCAAAAATGACTGATACATTATGGCGGACACAGACAGAAAAGGGCCCCCGTGCAAGAACAGTACATGAGCCCTTTGCAGTACAATAGATCTGCCTATGACAGTCGCATTGCGTTGATTTGAAGGTGGAAATGGGCCCCCTTACCTCTTGGGTCCCGTGCGGCTGCACAGGCTACAACAATGATATGTCCACCCCTGAGTGTATAGTAGACCCAAACAAAACAACAGGGTTAAATACTATATATACAAAAGGGAACTACAAAACAAGGGCACTCCTGAAACCAGAAACCTACAAAGTGCTGGAGTCAACGGATTCAAATATCAAGTGATAAAACTTCATTGTACAAAAACTATTTACAAAGAGATTCTAAAACACAAATAACTGCTTTGTAGTGAGTCCAAGACGTCATGTGAGGCACCGCCAGCATGATCCTCATGGCCGGGGCGCGTCACATGCAGGATCAAGGTATGATCCTGTGCACACTGGCCGGTTTGACTGATAATGCTGTGTGAACCAACTTTGGACACAGGGTTTCATGAGCCTAATGAGCGGCAGTGAGAGTGAGATGAGATCGAGGAGTCCCTAAGGAATAAGGGCTGAGTGTTGACAACCCGGAACACAGGGAGTTAACCTGAGCTGTGTGAAAGGCTGATTACCGGCAGCTAAGGGGGTGTGTCCATGTGGGAGTGGCTGACACGATAAGAGGCAGCCAGGTGAGTGATTGAGTCATTCAGATTGGGATTGATTCTGGAAGCTGAGATCCTGCTGAGATTCATCCAGAGATTGCCAGCCTGAGAGCATGTGGGCTGAGAGCAGCCTGAGTGCAGAGCAGTCCAAGGCTCTGTGTGTGTACACAGGAGCATGCTAGCTCCATGCCGGTGCCGAGGTCCGTGGTCGTGTCCGCACCTGGAGGGGGAAGCCGTGGTTGACCCGTGGACGCTAGACCGGACGTGGTTCACCTCACGTCCGGGAAGGAGCCTGTGGGGATGCCTGGTGGAACCTGTGACCCAGGTAGGGAGACCCGGATCCGTGCCCGGTAAGAAAAGCAGTTCCTGAATGATTGTGTGAACTGTGCACCTTGTGTGTAAATCATGCTAGGCGAGTGTAGCCGCCATTAGGTCCAGTGAAGGACCTGTTGAACCTTATAAGTACTGTATGGCTTTTTAAAAGACCAGCGAGTGAATGTAGCCCTATAGGGGCCGATGTATGAAGTGTGCCAGGCGGGCATAGACCGCTTTTGGGTCCGAGTCAGAGCACTCAGTTAAAGGACCTGATGAACCGGATTGTATGTAGCCCTTCGGGAGGCGATTGAATGTAGCCCTTCGGGAGGCGATTTTATGGAGTGTGCCAGGCGGGCATAGACCGCCTTTGGGTCCGAGTCGGAGTACTCAGTTAAAGGACCTGATGAACCGGAATGTGTGTATGAGAGGTCAGAAGCAGGGGTTAGAAGGGCTCCCGTACTGGGTAACGTGTGGTTCACCTCACAGGTTACTAGGGTTTGCCAATCCCTGTTCTGAGCCCAGAGGAGCCACAGTCCATGGATGTGTATGATGGGCTGTGAGCGAGTGAAAGGACGTGTGTGGTCCATGGTGGCTTATAGGATGGATCACATATTGTATGTAAGAACCCGGTCAGGCTGGAGTCCTGATTCCGGGGTAGTATGAAGCTGGGGAAATAGAGCCAGGCGGCTGGTTCCGCCATTGGGACCCATAGGGCCCGTTGAAATGGTACTTGATGTTAAATGTATGTGAAATGTATATAGGCCGGAGGCCGTAGCCACCACGGGAGCTGTTAGTAGAGCTCCAATGGGGACAGAGAGATGGTTACAGGTCCCGGGTTACTATAAGCGTTATGTGCAATATATGTATTATGTAATGTTATATGTAAATGTATGATGTGTTTATGTATGGTGTTTTTAATCAATGTGCTATGTGTCAAACATGCTACCCGGGTTATGTTGTTAATATGTGAAAATAAACGGGTAGACATTGGTTAAACTTATAAACACGTGTTTTGTCGTTATGCAAGCGGGTTCCCGGGTGCTGCCTCACAGTCATTAATAAATGTATAAAAATACTTAGAATATAAAAACATACAGATCCTAGTGGATAATAAGAGAGATTAAATAACACTGGAAAATAGAAATAAAGAAAAATTAGATGCAGTGTATAATATCAACTCAATGCCCTTAGTAGAATAAGGTCCCATAAAGGAATATTTTTATATAAAATAAATGCATGGGCATAAAGTATTTGTAAGAACCCCATTGATTGAATATAGGTGAATCTTCATAGATAATGGGCCTCAAAAGTAAAAGCAATGTTGCTAGCGCTGTACAAAAAACATCAAACAAACAGAGTTCAATGATTAATGCAAAGACTGGATGAAAAAAATCTATACAGTGATCAAGAATCCATATTAGTCCTGCATCAGTATTTGCAAGCTCAGAATCAATGCTACAGGCAGTGCATGCAAATGTAAGCAGGAAAAGTATGTACTGTAAGATATAGAGAGCTCCATGAAAAAAAGAATAGTGTAGCTGAATTCAGGTCACCAAACCACTTATGTATGGATAATTATGTCCTTGAAAATGGAACTCGGACATATATATCTGTATGAAAATGCATACATACATATCAGCTGGAATAGAGGGCAAGAAGATAGAAAAGTAAAGAAAATGCAGAAAATCAGGTCAAAGTTACCCATGTGCACAAATGAATCAATCCCAAAGTGGAAAGGTACTGAAATATCATAGAGGGCATGACCTAAATGCAGCCAAGTATCACCCCGACGCCCGTTTCGCATATGACCTCTTCAAAAAGGGTGTAAAGAAGCTTACGGTCAATACTTTTCCTGCTTACATTTGCAGACACTGACTGTAGCTTTTAATCTGGGCTTGCAAAAACCGATGCAGGACTAATATGGATTCTCTGTCTTTCTATCCAATCTTTGTTCATCATTGAGCTCTTTTTGGTTGATGATTTTTGTATAGCTTTAGCAAAATAGCTTCAACTCTAGCCCTTTATTTATAAAGGGTTCACCTATATACAATTAATGTTTCCCACAAATATGTTATGCGCATGCATTTATTTCATACACAAATATATATTTAACAAGTGCACAAGAAAAAATATATGCGGCACTCACCGTGGCTGAAATCCTCAGGAAACGACCGGAAGAAGCGGCAACCAGCCGCGAAACCATGCCCGTTGTCGTTGCACTCCTCACTCCCTCCCCCCAGGTCTGCAAAATGACTGTTTTTTCCTGTATTTGGATACAATAAACAGAAGATTTCAGCCACGGTGAGTGCCGCATATATTTTTTCTTGTGCACTTGTTCATTATACGGACTTTCCTTTGCGAGCACCACCGTCCGAGGACGTGTCCACACTGTCCAATTCAGGACTTATACATTTGTGCAGTTTTCTACGTCCCCTTGCAGTGCCCTGGTTTTTTCTCTTTTTTGATTGAACAAATATATATTTTGGGAAACTTTTTCTTCTGAGGGCATTGAGTTGATCTTATTATACACTGCATCTAATTTCTCTTTATTTCTATTTTCCATTGTTATTTATCTCTCTTATTATTCTAGGATCTGTATGTTTTCATATGATATTCTAAGTATTTTTACACATTCATTATTGGTGTCTTGTACTTACCACAAAGCAGTCATTTGTGTGGTGGAATCTCTTTTTAAATGTTTTTAAATAATTTTTGTACAATAAAGATGTATCACTTTGATATTTGAATCATGTAGTGGCGTTGACTGTAGCATTTTGTAGCTTTCCCCTGTAGTCTCACGAGTAAAATTAAAAACTTTATCCTTACCTCTTACACTGGGACCATTCCAGCAATGTTGGTGCTTGATCTCTGATGGTGGGTTTACACGTCGCGATATCGGCGTCCAACTCCGACCCAACTCCGACCAAAAGTCACGTGGTTCGTGAGTTGGACCCGATATCGTTCCTGCGTTGTACGGTTTGAACGTACAATGCGATGTTGTTACGATGGCAAACCGATATCGGGGGTCGAATGAGCGTGCTATTCAACCGCCCGATATCGGATGCCAGTTGTAGCCGCATCGTCCCGTCTGACAGCCCAACTCCGATGTGTACTGTCACGTCACCCATTCACTCCCATGTTAAATGGTCGTTCCTGGGTTGAGGGGCGTACACATCGTCGGGACGTTGTATCCCGATATCGGGCTGTCTAAACCGGCGATGCGATGCAGGGAAAAGCGCGCTCAAAAAGCGCGCTCCCGCGTCGTTGGCTACGATATCGGCCCGATATCGGGACGTGTAAACCCACCATTAGTGTTCATCAGACATTGTGTTATGGAAGCACTGCACCCAAACAGCAGTCGCCAATGAGCGGCAGCACACATACTTCACATGAACAAAAGTTGGACATCCGGAGGAGGTGTGAGTGCTTCAGCTCATCAGTGGCTGCTGATTGGCTGCATTGGTCATGTAACATAATAATGTGACATAAGCGCTGGGATATCCAGCACCAACATCGCTGGGACTGCACTGGAGTGGGAGGTGAGTATGACATTTTTCAAGCGATGGAAAATCCCTTTAAGCATGTTGCTTGTTATTCTCTATATATAATCTTAATCATGTTCTGCAGTTAAAAAAAAGTTTATTGTTAAAAACTTGAAAATCTCTTTTTCTGATGTGAGTAAGATCATAGCTGCATTTTAGAATAGTGTATTATCCACATTGTAAGGATGCTTTAATATAAGATGATTTCGGCAGTTTAACGACCACCTATTGGTTGTATAAACACCAACTGGCGGTAATTTGATAAGCTGTTTAGACACAGCGCCCGATTGGTAACATGGCAGTTATGTCTATGCTGTCACTGTTCTCGGCAGTACATGCTAACACTGGACATGTGCTACCGAGAATGATGAGTTTTAAGTAAGCTGAAAAATTATCACACCCGTCAGATGTGAGTTCATTTTTAAAGTGAACCTGTCAGAAGGTTTTCATAGCTGTGTCCACCACCAGTAAGGCCTTATATACTGCATTCTAGAATTCTGTATATTAGTCCCCAGGCCATCTGTATAATGTAAAAACACTGTAATTATACTCACCCGTGGGGAGGTCCGGTGGGCGTCACTGGTCTTGATGTGGTGCATCTCTCTGCTTGTCAGTGCCATCCTTCTTCTCTGATTCATGGGTGACACATCCTACATCACCCACACAGAGTCTCCATCATTGCGCTCCTGCACACTTCTCTCATATATCGTGTTCCTGACTTTGATACCCTGAGGAAGTTGTTGAATACCAGCAATACACATGGGAACCTTTGCTTCCCCTTGTATGTGACCTCTACCTGTAGTCCACATAATATATGCATATATACAGTGTGTGTATATACAGTATATATATATATATATATATATATTATATATATAATCCAAAGATCTGCAGCTAGTCCGAGTTGGATGATTAAACCATAATATTTATTGTCATCCATAGGTAAATTCCATAAACCACACACAGACAGTATAATTGTATGTAGTCTCCCTCCGGACTACCATTTCAGCACCTTTCTTGTGCCTTCATTAAGGTCCCATGATGAAGGCACAAGAGGGGTGTTGAAACGTGTAGTCCAGAGGGGGACAACTTAGAATTATATGTCTCTGTGTGTGGTTTATGGATTCTAACTACAGATGACAATAAATGTTACGGTTTAATCACCAACCTGGACTAGCTGGAGATCTTCTTTGGATGATACATAGGACCGTGGTTGCTCCTTCCTCCATCTCCATGCATATACAAAAGGAGTGGTGTATACATGGATTCCATTTTGTGGTGAGCTGGCCTTCTCTTTTTATAAAAATATATATATATATATATATATAATATATATATATATATATTAGCCATCATCTGCTTCAACTGCCATGGGTTGGGTGGACCCACCCACAGCTTTTAACCTGTTAAATGGCACTGTGACGTCATTCCGCGCCCTATCGCCGCCATCTTGACGTTATCACAAGGTCACGGGGGAGTTGCCATGACAGCCATGGATCTGCTGAAGATCCCCTTGCTTGTCATGAAAGTTCTCCTGTGAAAGCCAGGATTTAACTGGCGTTCATAGGAAAATGTGATTTTTGCTATACACAGCAGTGCTGATGAACTGCTATGTATAGTATTACAATTTTCACATATAATATATACCTATGAATCAAGGTGAAAAATACCAAAACCTTTCATACCTAAAACAAGGCCTTATGCATCAATGCCAGTGGAGAGATAAATGTATGTCTGCTGAGCGTGGAGGAACAAAAATTAAAAATGATTTCTAATCGTTAAAGCTTTTTTAAGACAGGTTTTTAATATGTTAAAGGGGCTGTTCGACACATGGCATCTATCACCTAGCCAGTGTATAGGTGACAAATGAATGTGAAGGTCTGACCAAGGGGTCTATGGGAACAGTAGTGTGAATGTGTGACCGCAGCAATTATAGATGAATTAACAAGTGAATGTAAATCATAAGAAATCAATCAAAAGAAGAGCACTCAGGTAGGAGGCGGTTCATGAGTCCTGACAAACGGGCACAGATTACTGACGAAGGATAGGGTGGGCAAATCCAACATTAGTGACTTTACAGATAGGATTTTATTATAAATGTCCAATCGTTTCTTTTAGTATCAGACCTATATGTCTTGCATGTAACAGACGAGAAATACCTGTGTATATCGACCCAGCAGGTCCCCGGCTGTGGCTTATGTGTATAGTACACAAACATACAGACATACGTTGTAGGGTTTGCAAGATGTAGGGGGAAATGGAAGAAAGTAGCACTACATCACCATTTTAGGGCACGTCCTAAGCCACAAAGTTAAAACATTACAAGCTTATATAAAAAAAGAGAGTGCTTCACAATAAAATATCCAAGAACATAATGTGTGTGAGTTGAGTTAAATTCTGGAGCTGGAACCCACAACTATTAATATCATCACAGAGGGACACAGTGGGGGTCTCCGATGTGTTTCATGTTAGGCCCTTTAGTTCCCGAGGCTGATGACCCGCTGTGGCTCGCCTGTGATGCCCACCTGCTCCGATATTGATTTTGACTTCCTGAATGTGAGGAGATGGGATTGAACGGGGAGCTAAAGGAAGTATGAACTCTAGGTGTTCAGCTACTGACATATGGCAATAAGGACAACATGGTCACAAATATGAAGAAATATTTTTAACCCTCAGCTCTCTATGATGCTAAAGCAGAATAGATGCACGTCAGCGAATTAAGTAAATTCCATGTGGGATATAAATCAACAAATAATCTACAAAGTCATCTTAATGTAACCTAAATATACCTGAAATAGATAGGCAGTCTCCTAGACAATGAATGGAAAGGATGGTCAAGCCTATGTTTAAGTCATAATAGGACTTTGGTGAACCTGTTCTCGGGATCCGTGGAGGCTACAGAGGCCGAATCCTTAGTAATCAGTAAAGTTGCTTGCTATCCATAGGATCCATCAATAACTTACCACATTGGGAATAACCCAATAAGGGTCAGATTCCCGCACTCAGGGTGAGTTATTAGGGCCACTAAGAGCAGGTAGGAGTTACAATATACAGGTTTAAATAATTTAAAGCTTAAAAAAATTCTTCAGCCAGTAGACCATAAGGTTGAGTGTTGTTTCCGGTGAACTGGTCTTCTGGTGAGCGTTATAGCCTTAAACAATAATGGTCCCTTTACACGCGGCCACAGGAAGGTAGACACTGGCAGGCATCGGACACAATTGTGCCTGTTGCCTTGAAAAGACCTCGATGTGGCGGCGTGTAATTCAGGACTTTCCTTCCTGTGTCTTCCCTGAAGGAAGGAAAGTCCTGAATTACACGACTCTTTTTCAAGGCAACAGGCACAATTGTGTCCGATGCCTGCGGTGTCTACCTTCCTGTGGCCGCGTGTAAAGGGACCATTAGGGAAAGTTTTAGGGCCATTTTTAAATTTCAAACATTTTTCCCCACCAAAGCAATGTTTGGTGATTCTTTTGGAAATTGCTCAGGTTTCCCATGCCGAACAAAATTGCAATGTTCGTGTCGAATTTGAAGTTGGCGAACATTTTCGGGAGAAAGTTCTCTCAACTCTACCCATAACTCACCAATAAGTAGATGGCATGCACTGAATAGAGCATTTCAACCTGCTGCTTATATTTTCTGCGAGTGACCACAGGTGGTCGGACTGTGGTCCACAAATATGCCAGACTAAAAACGGAACTCCCATCATTCAACTCGCTAGGGCGTCACTCCCACTGACTGCTTATACAAGCACCACACTCGCACCCATATAGACCCACAAACACATGACACACAAGGCATTTCATGCCACAGCATAATCTACAGTACCAAAAGATTTATATGTGAACTAACCAACAATCGCAGCACAAATTAATCCCCTAAATAATGCATATAAATAATAAGGTAGAGGGGGCTTAATAAGGGCAATTTAAGGGGCCAGACCATTATAAGAGGGCAATCACTATCAGTTCATTTTCAACCCACTTATAACCCAAGAAGGGAACTGTGCCGGCAAGCACAGAATGTTGCGCTGTGCAGCATTGAAGGTGAGACAAAGACTATGCCAAAATACAGGAGGAGGAGATGCAAAAAAGATTGCTGGCAGGCTGTGTAAAGTGTAACAAGTGAGAGGCCACTGTCGGGAATAATCACTGTCTACCTCAATGAGAAACAATACCTCAATGCTTTGGGAGCAAGCTGTAAATTGACATAAACGGAGGCAGACAATCTGCTGATAACAAGAATATGAGATTTTAGTTCACTATGAATGTTTCAAAAAACTATCAACCTACAAAAAAATTCTACAAAAATAATTGCAAAAAAATGTAACATTATTTTTAATCAATTTAATTTTAGAACATTTGCTGCTGAGTAAATATACTGTTTGCCTTTAGCACAACTCCTTGAAAGTAACTAACAAGTTACATTTATATTTGCATCCAGCAGTGTAAGTTGAAGCTCATGGGCCCTGATGTGAAAGCTCCAACGGAACCCGCAATTAATGCAAATCTCTAATCGCATTAGTATTTTTCTATAGGCCACAGGAACCTTTGGGGCCCCACGACTCCAGGGCCTAGGTGGGATTGCAACCCCTGCATCTATTGTAGTTACGCACCTGTTTCCATCAAGCTTTGAATGGAGCACATACGGTATATGTTTGACCACTGCTTTATTTAATGTCCTCCTTGCAGCTGTCATCTAGATGGGATGAGGGAGCAAGGATGCCTCATTTCTGTGATCAGTAGATGAGAATTCTCATTGGTGACATGAGACCATCATTGGTCAAACTACTGTGGATACAGTGGATAGGTGTCACTCTCCACCAAGGAGTCAATAGTGCACGGCAAGACAGAAGAGAAGGGGAATACTGCCACTAGGTAAAGACAGGATAGCCAACCCCTTACACCCTAAACTCTCTGATGTCCCTAGACACTTTCTTTCTTCCCTAGTGGCAATCAATTCTTATCTCTGTTTTACGATAAGCTCGGCCCTGACTAGTGTACAGGGCAGCAGGAACACAGTCCTGCTCTACGATAACAACACAAAGGGGACTAAGACTAGATAAGAGTAAGGCTGGCTTCACACCACGGTGCAGTCCGGTCCGGGGCTGTCCGGTGTAAACCAGACAGCCCGGACCGGTTTTTGGCCCCATAGTAGCCTATGGGCGCAATGGAGCCGGATGGCAGCTCTTTGCCATCCGGTTTCATTTCTGCGGTGGAATCCGGGAGAGTTCAGTTTTTTTCCGCACAAAATTTCGCCGAGATCTCCGAATTTCTCCCGGCTATCCTCCCGGATCCGGGGCAATCCGGTTCTCCCTAACATGGGAGCCTATAGGGCCGGATTGCCCCGGTCCGAGAGGATCCGGGAACGGACTCTGGTGGCTGCATGCCGCTGTTCTTTCAGGACCGCAGCTAGCTCCCTGCCAGCCACGGTCCTGAATCATTAGCAGCTGCAGCTGCGTCCGGCTGCACACAGGACGGAGGGCACATTTGGCCCTCCTGGTTCTGTGTGCTAATCCGAATCCGAGGCTGTCAGGGTCATCCCGGACAGCCCCAGACCGGATCACACTGTGGTGTGAAGCCAGCCTAAAAGAAACTTCCAGGCAGTGATTTTCTTTCCACAGCTGACACCTCCACACCAATACCAAGGTATAGCAGGCTATCTATGGCACTCACCCAAGCTAAGGCCGGCTTCACACCACGGTGAAATCCGATCCGGGGCTGTCAGGGGTGAACCTAACAGGCCCGGACCGGATTTCGGCCCCATAGTATGCATGGGGCCGGATGGAGCCGGATGGCAGCTATCTGCCATCCAGCTTCCATCTGTCCAGGAGAATCCGGGAGGATTCAGATTTTTCTCCTGGACACTAAAATGCTGCATACAGCATTTTTGTGTCCGGGGGAAAAAGGCTAATCCACCTGCCCCCTAACATGGGGGTCTATGGCGCCGGATCGCACCGGAGCTGCACCCGATCTGATTAATTTTATATTTTGATAGATTGGAGCATTTCTGAACACAACGATACCAAATGTGTGTATTTTTTTTTTAATACTTTTATTTTGATCGGACAAAAGGGGTGTGATTTGAACTTTTGTGGTGGGGGGTTTTCATATTTTAAAAAACTTTTTTTCTTTTTTTTCTATATTTTACACTGCACCATGGGTCACCACAGTGCTACCACAGTGCTGCACTTTCCAATCATTTGTGCTATGTCCTGATGAGCTGCAGCAATCAGGACATAGCACAAATGATCACTTCATGTGGATGCTGGCGATTGCAGTGAATCCTGATAGCATTCGGCTATCCTGGTGACACAAAGAGATCCCACAATCTTATTGCGGGATCTCCAATCACGCTGGAGATCAGTGCGATTCCCGCCGCGGTTCTTTGGATCGCGCAGTCAGTGAATGACAGCACAATTCAAAGGGTTAACACCAATCTGATCAGCGGAGATGTGGGGAAAAAAATGTGAGCTCAGCACCGGAGCTCACATCAAAGTAAGGGAGCTGTGCTGTAAAGAGGTTAAAGCACTGTAAGGCGGTCAGAGGTGTTGCACCCTGTCACCCGAGGGATACCATTGCATTTTGCATTTGTATTGAAAAACTATATGTTCCATAATATGTACGTGGCCCTCTGCTGGTTATAGGCTGCTCTCATTAGCTAAATAAGTTTATTGATAGTGGGTGTTTCTTGTGGGTGCGGCACGAAAACTAAAAGGGACTTGTAGCATTGAAGACAGTAGGAGAGTTCCAGTGAATATTGGGAACCAAAGCATCTTCTACACTATTCAGACCCTGAGGATTACTCCAGGAGTCAGCCCAGCATTTGGACTGTGAAACAGAACTTCAGTCAAGCATGTTCTCCCAGTGCTGGTGCTTGATGTCTGCCCTGGTGGATACCTGTACAGTGGCTGTCCTCTCTGGTGTTGAATAAAAGAATGGGAAGGGGAACAAGAGGCGCAATAGTGCCTTATCACTAAGACACTAGAAATCTAGGTGGTATATAGGGAACCACTCACCTATGTCAGTTGTGAGACCCACAACTGGTATGAAGACGTATAGTAATTATATCCTGATGGCTGCTGCTGGACTTCCACCGACCACTTGCACGTGGAATCACCGAGGATGTAGGGGAAAAAAGGGTGTACAACAGTCTGCGCTGCCAAGGTCCACTTACTTCAAGGAACACACAGGTAGGTGATGTATAATCAGGTTTTCTTTATTGCTTCAATAGCAAGCAATAAAGAAAACCTGATTATACATCACCTACCTGTGTGTTCCTTGAAGTAAGTGGACCTTGGCAGCGCAGACTGTTATACACCCTTTTTTCCCCTACATCCTCTCTGGTGTTGGTTTGATGGGCCCTGAGTGTAGGTTCGAAGTCATACGGATCTCCATTGTGAGCACAGTGAAAGATTACTGGCTATTTTCCAGTGGTCCTGTGGACATATCTCCATAAATGGGGTAGGGATAGAATTGACTAAAAGACTCTTTGAAATTACTGCATTCATCAATAATGTTTAAGGGCACGTGTCAGGAAGTACTGGGCTGATGGGAGCAGCCTGCAGTCAAATGCGTCAATGTAAATATCCCACCCCAAACTCACATGTTTGATCGTTATAGTAAAGAAACTTTAAAAACTTTTATTGACTCTGTAAATAGTTTGTCTCTCGATGAGGGTAGCAAAGAACTGACCTGTTGTACTGAGGAGCTAGCAGGGGCAGGATCTGCCACTCCGGCGCTGCTCGGTGGCCTCAGCCGTGCCTCACCATTGACTACACTGGGCCACTAATGCTGGCACCTCCACTGCACTACTCCAGCAGTGCAATACAAATAAATGCTGGAGTGGTGCTTTAAGGGGAAAACTCATGACTCCAGAGCTACTGATGGAGAATAGCGCATTCTGCTTCACAGGACTCAGCTTTTGATGTCTATTTTCTAATTCATTCATATCCTGCAAGATTCTTAGGTTTTAGACATTCTGTAGTATTTCAGTATGATTAATAATAAAATATATAAGGTCTCCGAGCTACAAACCTAGGGTTTCTTGGAATCTATCAAGGGTTTCTCAAAATACAGACGCAGCCACAGCCATGACATTTATATCAGAGCCTGAAAATTGAGTTCAGCCTATTGATAGATGCTGGATGTCAGAGTGAGGCACAGCACAGTGTTTTGTGCATAGACCCAATATGTGTTAAAGGCCTTATGTTACTCTGTGGGTGCAGTTGGTGACTCCATAAGGCATTGCATTTTTTTTCATTCTGGTCCGTAGCAGAAAAGTCCACTGTTTCTTCAATGAGGGGCTTGGTTACACAGTTACTATCAACTCTACATTTCCTAAGGCCCCTTTCACATCAGTGTTTATTGCTGATTGCGGCAGATGTGGCAGATTGCACTTGCACTTGCAGTTGCACTTGCGGCAAGACCCATGCATTGTCTATAGGGCTTGTGGCAGGTGCGGCAAGTGAGGTATAGCTGGCGTTCCAGCACTTGCTGCAGTTGCGGCCGCAAAAACAAGGCGGACAGCAGTGTTTTTTTTCTGCCGCAATTGCCAGAACCGTGGCTATACCACACTTGCCGCACCTGCTGCAAGCCCCATAGACAATGCATGGGGCTTGCCGCAAGTGTGACCATTATGCGGCAGATGTGGTAAATCTGCCGCATCTGCCACAATCAGCGAAAAATGCTGATGTGAAAGGGGCCTTAGAATGGTGATGTTTCACTGCTGATTTGCAACCACATTGTCTTTTCACTAAAACACATATAAGTACCGAAAACATAAATAATACGAACATCTTTTCTGGTTTGGCTTCTTATCTTAAGTCAAGTGGCCAGGCCCTTTAATTCATCAATATTGACTTTTAGTATTGCTACCTCCGATGGGTGGCACTAAAGTTCCTGTCTTCTTCCTCTCTGAAGAGGCTATCTGCATATATAAAAATTTGAAAATTAAATAAAAGTAGTGAGCTAACGATAAATCAATAGACATGCATCCCACCAATGCAGAATATGCAGCAAAAAGCTGTGGTGTTGATGTCACAAGGTTTGTATCACAATAAGAATATGTAGCCAACTGTACAATAAATTAGGCAACTTCTATATACCGTACTTCTTTTCATCACAAAGATATTGAATGATGCTAGAATTAGCCCTGCCCTTGAGGTTCGGCTTTACAGCACCGCTGTAATAAGGTTTAGTTGTTCGCGGTCAGCTTTATGATGAGTAGTAGGGTCGCTCACCCCATTGATCAATTGGCCTATTTAATTAGGATCAAACAAGTCAACAAACATACATTCATGACAAATTTGTTCATGTAAAAGTGTGGTCAAGTGCATATCACTTTTGACCAACTCAAAACAGAGTAACAAGTAATAACAGCCATCTGGCCACTGAAACATGTTTCCAAAATCGAATTGAGCGTGTCAGCTTCATGTTTTTCTATGCAGCTGTCACTCCCAGGTCAGGAGACATTACAGCCAGTCCGAGGATACCAATATGAACCCTGACCAAGTCAAGCGGCAGTGTGACTCCAGCCTTATTCAGATTTTTGTCTGTAAAAGAACATCCAACCCAGTGGAAACTCAAAATTTTGCAAATGCTACTCTTCTTATCACTCTTCTTGCCAACCTATAAAAATGGGCTTAGATCGATAAGCTTGGGCACCCTTCTATTACCAGACTCTTCTTGCCAATCTATAAAAATGGGCTTAGATCGATAAGCTTGGGCGACCATCTTTTACCAGACTTTGGTACTCTCTTCCTTATAAGTTCAGATATATTACAGAGTGCTCCTCCCTAACATAAAGCGTGACATTATTTAATACTTTGTCACTTGCCTTTACTAACTAAAGGATTACACAAATCCAACTTTAAACCATCTGAGTCTTTACCATTTTTTTCCATCACTTGACCATTTCATAAAATTTTCTAAAACTCAAGTGCAAATCATGTACAGGTGAATTTTAATTTACTTTAATATGATTTGTAAAAAAAAAGTTTTGAAAGTTACAAAAAACTTGTCCATCTGTAGATGTAACCTTACAAGGTCCAGCAATATGAATTGTTCTGTGTTATATAGGGGTAGGTAGTAAGGTGCAATTGAAAAAGGTAATCTGTTAAGTCCCCTGGCACCGCTTCCCAGCTCACCTCTCCCGCGTCGGCATCCCCTGCTCCTCTGCCGACCAGGCATCCGGCGTCCGGGCGTGCTGTGCCTCGGAGCCGTCGTCGGGTTCCCTTCCTGTCAGCTGACCTCCGGGCTCACACATGAGCACATTACTATGGTCGTATGTGACCAATCAGCGGTGCACTAGGTACACTCCTCCCCTGTGTCTCTAGGGGCAGCCACGGTCCAACCTGACACTCCCCTTGACCACTAGCTGCTCTTCCTTTGGTATATCAGGCCACCTCCACTAATGGGAGGTGCCTGATTATTGAGTTAGTTGAGCTTCTACTTTGCTGGCTGTTGGTCAGGTCCTCCTCGTGCTCTGTTACTTGGAATCCTTAGCTGTGCTCTTCCCCGATAGCACCATCCCTGCACTCCTAGCCTTGTACCCTGTTACTAGGAATCCTTAGCTGTGCTCTTCTCCGGTAGCACCATCCCTGCACTCCTAACCTTGTGCCCAGTTACCTGGAATACTTCACTGTGCCTCAGTATAGGCTAACCTTATGAGCTGCCCCCCTGGTACTAGCTGCTGTGGTACTTAGACCCCCTGGGCTTGCCCTGACAATCCCTGTATAGGGGTTGGGTAAACTAGGATCAGCTCACCCAGGGGAGTTCGGTACCACGGCCCAGTGGGTCCACTTTAGGGCGCCTTCCCCCGGAAGCGTGATAGAATCCCTCTAAAAAAATTGACATGTTTTAGTATTATGTTCCGTATATGTGTAAAGGTTTGGTATTCAACATCTCTTACTTTAAGGGAAGGGGCGGGCTGGACCTGGGGGCTGAAAGGCAAATGCTCCACGGGACAGTCCACCAGCAGCAGGTTCGGGCCACCGGGTTCTCTGCTGTTTAGAAGACAGATGCCGTCACTGTGCCTTAAATGTGTACAAGTGCTGCTCCTGCCTTCCCAGTATTCAGAAAGGCCACACTGCTCCCTGTTTGAGCATTTCTGCTGATCTCGCCTCACCAGTGTGCCATGCAAGGTTGTCATAAAAAAAGAGAGAAATAAAAGGGGTTAACACTGTGCTGCCATTAAATGGAATACTATCAAAATATTAAAATGTGATTTTTATTTCTCTACGCATTTCGGGGAAAAAATCATGTTCCCTTTTTCAGGAGTAAAATCACCAATGTAGATCTGCAGGAAAGTTCAAGCCACACCAAAAACTCATGGTGACTGCAGACACCGGCAGTGTACAGCATCATCCTGCACTGTCTGATCCTGATCCTGGTTCCAGGACATTTTAAGTAATAATTGCATTATAACATGTGATGCACTGCAGCCTGATCAAATGTGATCAGTCAGTGCACACAACACTGTATATCCTGTATGTGCACATGACATATCACATAGGTACACAGATTTGTGTATGACATAACATACAGACATCAGAAATTACAATATAAATTTTCTCTTGTCTGTAGTCACAGTATACCACACAGTGATAAACTAAAGGGTAACACTTTGCACTTTTGACTTTCAGGCTCCATATCTCACCTTCCACTATGGCTTTGAGCGTGAGACTACCTTCATTTTATAGACCATCATCTTGGCTATCTCATACATAAATGTGGCCAGCAGCTATTTGGCATATGATTAGTTATGCAGATGCTTGCCATGTCACTGCATTGTTACTGTTTTGCACCTACAAAATGGAAATGTAATTTTTTATTATTGGTATAATGGCAGCCAAAGTTTCCCCACCGAAATCACACCAATATACTTTCATCCAATGGTTTCCACCTTCCCCTAATCGGTATTCTTGCACCAAGCACTCCCAACGCGCTATCGGATCCAGCTTCATGTACCCCCATGTATCTGGCTGTGTCAACTGCAAGGTCAGAATATATGTATCCAGATCTGCTCTTCTCTGTTGGGGCTACTCACAGAATCACCATCTGGAGACCTTCTCTTCATAGCTGTTTGCTAGACCTGGTGCTCATGTACCAAGCAGGAAGACACTCGTGAGCCAGATATCATGGTCCCGCAAGCCACACGTAGCTCCCAAGCCACCGGTTGGGGATCTCTGGTATAAGTAATCGAAGAATAACCCTTGAAGGCAGTTATATTCAGATGGTCTAAAATTAAATTGAAATAAGAGTATTTTAACATTAACAGTTGTGCACTATGTTCTATTCTTTAGGTGCAGGTGGGGACAACTCCTCAGGACCAAAGAATTGTGGGATACGTCTCCTGCACTCACCTGCATGCTCTGGCAGGTAAGTCGGTTGTCTGTACGGTCTAACAAAATGATACTTCTAATCCACACCTTTAATATCAGCCTAACATGTTCTCATTACCTTATAGTCTAGAGGCTTGGATGGATATATAGATAGAGGCTTCAGTGATTTCCAATAAGAATAAATAATTCTCAAGTCACATTTTTTGTGATTGTCATAATGTTACTTATGATTTTTTTTCTATGGGAAAGACTTGAAGTTAAGCGTACTGGTTATCACAAGTGGTTTATTGTAGTGTAGTGTTGCCTTTATTGTCCTTGACCAGCAGATGTGAGGCCTTCAATATAAACTATGACCGTGATGGTGGTGGTCTGGCAGTAGAGCCGCTGGCACTAATCAGGATGAAAATAACATTTGGAATAACGGTATTTACAGATATATAAATAGAATGATTCTCCGCTGACCATAGAGAACAGTCTGGTTTACATCTTGCTTTTTTTTTTTCTAGAATTTATGACTATTTTAAAGGATCAATCAGTTTTTGTAGCCCATTATTTAGTGGTGGTCGCTTTCCCTATCTCCATCACACACAGGTCTGTGCCGGAGAGGAGGTCATGTAGAACCAGGGTGCAGTGTTTGGATTGTGTTGGGCTATAACAGACATGTATTTACATTAGTCGCCTGACTCTGTGACACTGTTTTAGTTCACATTGTGAAATATGACCAGTAAGTGATATGAGTGATGTTCACAGAGCAAAAGCAGTGATGTTAACCAATGCTCACTGCTGGATTTTGGAGCTGTGTGTGGCCCAGATGACGTAAAGTCTATTAGCAAGTAGCATGGGCTGTTATGTTAGATAATAATGTATCGCCCTCTGGGCTATGGGTTACTCAGGACCGGTCCTTATTCTCTTTATTACAAAAATTACAAAAAATTGGTGCAAAACAACAAGTTAAAAACATCTAAAAACAATGCAGGTCCCATATCCTATGTTGCAAAATCAAACAATTTGCCAGAATAAATCAATTATAAATAGCAGAGGCAGAATGCAAGCCCTCAATGAAATGCTAACCCAATAAAGCATAGAGAAGTTCAGTCATAATGACCCTGTATTATCCTATATATCAATCAATGCAAGAATACCAACCATAATATTTAAGGGGAAAATAATATAGGGGCAGAGACAATCTGCACACACCATTCACATCATGTTACCTATAGCTTGGCTGCAAACTGGAGGTATGGGGGCCCCACGCGTTACGCTGCAGCAGCAGCAGCTTCCTCAGGGGATCTAGAGTAATGGTAAACTGATCACATTTGCTGATGACACAAAGCTAGGAGGGATAGCTAATACTAGAGAAGAGAGAGGATTCAAAAAGATCTAAACACACTGGAACAGTGGGGAGCAACTAACAGAATGGGTTAATAAATTCTTCAAAGATCTTTCCTGGTATAGAAGTGAGGCTAACAGGCCTATAGAGTAAATTGGGTAATGGGGTGCACACTGTATAAATTGTGAAGGTGCCGGAAAATGGGTTAAGGAGAACCCCCACACTAATCTCTGATCGAATTCCTGCACACACTTGGTTTATTTGTAAGGTGAAGTCTTTATTAGTAAGAACAAGACTTTTGTGACAGATGAACACGCGCTCTGGCCAAGGTCTGGATGCGGCATACATTCGCTCCAGGGGTTTTTCTAGACTTTTTGACTAAGAAATTGGGCTCATTTGTCCCATATCCTCCAGAAGGAACAATCGGCACAAATAGCCAAACCTTTATACCCTCTCAACCTCCTGACCAACTGGAGACACATCCCCCAAGATGACTTTAAGAACATACCATACTGGAACAAACAATATTGTTCTCTCACATCACTGGCTCAACCCAAGGCGAATCCATATACAGCACATTCCATTGAAGATACCAGAAGTGCATACGGGTTACATTTTTCTTGCATCATAAACTCCCATGGTTGGACTATAAGCATGCCACTGATCTCACTTAATTATGTACAACTCAACCCTTGGTTAGATTCTGGAGTGGTGTAGACATTGTGACTCTACCAAGACCCTGGACGTCTCAGACAAAGACTCCACAGATACTACTTGTCTACAAACCTTTTCTCCAATACCATAGACACACCGCTTAGATATGCTATACAATAATAAGATCTTTCCTGCTCATGTCCTAGACACCAATCATCTATTTTTCCCATACTTTCATAAATTGGATTTACGTTAAAACAGCGACATTGTAAGCGAGATCGTGTTGGTCGCAACGTTATTTACTGTGGCAATCATCTGTCACAAAAATCTTGTTCTTACTAATAAAGACTTCAACCTTGCAAATAAACCAAGAGTAATTTGATCAGAGATTTACAGATTAGACTATATAGATTTGCCATCTTTTATCATTAGTGCACAAATAGTCCACTCTGAATACAGCGGATAGAGTTCCTTTATTTGTGAATTGCTCATATTCTTTAAAAGGTTAGTGGACAGAAAAGCTATTTAAAATGCCGTACTGGAAACATTTTGCATAGCAGTCAGAGTCCCCCACCAATCTCATCTATTACTTAAAGGGAATCTGTCAGCAGGTTTTTGCTATGTAAAATGAAGACAGGATCTGTAAGTGTTAAAAAACCAAAATCAACTGTGCCTCTCTCATCAGTCTGTGTGCTATTGTTCACTTAAACTAAAGGCTTTATCACCTGGTGTGCCCTTGCTGTGATTGACACCTCACTGTCATCCTGGGGAGGATGGGTGTGGGGGGGGGGGGGGGAAACTCTCCCAGCTCTGCTACCTTATGTTTTGATTGTTTCAAAAAGTCTGCAGCCAGGAATGTTTGGATTACCTCATTGGATTCAGGGTTTCTTTGCCTACATTATGTTGCTGTCAGATAAGGTAGCAAAAACCTGCTGACAGATTCCCTTTAAGCTTGGGTTCAGATGCAAAGATTATATCTCACTCTGGAGACCTAAAAATAAAATGAACACATGCTGCTGGGCTCTTTCACCTATTAGAGCTGATCACAGGGGGTCGGAGCAATGAGACAACCTGTCATCAGCTTACAGTTGATGAATCCTTTGGTTTTCGTCACTCAAGTTTTCTTGTAAAATTCTGTGAAACCATTTGTTCATTACATGACACCTTTAAGGGATTGCCAACTGCTTTATTTTGAGTCTTCTTTCCTATAGGGGACAGTATATAAAGAATGTATAACCAGGCAAGTGTAGTCTTCAGCTAGACTGAGAAACACAGTTGGCAGCACTCATAATAGTTGCAATATCCTTTCTTCCCTTTTGGAAACCATAGGGAGGAGGAACAAAATGTCAGAACTGCGGAATTTAAGAATAAAAGAATAACTTATTCATTCAATAGTGCCTGTAAGAAAAAAAGACTACAGACACAGATGACAAGAGCGATGATTGTACATTCAGCAGGTGGAGAGGCTGCTAACATTAGCATTGCTGAGCGCACTATTGTTGCATGGCGGTAGACTGTGCTGAACAGTGTCTCGTCTTCATATGTTTTCCCTCTGTTGTCCGTGCTTGAGGGAAAGATGAATATGAAGAATATGAAAGAGGGACCTAAGAAGAATATGTTCAAGTATGAACATTACATCATGGTATTTAGTGCAGAAGCAGTCACTGCAGAGGAACAGATCACTCCACGCAACCCAGATCCGCATTATGGCCTAGAACTTGAGCTACGTGAAATTCCTTATCCTTCAGAATTATAGAGTTGTCTATTTGTTGAAAGTCCGAGTTTAGGGTTTGAGTCACGTTCGGGCCCCCAAATCAGACTTTTAAAAAAATTCTGGGTGGGTCCACTGAACCTGAACGTCGTCTGGTTCGCCCATCACTACTGGCTAGACGTCACCTGCACAATGCACACCGCTTCTATGATGTCATGCCAGGCCGGTGATCACAATGCCACAACAGGAACCCGGGAGCCCAGGGAAGTCAGCAGCTACTGTTCACGGCCAGAGTGCACTAACCTGGACCTTGGACCAGAATTGTGCTAAGCGATGAACCCCTCTCCAAAAAACAAGGCAGTGAAAGGGTCTATCATTTATGTCCTACCTCTCCATGTGTCAAGCCAAGCCTATTTTTGTTATGTCCCTAATTCCAGTCCTTTTTTCTAGAGTTAGCCGTGTCTAGGCTTTACACGCCCATATAATTCATTAAATGTTTCACCAGCATAGTTCAACAATTCCAGCCTAGACTGAAAAAATATTATATAACACAAAGAGTAAAATGCAAGTAATACAAAGAATAGGACAAATCTCTGAAAAAACGTTTTTTGAATATAAAGATAGGTTGATAATGCCAGATAGATATTATTCTTTTGTCTTAGTGACAAAACGTGACATGAAGATCGATTATCTCAAAAACATTGGTCTCAGTTGAGAACACATTTTAACTTCTCAAGCCTTGTCCAGTGAGACAGTCTCAAACTCCAAACAGTGCAGATCTTCAGGATTTCCATAGCATTGCATAGGTGAGACTTGCAACTCCTGTGCAATACTAAGGAAATCCCGAAAACATGCACTGTTTGCGGCCCTCAAGGTCTGAAGTTTGAGATCTCTGGTCTAGAAGAAACACATTAAGACCAATATTTTTTCTTTTCATTGATACTTCTTGACTTGACTGCTGTCATTACAAGAAAGGGCTAGCACAAGTACTGCATTATTTTTTAAATGTCTTTTGTGTTTGGGTGTTAATCGCTTTTTTAACAATCCAGCTAAAGTGGCTGCACTTCATGTACAACCAAAGGCTGAACAAGGATCAATTACATCGCCCTACCGTCTTCCACAAACATCGTCACTATATTGTCACGCCAGTGACTGCTAGATGCTAGGGACAGTGTGCACCTGAGCTGTCCCTCAAGATAGAGATCCCTAGGCTAATCCCTGCCCTCAAGATTACCCCTGAAGGTGGGGATGCCTGCATCTCATATTTTGCTATGCTCCCGGATAAGACTCACCTAGATGTCTGACCCCCACCCTCCAAGGGAGTGAAGGGACAGGAGAGCAAGGAAACACACAGTGAACTCAGGCGGGGCAAAATATAACAGGGCTCCAAGAACGTCTCCGGATTGTAGCTTCACTACTTGCTAAGGGAACAACATCTCTGTTAGGCGGCCGTCACACGCTACAATATCGTGAGCGATATTGTAAGCGATCATGTGCACGCGTGATTGCTAACAATATCGTTCACATCGCTGGTGAGATGTCACACAGACAGACTCACCAGCGATGTGGGCCAGCGAGATCGCTGGTAACTATGGTACACATCGGGTTACTAGGCGCCGCGCGGCGCTTAGTAACCCGACGTTTACCATAGATACCATCTCCCAGCATAAGCTCTGCCGCTGGGAGACCGTTCATCGTGGTGTCATACACCACGATGAAGCAGAATGAACAAGCGTTTATCGCTTAATATGAGCTCTGGCTCTCATATCTGCGATGTCACGATCAAGCGATTTTACATTGTAAAATCGCTTGATCGCACGCAGCGATGCACAAACGATATCGCTTAAGCGATCAAAAAGCAGATCACTTAAACGATATCGTTCAAGAAATTGAACCGTGTGACGGCCGCCTTACACAGGAATAAGCTCAGCCACCCTAGGCAAAATACGAATTTGAAATCCAGCATGGAGTGAGGCCAGGGTCAGGTAGATATAGCAGAAGGGGGAGATAATCACAAGATGCAGTTGGAATAAAGTCTAAGAGAATTCTCAGCCACCAAGGAAGGAGTCATTAATCTCCATAGAAGGGGACAGTACATCAGCAAAACACCAGTTAAGTGAGCTGTAAAAAAGGTGATTGATTAAATGCTAAAACCTCCTGACCACAGGTCCCCCTGAGGTAACATCTTGACGCGGTACCCTGATGAGATATGTACTGTCCATTAGGGTACCTTTACACACGGCTACATTTGTAGCTTGTCACCAGGTAACTTACTGGTTGCAGTGAAATCATGGATACATGGTTCTATCTTGTTGCTGTGTACAAATTGAATCATGTATCCATGATTTCACTGCAACCAGTAAGTTACCTGGTGACAAGCTACAAATGTAGCCGCGTGTAAAGGGGCCCTTAGGGTCCTCTGCCTACTTTTATTACCTCTCTAGCATAACATGGTACGATATTGTTGGCAATTCACTGACATGGTGAAAAAAGTTACTCTCATTGCTGTTAGTGATACCATTTTCTTTGTGTTCAGTAAAATAGAATTATACCACACAGATCACATTGGCATGATAATTAAGATTTGTTCTTTCCTCTTAGGGGATGCAATGATCCGATGTGAGCAGCTAGACTCGCTCCTGGAGTGGATGTCAGAATTCCGCAAATCTACCTCCTCCTCCAGTGCTGCAAATCCCGATGAGCTGGTGGCCTTTGATGTAATCTGCGGAGACCTCAACTTTGACAACTGCTCATCAGGTAGGAGTTCAGAAGTGGAGTAGCAGTCTGTACAAAAAACACTGGTCCTTATCTATGTGTTAGGCTACATACACATCAGCGTTTCTCTGTATTCGCGGCAGATCCGGCAGTCTTGCCGCATCTGCTGCCTAACGGATCACTTGCAGCAAGACTGCGTTCGGCCTAATTCATTTCCTATGGGACGTGCGGTCATGTGTGGCACTTGCGGTTTTGCACTTGTGACACCTGCTAGCAGCGTTTATTTTCTGTTGCCACAAGTGCCAGATTTCCCAGATCACGGTAAAACCGCAAATGCCGCATGTGACCACAAGTCCCATAGGAAATGAATTAGACTGAACTTAGTCTTGCCACAAGTGATTTGTTAGGTGGAAGATGCAGCAAAACTGCCAGATCTGACGCAAATGCCGAGAAACGCAGCCTTAAAAATGTAAAAACTACAACCAGGGTGTCCTGGAATCTGTCACATGAGAGATAGTTATGATTGTCATAAGGCTGAGATTTTCTGAAATGGTTATGGAATAGTGGAATAGTATGGACTAACACACTAAACAAAACATTTACAATAAAAGTCACAGATTAAATAGACGTTGCTTACATCAATATAACCAGTTTTGTCATCTATGACCTCCGATCACGTGGACTACATTAATATGTAACATGTTCCTGGCTGTTGCCACAACTACAGAGGATTCTTTTCATTGAACGGAATTTTATAAAAGTGAATAGGATACATTTTCAATCTTGTGGTGTAAAAAAGAAAGAAAAAGAAACAACAAATAATTAAATGGATATGTCATATCTGGCATTTATGCTTGATTTTTAACAGCCAAGGGTTGGTTTCTTGCATCTGGTTCCATAATCATAGAAGGATCAATGCACACATCCCACCGGCATGGATGCTACACTCTTCAATTTTGAAATTGCAAAACCAGAAGGGAAAAAGCCTGAAATTATGGAAATGGCAGGATTGATAGACATGATATGCAAATGATGAAAAGATGGAAACAAAATCTTCAAAGCATTTTGATGTCTAGCTAAAGAAGTTCCATCGACTTCACACCAGTGGTCTAAAAGCCTATCTTGGTGCAGAGCAAGACAGCAATGAAGGCCGGAATGTAGGTCTATCCTCTTGGATCTTAGATGTAATGATAGCCTGAAATTGGTCTGGAGATGGCATGGACAGTACCATCATTAGAGAACGTCACACTGGTGCTTCTCATGTAGTTATTTAGCGGGGTGGAATAATCTACAATATATTGACCACTCTAGTCTTCAATTCAGGTACACCAACAGCCTTACAATGAGTTGGTCGTGGAACCAGTGTTTCGGCACTTTTTCCAGTGCTTCAGGAGTCATTTCTTAACACGACACCGGGCTGTGTGTTGCTCTTGCTTCTCTGAGCAGACTGTGTGGCCTAAACATGCTGCATTGGCCGGCAGCGTCTCCGGACTCATCTCCCATCAAGCACATCTGGGACATCATGGGTTACTAATTCCACAGGGAGCTGCCAGCAGCGGATCTTGATGATTTGCCCAAGTGCATTTCATGTGCCCCCAGGCTATAGCGTACTCAGGAGCCAGGCCAGAGCTGTCTCTCTGGGGTATCACGGTAGTCGTGACCCGGTCCCATGGCCTGGGATCAGTCCAAAAAGGGGTTATTTACAGGGGATTTGTCGTGACGCCACCCGGGGTATGTGGTTAATAGAAACACATCTGCCGTATTCCTGCTGGGGACGGTGACTTGGGGCAGCATGGATGGTAAGCCCTCCTCAGGTAGGGTTGAGGGTCCCCAGGGCAGGAGTGATAGTGGTTATGGATGGGGTCTTGTAAGGGATCGTGATTCACACAGTCACTTACTTTGCTGCAGCTCTCCATGGTGCTGGTAGTCGGCAACTCTGCAGGTAAAAGGTTCCATTATCGAGCACAGGGCAACAGGCGCAATGAACAGGCAGACTCACTGATAAGCGTTTGATCAGTCCCTTTACCGGAGTTAAGGCAGATGTTATAAACTGTCCACGGAGTCTGGAGAGCAGTTTGAGGTAATTCTCACCCGGCTGGTTGTGTTGGCTTCCTCAGTGTGCTTGTGTTGCAGCCCCTGCAGTTGCTTAAGCTTGGCTGCCGGCCCTGTTCCTGTCTGCATCTACCAGTATGACAAGCAACTTGAGTCCTTTAGGCTATGTGCACACGCTGAGTTTTTGATGAGTTTTTTACCTCAGGATTCGTAGCCAAAACCAGGAGTGGGTGATAAATACTGAAGTGGTGCAGGTGTTTCTATTAGACCTTTCCTCTGATTGCTCCACTCCTGGTTTTGTCTAGAAATCCTGAGGTAAAAAACTCATCAAATACTCAGCGTGTGCACATGGCCTTACTTCTCTACCCCACCCTGAGAAGTCAGTGTTACTGGATTCTATACATTGCTGTGTCCCTGGTACCATGTTGCTGGAGAACCCGGAGTCCCCCCCCTCTCCGATGTTGACTATCGGTATGTGTGAACCTGCACAGTCTTGGACTCCGGTGTCCATTCTGGCATTGTTCCCCTCGCGGTGGGGAAGCACAGGATGGTGCAGCCTCCCGCTTGGTTTCTTACTCTCCTCTTTCCTCGGACCCTAGCCTTAGGCCTGGTGTTCAGCAGTGGACCTTGGAATGAGCCTGGCACAGCTCGTTTACACCCAGGTCTGGTTCTCAGTTTGTACAGGAACTGCATTCAACTGAACTCTTCACAGTCCTCCTAGGAACTGCACTGCTCTTGCTGCTCCTCAGACCAGAATATATAGGGGAGCTCACCCTGATGCCAGGCTTGGTCTTCCCTTTTGTCTGGGAGGTGTTGGTGTTGTTTGGGTTTTGCCTGAGTGGAATACCCCTTACTGCTCTCTGGTGACACCTAACAATGGTGACACTGTGGCACTATGACTCTGGGGTGCCACACATTCAGCATGGCAGAACATTCCTCAATCATTGCTAACTTCATTGAGCAGCCAAGGCTGTAAGTGTGGGGATTACTGTGTGTCACGCTCATACTCGATACTAAATAAATCAAGATGCTTTGACATTTTTGTTTCCATGTTTTCAGCATTTGCATATCAGTGACATGTCTATCCATCCTGGGATTTCCTATATACCTTCTCCTTCTTGGTGCTGCATTTTCAATGTTGAGGTGCGTTACTGGAGCCTGCCATTCTGACATTTATTAGTTGTAGGTTTTACATGGCCTCAGTCACCATAACAGTGCATCCCAATGACAATGGTGTATTTGTGCAATATCTGCAAGGTGCTTCACTTTAGTCGCTGTTAGTATGACAATAATTGTAATAAACCATCCACTCAGACTGGGCCTCCATGGTCGCCTTAGCAGGTGTGCAGGATTCTCAGGTTTTCACCACTTGTCTGTGTGGACCCATCATTACTCCTCAGGATCAGAGAGATGGCGTCTAACAGTGGATGAGAGGAACACTGGCGCAGGAATGAATGAGTGCGATACCAAAATAGAAGCTGCCATGCTGTGCAATGTCAATATTAATGGAAACATTTTTAGGTCTCACCAATGTACATTGCAAAGGAGCTGTAAAACAGAGTAAAGTGGGTCGATGGTCTGTCAAGTGCACTTAAAAAAAAAAAGAAATAAAAAATTCATGTAAATTTAGATACATGGCGGAGATGACAGCATAGTCTATATAACACGTTATTTGCTCTCTTGCAGAAGATAAGCTGGAGCAGCAGCATACATTGTTTACACATTATAAGGATCCGTGCAGGATGGGCCCTGGAGAAGAAAAACCCTGGGCAATAGGTGAGATGTGTTAAAGCTGTGATAACTATTTCCTAACAGCGCCATCTTCAGGAAGCACTGAGTACTGCAAGTTATAATAAAGACCAAAAAGCATATATGATGAGTTGGGTGCTTGAAAAAGTGATGTACATGCCGTATTTATGATTACACGCCGAGCACTTTTTTCTGCCTCTCTCGGTGGTCTCAAGTATCCGATCAGTGGGAGCATAGAAAAACACGAGTACCTTAAAAATTGTTAGGATTTTACATGTTGTATTCCTTCACCCATTTTATACCTGTCCTACCCTTAAACATTTTCTCGACAATATAAAATAAAGATACATCATACGGTTTGCTGGAGAACTATGCAGTTGACTCAGAAACTGGCAAATGCTGTCTGTGTTACACAGCCTGCAACTGAAACAAGGGGCGCTAGCTTCGATTAACAGGTTAACAGCAACAATTATTCACAGCGTTTTATGGATCTTCTTTGCGCTGCCGTTCTGATGTGATGAAAAAAATCCACTATTTGGAGAGTTAATAGCAGCTGTGGTTTATTTCAACGCGTTTCAAGGCCTATCCTGGGCTCTTCCTCAGGAACAATCACTTTCAAGACCATGTTTGGGGTTTTTTTTAGAAGAGGTCAGGATAGGCTTTGAAACGCATTGAAATAAACCACAGCTGCTATTAACTCTCCTAATAGTGGATTTTTCTTCGTCACATAAGAGCAACGGAAAGACAGTCCATATAATACCCGTCCTCCTGCTTTGTCCCTGTCCCTGTATGGTCAGACACATATACAAGATTATCTCAGCACAGGAGATGTGGTATGATCAGATCATGTCCCTGTACAGTCAGACACATCCATTACACAGTACATAGCAAGGACACATATATAAGATTATCTCAGTACAGGAGATGTGGTATGGTCAGATCATGTCCCTGTACAGTCAGACACATCCATTACACAGTACATAGCAAGGACACATATATAAGATTATCTCAGCACAGGAGATGTGGTAAGATCAGATCATGTCCCTGTACAGTCAGACACATCCATTACACAGTACATAGCAGGGACACATATATAAGATTATCTCAGCACAGGAGATGTGGTATGATCAGATCATGTCCCTGTACAGTCAGACACATCCATTACACAGTACATAGCAAGGACACATATATAAGATTATCTCAGCACAGGAGATGTGGTATGGTCAGATCATGTCCCTGTACAGTCAGACACATCCATTACACAGTACATAGCAAGGACACATATATAAGATTATCTCAGCACAGGAGATGTGGTAAGATCAGATCATGTCCCTGTACAGTCAGACACATCCATTACACAGTACATAGCAGGGACACATATATAAGATTATCTCAGCACAGGAGATGTGGTAAGATCAGATCATGTCCCTGTACAGTCAGACACATCCATTACACAGTACATAGCAGGGACACATATATAAGATTATCTCAGCACAGGAGATGTGGTATGGTCAGATCATGTCCCTGTACAGTCAGACACATCGATTACACAGTACATAGCAGGGACACATATACAAGATTATCTCATCACAGGAACATTATTTTTAAACACATCCAATTGTGGAAATGATTATTATTCCAATATCTATTGATTAAAATGAACTTATTAACTTTATTCACAGGAAAATCCCTTTAAACTGTACACTAACGAGCCAAAGAGATTTGAAGCACCAGAACTGCCATTTTTCTAACCATAAAACAGTAATCTTATATAGCATCTGAATTTCTGCTTTCACAGGAACTCTGCTGGACCCTGAAGGTCTCTATGATGAGGAGGTGTGCACCCCTGACAATCTACAAAAGTAAGTGGCTAAATGACCACAGTGATTAGACTATATTAGTGAATTGGATGCTGGATATTGTGATATATCAAAGAAAGTGAGTCACAAATATACAGCAAAAGTTATTGGGACCCATGTATCAATATGGTCTGTGAGGAAATCAGTTTTTGTTACTCAAAGCAACCAATTACAGTGCACATTCCATTTAATTAAATAGCTTTAACAAAGCTTCTCTGTGATTGGTTGCAATGGGAAAGAAATACATCCTTTTAAACAGTTTTGATAAATCTGCCCCAATATGTCACGCGATGGTGGCTTTGTATTTCATTCATCAGAGGGGTTAAAGGTCTCCAACCCCTACGAATGATAAAACGATGCACAATAAATATGGCCCCAGACCCTAGTCTGTACATAACTATGGTGTAACAGTATACATATATAAGAGCTACTATATATCCCTACATTAAAATGAGGAATTCTCTCTTTCTCTTCTTTTTTCATTCTGTTATTGCGATGTTTGATATTTTCATGTAATTTTCATAGGCTATCACTTGCTTTTATGAACCATCTTTTGGAAATACACTAAGTGGTTAATTTTGATAAACAAGCTACAATTCACTCTCCTATAAAAAGCCATCACTTGCAATACTTTGTATCACCTGATAAAGGCAGAGTTTACAGCCGAAACGCGTTATGCTTAAAAAAGTTTTTCCTAAGAAATCATTGTCCTTGACTTCTTGTCCTGATGCCCAGATACACTACTACCTAATACTATTTCTTTCACTGAACAAAGATCAGGAAATAACTACTGTACCAGAACTAAGTCTGTACATCACTGTAATGTCAGAGCAAAGATCAGAAAATAGCTACGGAACCAGAACCAAGCCTGTACATAACTGTAATGTCAGAGCAAAGATCAGGAAATAGCTACAGAACCAGAACTAAGCCTGTACATAACTGTAATGTCAGAGCAAAGATCAGAAAATAGCTACGGAACCAGAACCAAGCCTGTACATAACTATAATGTCAGAGCAAAGATCAGGAAATAGCTACAGAACCAGAACTAAGCCTGTACATAACTGTAATGTCAGAGCAAAGATCAGGAAATAGCTACGGAACCAGAACCAAGCCTGTACATAACTGTAATGTCAGAGCAAAGATCAGGAAATAGCTACAGAACCAGAACTAAGCCTGTACATAACTGTAATGTCAGAGCAAAGATCAGGAAATAGCTACAGAACCAGAACCAAGCCTGTACATAACTGTAATGTCAGAGCAAAGATCAGGAAATAGCTACGGAACCAGAACCAAGCCTGTACATAACTATAATGTCAGAGCAAAGATCAGGAAATAGCTACGGAACCAGAACCAAGCCTGTACATAACTATAATGTCAGAGCAAAGATCAGGAAATAGCTACAGAACCAGAACCAAGCCTGTACATAACTGTAATGTCAGAGCAAAGATCAGGAAATAGCTACGGAACCAGAACCAAGCCTGTACATAACTATAATGTCAGAGCAAAGATCAGGAAATAGCTACGGAACCAGAACCAAGCCTGTACATAACTATAATGTCAGAGCAAAGATCAGGAAATAGCTACAGAACCAGAACCAAGCCTGTACATAACTGTAATGTCAGAGCAAAGATCAGGAAATAGCTACGGAACCAGAACCAAGCCTGTACATAACTATAATGTCAGAGCAAAGATCAGGAAATAGCTACAGAACCAGAACCAAGCCTGTACATAACTATAATGTCAGAGCAAAGATCAGGAAATAGCTACGGAACCAGAACCAAGCCTGTACATAACTGTAATGAAAATCAAAAAGAAGGATTAGCTCCAACCACCTAATATTCCCAGGACTCCCAGGCAAACCGGAAAGTGGCTTGGCAACCACCAGTAGCAATAGAAAAAGGTGTAGAATCCGGTGCCACAAAATTCCTTTTTATTTTCAAAGATTTTAAAAATCACACATGCTCCAAAGGAGCTCCTGGACGCGCTTCGTGGGTCTAGCCCACTTAATCGTCAGTACAATGGCAATACAGACAAAAAGAATATATACAATTTAAAAGCAAAAAACAGCCCCCTCTCGCATGTGTGACAAATATACATCAATTATTTCTAACCAATCACATACCTGCAGGTTCTAAAAGAGTTAAAAGGAAAAATATGGGGAAGAAGAGGGGGAGGGGAGGAAAAAAGAAGAAAAGAGCTGATAACAGAAAGTAAAAGAGGGGAAAAAATATATATATATATAAAAAAAAAAAAAAATAAATTGGGGAAGAAAAGGAGGGGAGGGAAAGAGAAGAAAAGAGCTGATAACAGAAAGTAAAAGAGGGGGGGGGGAAAAATGGGGAAGAAAAGGAGGGGAGGGAAAGGGAAGAAAAGAGCTGATAACAGAAAGTAAAAGAGGGGGGAAAAAAAAAAGGGGGGGGGGGAAGAAGGGGAGGGGAGGGAAAGAGAGGAGAAGAGCTGATAACAGAAAGTAAAAAAGAAAAAAAGAAAAGTGGGGGAGGAGAGGGAGAAGAACAGAGCAAAGAACTGATATATTAGTAATGCAATTACATGGTAAACTTACAGGTGTAGAAATCTGCTAGACCCACGAAACGCGTCCAGGAGCTCCTTTGGAGCATGTGTGATTTTTAAAATCTTTGAAAATAAAAAGGAATTTTGTGGCACCGGATTCTACACCTTTTTCTATACATAACTGTAATGTCAGAGCAAAGATCAGGAAATAGCTACGGAACCAGAACCAAGCCTGTACATAACTATGTCAGAGCAAAGATCAGGAAATAGCTACGCAACCAGAACCAAGCCTGTACATAACTGTAATGTCAGAGCAAAGATCAGGAAATAGCTACAGAACCAGAACTAAGCCTGTACATAACTATACTGTCAGAGCAAAGATCAGGAAATAGCTACGGAACCAGAACCAAGCCTGTACATAACTGTAATGTCAGAGCAAAGATCAGGAAATAGCTACGGAACCAGAACCAAGCCTGTACATAACTATAAGGTCAGAGCAAAGATCAGGAAATAGCTACGGAACCAGAACCAAGCCTGTACATAACTATAATGTCAGAGCAAAGATCAGGAAATAGCTACGGAACCAGAACCAAGCCTGTACATAACTATAATGTCAGTGCAAAGATCAGGAAATAGCTACGGAACCAGAACCAAGTCTGTACATAACTATAATGTCAGAGCAAAGATTAGGAAATAGTTACGGAACCAGAACCAAGCCTGTATATAACTATAATGTCAGAACAAAGATTAGGAAATAGTTACGGAACCAGAACCAAGCCTGTACATAACTATATCAGAATAAAAATCAGGAAATAGCTACGGAACCAGAACCAAGTCTGTACATAACTATGGTGTCAGAGCAAAGATCAGGAAATAGCTACGGAACCAGAACTAAGTCTGTACATAATTATGGTGTCAGAACAAAGATCAAGAAATAGCTAAGGTGTAGAAAATAGAGAATTTCCTGAGCCTACATGCAAAATGTGCTGTTAAACATCGATACATCTCTATATGCTAGTACACTGTAGATAAAAAGAAAAACATGTCCACTACTGAGGAGCCTCATTTTTGTCTAGAAAATACAGCAAATTTTATTACTGCAATTTTATGACATTTATATTGTATGTATATAATAAATGTAATGTGTATATAAGTGCATAATGTCTATTATTATTTATAGAGCACCATTCATTCCATGGTGCTGTACATTAGAAAGAGTTACATACAGACAAGTTTCTCAGCATTTCCAGCAGATTCGGCAGTTTGCCGGATCTGCCAGTAGCCATACCGGAACACTTGCTACAAGACTGCATTCAGCTTAATGCATTCCCTATGGGACTTGTTTGTGTACATGTGCGGCACTTGCAGTTTTGCACATGCAGCGAGTCAAAAACCCGCTGCTAGCAGCAGTTTTTGCCTGTTTCCGCAAGTGCCAGGATTGGCCGGATCGCAGCAAAACCACAAGTGCAGTATATGTACGCAAGTCCCAAAGGGAATGCATTAAGTCGCAGTCTTGTCGTAAGTGTTTTCGCATCTGGCAAATCAGGCAAAACTGCTGGATCTGCTGCAAATACCAAGAAATGCTGATGTGGAAGTAGCCTTAGATAGCAGGGACACTGTGCACCTTAACTGTTCCTACAGCTAAAGTCCCTAGGCTGGTCCCTATCCCCAAGATTATCCCTCAAGGTGGAGATGCCTGGGTCTCATAACTTGCTATGCTCCTGGATATGACTCAACTAGATGTTCCACCCCATCTCAAGGGAGTGAAGGAGCAGAGCAAGGAAGCACACAGGGAAAACAGGCAGGGCAAAAGATATTAAAAAGGACTTCAGGGACTTCTGCTGCAAAAGGAATGACACCTCTGCTACACAGCAACGAAATCAACGGCCCTGGGCAGAGTACAAATTCTATATCCAACATAGAGTGAGGCCAGGAGCGGGTAGATAAAGCTGAAGGGGGAGGTATAACCACTACAAGGACTACTCTAAGATATTCTTTTTTGAATAAATAGTTAAAAACAACCAATGTGGCTTTGTGACATGTGCATAAACACAGACCCTTCCCTCACACAGTTACACAGCATACAATATTTACATGATCCCAAAGGTCTCCCTAATAACCTAGGTACGAATATGGTGGTCTGAGCTAGCGTCAAATTCGGTCAAGCGTCAACGGTCAGTCATCGTCAACTAGTATCCTTATCAAAGCTGATTATAGGAAGAACCCTTGAAATCTAGACCATATAATATTTCAAAGTACAATTTTGCAACCTGACGCGTTTCACCAGCAGTTCTGCCTGCTCATGAGTGGGTAAACAGTTTACATATTATTATACATGGTTTTTTGCAACCACACGCAGGTTGTTGGTACAGTAAATATTGGTCCTCATTTACTGTTATACTATCACTGAAGTATCAGACGTTCATCTGTTGGTCCGAACCACCAAAGAGGCAAGATACGCCCTCTCACAGGCAGATAGCTTGAATAAAACCCCCACAGATTTATTCCAAACTTGTTTTGTAGTGCCTCCATCAGACTGCAGTGATGCAATCCTGTATTCACTAGAGGTGGTTACTACCCGTGAACATCTCACATGAATGAAAGGCGTCAGTGATATTGGATCTACTGTCCACTACTCAGAGGGCAAGATCCCTTACTGGATTGATCATAGTAAGATCCTGGATTCAAGTGTCACCTCCTAATCCATGAGGGTGCCAGGTACCTTTAGATCCTTGCCTCCTCCTGCACACCACAGGTCCAGTCTTGGTGACACTTGAATTCAGGATCCTTACTATTATCAATCCAGTAAGGGATCTTGCCCTCTGAGTAGTGGACAGTAGATCCAATATCACTGACGCCTTTAATTCATGTGAGATGTTCACGGGTAGTAACCACCTCTAGTGAATACAGGATTGCATCACTGCAGTCTGATGGAGGCACTACAAAACAAGTTTGGAATAAATCTGTGGGCGGTTTTATTCAAGCTATCTGCCTGTGAGAGGGCGTATCTTGCCTCTTTGGTGGTTCGGACCAACAGATGAACGTCTGATACTTCAGTGATAATATAACAGTAAATGAGGACCAATGTTTACTGTACCAACCACCGCGTGTGGTTGCAAAAAACATGTTAATATTGTGTAACTGTGTACCACTGATAAGCTGGCAGAACTGCTGGTGAAACGGTCGGGTTGCAAAATTGTACTTTGAAATATTATATGGTCTAGATTTCAAGGATTCTTCCTATAATCAGCTTTGATAAGGATACTAAGTTGACGATAACTGACCGTTGATGCTTGACCGAATTTGACGCTAGCTCAGACCACCATATTCGTACCTAGGTTATTGGGAGATCCTTTGGGATCATGTAAATATTGTATGCTGTGTAACTGTGTGAGGGAAGGGTCTGTGTTATGCACATGTCACAAAGCCACATTGGTTTTTTTAACTATTATTCAATAAAGATTATCTTAGAGTAGTCCTTGTAGTGGTTATAGTATATTATAGGAATACAACATTTATCACAACATAGTGTAAAAAAAAACTGAAGGGGGAGGTAATCACAAGCTGAAGCTTTAATAATAATGGCTAAGAGTTCCTTAACCCCTTCAGCAAAGAAGAGAATGCACGTCATCAAAACAACAATTGAGCTCTGTAGAAGTCCAGTGATTGATTAAACATTGAGGCCTCCTGACCCCAGGTCCAGAGGTGACATCAGCATGGGGCACACTCATGACAAGTACATGGACAATGTGTAAATATTCCTCGTATGTATATGTGCGTGGAATGTGTATGTTTGTAGTTGACAAATCCTTATGTAAAAGTGTGTACCATGTATTAGCAGGCGTAATCTGTATATTTGTGCCACATTTGTGCGTAAATTCCTACACTGACAAAGGCAGGCATAATGATGTCAATGAGTCAGCCTTCATATTGTCAAATCTTTAAAAAAAAAAGTTTCAACACAGAGCTGACTGCATTTTGTTGCCTCTTGCAGTAAGATAGAGGTGCCAACCTCGCCTGCATGGGGTGTGGCTCTGGTTGCAATGTTCTCCTCCACTGATGTAGTTACACTGATAAAAGGCTAAAGGGCAAATATTGCACCATTATAGGTAACATGAGACTTTGTTTCTTCTAGAGTCCTAGAAAATGAAGAGGGTAGGAAGGAATATCTGGTATATCCCACCAGCAAGAACCAATGTCCTAACCAGAAAGGGAGAAAAGTTCCATTGAAGGGGAGTGGGCGCAGAATTGACTATATGCTGTATTCTGAGGAGGGTCTCAATATGGAATGGAAAATGGTAAGAGCCTGAATGTGTGTAATTTATGCTTTTTTTTCTCTGTCTGCCTCAACAAAAAATAACAGAAAAATATTGGTGCTCTTTTTTTCATGACTATGCAATTATCTTTATTAAATAATAATATTGAAATCTTTCAATATTTTGTCCTTTGGTCAGAGAGTCATAATGGGTTCCATATGTAATGTTCTGTTGTATTGATGGGTGATCAGGCACAGGCCTCGAACACAGACTTCCCTGAGAAGTTTGTGTTACTGTTCAGGTTCGGCTAGGGGGGGCTGTAAAAGAAAACAAAACCGTAATTAAAATACCAGCATTATACTTACCAAGGACCACACGCTTGTAACACCACTTCTGGGTCCCGTTCGTTAACCTCTGTTTATTTCACTGCACTCTGCCTCCAGCAGCCAATCACAGATGCCCACTCTCGGTGGCAGCGTCTGTGATTGGCTGTTGTACCCCCACCCGTTGTGCTTCCATATTAGTGATTGGTTGTCATTGGCATAGGGGCGTAAAAATAAATATATAATTTAAAACTTTTTGCTTTTCCCTGCATTTTTGATTCTCAGTGCAAATAAAGCAGCCAGTTATAGGTTGCCACCACCACCTTGTCTGGTTTTACCTTAGCTGGCAATCAAAAATGCAAGGGAGTCCATTAATATTTTTTTAATTAAATAAATAATTTTAAAAAAAAATGTGTGGGCTTCACCCTATTTTTGTTTGCCATTCAAGGGAAAACCAGGCAGCTGGGGGCTGGTTTTCTCAGTATGATGTGGTCCATAGTTATTGGGCCACCAAGCTACAGAATAGTTGCCCACAATCACCCCAGAAATTGGTGCTTTCATTAGAAACGCCAATTCATGGCCCTTTACCTGACTCTTCCCAATGCCCTGGTGCGGTGGCATCGGGATGATTGAAGGGGTTCATGACAGCTGAGTTTTGCCAGCTGTCACCAAGCCCTAGATTGGAAATGTCAGGTGTCTATGACACCTGCACATTATCAATCCGGTGAGCAATTAGTTAAAAAAAAACAAACACAGAGAAAAATCCTTTAGTTTAAATAAAACACATAGACAACCCTGTTTCACCACTTTAATAACTCCAAACATACTCTCTGACAATAATCCACAGCACGATGTCCAGAGAAGCATCTGAGCTCTGCTACATTGTGGTGAGCAGAGGGAAACTATTACAATGTCCGCTCACTGCAAGTAGCACACTCACACTGACAACCGGCAGCATATTTTATAATGAGGCATATTAAGGTTTATAGCGGTATATTATCATGCTTGCTGTATTATGGCGGTATTTTTCCCCAGTGGCATTGTTTCTATGGGGAATGAGTGGATGTATTAATTTATTTGCAGTTTTTTTGTGACAGTGCTATGCAAAAGGTCTATAGAAAAGTTATACTCTTTTCTTATTTTAGGACATTGAAGAATACAGTTTTATTACACAACTAGCTGGACTTACAGACCATGTGCCAGTAGCAATGCGACTGACCATTTCTACCGGGGAAGAAGAGTCTTAAGCAGGACTGTGGACTCTGCCAGTATTAATGGGGAAACTACATACAAGATGGCCTAAGGGGTTCAAGCCCCAGAATCTGAAGCAGGGAGATTTCTCCAGAGTCCTAAAGGAGCCACTGGAGTCCTCCACAATTTGGACTGCGTGAAAGAGGTGGACATGAAGAGTTCAGAGGCTTCCTCACTTGTGCCGCTGGGTACCAGTGTCGCTCCCGCAGCCGACAGTCATCCTCTCTGTGGTTATCAGTATAAGAGGAACTAAAACTGATTCAGTGCCATTCTTACCAAGATGTTTTTATACCACTATATAGCACAATTTAGTTTGTAACCGTGATATGCTGTTAAATGTTTTATTTTGTTTGTTTTTATTTCTTCTTAATTTTTCTCATTTTGGCATAATCTTTGTATATCTAAAGAAAAACACGGACCATTTATCTTTTTATTTTTAGGCTCTTGTTGTAGTTCTGAAAAGCATCACTAGCATGCGCTATAAATTGCATGAGGCTCTGCATTAAATAAAAATAAAATTAAAAATAATGAAAAAATATATAAAAAATAAAAGAGTAACATCCAAACCACCTTGGCGATATTAAAGGGATGCATCCAAGAAAATTAATTGCAAATTATGAAACCTGTTGTTTCCAGGATTGGCTTATACTTTTTTAATGGCTTTACAGGAATTTCTTTACTCTCTTTTTTCAATGGTAACAGAAACAAAACAATAAAATATCACCCTGCTTTTATCAATGATTCTTCTGACCAATTTTTGAGTAATTGGCACACCATTAGGGATTGCGCACACCACGTCCTTTTGATGTTGGCATGTTCCATCACAATCCTGAAAAGCAACATCTTCTCTGTGTATATGATCAATTTTTAGACTTACCGTATATACTCGTGTATAAGCCGACCCGTGTATAAGCCGACCCCCCTACTTTTGCCCCCAAAACCTGGGAAAACCTATTGACTCGTGTATAAGCCGAGGGTGGACCCCAGCACAGGTATACAGTCCCCCCCAGTAGTATATAGCAGCCTCCCCAGTGGTAGTATACAGCAGCCACAGAGGTATATACAGCAGCCCCAGTAGTAGTATACAGCAGCCTCCCCAGTGGTAGTATACAGCAGCCTCCCCAGTGGTAGTATACAGCAGTCTCCCCCTGTGGTAGTATACAGCAGTCTCCCCCAGTAGTAGTATACAGCAGTCTCCCCTGTGGTAGTATACAGCAGTCTCCCCCTGTGGTAGTGTACAGCAGCCTCCCCCTGTGGTAGTATACAGCAGCCTCCCCCTGTGGTAGTATACAGCAGCCACAGAGGTATATACAGCAGCCCCAGTAGTAGTATACAGCAGCCTCCCCAGTGGTAGTATACAGCAGCCTCCCCAGTGGTAGTATACAGCAGTCTCCCCCTGTGGTAGTATACAGCAGTCTCCCCCAGTAGTAGTATACAGCAGTCTCCCCCTGTGGTAGTATACAGCAGTCTCCCCCTGTGGTAGTATACAGCAGTCTCCCCCTGTGGTAGTATACAGCAGTCTCCCCCAGTAGTAGTATACAGCAGTCTCCCCCTGTGGTAGTATACAGCAGTCTCCCCCTGTGGTAGTGTACAGCAGCCTCCCCCTGTGGTAGTGTACAGCAGCCTCCCCCTGTGGTAGTATACAGCAGCCTCCCCCTGTGGTAGTATACAGCAGCCACAGAGGTATATACAGCAGCCCCTCCCCTGTGGTAGTATACAGCAGCCCCCCCTGTGGGTATACAGCAGTCCCCCCCTGTGGTATATACAGCAGCCCCTCCCCTGTGGTAGTATACAGCAGTGCCTCCCCCTGTGGTAGTATACAGCAGCCCCCCCGTAGTATATACAGCAGCCCCTCCCCTGTGGTAGTATACAGCAGTGCCTCCCCCTGTGGTAGTATACAGCAGCCCCCCCGTAGTATATACAGCAGCCCCCCCTGTGAGAATACAGCAGCCCCCCCGTAGTATATACAGCAGCCCCCCCGTGGTAGTATACAGCAGCCCCCCTGTGGGTATATAGAGCCCCCCCCGTTGCTGCCGCACACCTGTAAAAAGAAGATCTTTCATACTTATCTTCCTGCTGTCACCGCGCGCATCCCCCGCTCTCCTTCTTGCTTGCACCCGGGCCCCGGCGTCCATCCATATGACCGCGCACAAATAATGACGTCATTATTTTGTGTGCGGTCACGTGGATGGACGCCGGGTGCAAGCAAGAAGGAGAGCGGGGGATGCGCGCGGTGACAGCAGGAAGATAAGTATGAAAGATCTTCTTTTTACAGGTGTGCGGCAGCAACGGGGGGGGCTCTATATACCCACAGGGGGGCTGCTGTATACTACCACGGGGGGGCTGCTGTATATACTACGGGGGGGCTGCTGTATACTACCACGGGGGGGCTGCTGTATTCTCACAGGGGGGGGCTGCTGTATATACTACGGGGGGGCTGCTGTATACTACCACGGGGGGGCTGCTGTATACTACCACAGGGGGGCGGGAGAGCACTGACAGTGCTATGTAATATGCACGGCTCCCCCTGCCGCTGATGGACAGGGGGATGCAGTGCATATTGCATTGCACTAATGAGCGGCCCCACGTGACCGGCCGCTCACTATACAGCCTCCCCCTGCCTCCTCCATCCCCCGGACACCGGCCCCACACAGTCAGCCGTCACTGACTCGTGTATAAGCCGAGGGGGGCACTTTTCAGCACAATTTCTGTGCTGAAAAACTCGGCTTATACACGAGTATATACGGTATTTTAACTACATTGATTGGACTGTTCTACAGGCATCTTCTGTTGCTTGGATGTCGCTCACCAGTTTATTCAATAAGAGTTTAAAAATAAAACCAATAGCCAAAGAGGTCACAAATAATGATTACAAACAAGCCAAAAATCATGCTTGAGATCAAAAGATTCCGGTGTGTCCTGAAGTGTCTTCCTCAGGAAAAATTTATTGGATTTACACATGTCTAAAAGACATGGTGTGTCTATGCCTTATGGGGTGGGAATCACTGGTCTACTTTGTGGAGCATTGGTCAACCTCGGAAGTCGTGGCTGGCGATGCAAGGTCTTGGCTGTGGAGCAACCCTGGTATTGCAGCATGCGCCCCGGACAGCTCCTCAGTGCAAAAGTTCAGCTCAGGATTGCCCTCATACGCACTGAGTCAATTAACCTTTTCAATGAAGGTTTACTCAGTCTCATGACACATGGGCACCAGGCTTAAATGTTACTCTAAGGGATATTGACAATAACCAAATTTGGTTCAGACTGCTCCCGCCATCCTGGTCTCTCCTCATTTTTGCCCACTATGTTCAGCATCACGGTATCGCACGGCACATTCAGAAAATCTCTTTTAGCTCCCGTCCAACGCCGCTCCTTAGGAACGGTTAGGGCCACCTTCTAGACAGACCATCCTTTACTGCCAACACAGTGCCGCTAGAAGCTCACCATACCTGTACTGGAGGGATCAGTCACGTCCCATGAAGCCAAGGGCAGGTTGATTATCAGCACCGAGTGAGCGATTCTAGCTTGGCCCACTTCCCGGCTTCTCACACTCACTCCTCGGACTGACCCAGAGGGTCCAATTAAATTAGGGGCTTTATGTTTCCGTTACTCCTGACTTTGCCTCCTTTCTGTGGGACTCTACTGATTTTACACTGGAATCCCATTTTATACACCAGGGCCCCAACCTTACATATACAAGGGACCGGGGAGCAGTCCTCTCCTTTAGCCTTTAAGTGTCCAGATACACATCAGTAGATACATAACTTTCTAATGTAGACACAAACTCAATGCACCATTTACAGCCGGGTGACACCACCCTGGACCCTAAGCATCTTTAATGATTCAAGAGTACCAAGTCAAGGTAGCTTTGGTTATCGTTGACCTGTTACCAAATGAGTAAGAAAGAAAGGGTACACAGAATGAAAAACAAACACTTTAATTTTATTATTTTGATATTTGAATTTAAAAATGCTTTTTAATAGATGGGACAGATGAGTTTACTTGTACTTTTCGATATGGGAGGAACGCATGGCCCAGGCAGGGTGTAAAGGATTAGTCTACAGACAGGACTGCACATACAGAGTGTGAATATGATACTTACTTATGCGCCCATTATCATTCAGATTTTCCATATACGGTAAATTGGTCAATAAATCTATGCCAAAATTGCTTGATGATTTCTGGAAATCCAGAAACCCCGATAACACTCCCGGCAGAATGCGGATTTTAAGAATATTTTCACGTTTTTGCATTTATTTTGCTTAAACGATGGGGTTATTAGACTCTTCTCCTTATAAAAGACTGTCTAAAACAGGCACAATATAAAATGGTGCATTTACACTACAAATCAAGTGTCTAGTCCTACAATTGTTTCATTAATCACAGATTTTTAATTTTTTTCAAGTTGTTGAACCTTAATTGAATTTTTTTTTTCAATTAAGACATATTGTGGACTATGAAAATGTGTTTAGATCGAGAGGAACCAGAAGATGAAATAATAAAAAAAAAACTAGAATTTATGTTTCCAAAGCACAGACAACTGACAAAACAGCGGTGCTCTTATTGGGAAGAATATGGATAAGAGAAAAACAAACACGCTGGGACTTAAAGACATGCTGATTCGTCATCAAAATGAAACATTCACTGTTGGGATATTTCTTGCATCTTCTTATTTTCCAGCCTGATGTATATGGTTATAAATCTGGCCTCTGGGGAAGAGCTTCAGTTAAATTAATGCAAACAGATGGTATCGGTGGGTGCGATGCTACATGAGGAAAACAGCATGAATATGTTAATATTACACAGTAGAAATCTTATCAACCCCTTGTGATAAATAGGATTAATTCTGACTGCCTGTGGCATTTAAACCCATAAATTCCCTCAAGTGTCTAAAGAATGAGGAGAAATATATATACTGCAAAAAATAAAGATACTAACACATTAATAAATGATATTGACCCGCCCCAGGGATGTGGGGTAAACGGTCGTGGGCGTTGTTTCACAAGGAAGTCACTGGGGTCTATGCCCGGTCCAGTGGCCCTGGTGGTCGCAGACAAATGGGTAACCAGTCAATAAAAATAATAATAATAGTGTTTCATGACTCCACCTATGGTTCTGGTAATGTTACCGACGCTGTGGGACAGACCTCCGAGGTGATGGTGGAGCAGCAAGATGCTTACAATCCCCGTAGGTGGAGCAGGATCCCCGGGGAAGTTGTGGGAGTTAATGATGGTTGCGGACAGTGTATGGAGGGAGCAGGATCAGGGGACACAATAACAGTCACACACACACGGTTGTTGTTTCCGTACCTTTACTGATGATATGAGCAAGGTGAAGTCCAGGGTGCAGTCCAGGTGGTCTGGGAGCAGTTCGGGATCTCCACATTTGATGAGTTATGCAGAGATGTATCTAGGTTCCGCTCCGTACACCTCCAACACACCCGGCTCCGCTCCGTTCACCTCCTACACCCCGGTTCGCTCCGTACACCTCCTACACGCACCGCGTCTCCGCTCCGTACACCTCCTACACGCCCGGCTCCGCTCCGTACACCTCCTACACTCCCGGCTACGCTCCGTACACCTCCTACACAGACTGACTCCCTCCGTACATTGCCCGTCTCCGCTCCGTACACTCCTACACGCCTGTCTCGCTCCGTACACCTTCTACACGCCCTGGCTCCGCTCCGTACACCTCCTACACGCCCGGCTCCGCTCCGTACACTTCCTACACGCCCAGTTCCACTCCGTACACCTCCTACCGACCGGCTCCACTCCGTACACCTCTACACGCTTGGCTTCACTCTGTACACCCTACACGACCGGCTCGCTCCGTACACCTGCTACATGCCCGGCATCGCTCTGTACACCTCCTACACGCCCGGCTCCGCTCCGTACACCCCTTGCTAACTCGTCTCACCTCCGACACCCTCACTCTGGGTCCCGCACACTGGCAAGGCTCTCCACACTCTGCACGGCCGGACACGACGTACAACCACACGACCCGATAGATAGATAATACGACTATAGATAGATGGTAGTATAGATAAGACAGACAGATAGAAAGCAAGACATGTTTGACACCTGCTTTTGGAATTGCTCGAAAACACCTGTGACTGACGGCCGTACCTTCACCTACTATTATAGGCGCCGTACCTCACACTGGCTATGACCTCTAACTTGTTCTATCAAATTTAATCGCAGATGACTTGGACTGTATCTACATGATGCACGCGTCATCTCCTTTCCTGCTTGCATGAGAAATCACTCCTACAATACGCGCGGCACGCCATCAGTCACATCCTAACACACGTCACCAGTGCAGTCTGTAACATCAACACAACATGGACAGGGATTAAGCCTCCTAAACTGCACATCCAGTGGCAGCAACTATCCTCAATAACCCACACGGCTCTTACCTGTCCAGCTTGTCACTCTAACACTCTTATCACAACGGCTACCAATGAACGGTAACGTTAAACTCTATCACAGTAGAGGACTGCATACTACATACAAGAGAAGGATTCACCAGATCCAACCCAAACTGAACCGGCTCGCTAACTACACGATATCAACAGGGATGCACAGTCCTACACTCTGCAACACGCCCGGCTCCGCTCCGTACACCTCCTACACGCCCGGCTTCGCTCCGTACACCTCCTACACGCCCGGCTCCGCTCCGTACACCTCCTACACGCCCGGTTCCGCTCCGTACACCTCCTACACAACTGGCTCCGTTCCGTACACCTAGTACACGACCGGCTCTGCTCTGTACACCTCGTACACGCTTGGCTTCACTCCTTACACCTCGTACACGCCCGGCTCTGCTCCGTACACCTCGTACACACTTGGCTCTGCTCTGTACACTTCGTACACATTTGGCTCCGCTCCGTGCACCTCGTACACACTTGGCTCCGCTACATACACCTTGTACACACGTGGCTCTGCTCCATACACCTAGTACACACTCGGCTCCGCTCCATGCTCCATACACCTTGTACACACGTGGCTCCGCTCCATACACCAGGTACACACTCAGCTCTGCTACATCCACACTGTAGATCTATCTTTCCCCACACATAACGTTCACCTCACCCAGCATCATGATGGCCACTGGCCAGCAGCACAGCAGAGTCCTGCATACCTCAAGGAGCTGATCATGTGACCCTGACTCCTCCCCTCCATTGACATCATCACAGGTCTTGTCAGCACAGAGTGTGCGGATCTGTAGTGGAGAAAAAAGCCGGCTCACATTGTGGCGGCAGTGACGGGGAGAGACCAGGCGCTGCAGCAGGAGGCTGAGTGTGCCCCTCCTGCTTGTTGCGCCCGGGGCAGATGACCTGCCAGCCCCCCCCCTGGATATGGCCCTGAGTTATGAGGCCTCCCTCTTATGCTGTGTGTGTGCTTTAGTCCTGGTTGTGTGAAGCTAGCCCTAACCTCTCCTGTGTCCTCACTTGTATGGCAGGCGTGAGAGCCCTGCTGCGGGCACCGCTATATCCGCTGATGCCTCTGGCTCCGCTGGGTTCTATGCCTCAAGTGCAACTTCGCCAGGAGACTTGAAGCCTCCCTGGTCTTCGTCTTACTGCTAGGCTGACTGGACCCGGCAGTCTCAGACTCCAGCGTCCGCATGTCAACGTAGCATCTTGGTGTGAACAGGAACGGCTCCGCTCCCCCTTGCTAACTCGTCTCACCTCCGACCCTCACTCTTGGGTCCCGCACACTGGCAAGGCTTCCCCTCTGGCACGGGCCGACAGACAGACAGACAGACAGACAGACAGATAGATAGATAGATAGATAGATAGATAGATAGGTAGATAGATATAGACAGACAGATAGAAAGAAGACATGTTTGGAATTGCTTGGAAAGACACCTGGTGGCTGAAGGCCTGTACCTTCCACTACTATTATTAGGGTACGCTCACACTGGCGTATGACTCAGACTTGTTCTATCAAATGTTAATCGGGAATGACTTGGACTGTTATACTATGATGCAGCGCCGATCATTACTTCTTTCTCATGTCAATTTGGCATGAGAAAAGTCACTGCATGCTGTGATTGGCAGAGTATATCGGACGGTGCACACCCATTCAAGTCAATGCCTACTAAACAACAACTGATGTCATCCAAGTGCAGTCTGATATACATCAACACAGACAATGGTGGACATGGAGAAATTAAGCTCTCCATAATGACTGCACATCCAGCTGGAAGAATATCTCAAGTGGGAACCACAGGGCTCTTTCCTGGGTCCAGCATTGTTCAACATCTTTATCAATAATTTGGATGAAGCAAATGAAGGTAAACTGATTAAATTTGCTGATGACACAAAGCTAGGAGGGATTGATAATACTATACAAGAGAGAGGATTCACAAAGATCTAAACAAACTGGAACTATGAGGAGCAACTAACGGAATGTTTATAACAGAGAGAAATGCAAAGTCCTACATCTGGGCAAAAAAAATGAAAAAAGGATATACAGAATGGGAGGAATAGAGCTAATAAATAGCACATGTGAAAAAGACTTGGGATATACGGTACTAATCAATCACAGACTAAACATGAGTCAACAGTGTGATGCAGCAGCAAAAAAGGCAAACACAATTATGAGATGTAGTAACAGAAGCATACAGTCTAGATCACGTCAAGTCATTATCCCCTCTACTCCTCTTTGGTCAGACTTCATCTGGAATACTGGATCCAGTTCTGGCTCCACATTTTAAAAAAAGACATCAACAAACTGGAGCAAGTTCAGAGAAGAGCAACTAGAATGGTGACTGGTCTGCAAACCATGTCCTATGAGGAACGGTTACAGGATTTGGGAATGTTTAGCTTGAAACAAAGAAGACTGAGAGGAGACTTAATAGTGGTCTACAAATATCTCAATGGCTGTCACACTGTAGAGGCGTTAGCTTTATCCTCATTTGCGCAAGAAAATACTAGAAGCAATGGGATGAAACTGAATGGGAGGAGACACAGATCAGTTATTAGAAAAAATGTATTGACAGTGAGGGTGATCAATAAGTGGAACAGGCTGTCACGAGAGATGGTGAGTTCTTCTATGGAAGTCTTGACACAGAGGCTGGACAGCATCTGTCTGGGGTGGTTTAGTGAATCCTGCTTTGACCAGGGGGTTGGATCAGTTCACCCAGGTCGTCTTTTCCAACTTTCCTTTTCCAACCTTTCTCCTCACCTGTGATACAATTCTCACATGTGAGAAAATTGGATCACAGTAAAATGACACTCAGCTCAAACCCGGAGCAGAATTTGAGATGTGTCATTTGCATAACAGAATATATGCTAGTGTGAGCATATCCTTAGTGCTTCTTCAAATTTCTGCTTTATTAACAAGCCTTGTTTTTCAGTAGATGGGTAAAGGACATGTCTGATATCCCATTCATGAATTTAGGAGTTTAAATTTTCAGAACATGACCATACACAACAAAGACAATACCATTCACACATCAAATTACCATAAACCCACAAGACAGCCGGCATACCTGAGATGGAACAGCTTTCATCCAAGTCACACAAAAAAAATCAATAATCTACAGTCAAGCTCTGAGGTACATTCAGGTCTGTTCAGACAATGAGAATTGAACACTCCACTGGTACCACTAAGGAAAATGTTCCTACAACAAAGAGACCATCCACTTATAGATGAACAGATCCATAGAGTGACATGAGTCCCAAGAAGCTCCTCCTGGATTACAGAGGGAGGACAACAGCAGGGAGGACAACAGCGGGGAGGACAACAGCTGGAAGGACAGCAGCGTCGAGGACAGCAGCGGGGAGGACAGCAGCGGGGCAGGACAACAGCGGGGTGGACAACAGCGGGGTGGACAACAGCAGGAGGATAGCAGAAGGGAAGACAACAGCAGGGAGAGACAACAGCAGGGAGGATAGTGTGGCACCCCACTGGTCAGCACGCCACAGTAAGGGAACTGCACTCATAACTGAGTGTGCAATATTCCTGTCATTGGGGAGTGTAACGTCAACCGGAGGTTCTTATCTCAGCATCCCTACACTTAACTTAGGGGACCAATTGGCCACCCGTTAGCAGGGTAACCGATCCCGGTGGGAGGAGCGTTAGCGTAGTAGGAGAAGGAAAAACACTCAGTGAGTTGGTCGGAGAGTGTCTAGTCTTAGGGACGAAGTAAGGAACAAGTCATAGAGGGACACCACAGGGAAGGTGCCCGAAAAGGAGCGGCGACTCAGACGGAAGGAGGAGACCCAGTTCCGGATCTTAGCACAAGAAATCCTAGTCCATAACGTAGGTACTGGCTCCGAGTCACGGTGCAGGCGAATCTAACCCTGAGCCGTCAATACCAGTAGGTCGCAGGTCTGCCAAGCAGCCTCGACCTCGTCCAGAACTTGCAGCCCCACCAGGAGCACTAAACTGGGTTGAGCCCCTTAGAGCAGAAGGGTAACCTCATAGCATCCAACGGGCCTGGTAGACAAGTGGGTTGTGCAGGACAGCGCAAGGAAAGTAAGGAGGCGCAGGAACAAGGGACAGCGAAAGTAACTGAAGGAACACTCTGGGAGCCTCAAAGAGACTTTATTCTCCCCAGTGACTACCCGGCCAGCTACCCGCAAAGACTGTGTAACTGTGTACCTGAACTGCTGATAACTGTTGCCAGTAAAGTACCCGTACAGTCAGCAAGCCTCCGGTGTCTTATTATCTTAAGTTAAGAAGCAGTTCGGCCACACTGTTCAGCTCAGCAGCAGCACTGCCCCAGGGATCCCGCTCCGCCTGCAGGGAGTGTTATCAACTGGCTACAATACCACCACCCCCGGTGATCTGACAGCGGCGCTGGTGAAATCCCTAGACACTGCAGGTGACGTCACAAAACTTGTATTTTTTTTTCCCTTTATTTAGCTGACCCCCAGGGCTACGGACTCGGGCACCAGCCACCGAAACAGCAACCCCGTATCAATGCCGGGTACAGAGTTCCCACAGACCCCTGGGTGAGTCAATATCAGCAGGAGGATAACAGCAGGGAGGATAACAGCAGGGCGCCTCCGGCGTCACATACAATCCTCACGAGAGCATCCTAAGGAAAATTGGCGCTGATCTTCAACTTATATTACACAAATAGCAAAGACTAAGAGGATTATTCCCAGATCTTCCACTTCTCTCCTACAAATTTAAGGAGTCTCCTCAAAAGTGTACACACATCACCATCAGAGACGGGCACGTGTTACAGTAGAAAATGCAGGACAAGAACCCCAATTTTACCAACAGATACAGTCCACATACCCAACACTTGTCACGACTATAAGATCATGGATGTCTTTTCTTGTAGATCCTCCATTGTGCTGTATATTATATAATGCACAAGGCTGTGGCGTAACTTCAGGCCCAGGGGCCCCGATGTGAAAACTCCAGTGGGGCCCCCAATTATTGCAAATTTTTAATAGTATTAGTCTTTATCTATAGGTCAAAGGGACTTCTGGTCTATAAGAATGAGAATGCGCATAGGGTCTTATCCCACTTAGGAGAAAGGGACTTCTGGGGCCCCCTAGGCTGCAGGGCCCGGGTGCGATCGCAACCCCTGCACCTATTGTAGTTACGCCCCTGGCACAAGGTATCCTGCAGGAACATATTTGGGTGGAACTAAGCTAAAACTACAAATGAGGATGAATCTACACGACACAGGATAAGGAATGATCTGATTCATTTGTAAACCGGCCTGACGAAGGAGTCTTTGTGCTCTGAAAGCTACAGATATAATTTTTCTGGTTAACCAATAAAGGTATAACTCCTAGATTAGTAATGCAGGGAAAGGGGTAGGGAATATGCTCTCACTGGAATACCTTGAAGCCGACTGGTGCCTGGATGGACGTCCACAGTCCTTGTAGTTAATGTTATAAGGAAAATCCGGCACCGGACCAAACGCTGCGTTTACCTGGGGCTGTGGTCCCATGCTATGATCATTTTATTTGTGTGACGCACTAAAAAATAAAACACAAATATTGAAGAATTTGGTCCGGTGCTGGATTTTGCTTATATCAATAACTCCTAGAATATGTATGTCATTTTTGTACATAAAAATATTACAGTACATTGATTTTTCTGGCTATAATGGTCCCACAATATCATTTTGAATTGTACAGTATAGGAGTTTCAAAAATAGCAGTAGCAAAAGGGAATCCAGGAAGATGTCCATAATTGTTGAATTAAAAACAACCGCCAATATTTCATCTCTTTAAATACATAGAGAAAGCAGAAAATCCCAGGAGGCTGCCTACACATGTCATATCTTTCAGGTTCTTAGTCATAGCACAATTCCTTAGGAGGCACTTCCGTTTCAAGACACATAAGTGTGACTTCAGAAATACTAATTACGGCACACAGTCTGTGAGCTGATATTCAATAATGTATACAATAGGCAATCAATATAAACATTGGCATTATATAGCTTCAATGGTAAAAAAAAACATAAAAACCTACAACATGGTTTTTTTTGTATAATACTCAATTCCACTAGTTGTAATGTGACCACAATCTCTACTATTTGCAATTATTTATCGTTCTGAACAACAATTTAACAACTTCTATACACAAGTGGTGGCAATTAAAGCAATATGGTGATGAAAATAACTAATTCCAAGCAAACCACTGTGAAAGGAAAAAATAGTGTGAAATATAATAATTCCATGACACCCACCATGTGGGTTGCAGCGTATCAGTAAGAAACCATATCTGTGTAATCAGTGCATCACTAGAGCATTAATGAATGTAACGGAGAGCTTAAAGGGAAAGTCAACAAGTTTTTTGCTACCTCATCTGTTAGCAAGATAATTTAGGTAAATACACCCTGAGTACAACGATGTATCACATAGATTACCAGCTGCAGCCATTCTGTCGCAATTAAAACATTTAGTTTTAGGAACACAGCGGAGCTGAGGGAGCTGCCCCTGCCTACAACAAGGTCTTAGTCGAGATCGCGCATTCACAGTGAGGTGCCAATCACAGCAGGGGACGTGTCGGACTGCTATCTATGTTGTGTGTGTGTTAGGGCCCCTTTACACACTGAGACTTTCCAGCGATCCGACCTGGCCGGGATCGCTGGAAAGTCTCTATGCAGTCACTGGTGAGCTGTCAAACAGGCAGACTCGCCAGTGACCAGTGACATCGTGGAAAGAATATAAACTATTCATGTAATAAAAGCAACCCGGTTATTGTGCCCACTCACTACTCCGCTCCACCAAGAGCTTCAATTGCGCACCTGCGCCTCTTTCCTTCTACATGTATGGGGAATATAAACTATTCTTTCCACCATGTCGAGCTCCCGCTCCTGTCTTCTGACAGGCTACGGTAAGCGGCAGCAGGCTGATAACCATGATAAACAAAGGGTATCTAGGCAGCGCGCAGCGCCTTGTTACCCGATGTATGCCTTGGTTACCAGCCTTCTCCGCTTCCAGGCTGGTATCCAAGGTACACAGCGGGTATCTAAGCACATCGCTGTCCCTAGTTACCCACTGTGTACCTTGGATACCAGCCTGGAAGCAGAGAAGGCTGGTAACCAAGGTATACATTGGGTAACTAGGCGCTGTGTGCTGCCTAGATGCCCGTTGTTTACCATGGTTACCAGCCTGGGAGGTCGCTGATCGTTGGTCTCTCGCTGTCACATGCAGCGATGCGTGCTGACCAGCGGGAAACCAATGACTGAAAAATGGTCCTGAACGACGTGCAGCGATCAGTGACCTCATAGCAGGGGCCCGATTGCTGCTACGTGTCACACACTGACATCACTGGTGAGGTTCCTGTTATGTCACAAAACCTGTGACGTTTCAGCGACATCGCTAGCGATGTTGTAGTGTGTGAAGTACCATTAAGGTACCGTTACACACAGAGACATCTCTGGAGACATTGCTTGCAACTCACTGGTTGCAGTGAAATCATGGACACATTGTTCCATTTTGTACATGGCAACAAAATGGAACAATGTGTCCATGATTTCACTGCAACCAGTGAGTTGCAAGCAATGTCTCCAGAGATGTCTCTGTGTGTGACTAAAGTAGTCCTGTACTGGTAATTAACAGGTGATAAAGCCTTTAGATTACATAAACAATAGCGCAGAGCCTGACAAGAGAAGCACAGTTGCTTTTTGTGTTTTAACCCCTGCACATGTAGGGGTTTATCTTTGTTCGCAGCCCAGAAAAGCATTCCTAATGGTGGGTTTACACACACCAATTTCTGTGTCCAATATCTGAACAGATCTCTGGTTGCAGTGAAATCATGGACACATTGCTCCATTTTGTACACAGCCACAAAATGGAACTATGTGTCCATGATTTCACTGCAACCAGAGATCTGTTCAGATATTGGACACAGAAATTGGTGTGTGTAAACCCACCATAAGTCTACAATAAAAAAAGAAGCTGAAACCTCATAAGTAGATATCAGTAGAAAATCAGTTCAGGAAACTACCTGGAAAGGACAAGCCGTCTGGATTTTTTAAGTCAATTTTCATTTTTTGCCTTATGGTATTTGCTGACGTTTATTGCTCCTAATCAATAAAATGACGCACGAGCGTCAGGAATTTGGTTCAAAGTCAAAAAGGGTTTCTTTCCTGTCATTAACCATTTTGTGACTTTTTAAGCAAAAAGGGTTCAAGAAGCGACTTTTGTGAAACCTGAATAACACTACACCAGGAGTCAACAGGGGTAGAGCTGAGCCAAACTTTACAACTAAAAAGTCACAATTGATGAATCAAACGAAAACATCTGGAATCGCTAAAGCCGGCACATAAGATAAAAACGAAACAAGAAAACTGGTGAGCACTTCTGACAGAGACTTCAAAAAAAGCATAATGAATTGGGTGCAAACAAAAATTAACGCATAAAACACACAAAACAGACGCAAAAACAATGGGGATATGGGGCCTTGGAGTTCAAAGGAACAGGCGTTGCACTATACTCCCAGACTTCACAATTTGTTCTAATTTTGTGGACTTTATTTATTCTGATTTTATGACTATTTTGATTCTAATCTATATATTAAGAGTTTTAAGCGTGATGGACCTATGAACTATAAGCTACTTGCCCCATGCAACTGAATGGGTCTACATAATGACGGATACCAATGACTGTTTGCTTGGAAACACTTGGGAAACCCCTAAACACATGCACGAGTGAATAAGGTTGGGTTCACAAACAGTTGGGGCACACTATGGTTAAAGCGTAGCTCCAGTGGCTTAGAATCCAAGTCTGCATACTTCACAGTCTAAGGCCCCTTTCACACCAGCGTTTTTTACAAATTGCGGCAGATCCGGCAGATTTACCGCATCTGCCGCCTAACCGTCGCGATTTGCGGCACACGTGCGGCACGCCCCATGCATTATCTATGGGGTTTGCTGCAGGTGTGGTATTGCCGCGATCCGGCACTTCCGGGCGCAAAAAAAAAACGCGATCAGCAGCGAAACAAACGCTGCTGACCGCATTTTTTTTTGTGGCTGCAAGTGCCGACACCGCGTCAATACCACACTTGCCGCACTTTTTGCAGCCGGAAGTGCCGGATCGCGGCAATACCACACCTGCAGCAAGCCCCATAGACAATGCATGGGGCTTGCCGCAAGTGTGCCGCAAATCACGACGGTTAGGCGGCAGATGCGGTAAATCTGCCGAATCAGCCGCAATTTGTAATAAACGCTGGTGTGAAAGGGGCCTAAGTTCTAAAACAATGTTCCTAAATCTGTTTCCTACTGCTTCTGACATCTGTGCACAGGGATTCAGCTACATTTTTTATCATTAGGGTTAACTAGAACAAAAACACACACACACACAACCCAGAGAGGAATTAGCTGACAAAATATTGTAAGCCGGATGGAAAAATGGGACAAGCATCACAATGTAGCATGATGGATTAGACATATGGCTCCAGCGTAATTCAGGGCTCCTATATAGAGAGGATACAGATGGAATATGTAGCGTTAATTGCATCCGAAACTGTGATGCTACAGGTAATTCAGTTATCCCCAAATAATAACTGTAAACCTTTGCGTATTTATCTGTGTTTTTGCACAAGTTTCAACAGAAAGAGATTTTATAATTGAGATACTTGGATAAAATCCTCCTGCAAGCGGCCATCTGGACCCCACACTATCAATAACTAGGCAAAAGAACGGACGGATTTTAATATTCAACACTCGTCACCCACACAGCCCATCTGTTTGACAACATTTCGGGAGCTGGAGGTTTGACACACAGGAGATTCTCCAGAACGGTAGGAAAACAAGGCTGATATTAGCTAAATCATCTGTTGTCAGAGTCGTGGGATTTAACACCTGCACCACTGTGGGATCTTGCACAGTACACTACAGCTTATGGTTTGTACTGACTGCTGGCCAAACCCAGTCTGTAGGTCTGCTCCTCCATCACGCTTCATTGCTGTGATATGCATGTATACCTACCTGTAGAAAACCAATTAGATTCCTATGCTAGATATCACCCTGTATGTAATATTTCTACTATAGCGGTTTCTGGAAAGTAAATGTGTAGCCACATCACAATTACTTGGCCAGGGTGTAGGGCAGGGGTGGGCAACTCCAGGCCTCGAGGGCCACACACAATCCAGGTTTTCTGGATATCCTTAGAATTTAACAGTAGGTCATTTAAATAATCGTAAATGACCAACTGTCAAATTCTAAGGAAATCTTGAAAACCTGGACTGAGTGCAGCCCTTGAGGCCTGGAGTTGCCCACACCTGGTGTAGGGGGTTAAGGGTTCTGGCACACCCTTGCTCTGGAGGGTACTGAGTATGTTGAGTTGTTGTATACAGTTAGGGCCAGAAATATTTGGACAGTGACACAATTTTCGCGAGTTGGGCTCTGCATGCCACCACATTGGATTTGAAATGAAACCTCTACAACAGAATTCAAGTGCAGATTGTAACGTTTAATTTGAAGGGTTGAACAAAAATATCTGATAGAAAATGTAGGAATTGTACACATTTCTTTACAAACACTCCACATTTTAGGAGGTCAAAAGTAATTGGACAAATAAACATATCCCAAACAAAATATTTTTATTTTCAATATTTTGTTGCGAATCCTTTGGAGGCAATCACTGCCTTAAGTCTGGAACCCATGGACATCACCAAACGCTGGGTTTCCTCCTTCTTAATGCTTTGCCAGGCCTTTACAGCCGCAGCCTTCAGGTCTTGCTTGTTTGTGGGTCTTTCCGTCTTAAGTCTGGATTTGAGCAAGTGAAATGCATGCTCAATTGGGTTAAGATCTGGTGATTGACTTGGCCATTGCAGAATGTTCCACTTTTTTGCACTCATGAACTCCTGGGTAGCTTTGGCTGTATGCTTGGGGTCATTGTCCATCTGTACTATGAAGCGCCGTCCAATCAAATTTGCAGCATTTGGCTGAATCTGCGCTGAAAGTATATCCCGGTACACTTCAGAATTCATCCGGCTACTCTTGTCTGCTGTTATGTCATCAATAAACACAAGTGACCCAGTGCCATTGAAAGCCATGCATGCCCATGCCATCACGTTGCCTCCACCATGTTTTACAGAGGATGTGGTGTGCCTTGGATCATGTGCCGTTCCCTTTCTTCTCCAAACTTTTTTCTTCCCATCATTCTGGTACAGGTTGATCTTTGTCTCATCTGTCCATAGAATACTTTTCCAGAACTGAGCTGGCTTCTTGAGGTGTTTTTCAGCAAATTTAACTCTGGCCTGTCTATTTTTGGAATTGATGAATGGTTTGCATCTAGATGTGAACTCTTTGTATTTACTGTCATGGAGTCTTCTCTTTACTGTTGACTTAGAGACAGATACACCTACTTCACTGAGAGTGTTCTGGACTTCAGTTGATGTTGTGAACGGGTTCTTCTTCACCAAATAAAGTATGCGGCGATCATCCACCACTGTTGTCATCCGTGGACGCCCAGGCCTTTTAGAGTTCCCAAGCTCACCAGTCAATTCCTTTTTTCTCAGAATGTACCCAACTGTTGATTTTGCTACTCCAAGCATGTCTGCTATCTCTCTGATGGATTTTTTCTTTTTTTTCAGCCTCAGGATGTTCTGCTTCACCTCAATTGAGAGTTCCTTTGACCGCATGTTGTCTGGTCACAGCAACAGCTTCCAAATGCAAAACCACACACCTGGAATCCACCCCTGACCTTTTAACTACTTCACTGATTACAGGTTAACGAGGGAGACGCCTTCAGAGTTGATTGCAGCCCTTACAGTCCATTGTCCAATTACTTTTGGTCCCTTGAAAAAGAGGAGGCTATGCATTACAGAGCTATGATTCCTAAACCCTTTCTCCGATTTGGATGTGGAAACTCTCATATTGCAGCTGGGACTGTGCACTTTCAGCCCATATTATATATATAATTGTATTTCTGAACATGTTTTTGTAAACAGCTAAAATAACAAAACTTGTGTCACTGTCCAAATATTTCTGGCCCTAACTGTATTTATGTAAACTTTTTATGCTGTTTGTTGCCACTTCGTGGCTGAGGTTAGGACTGTTCCCTGGTATTCCTGAGGTAGTGAAGCAGCTAAGAATAGTAGTACTTCCTTTATGGGTGAGGACTAGATAACAAAACAGGCCTGTAGGGTTGGTTTTGGCAGGAGAGTCTCCAAGGAGAAAAAGTGGAAACGCGCTGCGGAACACAGTAGTGAAAAGCCCAGAATTTAATTCGGCTGGACTGTCTGGATCAGAGTACAAAAATTTGGACATGGACCCATGATGTGCGTATTAATCTCTTTGCGTTAGTGCTCTACTCCTGGCCTTGGTGCGCCCGCTAAACGCAACTGACCCCTCCGGTACCTGTTGCAGTGGACTTAAACATAGACTCAGTAAAACGGGTCATCATTGTGCAAACAGTTATTGAACTCTGTCTACACAGTCGACTTGGTTGTTCTCTGTGGGTGGGACAAGGCTGGTGCCATGAGAGACTGTATGATTTTACTGAGACACTATTAGCTAGAAGTACTATTAGCTGAATACTAACTAGTATTAGCTGGAAGGGGCGATAAATTATACTAAAGTAAGCACAACCGTGAAAGTAACATGACTATGTATGCTTGTGATAATCACAAATATTCAAATAAAAGGCTGTTTGAAAAGATTATAGACTCTGTGTCTGCGTAGTCTCTGGAAGAATGAGACTCGATAAAGAACTGCTGCACTGGGAGCCAGATGGGGCAAGCGTTGCTAATCCAGGGCTGCTACACAGCCATGGCTCAGCCTCACCTGCCCCGCATCAACTACCGGAGCTCCGTGCCGGTCCCTCAAAAAGGAGATTGAGACTGGTGTCTTTGCGAGACAAACTGTTTAAAGTTGTTGACATGGCACCTACCACAAGGTTTTTGTGCTTGACATCCTGATCAGGATCTTTAGGCCCAACCTCCTGCTCAATGCCACAGCTCTCCTGTTGGTGCCCATCATGTACATGTATGCAAGAGCAATTGCAATTTACAAAAATTGAGACACAGCTTCCAAGGTGTTCATCGGCAAACTTCAGACAAGCACTGCACGGCGTAATGTGTTACCAATGGTTTTCTCGGTAACATTGGTCCCAGCTCCCTTAAGATCATTAACAAGTTCCCCCGTGTGGTTTTAGACAGATCTCTCATCTTTCTCATGATCCTGGATATCGCACGAGGTCAGATTTTGTATGGAGCCCCAGATCGATGTTGACTGACACTCATTTTGTATTTCTTCCATTTTCTTATTATTGCACCAACAGTTCTCTCCTCACCATTGGGTCTTACTTATGGTTTGTAGCCCATTCCAGGCTTGTGCCGGTCTAGGATCTTTTCCCTGACATACTTACAAAGCTCTTTGGTCTTGCCCATGTTGTAGAGGTTGGAGTCTGACTGATTAATTGTGTGTGTGGACAGAAATCTTTTATACAGGTGACAATTTAAGACAGCTGTTTGTAATGCAGGTAAATGAGTTGATTAGGAGCGTCTAACTGGTCTGTAGGAGCCAGAACTCCTAATGGTTGGTAGGGGATTAAATACTTAGGGCCGCTTTACACACACCAACTTCTCTGTCCAACTTCTGAACAGATCTCTGGTTGCAGTGAAATCATGGACACATTGCTCCATTTGTACACAGCCACAAAATGAAACAATGTGTCCATGATTTCACTGCAACCAGAGATCTGTTCAGAAGTTGGACACAGAAGTTGGTGTGTGTAAAGGGGGCCCTTATTTCTCTCTTCAAAATGCAAATACAATTATATAATTTAGACAATCTGATTTTCTGGATTTTCTGGATTTTATTTTTGATATTCTATCTCACTGTTAAAATTAACCTACCCTTAAAATTATAGACTGTTTGTGTCTTTGTCAGTGGGGAAACTTACAAAATCAGCAAAGGGATCAAATAAATACTTCCTTCACTATATATTTGATAGCCCAGAGGGGCATTGTAGGTGTTTAAGTCTCCTAATACTGGCTTGTCAGACCTCGCTGGTCACTCTCCAGAAGGAGAAACCTTACCCCTTAAATACATAGCTGTGTAGCATCCTCCGAGCAGAAGGACCTTTCTCACCTTGAGAACCACAGAGGGTTAAAAGTCACATCCAGCTCTGAGAGATGGTCACGAGCCACATCCAACTCATAGAGAGGGTTGCGAGCCACATCCAGCTCTGAGGGGGGGTCGTGTGGCACCCCAGAGTCCGGTTGCCATGAAGGCATCGCCTTCCCCGGGGGACCATGCTGTGCCTGAAAGCCAGGGAAGGGTCTCCACACCAGGTAAGGAAATGTTTGTAGTCATTCTCCACTGGTTAATAGGGAGGGGGGGAGTTGCTGAACAGACATCCCTTTTTTCTTAGATCACAATCCCCTGGCACAATATATTTAATGTAGAATCTAATATAGCAGAGATCCCCACCAAAACAGTCAATAGGGTATAACACCAACATGAGAAAGTATTAGGGAAAAATAAATGTCCTAGAGCCAAATTTATTAACCAGAAGCTATAATCAAACCAGAAATGGACTAGAATTAATATAAATATATTTTATTTTAGAGATAATATATTCAAATACAGTACAAGCATGATACCCTACTTAAATAGTACCTATCACATAGCTGAGGCTGCCTTTTAAATTTGTGAAAACAGTGGCCAGCCACAGACCATTGATTTTACTAAATATCGAATTGGAAAAATGTCCATGACAGTCGCTAATTAAAGTGCAAAGGACCTGACTTTGTTACAAAATTCATGTCTGTACTCCTAATACAGAGCTGGACTCCACAACTGTCCATGGTCCCCTTATTGCCAAATAACAAGTCTATGTGAAAGAAAGGCTTTTCACTAAATAAAGCAATAGCGCTGTTTTAGTTACACAGTGAGATTGCTGCTACGTCACAGGTTTTGTGACGCAACAGCGACCTTGCCAGCGATCTCGCTATGTTTGACACGTAGCAGCGACAAGGCCCTCGCTGTGAGATCGCCGATCGTGTCGAATGGCCTGGACCATTTTTTGATAGTCAGGCTCCCGCTGGCCACCATGCATCGGTGTGTTTGACGCCTTAACAACGACCTCGTTGGTGACTCAGAACTCAGCCACATAGGTCTGAGTCGTCAGACTACCTGCTGTGTGACAGGGTCCCAATGACCGCCGAGGTCGTTATATGGGCCGCCGTATCGTTGCTGAGTCGTTGAGTAAATTTGACTGTTTGACATCGCACCAGCGACCACGTAGCGACGTTCCAGTGATCCTTACCAGGTCGTATCATTGTTGGGATCGCTGGAATGTCGCCAAGTGTAACGGCACCCTAAGGCGAAAATCTGGCAATATTATGCAATCTCAGTTTGACAGTAAAAGCAGGCTGTGAAGGGTTGTGGGTAGAGATGAGCGAACCCATGGAAGTTCAGGTTCTGGGGGTTCAACCGGACTTTAGAAAACATTTTGTTTTGGACACAAAATTGACCTGAATCTTATTGGAAGTCACTGATTGGGCAGTTCGTCTCTCCGCTCACATACAACAAGCCCACTTCAGGGGAAGGAGGGTTGGAATTTGTCATGTTTCTTTTTTTTGGTATGCACTACATCCAATAATGCTGATTTTACCCCCAAGTGCAGCCACTCACACACTGCAAGCAGCTGGCACGGGCCGAGCGCGGAGTGTACCGGAGCACCGCGATGCTTGCTCCAGTGATTTATATATGTAAACACCCAAACTCTGAATTTTTTTGTAAACTCTGTGTTCTGTACGAACACCAAACTTTAATGTTCAGTTCGCTCATCTCTAGTTGTGGGATATCACTCAGCATGTGGAAGTTCGGATCTCACTTTTGCTAGAAAGTTGAGTCCTTTACATCATAATTGGTGATCATCACAGTCATTGTTTCTAATATTAATTTAATAACATTATCTGTAGGTGTCCCTTGTTTCTTATATTAAAAACGAGCTGCCTAAACACAGTTAGGTGCTCTCCAAACCACACAAGTTAAATAACATGTACTAAGAGAAGTTACAGGTGTGACTGAGACCAAACACAGAAATCTGGGACCCGATGACCCCGAATGCTAACACTGAGGGGTGAAACTCATGCGGACATCTCCCAGCTGTGGATTAAATGTCACCTGGTAAGTGACCGAGCTCTGGCTGTCTGATGGGGTCGGTCCCGGGTTACAAAGAGAGCTGAAAAAGTAAACGGCTTGCTTGCTATGTGGATACCACCGACAGTTGCCCTGTAATACAGAAAAGAACAAGAGAGCATTCCTTATTAACTCCTTTTCAGAATAAGATTTGCCAATTAGAAGCGTAATCGAAAGTTTGTGCCACGCAACAGTGATATCTCAAACATGTTAATATATGGGCGCCCATTATACAGCACCCAGGCCAATTACTCTAATAATACAAATGGTGCTCTAGAGCGGGAATTGTCTCAGCCTCGTGGAAGGTGTGGGATTAGGTGCTCAGAGAAGGAAGAATCGGCCCTAACTACTCAATATCTCCACTAGTCACAATCATTACATATTTTTCCATACAATCACTGGAAGGGACAAGTTAAAGCCAGGGATTCTTTGAATACGTTATATGCTTTTAAGATAATCTGGAGCACCACCAAAAAAACACAAAAAAGCCTCGACAAGTTAGATACAAATTAATATATTAAAGAGATTTTATTTTACTTCTTTTAGGATGGGTCTGTACAGTGACTTTGAGGACACCTTTCAAGTGACCAAGGTCTGCCAGGTCTTGCTGCCATATTGAATTGAACTAGAAGAGAATGGGGTGCATTGTGAAACTGAGGGTACCGTATATACTCGTGTATAAGCCGACCCGTGTATAAGCCGACCCCCCTACTTTTGCCCACAAAACCTGGGAAAATCTATTGACTCGTGTGTAAGCCGAGGGTGGACTCCAGCACAGGTATACAACCCCAGCAGTGAGGTATACAGCAGCCTCCCCAGTGGTAGTGTACAGCAGCCTCCCCAGTGGTAGTATACAGCAGCAGCCCAGTGGTAGTATACAGCAGCCCCAGAGGTATATGCAGCCCAGAGGTATATGCAGCCCAGAGGTGTATACAGCAGCCCCAATATACAGCAGCCCCAGTGGTATTGCAGCCCCAGTGGTATTGCAGCCCCTATATACAGCAGCCCAGTGGTATTGCAGCCCCAGTGGTACTGCAGCCCCTATATACAGCAGCCCCAGTGGTATTGCAGCCCCAGTGGTACTGCAGCCCCTATATACAGCAGCCCCAGTGGTATTGCAGCCCCAGTGGTATTGCAGCCCCTATATACAGCAGCCCAGTGGTATTGCAGCCCAGTGGTATTGCAGCCCCTATATACAGCAGCCCCAGTGGTATTGCAGCCCCTATATACAGCAGCCCAGTGGTATTGCAGCCCCAGTAATGCAGGGCCCCTATATACAGCAGTCCCAGTGGTAGTATACAGGCAGCCTCAGTAATGCAGGGCCCCCCCTCATGCTCCGGTCTCCTGTAAAGCAAGTTATACTTATCAGTGCCCGCTGCCGTCCGCTCCCGCCGCTGCCGACATCCCGATCCTCCGTCTTCATGCATCTTCTTCCTGTTTCCTGTGCGTGTCGCCGGTAATGACGTCACTGCCTGCGACGCGCACAGAGCAGGAAGAAGATGAATGAAGATGGAGGATCGCATGTCGGCAGCGGCGGGCCGCGGACGGCAGCGGGCACTGATAAGTATAACTTGCTTTACAGGTGACCGGAGCATGAGGGGGGGGGCCCTGCATTACTGGGGATGCGGGGGCTGCTGTATACCGCTGTATACAGCAGCCCCCGCACTGACTCGCGTATAAGCCGAGGGGGGTACTTTTCAGCCAATTTTTGGGCTGAAAAAACTCGGCTTATACGCGAGTATATACGGTACTTGCAAAATATCTGACGAAGTAGGATTTCTTTCTAATTGTTTGTTGAGGTCAGAAGAACCCAAGGGTAGCAACACGACCGCATCCACTTGTATTGTGGTTTGATGTAGCAACCTGGGCTGTGGAGACGGTAAGCCAAACCTCCGACTCCAACTCAGACTCCTCAATTTCTCTGAATCCTACTCCAACTGCACCAAAATAAACATGGACTCCGACTCCACAACCCTGGTAGCAATGACACCTAACAAACTTTGGTTGTAGCTAAAAGTCTCTGTGTAGCCCCAGCCTTAATCTGTTGAGTCCATTTTGAAATCTAAAGGCAAATGCCCACTTTTCAAAGAAGGGGGTAGTGGCAAAATAGTTCTTAAGGCTCCTTATGTATTAGATAAAAGTTTGCCACATCCACAGATTTCAGCGTGATCAACGTAATGTGTATGGGGGTGTCGTAACATGTATGGGGGTGTCCTCATCACTTGGATGGAATTCAGCAGCCAGATCCTTTTATTTGGCAGAGAAACAATCCATCGCCAGATGATATTGACAGCAGCTCTCACAAAAGACAAGGGGACAAGCTCAGCAGTCCTGTGTCTAGGCAAGTCGGGTCAAACAAAAATGTCTCCATAAATGCAAGCTTTCTATATGTTATATTGCAGACATTACTTTTACTGCAGGGTTCATAGGATTTAGGATTTAACCTGTTAACGACAGCCTTACGTCTCTAGACGTCGGCTGTCATTACCCGGTGTTTGAAGTGAGCTCCGGCGTGGAGCTCACTTCAAACCTCCGACATCTCAGCTGATCTCACTAGCTGAGATGTCGGTCTAACAGCACCGATCGGTCCCGCCAGCCGATCGGTGCTATTAACCCCTTAGATCCCGCCATCAATCTCTGAAAGCGGGATCTAAGGGAGCCGGAGTCGGCAGCGCGTGCTTACCGGGCTCCAGGGGAGATCTCGGATAGTATCGCGGGATCTCCCGTGCTGATGTGACAGGCCAGGGTCCTGGCTTGACCCTGGAACCTGTCATGGAGCATTTCCTGCTTGTGGTTGGCAGGGGCTGCCAACCACAACAGGTCCGCGATTCTAACACATACAGAGGAGCTGCAGCTCCTCTGTATGTGTCAGAAGTGATCGGACTGTGCATCTGCATGCCTCTCTATGGGGCAGTGTAAAATTAAGAATCAATAAACAAATAAAGTTTTTACAAAGTTGAAAAAAAAAAAAAAAAAAAAAACATAAAAGTTCAAATCACCCCCCTTTTCTCCCATCCACAATAAAAGTATTAAAAAATTAAATAAAATACACATATTTGGTATCGCCACGTTCAGAATCGCCCGATCTATCAATATAAATAATCAAATAATGAGATCCGTAAACTGCGTAGCACAAAAAATGGTTCAAACGCCAAAATTACGTTTTTTTGGTCGCTGCAACAATGCTAAAAAATGCAATAACGGGCGATCAAAACAGCTCATCCACCCAAGTATGGTATCATTAAAAACATCAGCTCGAGACACAATAAATAAGCTGTCACCCAGCCCCAGATCCCAAAAAATGAGGACGCTACGGGTCGCAGAACATGGCGAAAAAGTGCAATGTTTTTTTTTTTCATGTTTTTGAATTTTTTTCCACCACCTAGATACCAATAAAGGTATACATGTTTGGTATCTACAAACTCGTACTGACCCGAGGCATCGCACCGTCACGTCGGTTTTACCATATAGTGAACACGGCGACTAAAAAATCCAAAAAACAAACGTGTAATTGCACTTTTTTTCAATTTCACTGCACTTGGAATTTTTTTGCAATTTCCCTGTACATTATATGGTAAAACAAATTATTGCATCTGAAAGTACAACTTGTCCCGCAAAAAACAAGCCATCATATGTCTATATTGACGGAAAAATAAAAAAGTTATGGCTCTTGGAAGCCGAGGAGCGAAAAAACGAAAATGAAAAATGACAAATTTCTTCGTCACTAAGGGGTTAATAACCAGGAACTATTATTTACTCACTGTCTCATCGGACACTTCCAACAGTCCGGTGCTGGTGGAGATATTTTCTGTGAGCTGGTAGGACATCCAGAGCACAACTCCATGACACACCCCAGACCTGTTACATAGAATGAAGCCAGTTAGACTGTGGGGTGAGGTGCACAGTAGAGGCAGCCATGTCATCACATCAAAATTTCTAGGAGAAAATTCCACTTAGGGCCCTTTCACATCAGCGTTTTTTGAAATTCGCGGCAGATGCGGTGAAAAAAACGCATCTGCCGCGATTACCGCATACCGGCTGCACTTGCGGCACGGTTGCGGCGCGGTTGCGGTAAACGCCATACAAGGTATAGGTGGACTTGCGGCAGGGCGGCAAGTGCGGTTTTGGCACTTGCGGCAGGTGCGGCGCGAAAAAAACCGCGGCCACACCTGCCGCAAGTGCAAAACCGCACTTGCCGCAAGTCCGCCTATACCTTGTATGGCGTTTACTGCAACTGTGCCGCAAGCGCAACCGGTAACCGGTAATCGCGGCAGATGCGTTTTTTTCACCGCATCTGCGCGAATTTAAAAAAACGCTGATGTGAAAGGGCCCTTAGATGAGCCAGTGGGTGACGGTTGTGGATATGAGAGCTGGGGACACACACATGATGGGGCTTCTGTGTTCTCTATGAAGAACCTCAAAATGTATTCCATGTACTGTGACAGCCTGGGTGGCCTATACGTGCTACCATGGTCTTTACATCTGGATTACAGATTTACATTCCACCTATTGACTGCAGACAAAATCTATCAGCTGAAGTAATGGCAATTTGTGAAGTGCAAGCATCTGCAGATATGGTGGGCATTCTATGGCCTCTTTGTTTGAGAATCTAAACTGTAGCAAAGCAATGGTAAAAAAAAAATGAATGATGATAACTTGGTTTATATGTATGAACCTACACTACATAAATAAGTGTGGCCCACTGTAATACGTTCACTTAATGTAAGCAGTCACTAACAGACTTTCCTATTGGAGACATAAAAGCTGCCATGATGGGTAATCTGCAGCTGGCATATATGACTACTGTAATAGCAGAATAAGCACAGCACAAGCCTGGAAATACTTATTCTTTTATTCTTCTCACAGAGGTATCTTATAGGAGACAATCTCTGACTATGGTGGTCATCACTGAGGCTTTTATGTCTTGAACATAATTTAAAGGGAACCTGTCAGGTTGTTTTTTGACCCCACACCTTCCTAATACATTCCTAACCATCCCTTGTCTAAGCTAAAACTGTCCTATAAGGGTTGTGCAAAACGACTTTGTCACTTACATTATTGAATGTTAATGAGTCCACTCGGCGGTCTCCAGGACTCCATCAACCCCCTCTCTGCATGTCTATAACGCCCCACTGGGCATGATAAAGAATCTCTGGTGCGCTCTCCGCCTCTTCAAGTCAGATGTCCCCCTTCTGTGACGACCATCCGCTGTGAGGCTGAGCTGCTGGTAAGGCAGCACCCGAGAAACCCCGAGACCCTTAACCCCTATACAGGGATCTGGAATTACAGCGGAGGCCAGGGGGTAGCTGCCTATAATGAGCAGCAGAGCAGGGAGGTCGTCCGGAAGGGAAAAATCAGGATCCGAAGAACGTAGTCAGAAGTCCGAGTCAACACCGAGAGGGCAGCTAAGGTACAAAATCATCAGGCTGTAACAGAGTCGAAAATCCAGGCAAAGGTCAGAGTCAAAACCAAAGACACGCTATATCACTGGGGAACCAAGACTATATCTAGCGGCCTGCAAGACAGGCTCCAATGTATTTGAAGGGCGCGGTTACCTCCCATAGGCTGGAGTCACAGCCTGATGATCTCATCCGGACCGCCCCTAGAACCAGGCCAGATGGTGATGCTCCACCCATCCCACTTCTGACAGAAGAACATAGGCTGAGCCTATCAGACACCTCTGCAGGGCCCGCTACTTTGCAACCAACATCACTCAAAGGAGAAACACGGCGGCGTTCAGCGACAGAGGCCGACGTTGAAGGAGCAGGTCCATATGAGGATAAGGCCCTCCTATCACCGGCACCATCAGCCAACGGAATCCGGCGCCTCCCAGCGGCCGAGGCAGGAACACCAGGCACAGAGTCCAATGGCGATGTGACACCTTCGGTGTGCATGACGCCATGGCGGAGTCATTTTCGCCCCTGCACCTTGTGAAGTCTTCCGAGGTGCACTGAGAAGCTTCATAATGCTCAGTGCGCATGCTCAGAAGCCCTCATTGATGGAACCGCATAACAGTAAGCATAACAGGAAGCCATTAGTGAGGGCGTCTGAGCATTATGAAGCTGCTCAGTGCACCTTGGAAGACTTCACAAGGTGCAGGGGCGAAAATGACGCCACCACTGCGTCATACACACAGAAGGGGGACATCTGACTTGAAGAGCCGGGAAGCGCGCCAAGGGATTCTATTATCATGCCCAGCAGGGCATGATACCAGCAGCGAAGGTGGAGATGGATCCCTGGAGACCACCCAGGCTGACTAGAGTAGTCATGAGGACTCATCAGCATTTTCATCACATGAAAATGTAAGGCTAGGGTCACACTTGGGAGCTTGCATCCGTTTGCAGGATGCATTAAAGGATCCTTTTTTCCCCTTGCCATTTTCATGGCATATGTGTATACTTGTTGGCTCAATTAACTGATGTGTTAACTCATGGTACATGTATGTACCATGCGTTAACGCATCCTATATACATGTACCATGCATTAACAGATGCATTGCCCATAGACCTCCATGTTAAAAAAAAAAAAAAAAAAAAAAAAAGCACGTGTTTTTGCAAAAGCACCAAAACACGCTGCAGACCATGTTTTTGGTGCACTTGCAAAAACACATAGCGTCAAACGCATTCCACTTTTGCAATGCATTTTTTGCATTGGAGTCTATGGGAGCGATAATGCATGTGTTTTTGCACATGAAAGTAGCGCATGCATTTAGCAAATGCATGACACAAGCCTGACCCTAGCCTAAGTCACACAGTCTTTTTTCACAACTATTATAGTTGACAGTTTTAGGTCAGACAGGGATGGTTAGGGATGTGTTAGGAAGGTGCAGGGACAGGTAGTGATAGGTTTGGGGTCAAAAATGGCTGACAGATTCCCTTTAAGGCGACATTTACCTTCAACCAGGTCTTACCATTCTTCAAGTTCTACACCTCATATAAAAAAAATATATAAAACTTTCCTCATACTTTGATTCACCAATGAATTTGTTTTAAATTACTTATTTTTTGTTGCTTCTCCCAAAGGCAATCATGGTGCACAGCAAGACAGCAATGGAGATGGGAATGAAGGTCTATCGTCTTCAGTGACGAGTCTGCTTTAGTGTTAGACACAACCATAGCTGGAGATTGGTCTGGAGACCACATGAATTACGCCACTAAGAGGTCTTCATGAGGGAACATCACATTGGCCTCAATCCTTGGATTATGGTTCAGAGCGTCATACTGTAGAGTGGCCGGAACCCTCTTGCCTTCATTCCAGACACAGTAACAGCTCGGCAATGCATTGACTTGGTCATGAAACCAGTGGCATGTCTATTACTCCATTGTCCCAGGAGAAATGTTTCATCACGATGCCGGCATGCTGCATGTTTGTACTTCTGTGAGGAGTTTGCTCGGCTTGAATGTGCTATCATGACCTGAAGCATCTCCAGACTTGTCTCCCATCGGGCACATCTGCAATATCACTGGTTGACAATGGGAGCTGCCAGCAGCGGATCATGATTTCTGTGCCCAAGAGCATTGAGTATGGCAGAAAACTCCATGATATCCAAGATATGGAAGTGCTGGAATATCTGCATGTGGCACCAATTCTCGGTACTGAAATAAATTGAGATGTTTGGAGAATTGGGTTTCCACTTTTTCATCATGTATATATCAGTACCCTGTCCACCCATCCTGTGATGTCCATAGCTCCGCAACTTTTCCTTCTTGGTTTTGAAATGTCATAGTTAAAAAGTGAATAACATATACCTTTAATGATACAATCTGGTTGTATTTAACTATATTGTAATGATACACAGTGATGGTGATAAAAGGTGGAGACACTCACCTTACAAGGTTCAGACAACCTTCTGCCTTCATATCTTCAGTAGGGACTTTATTTTGGAAGTCAAATGTTAAAATCTTTGTGGGATCGGATAGTGCTCTACATGGGTATTCCCAGAGAGGATGAGGCTCAGCTTCCTGAGATTCATGAAAATCTAAAGACTTCTGAGGATTTAAACACATAACATGACTGCCGTACAACAATTTACTCATTTTAATAATTCATTTACTTTAATGCATCACAGTATGGACTAATATGTACATAATACCTAAATCACGGCATCATTACTAAACTCATTTACACACCCTCCACCCAGTACTTTTCTGTACTGTGCATTTTACTCTTTTGGATGTTTGTTATTGCTTATTAGAGCTCGTACATATCGGGTCCATATGGCCATACAGCACCCATTTGTCATATCACTATTTACTGCTTTATCACATCTGAAGGTAAAACATGATGATGGTGGGAACAATTTAAGGGCTGACATCTAGATGTGTGAAGAATTACAAATAGTCACAGAGGTCCCCAGCCTTTCTGAGCTTGAGAGCCACATTCAGCTCTGAGAGAGGGTCGAAAGTTAAATCAGCTCTAAGAGAGAGTCACAAGCCACTTCCAACTCAGAGAGGGTCACGAGCCACATTCAGCTCTGAGAGAGGGTTGTCAGCCACATTCAGCTCTGAGAGGGTCGTGAGCCACATTCAGCTCTGAGAGGTTCGTGAGCCACATTCAGCTCTGAGAGGGTCGTGAGCCACATTCAGCTGAGAGAGGGTCACGAGCCACATTCAGCTCTGAGAGAGGGTCGCGAGCCACATTCAGCTCTGAGAGAGGGTCACGAGCCACATTCAGCTCTGAGAGAGGGTCGCGAGCCACATTCAGCTCTGAGAGAGGGTCACGAGCCACATTCAGCTCTGAGAGAGGGTCACGAGCCACATTCAGCTCTGAGAGAGGGTCACGAGCCACATTCAGCTCTGAGAGAGGGTCGCGAGCCACATTCAGCTCTGAGAGAGGGTCGCGAGCCACATTCAGCTCTGAGAGAGGGTCGCGAGCCACATTCAGCTCTGAGAGAGGGTCGTGAGACGCATTCAGCTCTGGAAGAGGGTCGCGAGACGCATTCAGCTCTGAGAGAGGGTCGCGAGACGCATCCAGCTCTGAGAGAAGGTCGCGAGACGCATCCAGCTCTGAGAGAGGGTTGCGAGCCGCATCCAGCTCTGAGAGAGGGTCGCGAGCCGCATTCAGCTCTGAGAGGAGGGTCGCGAGCCACATTCAGCTCTGAGAGAGGGTCGCGAGCCACAATCAGCTCTGAGAGAGGGTAGTGAGCCACATTCAGCTATGAGAGAGGGTCGTCACCCACATCCAGCTCTGAGAGAGGGTCGTCACCCACATTCAGCTCAGAGAGGGTTGTGAGCCACATTCAGCTCTGAGAGAGCGTCCTGGGCCACATTCAGCTCTGAGAGAGGGTTGTGAGCCACATTCAGCTCTGAGAGAGGGTCGTGAGCCACATTCAGCTCTGAGAGAGGGTCGTGAGCCACATTCAGCTCTGAGAGAGGGTCGTGAGCCACATTCAGCTCTGAGAGAGGGTCGTGAGCCACATTCAGCTCTAGAGAAGGGTTGTCAGCCACATTCACCTCTGAGAGAGGGTCGTGAGCCACATTCAGCTCTGAGAGAGGGTTGTGAGCCACATTCAGCTCTGAGAGAGGGTTGTGAGCCACATTCAGCTCTGAGAGAGCGTCCTGGGCCACATTCAGCTCTGAGAGAGGGTTGTGAGCCACATTCAGCTCTGAGAGAGGGTCGTGAGCCACATTCAGCTCTGAGAGAGGGTCGTGAGCCACATTCAGCTCTGAGAGAGGGTCGTGAGCCACATTCAGCTCTGAGAGAGGGTCGTGAGCCACATTCAGCTCTGAGAGAGGGTCGTGAGCCACATTCAGCTCTGAGAGAGGGTCGTCACCCATATCCAGCTCTGAGAGAGGGTCGTGAGCCACATTCAGCTCTAAGAGAGGGTTGTCAGCCACATTGAGCACTGAGAGAGGCTTACGAGACACATCCAGATCTAAGAGACGATCGTGAGCCACATTCAGCTCTGAGAGAGGGTCATGAGCAACATCCATCTCTAAGAGAGGGTCGTGAGCCACATTCAGTTCTGAGTGAGGGTCGCAAGTTAAATCCAGCTCTGAGAGAGGGTCACGAGACACATCCAGCACCCTCCCTCGCAGTGGAGAAACCCAGAGCAGCCCATTACCAGTATAATGACAGCCAAAGCTTTTCCACAGAGATTACACAGAGGCAGTGTGCCATGATCCAGGGGTTCCTACATTACCCCCATTCAGATCTGCTCTTCTATGTGTGGCTGCTGCTCACAAAAGTCTCCATCTGGAGACCTGCTCTTCATAGCAGTTTGCTAGACCTGGTGCTAATGTACCAAGCTGGAAGACACCAGTGAGTCACATATCATGGGCCTAAGAGTCACAGGTTTTGGACCCCTGGACTACAGAAACCTGATTTAAACAATTTGCTATTTTCTGATGATAGCTTCCATTTATGCTTCCATGCAGTTTGACACACAAAAGGACAGGAGAAAAGACCTACTCCAACGTCTTGTAATCTGTCTCAGCTCCTAGAGATGGATTCAGATTGTATTGGACAGGAAATTAAGCAGAAGGAAGGCACCTGGTGGCCGGCACATTGGAGCAGGCCCAAAAAGTGATTTGCAAATTGCCTATTTAGCATATTTTCTACCAAATGAGTTCAAGTTGTCTGGAATCAATTAAATGTTACATTTGCATGGTACGTGAAGAACAAGGATATCAAAGTGCCCACAGCTGCAAGCACAGATAGCAGAGAAAATGTCACACCTTTATCATTTCATCCATAATACTGATATCAAATCCTTCACAGTGTCCACATGGACTTCTGATCCTCCATAGGTCCTAAAGCAGCAGAAAGTAAAAAAAAAAAAAACAAATTAGAAAATACCTGAAAAAGCTTTGCTAATAAACTTCACACATAAAAACTGCAGTTAGATGCAATCTATCTATTGTTCTCTGTAAGCAGCATTTCAAGCTACAAAGAAGATGACTAACATATTTTATGGACTATAGGACACACTTTTTTTCCTCAAAAATTTTGTAGAAAGTGTGGGGGGAGGGGTGTCTTATAGTGTGGATGTACAGTATGTGGGTGTGGAGGGTGGTTGGGATAGAGCCGGAGGCAGGATTAGGGTGCAGCAGTGCCTCCAGTGATCACGTGGGCCCACTGTTCTTGAAATATTAATATGCACTGCTATCCCCGCCCATCACCTTTCAGCACTAAAGCCGGCACCGAGAGTGGCGGGGATGATGGGGGAGCAGTGCATATTAAATCTCAAACAGCCGCCACACAGAATAACACAGCAGCAACTGCTGCAGCCGTGGGTGATCAAGTGTGCCTGCTATTAAAGGAAGGAGATATTCACTGCTTCTCCATGTGTGCACCATGATGGGGGAACACATAGTAGAATGGAAGCTATATTCCAAGATGTAGATCATATATACCAGGGTGGGGGGGTACATATTGTAATATGGGGCCTAATGGCAGGTGGGAGCACAGACAGACTGAAGCCAATATAAATGTGAACAAGTGTATATGTAACACACGTGACAATTAATAAACTTGAGAAGCAGCAAGTGAGCAAGTTCATCAAAGTTCAGCAACAAACAAGAACGTCTCTTTAGAAGCAATTATCATCAGAAACCATCTATGAGTTGGATAACTCCCGGGAAGGTCTGGGAAGGTAGTCACAAGAACAATGCTGACTTGAAACTGTGCAGTAATAATATATAAAGTTCCACAATGTCCAGCAAAAGTCCAGAGAAACTACAACTACATAAACTTAAACAGGAGGCTGCAAGGCTTATAGCCACACAGGCTTACAGATCACAGGGCAGCAGGCTGAAGCTGAGTCTGAAGCACACGGTGCAGAGCAGGTGTGGAAGTGGAGAAGGACTGAGCAGGGGTGGAAGCTGGAGGACGTCTGCAGACACAGGAAAAGCCGGAGTGGAATGCCAGAGGAGGTTTACTGAGAGGATCACAGGGAGCCAGGGATTCAACTGAATACTCAAGCATAGGTGGATGGTAGGCAGAGGTTTATAAAGGCAAAGGGGAGGATCACATGATCAGGAATGAAGCAGCAGATGCCATTTTGAAAAGGGGCAAAACGTACAGAACGCCAATAGAAAGTCTAAAGTCCTAACACATATATACCAGTATGGAGAATCACATATACCAGGATAGTGTGACATATGCATCAGGGTGGGGAACATATATCAGGATGGAAGATTGATGGGGATTGCATCTTCGCTATCATGGACTTTCACATATTTTAATAGTTTGCATAAATAAAGGAAGAAATATTTTTTATTGGAGACTCCTCCCACTTTTTCTTCATGTATACTGGCCGAGAGTCACGGCATTGTGGGTCTGAGCCCAGAAGATGTGAGCAGCAGGATGGATTGATTGGATGGTGAGGCATATGTTGTCTCTGGTATGGCAGCTAGCTGTGCATCTTTGAAGAGAACCGATCGGAACTGCAAAACTATACAAAACCTGCGTGTCACCAATTGGTGTAAGAGAGCGGCCATGGTTTCCCAATTCTGATTAACTTCCTTCATTACAAATGTAGAGGTGTTATTAAACAGCCGTATCTAACGGAGTACATGATAATAAAACATTCATTGCGCCGAATGAAGACACAATGTCGCTCCTTTTCACGTTTGTTCCTCCGTCTGCATTTAAAATGATTGGGGAAATCACTACGATTTACCAAAGGCAATGTGTGACTGGTTAAAGCTGTGTGATTATCAGTGCACGGGAACATGTAAGAAGCACAATACATCCTGAATGTACAGGCCGCCATGCAGGCTGACCGGGTAATAAGCGGAGGACTCGGCCATTGAAGGCATGTGATGCGTGACTCCAATACACAGGGACCGAAGCAGGGAAAGACCAGATAAACTCTGCATACTAAACAGCTGCAGATAACAGGGGCAGCCGCTCTGCACAGGACAATCCGCATTCTTTGCCTTCTTTCAAATTAGGTAGAACTAGAACACAATTAGTTTCTTCCGAGGTCGGTGTTACATGTGCTGAAGAGCAGGTCAATAAGAAGAAGCATTTACTCCAACCAGTCATAATGACATCAGCTCAGGTAGACATGTCTCAGGACACACACTTTCTCACTGTCCCCAGTGATCCCCGGTGAGGTCTCCTCCCGGGCATCATGACTCTGGTAAGGTTGATTCTTGTGACACTGATCCTACCTCTCTTTTCTCAGTTCCCCCAGCCCCATCCCATGAATAAAGCAGCCGTTTATTGACATGAATGTAATTCACACAATTGGGGAGGTCCTCGAAGTTACAAAAATAAAAAACCTGGTGATTTGCTTTCCAGTGTTTCGAGGTCCAAAAGGGCCTACCAACCTCAGTCGGTCCTATTAATGTTCTTTCCCTGAGTCCCCACCTATGAGCCAATGTCACTTCTTCTCGGTCTTAAAACCACTACCCCCTGGATCACCTTTCGTCCTCTTCTCCCACTTCCTTCCCCTATCTTCTCCCTCCCAATGTCATGTCAGGCTTCCCCCCTATTCCAGGCGAGGAGGGGTCCGGCTGATACTGTAGGACCTGTGGGTATTGTCCTACCAGAACCTGCCCACATGACCAGTCACATGGCACAGGTCCTGGAATTTCGATACACACATCTTCTGCTGGTGCACAGAGGAAGAATCGACTGGGAGTATTGCAGCGTTTTTGCTGTGGAAATCACTTTAAAAAAGCATCACAAACAGTCTGTGTGAATACCCATCCATTTGTGATGCTTTTTTTGGGGGGTTAGAATGGAGTCAATGGGAAAGTGCAGCCCAAAAACAGCCATGTTAATTGACAGGGCCTTGTATAAATGTAGGCGATTTCTGCAGCACAAACGCAGCACCAATGTCACGGGCATTGCACATATACTCCACTTCTTACTCTTTTTTTTTTTTAAATATATACTTTGCTAATGTATACTTTTGTATACATGTATATTATTAACACAAAACATTAATTTTTCAGTGTTAAATATCAATGTCCATATCAAAATCAATAAAATCATCATTTCTTCATAATTTCCAACAGCCAGGTGGATAGCACATAAAGCATGATTATCTGCAGCAGGAAAGCAGCAATGAGTCCACATGTAATGTCACATATAAGGTCACGTGTCATTTGTAGCCAATTAGCCAGGATGAACTATAAGGGTTTAGCACTCACACTGCAGAAAATAGAGTGACCACTTACCTTAAATTCTACAGCTAATACATACAACGAGGCAGAAACGGGGAGTGTTACACAGTCATTAGCCAAATTGTCAGAGAGATTGGTGCGGGAGTACCAAAAACGCAAGTTGTGCCAAGGTAGGAGGCTGGTTGTGAAAAAAGGTTCACCGATCAAAGCCGTTACCTAAAAAGGAAAGTCTAATCATTATAATACTCCTAACTATGGATTACTAGAGGACCCATACACCCTGGAGGAGTAGACTGAACCCACTGATTTCAGTGGGACTGGATGACCATTTAATGGGGGAGGGGAACAGGTCGGCCATCTAATGGGGAAGGGGAATGGTTGACCACCTAATGGGGGAGGGAAACAGACCGGCCATCTAATGGGGGAGGGGACTGGCTGACCATCTAATGGGGGAGGGGAAACAGACCAGTCATCTAATGGGGGAGGGGAATGGCTGACCACCTAATGGGGGAGGGGAAACAGACCGGTCATCTAATGGGGGAGGGAATGGCTGACCACCTAATGGGGAGGGGAAACAGACCGACCATCTAATGGGGGAGGGGAATGGCTGACCACCTAATGGGGAGGAGAAACAGGCTGGCCATCTAATGGGGGAGGGGACTGGCTGACCATCTACTGGAGGAAGGGAAACAGCCGTCCATTTAATGGGGAAGAGAACTGGCTGACCACCTAAAAGGGGAAGGGGACTGGCTGACCATCTGACATGGGGGAACTGGCTGACCACCTGACATGGGGGAACTGGCTGACCACCTGACATGGGGGAACTGGCTGACCATCTGACATGGGGGAACTGGCTGACCATCTGACATGGGGGAACTGGCTGACCATCTGACATGGGGAACTGGCTGACCACCTGACATGGGGGAACTGGCTGACCACCTGACATGGGGAACTGGCTGACCACCTGACATGGGGGAACTGGCTGACCATCTGACATGGGGGAACTGGCTGACCATCTGACATGGGGGAACTGGCTGACCATCTGACATGGGGGAACTGGCTGACCACCTGACAAGGGGGGAAGGAGAACTGACTGATGTGGTGGATATTTTTATTGCCCAATGGACACTGTGAGAACAAAAAACAATGGTCAAGAAATGAAAAATTAATTTCACCCAACTTACATTTTTTTCCTATTTTCCTAGTACATTACATAGTAAACTGAACGCTGTTATCCAAACAGGCCCTCATACCACTACATTGATGGAAGATGTAGTTTATAAAATCACTTTTGCTTTTTTCGAAGAACGGTAATGTTTTTCCTTCTGTATTTTCATGGTCAGGCAATGTTTTGTATTTATACCAATGTTGCTGCATACAACGTTTCATGGCTTTTTATTGCAGGGAGGTGCTGAGGCTAAACTCCCCCACATAATTCTAATGTTTTTAATGTTTTACTCTTCATATGGGAAAAGGGGAGTGATTTTCGTTAGAATATATACACACACAAACTATATATGTACATATATACATGTACACAAATATACATATATAAAAGTAATGCCTCCACCTTCGTAGCTTGAGTTTTGATGGAATATTTTAATAAATCAAATGCAGCAATAATCCTGAATGTGCTCTTTAGTTGCCAATGGTCACTTTTCCATATAACCACCAGACAATTGGAAACACTTCTGCTGACGATGAACACGTTTTCTGGAGCTGTCATGGAGGAAGTCCACCCTGCTTCTTCACCCAGCCTCTCTCAGTTCTCTCCACTTCTTCATCAGATATTACTTCATTATCGGGAGCAGACGACAATCAGCCGTCGTCAGATCTGGACTGTATGGAGGATGCCGTACGGTGGTGATCTTCAGTCTCTGAAGTTCTGAGTGGTGGCATGTGGTCTATCATTGATATGTGGTCTACCCATCATGCACAGATCTTCCGATAAGCAAGAAAAAGCAATAATGTCACCTACATTTTCCTGTGAAACACCAATTATGCTTGTCATTTCTCTCTGATACGACAATCATCCGGTCAATGTGTTGCATGACTAATGATTGCTGTCACAGAACGTCCAACCCTTTCTTGGACACACAGGTCAGACGTTCCCGCCTCGCCATCTTTGAACTTCCTGGCCCAACGATGCACAGTGCTCACATCAACACAATCACTATAAATGGGTGCATTCTATGATGAATTTCCTTTGGGGGTGACACCTTCTGCTGTCAAGAATTCAATGACAGGACTTTGTTTAAATCCCATTGACAGCCCGTCTGCGCAGCGTTCCGTTCTTTACACCCTAATACCACAATTGTTCATTGAGCTGTAGAGAAGAGTCTACTGAACAGTTCAGTACCTGCCGCATACCAGTGCTGTCATCTGCTGAGGAGTCACGACAGTAGAAGCATTACTTTTCAATCAACCCTTGTATAATACCTCCTATGTCAGGGGTTCAATAAGATTTACTGAACCCCTTCCTCTGCAACCAGTTTTTGTCTTTTTTGACAGACCCATTTTTCCAATCTGACGTGTGTCGCTTTATGTAGTGAATGCTTCAACTTATCCTAGTTACTCCAAGACAGTTTTATTGTTATACATTGTACTTTATGGTAATAGAAATTGTAAATCAGAGTTTTGAGTTCATTTATGAAAAGATCTGAAACTTGACTAATATGTTACAAATCTGCACCTTATTTATCTTTCATTTTTTTTGTCATTCTAAAGTCAATTTAAAATGTGTTCACCTGTCTTCATAATGTTCATCATTATCGATAGGGTTTGGGATCTCCAGGTTTTTTAAAGGGAATCTGTCAGCTTTTGCAATGTAATCTGAGGGCAGCAAGCTGTAGGGCAGACACCCCAAGTCCTGCCATGTGTCACTTACTGGGCTGCTTGTAGTGTTGTTGATAGAATCCCTGTTTTGTCTGCTGTAGATGTAGCAGCAGTCAGAATACTGTGCTGTGTATAACCCCGCCCACAGCATTGATTGGCAGCTTCCTGTGTCCACTGACAGAAAACTCCAAATCGGTGGAGGCGGGGTTACACAGATAGGCTGGACTGGTCTGCACATGAGACCCAGTCCAGTAGTGATAATCTCCTGCTGATAAAACACTGATTGTATTAAAACTACAGCACACAGTAATAAGTGACACATGCCCAGAATCAGACTCTCTGTCTCTACATTATGCTGCTCTCAGATTAAATAGTAAAAATCTGCTTTGGGACTTTTCAAAATGTTGCGAAACCAAATGTGACATTTTGGCGAATATAAGGCAAAAAAAAACATCAGCAAATACCATAAGATACGGATATAAAATACAGATGATAAATCAGTCCCTTCATTCGTAGGCTCAAATCATGTAGATATAAAACAGAGCTAAAACCATTACCTTTCTGTCCCCGAGGTCGGCTGCTGTAACGTGATCTGGGGATTTCTGTAAGATGTGAATTGTCTCTTTGAGGTTGTTGGTTTCTAAAAGCTGAACGGGGAAGAAATGTATAGTGCTGGGGTTAGCCAGGGATGCATACAGCACAGCATTATTTATACTGTCAGGGAATGATGACTTCCATTTATAAGCCAGAGAGGTTATGAAGCTTGCTGCCATATTCACAGGTGATAGATGAGGGTCACCCTCTGATCATCTTATTTTTTTTATTCTTTTCCAGCAAAGAGAACTGACCACCTTATATCTTAACAGGATTGCAGCTAAAAGGGAATTAGTCAGCATCTGTATGGGCATGTAGGTCATAGGAAGCTGAACAAAATGATACCTAGTTATCTGCAATCTGATGTCTTTTTCCAGAGACATCCACATTTTCTTGTATCTGGACATAAATCTCCATGAGAATCAGCTGCAGAGATTACTGTAAATGAATGGGCTGTTACCAGTGTGAGACATGTCACCAACACAGAGCAGCTGCAGCTCTCACAGCTCTGCTGAACTGCAACACTGACTGTCTGCGAGATGGGAGATAAAGCACTGAGAAGACAGCTATGTTTAAAGGGGTTTTCCGCTACTCGGCCTGCCCTTCTCAAGCAGTATGTTGCCCCATTGTGAAATAATAACACTTATACTCACCTCTGGTGCTGCTACAGTCATGTCGGCCCCGCCTCTTCTAGGGCTCATGTAATTATGTCATGTAATCCCTGTGATCAATTGACCAATCAATGGCCACTTCACACTCCCCTTCCATGTGATGTCATTGACGTCCGGAGAAAGTGAGCTGCAGCTGCTGTCTCTGGCTGTCCGATTTGCCTGAAGGAGGGGAGTGAGAAACCAGCGGTAATTGGTTGCAGGGATTGCATGACATATTGTCACACAAGCCAAGGCACACACTGCCGGAGCTGCATCAGAGGTGAGTATAAGTCTTGTTGTTTTACAAGGGGAAAACATACTGATTGAAAAGAGGTGGACGAGCAGTAGAAAACCCATTTCATAGTGTACTTAGTACTGAGATGAGGAGAGTAGACTGTCAGTTATTACAGGTCTTAAACTGGTAATGGTCAGAATCTCTGGGGTCAGATTCGTATGGTGTCTGGCACATAGCCTGGAACAGCTCACTCACATAGAAGACATCAGACTGCAGATATTAAGGTCTTGTGTTACATGACTTTCCGTGACCTAAATGACTATATAGACAACTCAGGAGAGGTGATGCTACTGACAGATTCTCTATGTGATATGGAGCTATAGAACTGTACGGTTTGCTTTCATCACATTAACACCGTGTTACAGCGACTCCTTCCAGTGTCAGGGATTTCACATCTCAATGTGTTACAATGAGTCCCTCTGATGGAAGTAAATAACAGCACAAAAACGACAGAAATCGGAAAGTTTGGGAACTTTTTTCCCCATTTTTTTCAACTTTGCAAATATTTTATGAAGTATTTATGACAAGAAGAAACCTGAACAGATGGAAGTGCAATGATTTACAGTGAGGTCTGCTTTTAGGGATTTGTTTGTTTGTTTTTTTCAGATTTTCTGCAACTCCTAGAATTTAAAATAAAAGGGGAAAATGAAGAGATAAATGAGTTTTTTCCAAGATTTATTATCTCACTCCTTGGGGATTGAAAAAGTGAAAAATAAACTGAACGTGACACAACCAGCGCTGGCTTTCTGCTGCTGTCCATCATCTTTGTGACAACTACAGAAGACGTGACCCCTGCAGCCAATCACTGGGCTCAGCCATGATACTTGGGTAATCATGACCTTATGTTAGACGATGAGTATGATGGAACCTTCCAAGGAAAGCTCGATTCTCGACTGTGCACGGTGAACAGGTTACCGATCACCCAACAAATGAGCAAAACAATCATTCATCAAAAATCATCAGTCACCAGCACGGCGTCCTGTGCTAGGAAGAAGCCAGTCTGTGCGACTTATTACTGATTATTATGTGTACAGCGGAATCGCAGTAGACCAGTGTAAATAACTGCCGAACTGGAAGTGCTGTGGTCTATCAGTGCTTGTTGTCTCCGGCAAAATGCATTTTGAATTAGTTATATAGTGATCTTGGAGATTTAGCCCCTATAAAAATCATACAAAGGCTTAAAGGGAACCTGACCCACAAACTGACCCCCCCGCATCTTTATACCTGTCCCTGCACCCCTTCTTATCATTTCTAGCCATCCCTTTTGCAGAATAAATCTATTTTGTAAAGTAGAGAAGAGGTTATATTTACCTCGTCCTGTGTGAGTTCTCTGTTTCTGAGGAAGCCGCAATAGGCGGGGCCTGTCTGCTGCTGCCTTGTAATTATGCACGCCCCTCTCAGCTTGCTGCCTTGCTAAGAGCCTGGCCACGTCATGAAAGGGGCGGGGCTGAAATCGTGTCATACCGGTGGCCCCACCCCTTTCATGACGCAAGCTGAGAGGGGCGTGCATAATTACAAGGGAGCAGCAGACTGGCCCCGCCTATTGCGGCTTCCTCAGAAACAGAGAACTCACACAGGACGGAGGTGAATATAACCGCTTCTCTACTTTACAAAATCGATTTTTTTTTCTGCAAAAGGGATGACTAGAAATGATAAGAGGGGGTGCAGGGACAGGTCTCAAGATGCGGGGGGGGGGGGGTCAGTTTGTGGGGTCAGGTTCCCTTTAACCTGAAATGGGTACAGTGCCAGAGAATATGTGGAGGCTTCAATGCATCTTTAGTGTGTCCAAGAGCTTGGTGCACGGTTACACCTTCCATTTTGAATGATTTACCCCGCTTGTGATTGACAGTGCTCACTTCTCGGAGCTGCCTAGTCGGTGCACTCACACCACTTTTACCCCTGACCTCACTCTCACACACACACTCTCACACACACTCACACACACTCACACACACTCACACACACTCACACACACTCACACACACTCACACACACTCACACACACTCACACACACTCACACACACTCACACACACTCACACTCACACACACACACACTCACACACACTCACACACTCACACACACACACACACACACACACCACACACTCACACACTCACACACTCACACACTCACACACTCACACACTCACACACTCACACACTCACACACTCACACACTCACACACTCACACACTCACTCCTGTATACTGCTCTCTAAACTGATATACCAGGAAGGTGACAGGGAGAACCGGGGCAGGAACATTCGCCAGCCACAGTTTGCCCACAAGGCAGGGCAAAGGCAGTGTCATGGAGAACATGCATACACGCCGGCTGGATTGGCAATGCTCGCTTTGGGAAGCAAATGTTCTCAATCAGAAGTGGAGACAGTTCCAACATGCAAAATCAGGGGGCATAATGATGCTAAGGATGTACTGAAGCATACAAATTAAAAGTTTTTTTCTCAATAACTATACTAGTAACAGGTATAGGGCTAGCACGGTGGTTATAGTGGCTAAAGCAAAAGGCCAGTGTACACAAAACCTAACGCTGAATTCAGATGTCCAAGTATCATGGATCCAGTATGGACTGATGTCCAGACCGGCAGCGGCTCTCCTGACAGGCTCATTCATATATGCCTATGAGGCAGCAATGTTCAGCTCAGGAGACCTGCAGCCGCTCTGACTGTGGTGGTCCGTACAGAATGTATATGTGACACTGGCCTCACTGGTCGTGTAGTATCATCATTCTGCTCTAGGTGACATATAATCCCACATACACTGTATCTTCACAATGTGATGTCTACACTTACCTTGTCCATGAGCTGCTGAGCAACAGTAGACGACTCTAATGTGAATACCTGGAAGAGGAAGATGTCCTTGTCAGACACATTAACGCAAAACAATTTACTTGCAGTAAACAAAAATATCAGAAACCATTATTTATGGACTTCGGGATCACCTTCAAGTTTGGGGTGGCTTCAAGCTGTACAATCAGATTCCTGATAGAACGGTCTTCAATCCCAGATTGGCAAGAGCAGACTAGAGTCAGACTTAATACATAATGCTGGAGAGCTCCAGGCTCCAATGTTGTAATATTGGGGGCTGCATGTTACACACATTCTGCTATTATGGGGGGGGGGGGGGTCACTGACCCGCTAGAAGGCAATGCTATGGGAGAACACTGGATGTCACTATTATGTGGTGAGAGCACAAGATACCACTACAGAGGTGATGGACATCAATACTGTGGGTAGGAAGGGGGACTTTCATGTCACTACTGTGGGGAGGCTCTGCATGTGAATACTAGGAGGGGCTCTATGATTTTATCACATACAATGACACTTACACACTGACCCCTTCTCCTATACTGTGGATACCTCAGTTGTGACCTGGGGAATCTACTCGGCATGCTTAGTTCACAGCTATAAGTGAGCTAGGCGCCATTGTATTGTAGCCTAGTACCGTGCACTCTTTCACCTGTGATGACTGTGAGATAAGCATACATATCACATTGTGATGGCGCCAACATCACAGTAATTACCAGAGAGCACAGAACCAGGCTCCAGCGCTGCGGCTATTCCCAGTGACATGTACTCACTGTTAGATGAAGTTACCACTGCAGTTATGATGTCGGGAGCTGCTGAGCACTCTCAGCTAATTGCTATGATCTGAGCAGAAAAGTCATATCATTGCGGTGCTCAGAACAAAGTAATTACTGGTGAGCACCAGTTTGGACATCAAGGCTGTGGCAGTGAATTCATCCAGTGACGAGTACATGGCGCTAAAAAAAACACTGCCGCACCACTGGTGCCTGTACCTGACTGACTGGTAGTTATTGTGATCTGAGCATCAAAATGACATGTCAGCTCCGCTTAGATCACAGTAATTGTCATCTGAGCAGTGTATCTAATCCCATCATGTGTCATTAAGTCCATAGAGCTATGTTTCTAATTCTATCATGTGAGATACAGTCTACTGAGCTATGTATTTAATCCCATCATTTGTGATACTGATTGCTGAACTGTGTAATTGCTTTGATCTGGGCAATGAAGCCGCATTGATATGACTGCTCCACTCAGATCTCTGTAAAGACCAACAAACAGAATCAGCGCTGCAAGTCTCCCTCGGTGACACTATCACTTTGCAGTCACCAGTAATTTCTCCGCACTACGATTCAAAACTTAATTCTCCTTTATGCTTTGGGAAACACCTAAAAGAGGAGGAGACATCTGATACATGGAGCAGGTCCCGCCTACATTTACTGCAGTTGTAAAGTGAGCTAGCACTACACTGGACTTTCATGACAAATTTCAGCAGCTGCTCCCCCCCAGTATTTAAAAGTAGAAAACATCTAAAATATCTAATCTTTTACAATAATGTTATCATATTTAATAATTAAAAATTAAATGTAAAAAAAAATTTGCAATTTTTTTCAGGGGTTGAACAAAATTTTTGTTAAGATAGAATATTACCTTCGCTGCCCCAAGAGAATGTGCCAGCATGGGCAGCATACTGCCATCACTCACACACAAACACACCGAGCTCGGAGTCAAGATCTGTAAGGGAATTTAATTAACACATTTAAAAAACAAGGATAAACTTGAATTAAAACACTTCAATTAATAGCAATCCTTAATAGAGATGTTCGGGTTTCGCTGAACTGTTTGGACTTAGAAAAAAAAGTCTGGTTTGGGACCAGACCTGATCCGAACCTCATTGAAGGTTTTTGGGGACCCGAGCTTAAGCTAAAATGGTGGCGAGGAGGCTGCAATAGGAAGCTACATGGTGACTAATCAGTTAAATTATACTGACCGCGCTCCTGGGTCCGCTCATGAAGCCTCATACATATTCACTGCATCACCTCTGCCCACCCTCGCCGGTCCCCAGTATTTATGATTCTCAGTTCAGATAAAGCAGACAGCTGCAGCCTGCAACTTCCAACTTTGTGCTTTATATTGGCTGGATACCAAAATACAAGGGACGGCACGCCGGTTTTTACAATTATTTTTTCTTAAATGAGTGTGTGGTGGTGTAAAGGTACCGTCAAACGCTGCCATATGGCTTCCAGATCACCAGCGATTTGACGTGAGCGCGCACGTTCCAGGCACTTTTTTCGCATCGCTGTGGAGCTGTCACACGCAGCTATCTAGCGTGCGATCTTCGTCGATTTTGAGTTCCGGAAATCACCTGAAGAAGACCAGAAGTGATCTTCCCTTTACACATCGCCGCGTCATCACGCCACAATCGTAGCAGCAATGTGGCCATACAGTTTCGATAGGGGCGTGCTAGAGTGGGTTTCACCGCGCCCCTATCGCTGCGATTGGTGGACGGAACTGCGTTCCCATTGGTCAGCCTTGCGTGAACGCACGGGTCATCAAATAAGATGCCTCGTACACGGCCAGCCAATCGGAACGCAGTATCACCCACCAATTGCCGCAGATGCGACGTGAAAAATACAACATCCAAGCACGCCTACGGGACTGATTTCAGGATCGCTGTGTACGTCGCTATTGCCCTGTCACACGCCATGATGCGCTGATATCGCCTGGTGGACATCGCCTGATTTCACTGCAGTTCAGGGCTATCAGGGGACGCCCCACCGGCAATTTCTCGCCGTAGAATCACCCAGTCACACGCCACTACGCACAGGAGATGTGGTTTCCAAATCGCCGAATTCGGGAATTGCCTGAGAAATCTGTGTTCGGGGTCTGTCCACGGACATTAGTTGTCCAGTATGGACCCCAAACTTTACAGTTTGGGTTTGCCAATCACTAATCCTTAACATTCAGATAATATCTCACAGCTCCTGGACAGACCCCACTCATTCATTCACAGCGCTGTACCCCCAGAGCAGAAGAAACACTGTTTCTCCACTCAAACGGTGACGTCGTAATCAATCAGCAATCACTGATTGTCTGCAGCGCTCATGTGATACCCCCATGTTTACTGTAGTAGATCAAAGAAAGGGGAACAGCACTAATCTGGGAGGGGAGTATCCCATATTGTTATTTTCCCCACCACTGGCCCATTAATAAAGGGTTGTCCAACAGTGGACAATTGCCTATAATAAGGATACATACATTGGGGTATTTCCTACAGTAATTCTCACCTTCTTTAAAGCTTCTTTGTATTTGTCTATTCTGCATTGGTCATTTAATTCCCGAATCGTGCCCGGTTCCAGGTGATGTGAGCCCCGCAGTGACATGCAGGACTCTCTGTACAGCTTGTGTCTGTGGCACTAGAACGGTAATATAAGACAGAATGGCTAAGTGATCTCACTAGAGTATGCCATACATCAACAAGAAGGCACTATAAGAAAGGGTTACGTCAGATGGACCAATCCACTAGAATTCTTGACACCAAGTGATGTTGGGTCCGCCTGAAGTGTTGGGTCCGCCTGGGGGGGGGTTACTGAGACACCAGGCTGCCCAGCTTTAGTCTTGTGCTGTTGGAGGCTGGCAAACGTCTTGGATCTACATTTTTTCTACAGGCAACTACAGAAGATGTAGTTTATTTTTTCTACTGAAATCTTGAGTTCTACACAATACAGCAGGTAAAAAGAATGATTCTATATAGCTATAAGACATGATGGACTAATATGGTTGACAGCGACACAAGATGGCGAAGAAGGGAGGAGTATCTGACATCAGAGAAGATACAGGGAGAGGCAGAAAACAATGGAAATACAACACTGTATGATTCCCAAGTTGTGGGACATGACACAGTCAATGACAGTGTTTAAAGGGAACCAACCTTCAGGATTTAGGACTATAAAATGAAGCCAGTGCCTTACAGGCACTGGGATGCTGAATGCAATAATACCTTTACTTGAATGATTCCTTGTTTGAATGCAGAAAAGTGTCATAAAACTCCTGGAAAAACAGGACAGTAGACGATTGATGTGTGCAGCACTGTGTCACTATTTGGGGTTGTTGTTTTTTTTCCCTCCCCTGTGTGCATGGCCCCCTCCCTCATCTCTACTTTCAGTTTTGTCAGGCAACCTGTGACTGGAGCATAGTGACAGTGTGTAGAAGCCAGAAACTGAAAGTAGAGATAAGAGGGAGGGGAGGATTTGGCTTATAGCCGAAAGGCATGCCCACAGGGGAGGAAAAATAAACCCCAAATAATGACACAGTGCTGCACACAATCATTCGCTGACCTGTTTTCCAGGAGTTTTATGACACTTTTCTCTGCAATTAAACATGGAATCATTGAAGTAAAGGTATGATTTGATTCAGTATCCCATAGCCTGTAAGGCACCGGCATCACTTTATAGCCCTATATCCTGCTGGTTGGGCTCCCTTTAATTAATAAAATTATGATATCAACCAATAAATATCATTTTGTTTCCGTATTCAATAGGATGTGATTTACTTAATATCAAGAAAAATAGTATCCAAGTTAATAATTCATCTATCCGACTCTGCAGTTTGTGCGGCCATTACCTTGAGCTTGTCAGGTTGTACCACACACAGTAGTCATCTTGGTGAGCAATCAGACAAGTATCTTCACCCTCTGTCACCTCTCTCTCCTCTGGTAGGAAGTATACACACTGCATCCAGTGGTCCCTCCACTAAAATAAGATGGAAAAATAGAAGATGACTGCTTGGATTACACCAACATCATAAATGTAACGTTTAGAACTGTACAGGTGGAAGGTAAGTGTGCAATTATTGTGCGATGTGGTCACTTACAGGAGCTATCTCCATACAAATAGAAAAGAAACTGGTCATCAGGATTTACCCCAGGAGGTATTAGAAGTGCTACAACGTGGACCCCAAAGTCTATCAGCAGTAAAGTACCAAAGGCAGCTGGTCCTCTCCCCCCGATCCCGCACCGCCTCTCCACTGCTCTGGTCTTTGTCTTTTGGCTGCAGCAGTGACATCCCCTTGACAGCGCACATCAACACTACAGCCACTCACTGAGCTCAGCAGCTCGTCTTTTCTACATTAGCAGAGTCATTGGTTGCAGCAATCATGCACAACGTTAACGTGACAGCACTGCTGCAGCCAAAACACGAAAACTGGACTAACTTGATAGCCGGGGTTGTGTTGGGTCAGGGTGAACACTGGCTGGCTTTGTTCATTCACAGGCCTGCAAGGGTTTTTGATCCACTTGGCTCATCTAAGATCTACAAAACCAGATGAACCTGATCTAAAAACTGTTGGTACACCTGAATATTCCTCTATAAAGTAATAGAAGGCAGCACAGATCTGCTCCTTACTGGCACAGCTTGGAGCGCAGGATACAACCAGCCGGGCTTCATGCTGCAGGTGATGGTAGCTTCCGGGTCCATGTCAATGTCCCACCATGACAATACCACCTGAGCTGTTCCATCGGACAAAGATGTAAAGTTGACGATATGAGAGACTGTAGAGCTGCTGACCTGCTGGCTGAAGTCCAGTCTAGTGAAATAAATAAATGCACAATGATCACAGTTTACTAGCAGCAACAATATTATATGCATCAGTCTACAAGAAGATCACGTTAATTACAGATATAAGACTATCTTAACATACGTACATAAGCCCATCTATGAGATACAACGGTCTGGCAGCTCTTTTGAAACTGAACCAACTCCCAGTATGCCATGACAGCACTCATCTTTGGGGCCCGAGGATCTACGGGGCCCAAGAATCCACAAGGCCCAAGAATCCACAGGAAAAGTGATTGCACGGGGCCTAAGGATCTACAGTACCTGAGAATCCATGAGACCTGAGAATCCATGGGGCCTGAGAATCCATGGGGCCTGAGAATCCATGGGGCCTGAGAATCCATGGGGTCTAAGGATCTACAGTACCTGAGAATCCACGGGATCTGAGGATCCATGGGCCTGAGAATCCATGGGCCTGAGAATCCATGGGGCCTGAGAATCCATGGGGTCTAAGGATCTACAGTACCTGAGAATCCACAGGGCCTGAGGATCCACAGGGCCTAATGATCAGTACCTGAGGATCCATGGAGCTTGGGGATTTTAGTGGGAGCCACGTAACGCTCATTTTTTATTTAACAATTGCTGCCTCCACATTGAGCTGTGGCTGTCACACATGATTACTGTAATAGTACACGCAGGCTCCACGGAATATAGCGCTGATGTCCCCTTCCCTCCAGTAACCTTCTGATTTCTTACCGGAAGACAACTAGGATATCGCTAAGTGGTCGGAAGTCTCCCGGGCTCAGCTGGCTCAGCTGCACGTCACATACAGAGGGGGCTCCTGGGCAGCTTTGCATTTCAGGTGGTGGCTGAATAGTTCTGTTATCCAACTTTATGGGTAAGAGCTTATTCCAACTCCAGAGCCTGCGAGATTCTACCACTTGAGCATAAATGGTGGCTCGGTGAGGAACAGCTTCCCAACGCTCCTGGTAAGAGAAGAGCAGACATTTGGCTGTTTTGTGATTGGACAGGACATAACTGTATGAACCTGAATCTTAAAGGGGTTTTCTGGAGTTATTCCGTCCATATACCTGATAAGACCTGGTGAGAAGTTTAAAAAAATGCTATTTGTGATCTCCACTATCCCTTTTCCCTTTAGACAACCCTTTAGGATTGTTTCTGGCCCGGAAGTGACCGCAGCAGCGAGACAGGTGAGTATAATGCTTTAATCACTATAAGTCCTGTTCTGGGTCCGTGCCCAAACACTCAAGTGTTCAGTTCAGACCTGAACTTTACATGTGTGATGATACCGCGCATGCTCAGTAGGCATGGCAGATAAGGAATGATCCAGCAAAACCAGATCCGGCACCCATTGACACACATTATAAATCATGCCACAGTATGCCTCATCTGGTCAGAAGCTATTTTGTTTTACCGAGCCCCAAAAAAGTTACATGTTCCGTTTTTGGGCTTGGTAAAAATAAAAGAAGGTTGGATTTGGGCAGCAACTAAATACAAACGACAGTGCCGCAGCACCCACTGAAAATCAATGTCTGACCGTCCTGAGGAAGTGGTGTGAACACAACAAAACGCGTAGAGACAGTGTCTATTTCTCCATTACATTTACTTGGACTCGTCTGGTACATCATCCTGACAGGCAAGCAGCACAGTCTGATCACCCATTCTCTGCACCCAACAAAGGATCATCACTTCGGGCTTGCATCAACCGTCAATGTTGATTACAGTGGTTGTGTCTCACACAACCATAATATGTGAGGGAATCTGATTTACCGTATCTCTCTTGAATATTCCCTTTATCTTGGATTAAGACCTTTTGTGCGCTCTATATTCCTTTTAGCTACCATATAAGCACGTAGAAATATCTCCAGCACACACTACACACATGCCTAAGATACACACAATGAATGAAGATCTCAGATCTGCATCTGCAGAGAGAACACACCTCCTCCCCCCTCCTTGTCCTCTGTCTGCAATGAGTGACACAGCATGTAGATCAGAGAAAGGCAGGGCAGTGTAATGATATATGAATATTCATTCCTTGGGGAGTGGGCAGCAGAGAACTCACTGTGATTGACAGATCAAATTAATCATTTATTTTGACGTTTACACAAGATAGGAGGGAAGCCTAAATAACAGAAAGACATGAATAGAGAGCTTAGAGCAGTGTTTCTCAACTCCAGTCCTCAGGACTTACCAACACGTCATGTTTTCAGGATTTCCTTAGTATTGCACAGGGGGTTGAATTATCCCCAGTGCAGGTGATTAAACTATCAGCTGTGCAATACTAAGGAAATCCTGAAAACAAGATCTGTTGGTTGGTCCTGAGGACTGGAGTTGAGAAACATTGGCTTAGAGAAAGAAATTAGAAAATTGTATCAGTTATATATGGATTTTAGACCTGACAGGTTACTTTTAAAAGAGTCAATTATGATTTTTAGGATTGCCACTTTCAATAGGTGGCACTAGAATTTGTCAACTACTTCCTCCCTGAAGAGACAACTTGCATATTTCCCAGAGGAGCATTGCGGCTAAAAGTCTCCTTACTGCTAACACGCAGATTAAACTCCATGAGTAGAATAGCTTGTCCCCCAGACTTTTATTAGTATAACGCCAGGGTCAAATGGCCGTATAACATGGGTGACACTCACATTGGTTTGTATGAATTGGCGGCAGCTCCTCTCACCTGACCATGACAGCTTCATGCATTACTGTGCAGCTGTCATGGTCGGGTGACGGAAGCTGCTGGCCACTCCATACATTACAATGTGAGCGTTTTCCGTGTTATATGGCCATTTGACCCCATACTAGTATTAAGCAAGAAGCTGCTGATCTCTCGGAACCAGGAATTTCAGGCAAAAAAAAACTGGTTACATTGTGAATCCATGCCTGTGCAGGGGATTTGGAGCCAAACATGAGAAAGGCAAAACTCTGGCTACAATAAAGAGGTTCCCACTAACCAGAACCAAATCTGGGATCTAAAGGAGATTGTGACAATGCCATAAATATCCTGATTTTCCATTTACCTGCATTAGATTGTGCTGTGCATGTTCATAACTGGGCAGTGCCCCCTCTCCTATGAGCTCCGTATCAAACAGTTCGGTGATTAGTATGTTGGCTCGCCGACTCATGTCTCCATCTGCCAAAGAATAGGCATTTTTAATATCATCTTACAATAAAAAAAAAAAGTTGGTTGCAGTATCCAGCCCTAGGTAATTCCTTTTATCCATCTCCCTGTCCTCGTGCAGGCAAATTCTCCTATGGAGAGAATTCTGCAGCCTGTAGTAGGAGTATTCAATACACAGAGGAGGATGAGGAGCAGGGAGTATGGTATTGTTCGTCCGAAAACAAAACCAAATCTGAGAAGCATCAGCCTTCACCTGTGTGGTATAGAAAATAAAAATCAAGGTGTGCTGTCCTCACCTTCCCAGAGCCACCATTGAGTCTCCGCTGTTCCCAGTGTCTGGCATTGGCTGCAGCATTGACCTCATGTTAGAGAATGGAGGCCGTGGTGTCATCGATGCACCCAAAGCCGGACAACTGAAATGGCAGCAGAGAAGGTGGATCCGGGGAAGGAGAGAACAGCACGATTTGATTTGTTTTGTTTATTTAATAACAAACTACCCTCAGGGACAAAACGTAAAGTGTAATTGCCGTTTAAATTTTTATGTAATAATAATGTTGAGCAAGTGATAATAAACTTATAAAAATATACTTCATAAGTGAAATCTGGAAAAAAAAAAAGGAGATTTTTGTGTACTCACCGTAAATTCCTTTTCTCTTAGCCTCTAATTGGGGACACAGGACCGTGGGTGTTATGCTGCTGTCCACTAGGAGGCGACACTAAGCAGAATCTGCAAAAGAGTTAAGTGGCTCCTCCTCTGCAGTATACACCCTGGAGCAGGCACTGCCTCACCAGTTTTGTGCTAAAGCAGTAGGAGAATTAACGGAAGAATGACAAGAATCACAGTAAAATAAGGCCTGTTAAACAAACAGACAGTCACATAAGAACAGTAAGGTAAAACCTGTAACCGAACAGGCAGCCACGTAATAACAGTATCATGAGGTCTGTAAAATAAACAGGCAACTATATAACAGTTCAGGATTAACATGATAACCTAGTAATGGCCCGAAACGGGCAACAGGGTGGGTGCTGTGTCCCCCAATTAGAGGCTAAGAGAAAAGGAATTTACGGTGAGTACACAAAATTCTCCTTTTCTCCTTCGCCTCATTGGGGGACACAGGACCGTGGGACGTCCTAAAGCAGTCCCTGGGTGGGAACAGCAATGGAAAATCATTACTGAATAAAAACAACAATGCACCTACAGGTGGGCTACTGCCGCCTGGAGAGTACAGGTTCCCAGACTTGCATTTGCCGATGACTGAGTGAGAACACTTAAGCGTTTGGTAAGCATGTGCATGCTGGCCGTGTAGCTTCCTTACACACTTGTTGTGCCAACTCCTGGTGCCTAATAGCTCAGAAGCCCAGGAGACCCCCGCGGTCAAGGTAGAATGTGCTGTGCCCACGGCTGGAAAGGATACAGCACCATGGATGAATGGTGTTACCTAAAGAAATAATAATAACAAGAGTAATAATATCATTAATGATATACAGTATTTATTAATGTTTTTGTTTTTTTTTTTTGTTTTTTTTGTAATAATGCAATAAGCACCCCGGATGGTGGATCTAAGCCATCTGATCAAGTATTTGTAGAGCCCGGCCTGTCTGCTGTGTTTATCTTCCTGTAAGAAGGAAAAAGAGGTTTCTAGAGGGAACTTGTCCTGGGCGCGTATATGCCTTGGGGTCTGACCAAGGTCCAGTAATGTAGAGCTTTCTTGACCCGATGAACTGGCATGGGGCTTAGCGCCGTCAGAAATATATATTCAGGTAGGCGGGCAACAAAAGACTTCACCATCTTAAGGTAAAAACTAACCGGACTTAGGACAACCTTGTCTGGGTGGAGACCAGAAAAAACAAAAGGTGGTTTACATGAAAACGCTACAAACGTAAAGACTCTGCGGAGAGAGGTAATTGCTATCCAGAAAACAACTCCCTGTGTGAGAAGACGAAGGGGATTTTTCGGCATGGCTTAAAATGTGGTTAGCGTAAAGCTGTGAGGATGAGGGTCAGAACCCCCGGTCTAGTAGACTTTGAGAGGGAGGAACAAATCGGCAAACTCCTTGAAGAAAATATGTTAATTGAGGTCTGGTAGTAAGACGGTGCCGAGAGAGAATGAAAGGGGTTGAAACTTGTCCCTTGAAAGGACCTAAGGGCAGGCGTGAGTGTAGATCCGATTGGATGAAACTGGGACTCCTTGGGAGGGAACAGTGCTAAGGTGAAAGACCACGAGAAGAAAAGAAAAATGATCTTCCATGTTGATGGGATATCTTCTGAAAACGGTGTCCACACCCTCATTGAGGTCGCGACAACATTATGTGAACACCCGGGTTTGCAGGGTCACGTCGTTGAATTTAGAGTCGATGAACTATGATGATCCTTGAGAGAGCAGGTCTGGACGATCCAGTAGGCGGAATGGCACGTCTCCTACGAAGTGGACGAGATCGGCATACCAAGTACGCTTGGGTCAGTGTGTGTGGTCACAAGGATGATTTGCCGACAGTCCAGTTTGATTATCTTCAGTACCTTGGGATAGTGGTAGCCTGAGGAAAATGTAATGGAGTTGGAATTGGGTCCAGTCCAAGATCAGACCTCCCGCCATCCAGACTGTGGGTCGTGGGACCTGGCTATGAAGCTAGGCACCTTGGTAATGAGGTGCGGCACCATTACGGTTACTTCCGGAGTTCTCCAGTGATGTCAGAGTTGTTTGAAGACATCTGGATGCAGGAACCCTATTCTGAGGTAATCTCTCGGTGATGGAGGAACTGTTTTTCCTAATCATCTACAAGTGGTAGAATGACAGCTGATAGTACGGAGTTTGTGAATTCCGCCTAGTGAAGAATGTGGTAAACTTCCTTTATTGCCTGCTAACTGCGGGATTTGCTCTAGTGAGTCGACATATGCCACAGCCGTGGCATTGTGAGACTGCCTTCTGACATGGCAGTCCGCCAGAAGAAGGGATCAAATCTGCAGTGTTGGGAATCTCGCCCAAATCTCCCAAGGGACGATAAGTACCGTTGATTCCAAACAGGACCAATTGTTCCGAATGTTGAGATGTAGGTACAGCGCACGTCATTCTGTCCGACTTTCGTCGGTGAATAGTACCTTTCAACTTGGTGGAAGAAATGACTTCACCTGCGTACTAGTGAGTGGTTGCGCCACCACAGGGGATACTACATGGCTGGTACTGGAAGAAGACACCTCCTGATACGATTATCGTACAATGTTATCTCAAGACGTGAGCATGGATAACCAGGGAGGCCTGAGGAGCAGCTGCTTCAAGGAATAACTACCAGTGCTGCCACCGTCCTGCTTCTGACCGTCATGTCTGTTCCAACCGGCTGAGGAGACCTAGAAGGAGAGTGCGGACTTCTAGTTGAAGTGCCTATGTCTAGGCTCGGAAAAGTCTGACCAGTACTTTGAATGTATTGAACTGCGTTCCGAAAATACGAAAGACTGCAGTGAAAACTGGCGTAGACTTGTGGAGGATGACCAGCCAACCAAGTCTTAATAAAGTGTTCACCGTAATTGAGACAGTGCGTTTTCCATCCCTGAAGGTCGTGTGTTGAGAAGGAAACGTCCAGGTATGGAAGAGAGACCTCGTCCCTGGAACGCAGGAAAACCAGACGACTGCCATAACCTTTGTGACCACTTAGGGAACTGTAACAAGTGTGCACGGACAAGTCACAAGTAGGAATCATCTTTGTAAATTGTAAATATAAGCGGCTGCAAGAGGAACATGTAGGTATTCATCCTGTATATCTAAGGATGCAAGGTATTTTGCGTGTTCCCTGGAAAATTATTATTCTGGAGCGGAGAGGATCTGTGCAGAAAAAATCTGTCTCAGGCATGTTTGTCTAGCTGAGTCAGTCTAGCACGGGACGTACTGTACATTCTTATTCATGGACTACAAGGAAATTGGAATAGAGCCTTTAAAAACCCCGCTGTGCGTGTGGCACCGGCATAGAACCTTTAAACATGCTCTGCGTGTAGCACAGGCATAATGACTCCCTGAATTAAGGGGGGGCTCTAGTTTGGAGGGTTGTCCGAGATCGCTACACGTGCGTTGATCGAGTTCGGGTCGATCTAGACAATGATCCGCTAAATGAATTCCGAAAAGGTTGAAATCTGGATTGCTGACTGCAAGTGAGGCACCGCCTGGTGCTGTGCGATTGGCATCTTCAAGGCTTGGTAGCGGACTCTGATGCCTGCTGTTGTGTTCTGTTCAGCAGAACTGTGTCCCTAGGGGAACCTTGTCAGATAGGGTACCGTACGAACCTTGCCATGAAGACCCAACCCAACACAACTCCCTTATGGAAAGTGGGGCGCTGAGGGTCCCATGGGTACGGTCTTGTGTCCTGTGAGACACAGTTGAATGTGCGAAGTATCGACATTTAGCTTCCTTTGGGATGGAACGTTGATTTAGAGATGCATAAAGGTCCGAGTCTGGGGTTGGATTGCGAAAACCATCAGACGTCAGAGCCATCATCCTGCTGCATGCTAGTTTCCCATAAACTGCAACAGTCGCAGATGTACTAACGATCTACCTAGATGTAGCATTATGTGCTCTGATAGGTACTGGCATCATTGGCTGACACGGTGTAAGGAAAGCCAGGCTATGCCTATTAGTGTGTCACCCGCACTAGGCAGAGGAACTCTGCTCGCTGGGTGAGCTCCGATGTGGTATGAACATAGGCGAAGCCGTGTCACTGTGACGACACCGAATAAGCACATTACATCCATAGTGGCATTGAGTGGATCACGTCTCCATTAAGCGTACTGAGAATATTCTGACGCCTAATTTCTTCACTGGCATTATGTATAGCTGCTGAAAAGAAGGTTTACAGCAGCACAGAGTATGTCAGGAGAGATCTTGTAGGGCACGTGCACTCATTGAGATGTTAGTGAGGGCAGCGATGTGCTGCAGTAGTTAATGAAGTTGAAATATTCACAAAAACTTATTCACAGCAGCACAGAGTATTTCAGGACAGAATATGTCGGACTGCCCACTTTCTGTACTGGCCCTCTATACTTATGGAGTCCGGAGGGATGTCATATGTGGCATAGTCTGTAACACATGGTGTACAGGGGGAGAGGAAGCTGCAGCAGGAAACTATATCCCTGCTGGTAGTCCTGTATCTGCCCCACAGCCTGTCACACCTGGTATGCAGGGGGGGGGGGGAAGAAGAGAGCTGCAGCAGGGAAACAATCCCTGCTGGTTTGATATATGCCCCCATAGCCTGTATGCCCCCATAGCCTGTTACACACTGTATGGCCGCTGTGCCTCACAGTGTCCTGTGCCCCAGCTGATAATGGCGCCCAGAGCCCTTTTGGCGCCGCCAGGAGGAGAAGGAGGGGGCGGGACCCTGAATGGGCGCGCAATACAAGCGCCCAAAGGGACTTCCCGCCCCTCTCTGTGATGCGGCCCGGCGTCATTTGACGCTATCCGGAGGGCGGGCGGTGACTTCCACGCTAGGCCTGAAGCCGGGGCCTAGCGTGATTTGCGGTCCCACAATGGCGGGGTGGGGAAGGGGGGGTCGTTGTGGAGGTCCAGAGAACATCCGGAACCACCGGTCTGGGAGCGAGGGGGGGCCATGGCGGATCCCTACCACCTCAGGTACCTTGCTGCCTGCTCTTGCAGGGGCAGCATAGGGGGAGCTGGTACCTCTTCCCTCTGCCTGTGTGGGAGCTGTGCAGGGGGAGGGGGACAGTCTCTGTCCCAGATCCTGTGTAAGCAACAGTGTAGGGCTGAGTGGGGCTGTACCTGGACCCCACCTGGATCCTGGGGTTAGATAAGTGCAGCTGCGCTGCTGGTACTTGTAGTGCCTCAGCCTAAAAGCCCACAGGGTGATTAGGGGAACTGCTGTGCTTGTTTGAGAAGACTTGCGAGCCTGCGCTCCTGCAGGCAGCCAGGTGCCTCAGCCTAATAACCCACAGGGTGATTAGGGGGACTGCTCCAGAATCTCAGCCAGAAAGCAGCATGTGCTGCTGGTACCTGTGGTGCCAAAGCCTAATGACCCATAGGGTGATTAGGGGGTCATCTCTGAGCCTGTGCTTCTGCAGGCATCCATCATCCAGAGTCCCAGCCCAGAATGCAGCATGTGCTGCCGATACCTGTGGTGCCTCAGCCTAAACACCCAGAGGGTGCTGAAGACAAATCTCCCTGACAATGTGCATATGTCAGGTTTAGAAACAGCCTAGTAGGGACATCTTCTGGAAGGTTTTTAAAAAGTTTTCTTCCAGATTGCTTTTATAAAGTATATTTGAAAGTTTATTATCACTTCCTCTACAATATTATTAAATAAAAACTTAAAGGGATCCTGTCACCCCCAAAACACCTCAAAAGCTATTAAAAGCTGTCCCTAGAGCATGCGCATGCGCAGTACAGGTCTTGAAGCTAACAGCGGCGCGGGTGTACATACGTCACCCGAAGTCGGAAATGACGCGATTCGTGTCAAACAGCCGCACTGCAGCCCCGGCCGGCATAGGAGAGTCGGGAGGCGCGCATTTGAATGTGTGTAGAAGATCACGCCTACTGAGGTGTGATATTAGGAATAGGGAGAGCCTGCCAGGGTGACTATGCATACAGTAGTCACTCATTAACATCACTAATGAGGTAGTTTTATAACGTTTATCTTCATTTTCACTTGCTGCATTTAGGAGCTAAAAGGAGTGTAGGGTAAGTGTTACTATGCTTTAGGGACAGCTTTTAATAGCTTTTGAGGTGTTTTGGGGGTGACAGGATCCCTTTAAATGTAGGTTACACTTTAAATGGAACAATATCTTTAAAGACAACCTGTCAGAAGGTTTTTGCTATCTCATCTGAGAGCTGTATTACGTAGGAAAAGAGACGCTGAATCTAACAATGTATCATTTACATTACTGAGTGCAGTGGTTCTGACACATTCTTAGTTTTCAGATTTAGCAATGCAGAAGAGCTGCCATGGCCCATGGCAACCTCTGTATGTACAATGTCTACAGACAGCTAGCTGACCCCACCCACTCCAGGCTCTGTATGTACAATGTCTATAGAAAGTGAGCTGCACGCACTCCAGGCTCTGTATGTACAATGTCTATAGACAGCTAGCTGACCCCACCCACTCCAGGCTCTGTATGTACAATGTCTATAGAAAGTGAGCTGCACCCTCTCCAGGCTCTGTATGTACAATGTCTATAGACAGCTAGCTGCCCCCACCCACTCCAGGCTCAATATGTAGTTGTACAATATCTATAGACCGACAGCAGCCCCCATCCACTCCAGGCTCTATATGTACAATGTCTATAGACAGTGAGCTGCCCCCACCCACACCAGGCTCTGTATGTACAATGTCTATAGACAGTGAGCTGCCCCCACCCACCCCAGGCTCTATATGTACAATATCTATAGACCGACAGCTGCCCCCATCCACTCCAGGCTCTATATGTACAAATGTATATAGACAGTGAGCTGCCCCCACCCACACCAGGCTCTGTATGTACAATGTCTATAGACAGTGAGCTGCCCCCACGCACGCCAGGCTCTGTATGTACAATGTCTGTATACAGTGAGCTGCCTCACCCAACACAGGTTCTGTATGTACAATGTCTATAGACAGGGATCTGCTCCACCCACATCAAACTCTATATATGCAATATCTATAGACGACGGAGGGTAATCAAAGCAGGAGGAGTGTCGGACTAGCTGACCTAGTCTAGCAATGATTATTTCATGAAGCTAAAACAAACACTGCAAGTAAACAACAGCACCCAGTGTGATAAGAGAGGCATTGCTGAAATTTCTGTCTGATATCCATTGTACGACTATTGCAGGTAGGTGCGATGCAAAGTGTCTGTGTGAATGACGCCCTATGGAAACCTTGTGCATATAAATACCACAAAGCATGAGGGCCCTTGATGTGGGTTTCATACTTACGTATTTTAGCCAAAATATCCACCAACACCTCACATTATCATTCATCTTTTTTGTTTTGCACTTTTTTTTATCTTTTGCAGGATGCAGCTGAGCCCTTTTAGGGCGTCTTTCCTGTGTGGTGCATATATATAGTGCTGGGCAGCCCGCCTGATGTAATAGTATGGGCGTGATCAATACGCTATATACAGACACTCTGCATGGCATGTACCTGTGTGACTACACCCTATGGAAACCTTGTGCATATAAATACCAACAATCACCTCCCTCATGTCATGGCAGGTTGAGAGTGATTGCTGCATCGGTATTGTGCACTTGTGTTGCCTTTCATTGAGGCCTGCTGCGTCCTGCTGAGTGCAATGGATATCAGACCTTTATGGACCCTTTACACGCGGCCACAGGAAGGTAGACACCGGCAGGCATCGGACGCAATTGTGCCTGTTGCCTTGAAAAGACCTCGATGTGGCGGCGTGTAATTCAGGACTTTCCTTCCTGTGTCTTCCCTGAAGGAAGGAAAGTGAAGCACTGCAGGTCCCAGCCACTCTAACCTTAGTGGATGGGCAGAGCCTGCGCTCTCCCGAGGTTCTGGCACAGACGTCTTCTCTATCACCAGCACCCCCTACAGTGTGAATACAGGGGCGCCCGATGACAGAAGCAGATAATGACGGGGGAGACTCTTGCAGAGATGTGCCAGGAGAGAGGAAAATCTCTAGGGATGAAACTACACTAATGAGAAGATTGATACAGCTTTTAACTTGACTTAACCTGACAGTACAGATTGCCTACTGTCCACTCATGATTTATAGGAAAAGGGGTGACACCAATAGAGCACCATTCAGCCTGAGGCCAGCCATGATACTGTACAGACATAGTAAACTCTTACATTTCCTATACAAACACATTTTTGATAAATGAATCAATACTTGAATCCCCAAAGTCCAAATGTGAAAGATAACCTGTTCTTTTTATCCCACTGACAAGACATTCTCACAATAATAATCCAGCTCAATATAAGAGGAATTGCCGACTCGACATTTGTTGTACATGACAACATTGTGGAGGGCAATGACCATCTGTGGGACTGTCCATGTCTGAAGCCCCCTAACCCAGACAATGCAGGACCTAGCCTCCTTGATGGGGGAGAAAGAGGATCATGGTCACAAACCCCCCTGCTCCTCTCTTGGAGGTTTTTGGGGAGCCTGTTGCTAAATCATTTTTATCAGAACAGTGCATAAACACTTCCCTGATGCCCTGAGCCGGACAGTCCAGCAAGCCATGTGTGAGCTGAAGTCAGCGTGTGATCAGGGGATTGTCACCGGTCTGAAGTCTCAAACTGTGTGATGTGTGTGAGCAGATAGAAAACTACACCTTAGGAAGTCTACAAGAAGGCTCCAGAAGACTTAAACACATTATAAAATGGCGCCTTGTCCTCACCGGGTCCCAGCGTCACCTCTGTTGAATGCTTGTTTATGACTTTGACTTTGTCCCCGAAGCCATTCACTTTCACTATCTGTGCCGCTGCATCTGCCATAGGCTTAAAAACCTGAGAAGACAACAAGAAGGCCACCTGAGAGAGCACATCACACATGCAGTCATGACGAAAAACTAAGTACACCTTCCTTGAGTTCTATGGCTTTACATATCAGAACAAAATACAAAAAAATCTGGTCCTTAGAAGGACTTCTAATTAGACGACTACAACCTCAGACAAGAATCAAATGACACTGTGACATTATTTAACTAAAACTTGGCCAAACTATGTAAAAATGGTATGCCAAATTTTTAAGACTAGAAGACACTTTTGTTCCCACAAATTTTGGAGAAAAGTGAGGTTGCGTTTTATCGTCTGAATGTACCTGGCTATAGCTGATTGGGGGGGGGGGGAGAGTGGCAGGGTTACAAGAGAAAGAGGGTGAATGGGTGATCACGTGTGCCCGCTGTTAAAGAGAATGAATATTCACTGCTCCCACACCCATAATCCCACCCACCTCTCAACTGAAATTGGCACTAGGAGGTGGGTGGAATTATGGGTATAGGGAGCAGTGAATATTCATTCTCTTTAATAGAGGGCACACGTGATCATCCAGCCACACATTTACAGCAGCGGCTGGGTGATCACATGTGTTCGCTATTAAAGAGGATGAATATTTACTGCACCTCACGCCCATAATACTAGGTGTGGGGAGCAATGAGTATTCTGGCAGCTGACCTTGGTGTAACTGGGCACTCATGGTAGTGATGTCATGCGCTGTGCCACTTACACACTGAAGTCAGTTGCTGGTATCAGAAGATGACATAGCACACCGGGGGAATGGAGGGAAGGAGAGTAGAACTGTTTCATTTATTTTTGATGGTAGGCATATACACCAGGATGGGTTCATGATTGGGACGTATATACCAGGATGAGGATCTTATTTACCAGGATGGTCTTAGGATGAGGATCATATATACCAGGATGGAGGACATACATACCAGGATGGGTCCAGGATGAGGGCCATGTAAACCAGGATGGGGGACATATACACCAGGATGGGGCCAGGATGAAGGATATATACCAGGATGGGGACATATATACCAGGCTGGGGTTAGGATGAGGGCGATATATACCAGCATGGGGGCCATATAGACCAAGATGGGGCCAGGATGAGGGCCATATATACCAGGATGAGGACATACGGTATATACCAGAATGGGCCAGAATGAGGTTTCATATATACCAGGATAAGGGCATAAATATCAGGATGGGACCATAATGGGGGACATTAGTCTTCATGACCTTTTTTGCTTAGACAAACCTAAGTATTTCTTATGGCCCAATGACTCTTTGTCCAAAAAAACACAGTACACTTTAAATTACAATGGAAGCCGTAAGAGTGTAAGAAGCAGCCAGGTGCTATTAATAATATATATTTGATTAATTATACATTCACAAGTGTGATCACCTCTATAAAAGCAGAAGTTTTTGCAATTTGCTGGTCTGGAGCATTCAGGAGGCATTTGTTAACACAATTCAAAGAAGGAAAAACATCAGCAATGATCTTAGAGAAACAAGTGTTGCTTCTCATGAGTCTGAGAAGAGTTAAAAGACCACTTCCAAAACAATAGGAACATGATTCTACAGAGAGAAAGATTATTCACCAGTGGAAAAACATTCAAGACACTTGACAATCTTCCCCAGGAGTGAACGTCTTAGCAAATTCACACCAATAGGCAGGGGAGAAGATTTAGGATTGTTTGGCAGCTATTGGACTTGAGCAACTTGCAGTCACTGAACTGACCCTAAATTCCACTGTGTCCAAAAGTGTGCCAGGTATTCAAGAGTTGTAAGGCCATCTATCCAACAGGCAAAGCCGATAGGGAGGTGCGCCGCTCTAGCTGCCGCCTGAAGACCCCCGATGCCTGTAATGAAAGCTAGCCTGCATCTGGTGTTCATAGGAGACTGATTTGTGCTATATACAGCAATACTGCTGCATTGCTGTATATAGCACAAGCAATCTTGTACTACAAAAAAGTGCCAATCACCCCATTTTTCCCTTTTAAAAAGTCTGAGCTATGAAAATATAAAATAAATTAATCCAATTGGTTAATGGTGTCACAAGAAAATAAATCTAAACCCCAGAACTGTGTTTTTACAGCCACCGCAACAGCAGCTGTCTGGAAACAATCCCTGCTAATCTGCAGCAAATGTCAAGGAAAATAGGACTTTACTGCAGACCTGTGGACTACACAGGGTTCATTGGTAGCCTGCACCCATAGAAACACCCAGGCCTGTATCAGAGCTGTGCACATTAGAGCATGCTGAGATTCTAGCAGAACAGTTCACCTCAATGGCAAAGCAGTAGTCAGCCCCGGCTGTGACAGCCATCATGGATAGCAGCCCGGTCCCGGTCCCAATGTCGAGGACAATGGCATCTTCTCCTCTTTCCTTCACCCTCTTCACTGCAGCAAGGATGCCCTGGTAATACTTTTCATTCTGCAGAACACAAGCAAAATGTCAGTAAAACTAAATAATACAGATTATTAATGAAGACAACGGAATATTCCCAAGTTATTAACACACAAAGCTTCTGGTAATGAAAAGTACTCGGATCACTTACACGGTCCTTGTCATGTAGCATGTCAGCATATGAAGACCTGCAGGAAAGAAAGGGAAGAAAATCAGGCATTCAGAACAGCTGTCTGGTGAGCGGAGCACAATCAATGGACATAGTGACAGCTGTGTCCCCTACTGACCCTATACAGGAGTGCTAGGCTCACCTGATCCCTCCACTGCCCTCTAGGAGAGACAAATTAAGTGATAAAGCAGCATTCTCAGGGTTGAAAGTTATTTGATTTCTGCAGAATAGGGGATAAATTCCCAAGCACTGCATGACCGACCTCCGGGACCTCCAGCGATCCAGAGGGATCAGGTGAACCTAGCACTCCTGTGTAGGGTCAGTCGGGGACACAGCTGTCACTATGTCCATTGATTGTGCACGGCTCTGATGGAGCCTCCTGTCAATGGAGTGGAGTCCATCATGTGCTCTGCTGCTCCATATGTGAGTGCTGAAGACCATCCCAGGGGCAGCGCTCCATCTCCGGTGTCCCGTTAATAGACAATGCAGTGACAGTGCACATGATCAACCCCCCCTCTATTAGAGCCCCAGTGGCCGGTTACCCAACAATTGGAAAGGTTTCCACAATCCTTTGTAGAGGATAACTTTTAGCTTGAGAATATCCTTTGAAAAAGCAAAGGTTACTCACTTTTTAAATCCCCTGTTACTCCAGCAGTGAAGCCGGGGGTCCCCACCAGCCTTTAGCACAACTATGTCACGATGTACATGATCAGTGAAGCAAAACAAAGGCCACATAGGTGATCCAGAGGCCTGTGATTGGCTGCAGCTGACATGTAGAGGATCATCACGTCACGGCTACAATGGATGAAACATCGCATCCTATTCAGACAAGGGAGACAGCACCCCTGTACCTATGAGGAGTGGAGTGACCCCAAGTGCTCAGATACTTAGAACCCATCATATAGATACATGATATGTGCTGATTGTTGGGCACCTGCTCGTCACCTCAAAGAACATGGATCCATGGAAGAAAATGCCAACTTCTAATGGATCTGCTCTCACGTGATGCCAAGAAGCAGAAAGCATTTGGAGCATCCTATCATTGTGAATAAAAGATGCCATTGTCCTCTCTACACCACATTCAAGACACCTTAGGATCTGTCCGGAGGGCTCATGCTGCCAGAATTGCTTTCTGAGGATGAGTGTCCCTACCAGGGTCTATTGGACCCTCAGGCTCTCCAGAGCTATGCATAGTCCTTGTCCACGTCTATAATGTAGTATATCCATCTACTGTGTGACTTATCTCGATGCTCCGGTTTCCTACTCTGGAGCTTTTCGATCTAATAGTTCTATGAACATAGTCCAGGTATGGTCCAGCCGCAGGATCCTGTGTGCGGACAGTGTGCGCTAACTACACACCTATTCTGGATTTTCATCATTGATCTCACTTACCGGGCAATCTCTTGGTGATAATCATAATTCTCATCTTCTTCTATCCAGTCCAATGACCCCGTAATGGGGTTCACCCGACCGCAGAAAACCATCCGCACGGCCCTTGTAAACTCTGGATGGCACAGAGGAAAATAGCTGAAAAGTAACAAACCTTTTAGCATCATGTACAGAATAATGTGTTACATGTATACACCATTATCACTGGGGTGTTCTGAAGTCTAGTGGACGGTGGTAGGTGACTGGAGGGCACGGTTATACCCTCGCCTGTCTGCGGCTGCTGCAGCTCTTCCTTCCTGATCAAGTATGTGATTGGGGCGTAGATATGCCAGGATGTTATAGAAGGAGTACGGGAAAACACTGTCCACAGAAGAGTAATAAGGTTTTCCACTCATAATATGACCTCCTTTCTTTTGTCCAAACTATTCCAAATTAACACTTTCCTAACATACTTTTATTATCTACCCTGCTCCTGTAATCTGATCTATAATAGGGCCACGTCACACACACAGATATCTGTGCAGATATTGGTCACAGATCTCTGGTTGCAGTGAAATCATGGACTGATTGTTACATTTGTACACAGCCACAAAACAGAACAATGTGTCCATGATTTCACTGCAACAAGAGATCTGCCAACAATCTCTGCACAGATATCTGTGTGTGTGACGTGGCCCATAGGCTCATAAATACCTTTATTGTTGTTCTTTCTTTCATGATTCCAATCTGGAGACCAGAATTGGACCAACTGAGCAGGAAACGTTACTGGTGGGGGCGGGGCATCCTCTCTGTGAGTGACAGCAGTCTGTGCACTTCACTGGTGGGGGCGGGGCATCCTCTCTGTGAGTGACAGCAGTCTGTGCACTTCACTGGTGGTGTGAGGCGGTGGCATTCGCTCTCTCTGTGAGTGACAGCAGTCTGTGCACTTCACTGGTGGGGGCGGGGCTGCCTCTCTGTGGGTGATAGCAGTCTGTGCACTTCACTGGTGGGGGGGGGCTGCCTCTCTGTGGTGATAGCAGTCTGTGCACTCACTGGTGGGGGCGGGGCTGCCTCTCTGTGAGTGGCAGCAGTCTGTGCACGTCACTGGTGGGGGCGGGGCTGCCTCTCTGTGGTGACAGCAGTCTGTGCACTTCACTGGTGGGGGCGGGGCTGCCTCTCTGTGAGGGGCAGCAGTCTGTGCACTTCACTGGTGGGGCGGGGCTCCTCTGTGAGTGACAGCAGTCTGTGCACTTCACTGGTGGGGCGGGCTCCTCTGTGAATGACAGCAGTCTGTGCACTTCACTGGTGGGGGCGGGGCATCCTCTCTGTGAGTGACAGCAGTCTGAGCACATCACTGGTGGGGGCGGGGCTGCCTCTCTGTGAGTGACAGCAGTCTGAGCACATCACTGGTGGGGGCGGGGCTGCCTCTCTGTGGGTGACAGCAGTCTGTGCACTTCACTGGTGGGGGCGGGGCTGCCTCTCTGTGAGTGACAGCAGTCTGTGCACGTCACTGGTGGGGGCGGGGCTGCCTCTCTGTGGGTGACAGCAGTCTGTGCACGTCACTGGTAGGGGCGGGGCTGCCTCTCTGTGGGTGACAGCAGTCTGTGCACTTCACTGGTGGGGGCGGGGCTGCCTCTCTGTGAGTGGCAGCAGTCTGTGCACGTCACTGGTGGGGGCGGGGCATCCTCTGTGAGTGACAGCAGTCTGTGCACTTCACTGGTGGGGGCGGGGCATCCTCTCTGTGAATGACAGCAGTCTGTGCACTTCACTGGTGGGGGCGGGGCATCCTCTCTGTGAGTGACAGCAGTCTGAGCACATCACTGGTGGGGGCGGGGCATCCTCTCTGTGAGTGACAGCAGTCTGAGCACATCACTGGTGGGGGCGGGGCTGCCTCTCTGTGACTGACAGCAGTCTGAGCACATCACTGGTAGGGGAGGGGATGCCTCTCTGTGAGTGACAGCAGTCTGGGCACGCATGTCAAGATCACACTTCGCTCTCCTCTCAGCCCCCACCAGTGATGTGTTCTGCTCAGTTAGTCCAATTCCGGTCTCCAGACCAGAAGAATGAAAGCTACAACAATAAAGGCATTTATGAGCCTCTTATGGCCACTTTACACGTCCCGATATCGTCGTCCAACTTCGATAAAAAGTCACGTGGTTCGTGCGTTGGCCCCGATATCGTTCATGCGTTGTATGGTGTAAATGTGCAATGCGACGCAAGAACGATGCCAAACCGATATCAGGGAAGAAATGAGCCTGCTCTCCAACTGCCCGATATTGGATGGACGATTTGGCAGGATCATGCTGTGTGACGGCCCAACACCGACTTGAAGCACAACTTCCCCTATTCACGCCCATGTTAAATGGTCGTTCCTGGGTCGCTCGTTGTGTTGCCTGCCGATATCGCGCTGTGTAACATCTCCTATGCGATCTGGGATTTCAGCCAAAAAAGTGTGTGCTCCCATGCCGTTGTATACAATATCGAAACGATGTTGGGACGTGTAAAGTGGCCATTAGAGATCATCTAAGGCCACTTTCACATCAGCATTTCTACCCGGATCCGGCAGATCCAGACAGAAAACCGCATTTGCCGCCTAGCGGCGGCACTTATAGTGTACTTGCAGCAAGCCCCATGCATTCACTTGCGGCAGTTGCGGCTCCGAAGAAATATGCAAATGCCGGATCGCAGCAATACCGCACTTGCCGCAAGACCCATAGAGAATACATGGGGCATGCCGCAAGTACACTGCAAGTGTGGCCATTAGGCGGTAAATGCGGCTTTCTGTCCGGATCTGCCAGGTCTGGACAGAAACGTTGATGTGAAAGGGGTCTTACAGGAGCAGAGTAGGTGGCAGAAGTATATTATCCTCCTATTAGTTCTAATTTCAAGCAGCAGGTAAGAATAGCTCCAATATTTTATTTAGGTATAAAGCAAAAACACTAACTGATTTTCATCTCCGCACAAGCACCTTCGTCAGGTGCTTATATGTAGGGTTAACAACCAGCAAGCAGTTTAACTCTGTTCAGGCAGTTAAACAATAAACCATTTGCGTGGGCGGTAAACTTCCATGTGTCAGCATGGTTTAATTCTAACATTACATACATACAATAGTAATTCATGGAGATAATGAAAGAAAATCTTTGGCACTACTCACACTACCAGCAGATGAAAGGCCTCGAATCTGTACACAGAGTTCCACCAATGACACAATGGACCTCGGGTGCCAGACTTCCAAGATCTGGTAAGTCACTTGTATGCAAAGGAGTATGAAGTATAATAGCAGCACTCCGGGGCCTAAAAAACATTCAATGTATAGTGCAGTAAGTTTAAAATATGCTGAAGGAGGTGCAGTGCGTCAGATACAACAGCCTGTGTCACGCCACCTGGCGCTTTGCCATTTCCGCCTATGTAATTAATACACAGCAATACAATTCTGGGAAAGATAATACTATTAAATAATAATAATATTTTGAAACCATATTAAAATTCCCTAACAAAAATAAATTATAATTTAAACCTTTACTTTAGAAGACTCCACCATTTATTTCTATGTAGATAGGCATTACTAATCAATCACAGACTAAACATGAGTCAACTGTGTGATGCAGCAGCAAAAAAGTCAAACACAATTATGAGTTGTAGTAACAGAAGCATACAGTCTAGATCACGTGAAGTCATTATCCCCCTCTACTCCTCTTTGGTCAGACCTCATCTGGATACTGTGTCTAGTTCTGGGCAACCCATTTTAAAAAAGTCATCAATACACTGGAGCAAGTTCAGAGAAGAGCGACCAGGACGGTGACCTGTCTGCAAATCATATCCTATGAGGAACGGTTACAGGATTTGGGAATGTTTAGCTTGTCAAAAAAAAGACTGAGAGGAGACTTAATAGCTGTCTACAAATATCTCAAGGGCTGTCACACTGTAGAGGCATCAGCTCTATTCACATTTGTACAAGGAAAGACTAGAAGCAATGGGATGAAACTGAATGGGAGGAGACGCATTAGATATTACAAAAAAACTTTTTGACAGTGAGGGTGATCAACGAGTGGAACAGGTGGCGAGTTCTCCTTCAATGGACGTCTTCACACAGAGAGGCTGGACAGACATCTGTCTGGGATGATTTAGTGAATTCTGCTTTGACCAGGGGGTTGGACCAGATGACCTAGGAGGTCCCTTCACACGATGAACCAGGAGGTCCCTTCACACGATGAACCAGGAGGTCCCTTCACACGATGAACCAGGAGGTCCCTTCACACGATGAACCAGGAGGTCCTCACTGAACCAGGAGGCCTTCACACGGTGAACCAGGAGGTCCCTTCACACGGTGACCCAGGAGGTCCCTTCACACGGTGACCCAGGAGGTCCCTTCACACGGTGACCCAGGAGGTCCCTTCACACGGTGACCCAGGAGGTCCCTTCACACGGTGACCCAGGAGGTCCCTTCACACCGGTGACCCAGGAGGTCCCTTCACACGGTGACCCAGGAGGTCCCTTCACACGGTGACCCAGGAGGTCCCTTCACACGGTGACCCAGGAGGTCCCTTCACACGGTGACCCAGGAGGTCCCTTCACACGGTGACCCAGGAGGTCCCTTCACACGGTGACCCAGGAGGTCCCTTCACACGGTGACCCAGGAGGTCCCTTCACACGGTGACCCAGGAGGTCCCTTCACACGGTGACCCAGGAGGTCCCTTCACACGGTGACCCAGGAGGTCCCTTCACACGGTGACCCAGGAGGTCCCTTCACACGGTGACCCAGGAGGTCCCTTCACACGGTGACCCAGGAGGTCCCTTCACACGGTGACCCAGGAGGTCCCTTCACACGGTGACCCAGGAGGTCCCTTCACACGGTGACCCAGGAGGTCCCTTCACACGGTGACCCAGGAGGTCCCTTCACACGGTGACCCAGGAGGTCCCTTCACACGGTGACCCAGGAGGTCCCTTCACACGGTGACCCAGGAGGTCCCTTCACACGGTGACCCAGGAGGTCCCTTCACACGGTGACCCAGGAGGTCCCTTCACACGGTGACCCAGGAGGTCCCTTCACACGGTGACCCAGGAGGTCCCTTCACACGGTGACCCAGGAGGTCCCTTCACACGGTGACCCAGGAGGTCCCTTCACACGGTGACCCAGGAGGTCCCTTCACACGGTGACCCAGGAGGTCCCTTCACACGGTGACCCAGGAGGTCCCTTCACACGGTGACCCAGGAGGTCCCTTCACACGGTGACCCAGGAGGTCCCTTCACACGGTGACCCAGGAGGTCCCTTCACACGGTGACCCAGGAGGTCCTTCACACGGTGACCCAGGAGGTCCCTTCACACGGTGACCCAGGAGGTCCCTTCACACGGTGACCCAGGAGGTCCCTTCACACGGTGACCCAGGAGGTCCCTTCACACGGTGACCCAGGAGGTCCCTTCACACGGTGACCCAGGAGGTCCCTTCACACGGTGACCCAGGAGGTCCCTTCACACGGTGACCCAGGAGGTCCCTTCACACGGTGACCCAGGAGGTCCCTTCACACGGTGACCCAGGAGGTCCCTTCACACCGTGACCCAGGAGGTCCCTTCACACCGTGACCCAGGAGGTCCCTTCACACCGTGACCCAGGAGGTCCCTTCACACGTGACCCAGGAGTCCCTTCACACGGTGACCAGGAGGTCCCTTCACACGTGACCCAGGAGGTCCCTTCACACGGTGGACCCAGGAGGTCCCTTCACACGGTGACCCAGGAGGTCCCTTCACACGGTGACCCAGGAGGTCCCTTCACACGATGAACCAGGAGGTCCCTTCACACGGTGACCCAGGAGGTCCCTTCACACGATGAACCAGGAGGTCCCTTCACACATGAACCAGGAGGTCCCTTCACACGATGACCAGGAGGTCCCTTCACACGATGAACCAGGAGGTCCCTTCACACGATGAACCAGGAGGTCCCTTCACACGATGAACCAGGAGGTCCCTTCACACGATGACCCAGGAGGTCTCTTCACACAATGAACCAGGAGGTCCCTTCACACGATGAACCAGGAGGTCCCTTCACACGATGAACCAGGAGGTCCCTTCACACGATGAACCAGGAGGTCCCTTCACACGATGAACCAGGAGGTCCCTTCACACGATGAACCAGGAGGTCCCTTCACACGATGAACCAGGAGGTCCCTTCACACGATGAACCAGGAGGTCCCTTCACACGATGAACCAGGAGGTCCCTTCACACAATGACCCAGGAGGTCTCTTCATACAATGAACCAGGAGGTCCCTTCACACTGTACCGTTCTATGATTCTATCACCATTGATCTTAGTATTTTCTTCCTGTATCGTTCCTATCTACTTCTATGGTTTGTGCAGCAGACGTTACATTCTCTCTCTTTGGTCCTTGTTTCTCTGTGGATTATTATTGTTGTCTTTATTTCTTTTTCTTGTGGATGTTTTTCCTTCATTCAATCCACCAACCCTATTTCTATCACCCCAACTGATCAAGACGGAAAACTCACACAATAGGTGTGAGACATTAGACACAATTTGCCCATATTTTCCTAGTGGGATAACAGAAGCAATCCTAGAACTGATCTACACCTAGAAAAATGTATCCACACTGACCACAGAACAGTCACCCACTTCATAAACACTGACCCTACTAAGTAATGTTATATATGAAATATGATCACACAGAATATATCTGATCAAGAAATAACAAAAACACACAAAATATAATATGTTATGCATAATATCTTTCAAGTATATTTTCACCAGAGCAAAGACATCATCAGATGAAAGAAATAAGGAAACCGTAATTGTATTTTAAAGGGAATCTATCAGCAGGTTTTTGCTATGTAATCGGAGAGCAGCATGAGGTGGGAACTGATACCCTAGTTCCACAGATGTGTCACTTACTATCTGTGTGCTGTAGTTTAAATACAATCAGGGTTTTCTTAGCAGGAGATTATCACTGCTGGACTCTGTGTCCTTGGTCTAAACCACCCCTCTCCCCCTGTGATAAGCAGCTCACTATCAGTATACAATGTACACAAAGAGCTCGGTTAACTTTCTGAGCTCCGCTACATTCAACAACTTTGATTGCAAGATTAAAGCATTTAGTGAAAAGAGGTTACTTTCTAAATAATTACAGGAGGTCGTGGTGGACACAGACAGAAAAGGGCCCCTGTGCGAGAACACCATATGGGCCCTTAGCTGTGTAATAGTTTTATGACTGATGCTGCTGAGCAGGTGATAGTGGCCCCTCACTGCATGGGTCCCTGTGCAGAAACATTGCATGGGCCTTAGCAGTGTAATAGTCCTATGACAATGCTGCTTTGTAGATTATACTGGCTCCTTATCTCTCGGGCCTCTGTGCGGTAACATTACATGGGTCCTTAGCAATATAATAGTTCTATGACTGATGCTGTTTTGCAGGTGATAGTGGCCCTGTCCTCTTGGGCCCCTGTGCAAGAACATTATATTGGCCCTTATCAGTGTAATAATTCTATGACTGACGCTGCTTTGCAAATGATAGTGGCCCCTCACCTCTTGGGCCCCTGGTTGTGCCAGTCATGCTCTGTTCCGGGCCCCCGGTGGTTGCAGTCGTGCTCTGTCTCGGGCCCCCGGTGGCTGCAGTCGTGCTCTGTCCCGGGCCCCCGGTGGCTGCAGTCGTGCTCTGTCTCGGGCCCCCGGTGGCTGCAGTCGTGCTCTGTCCCGGGCCCCCGGTGGCTGCAGTCGTGCTCTGTCCCGGGCCCCCGGTGGCTGCAGTCGTGCTCTGTCCCGGGCCCCCGGTGGCTGCAGTCGTGCTCTGTTCCGGGCCCCTGGTGGTGTCCTGGGCCCCTGGGGGCACCAGTCGTGCTCTGTCCCGGGCCCCTGGTGGCTGCAGTCGTGCTCTGCCCCGGGCCCCTGGTGGCTGCAGTCGTGCTCTGCCCCGGGCCCCTGGTGGCTGCAGTCGTGCTCTGCCCCGGGCCCCTGGTGGCTGCAGTCGTGCTCTGCCCCGGGCCCCTGGTGGCTGCAGCACTGCTCTGCCCCGGGCCCCTGGTGGCTGCAGCACTGCTCTGCCCCGGGCCCCTGGTGGCTGCAGCACTGCTCTGCCCCGGGCCCCTGGTGGCTGCAGCACTGCTCTGCCCCGGGCCCCTGGTGGCTGCAGCACTGCTCTGCCCCGGGCCCCTGGTGGCTGCAGCACTGCTCTGCCCCGGGCCCCTGGTGGCTGCAGCACTGCTCTGCCCCGGGCCCCTGGTGGCTGCAGCACTGCTCTGCCCCGGGTCCCTGGTGGCTGCAGTCGTGCTCTGCCCCGGGTCCCTGGTGGCTGCAGTCGTGCTCTGCCCCGGGCCACTGGTGGCTGCAGTCGTGCTCTGCCCCGGGCCACTGGTGGCTGCAGTCGTGCTCTGCCCCGGGCCACTGGTGGCTGCAGTCGTGCTCTGCCCCGGGCCACTGGTGGCTGCAGTCGTGCTCTGCCCCGGGCCCCTGGTGGCTGCATTCGTGCTCTGTCCCGGGCCCCTGGTGGCTGCAGTCGTGCTCTGTCCCGGGCCCCTGGTGGCTGCAGTCGTGCTCTGTCCCGGGCCTCTGGTGGCTGCAGTCGTGCTCTGGCCCGGGCCCCTGGTGGCTGCAGTCGTGCTCTGCCCCGGGCCCCTGGTGGCTGCAGTCGTGCTCTATCCCGGGCCCCTGGTGGCTGCAGTCGTGCTCTGCCCCGGGCCCCTGGTGGCGCCAGTCGTGCTCTGCCCCGGGCCCCTGGTGGCGCCAGTCGTGCTCTGCCCCGGGCCCCTGGTGGCTGCAGTCGTGCTCTGCCCCGGGCCCCTGGTGGCTGCAGTCGTGCTCTGCCCCGGGCCCCTGGTGGCTGCAGCACTGCTCTGCCCCGGGCCCCTGGTGGCTGCAGCACTGCTCTGCCCCGGGCCCCTGGTGGCTGCAGCACTGCTCTGTCCCGGGCCCCTGGTGGCTGCAGCACTGCTCTGCCCCGGGCCCCTGGTGGCTGCAGCACTGCTCTGCCCCGGGCCCCTGGTGGCTGCAGCACTGCTCTGCCCCGGGCCCCTGGTGGCTGCAGCACTGCTCTGCCCCGGGCCACTGGTGGCTGCAGCCGTGCTCTGCCCCGGGCCACTGTGGGCTGCAGTCGTGCTCTGCCCCGGGCCACTGGTGGCTGCAGTCGTGCTCTGCCCCGGGCCACTGGTGGCTGCAGTCGTGCTCTGCCCCGGGCCACTGGTGGCTGCAGTCGTGCTCTGCCCCGGGCCACTGGTGGCTGCAGTCGTGCTCTGCCCCGGGCCACTGGTGGCTGCAGTCGTGCTCTGCCCCGGGTCCCTGGTGGCTGCAGTCGTGCTCTGCCCCGGGCCCCTGGTGGCTGCATTCGTGCTCTGTCCCGGGCCCCTGGTGGCTGCAGTCGTGCTCTGCCCCGGGCCCCTGGTGGCTGCAGTCGTGCTCTGCCCCTGGTGGCTGCAGTCGTGCTCTGCCCCGGGTCCCTGGTGGCTGCAGTCGTGCTCTGCCCCGGGCCCCTGGTGGCTGCATTCGTGCTCTGTCCCGGGCCCCTGGTGGCTGCAGTCGTGCTCTGCCCCGGGCCCCTGGTGGCTGCAGTTGTGCTCTGCCCCTGGTGGCTGCAGTCGTGCTCTGTCCCGGGCCCTTGGTGGCTGCAGTCGTGCTCTATCCCAGGCCCCTGGTGGCTGCAGTCGTACTCTTGTCCCGGGCCCCTGGTGGCTGCAGTCGTGCTCTTGTCCCGGGCCCCTGGTGGCTGCAGTCGTGCTCTTGTCCCGGGCCCCTGGTGGCGCCAGTCATGATCTACAGTTTGGCTTTATCTTACCCCTCTGTAACATTAGAGCCAGATGAGCAGATTTTATCTGCCTGGAGCGGCCACCAGGGGGAGCTCACCGCACATGAAGTGTATGAGATCAGAGTAACACTGCCCCTAGTGGCGGATGCCATAATCACTTCATCCCTCACCTCTTTGGAGATCTGTTGCTATGGGTAACGCCTCCACTTTGAAGTGCTGGAAATCGTAACTCAGAAGGTGAGACTTCACAGCACACGATGTCCCGTACAGCCTGGCTGCCTCTACAGGGGTAACGTACAGCGCTGGAGCTGCTACTCTATCACACAAGTAAATCCTTTCTATCACACTTACAATGCTAGTGCATGGAGGCCGCCATCTTCCCACAATGCAATATCGGAAACACGTGTGCGGTGCCACCCAAAACATGGCTGCGCCAACCGCGGGGCGGGACACGTCTGCTGAGAGTGACGTCACAGGTGCGACAGAGAAATCCCTGCCCGAGCATGGAGGCGGCTGTGCTACGCGTGAAGCGTAAGCGGGGGGCAGAGCCTGCGGGGGCGCTCATCATCAGCTGTAAGAGGCCGCGGACCGAGGAGCAAGACGTGAGCACACAGGTGTTCAGGCTAGCGGCCACCGTCACCTCCCAGGTACTGACTGACCATGGGGGACAACACGGGGACCACAGCTCCCAGGTACTGACCATGGGGACAACACAGGGACCACAGCTCCCAGGTACTGACCATGGGGACAACACAGGGACCACAGCTCCCAGGTACTGACCATGGGGACAACACGGGGACCACAGCTCCCAGGTACTGACCATGGGGACAACACAGGGGCCACAGCTCCTGGGTACTGACCATGGGGACAACACAGGGGCCACAGCTCCCAGGTACTGACCATGGGGACAACACGGGGACCACAGCTCCCAGGTACTGACCATGGGGACAACACGGGGACCACAGCTCCCAGGTACTGACCATGGGGACGACACAGGGGCCACACCTCCCAGGTACTGACCATGGGGACGACACGGTGACCACAGCTCCCAGGTACTGACCATGGGGACAACACGATGACCACAGCTCCCAGGTACTGACCATGGGGACAACACGGGGACCACAGCTCCCGGGTACTGACCATGGGGACAACACGGGGACCACAGCTCCCAGGTACTGACCATGAGGACAGCACAGGGACCACAGCTCCCGGTACTGACCATGGGGACAACACAGGGACCACAGCTCCCAGGTACTGACCATGGGGACAACACGGGGACCACAGCTCCCAGGTACTGACCATGGGGACAACACGGGAACCACAGCTCCCGGTACTGACCATGGGGACAACACAGGGACCACAGCTCCCAGGTACTGACCATGGGGACAACACAGGGGCCACACCTCCCAGGTACTGACCATGGGGACAACACGGGGATCACAGCTCCCGGGTACTGACCATGGGGACAACACGGGGACCACAGCTCCCAGGTACTGACCATGGGGACAACACAGGGACCACAGGTCCCAGGTACTGACCATGGGGACAACACAGGGACCACAGGTCCCAGGTACTGACTGACCATGGGGACAACACAGGGACCACAGGTCCCAGGTACTGACCATGGGGACAACACAGGGACCACAGGTCCCGGGTACTGACCATGGGGACAACACAGGGACCACAGGTCCGGGTACTGACCATGGGGACAACACAGGGACCACAGGTCCCGGGTACTGACCATGGGGACAACACAGGACCACAGCTCCCGGGTACTGACCATGGGGACTACACAGGGACCACAGCTCCCGGGTACTGACCATGGGGACTACACAGGGACCACAGCTCCCGGGTACTGACACAGGGGCCACAGCTCCCAGGTACTGACCATGGGGACAACACAGAGACCACAGCTCCCAGGTACTGACCATGGGGACAACACAGCTCCCAGGTACTGACCATGGGGACTACACAGGGACCACGGCTCCCAGGTACTGACCATGGGGACAACACAGGGACCACAGCTCCCAGGTACTGACCATGGGGACAACACAGGGACCACAGTTCCCAGGTACTGACCATGGGGACAACACAGGGGCCACAGCTCCCAGGTACTGACCATGGGGACAACACAGGGGCCACAGCTCCCAGGTACTGACCATGGGGACAACACAGGGGCCACAGCTCCCAGGTACTGACCATGGGGACAACACAGGGGCCACAGCTCCCAGGTACTGACCATGGGGACAACACAGGGGCCACAGCTCCCAGGTACTGACCATGGGGACAACACAGGGGCCACAGCTCCCAGGTACTGACCATGGGGACAACACAGGGGCCACAGCTCCCAGGTACTGACCATGGGGACAACACAGGGGCCACAGCTCCCAGGTACTGACCATGGGGACAACACAGGGGCCACAGCTCCCAGGTACTGACCATGGGGACAACACAGGGGCCACAGCTCCCAGGTACTGACCATGGGGACAACACAGGGGCCACAGCTCCCAGGTACTGACCATGGGGACAACACAGGGGCCACAGCTCCCGGGTACTGACACAAGGACCACAGCTCCCGGGTACTGACACAGGGACCACAGCTCCCGGGTACTGACACAGGGGACAACACAGGGACCACAGCTCCTGGGTACCGACACAGGGGACAACACAGGGACCATAGCTCCCAGGTACTGACCATTGGGACAACACAGGGAGCACAGCTCCTGGGTACTGACACAGGGGACAACACAGGGACCACAGCTCCCCGGGTACTGACCATGGGGGCAACACAGGGACCGGGGCAACACAGGGACCACGGCTCCCCGGTACTGACCATGGGGACAACACAGGGACCACAGCTCCCGGGTACTGACCATGGGGACAACACAGGGACCACAGCTCCCGGGTACTGACCATGGGGACAACACAGGGACCACAGCTCCCGGGTACTGACCATGGGGACAACACAGGGACCACAGCTCCCGGGTACTGACCATGGGGACAACACAGGGACCACAGCTCCCGGGTACTGACCATGGGGACAACACAGGGACCACAGCTCCCGGGTACTGACACTGGGACCACAGCTCCCAGGTACTGACCATGGGGACAACACAGGGACCACAGCTCCCGGGTACTGACACTGGGACCACAGCTCCAGGTACTGACCATGGGGACAACACAGGGACCACAGCTCCCAGGTACTGACCATGGGGACAACACAGGGACCACAGCTCCCGGGTACTGACCATGGGGACACCACAGGGACCACAGCTCTCGGGTACTGACACAGGGGACAACACAGGGACCACAGCTCCCGGGTACTGACACAGGGGACAACACGGGGACCACAGCTCCCGGGTACTGACACAGGGGACAACACGGGGACCACAGCTCCCGGGTACTGACACAGGGGACAACACGGGGACCACGGCTCCCGGGTACTGACACAGGGGACAACACGGGGACCACGGCTGTCGGGTACCGACCACGGGGACAACACGGGGACCACGGCTGCCGGGTACCGACCACGGGGACAACACGGGGACCACGGCTGCCGGGTACCGACCACGGGGACAACACGGGGACCACGGCTGCCGGGTACCGACCACGGGGACAACACGGGGACCACGGCTGCCGGGTACCGACCACGGGGACAACACGGGGACCACGGCTGCCGGGTACCGACCACGGGGACAACACGGGGACCACGGCTGCCGGGTACCGACCACGGGGACAACACGGGGACCACGGCTCCCGGGTACCGACCACGGGGACAACGCGGGGACAACACTGGGACCACGGCTCCCGGGTACTGACCACGGGGACAACACGGGGACCACGGCTCCCGGGTACTGACCACGGGGACAACACGGGGACCACGGCTCCCGGGTACTGACCATGCGGACAACACAGGAACCACGGCTCCCGGGTACTGACCACGGGGACAACACAGGGGCCACAGCTCCCGAGTACTGACCATGGGGACAACACAGGGACTAAAGCTCCCAGCATGCTGTGCACACTGCCATCAGGGAGCCACATTGTAATTCCATCCTTTAGGGTACCTTTACACGCCGCCACGGCAGGCTGGATACATCGCGCTACAGGCTACAAATGTAGCTTGTAGCGTCAATGTAGCCCGTCGTAGCGGCGTCTGAAGACGCGACGCTACAGCCGGCGACAGATACATCTGTTTATGGGCTCTGCTCGAAAACAGATGGCTATATCGCCGATGGTAGCGAGCTGTATCGGCGTGTAAAGAAGCAACGGAAGGGAACTCTGGACACCCGGGGCTGTAGCTGCAATGTAGCTAAGGCGTGACCTCGGCTCCATGTTACCGCGCCCCATGTGCGATCATTGGTGGAAGCTGCTGCATGACGATTGGTAGTCGCTGCATAGGGAGGCATATTTAAGGAGCTGACCAGTCACACTACACAATCGCTCGAGCGTGCTGTATTACTCAGCCTCCTGCGATGCCTGCCCAATCATGATGTTATTGCTTCGTCCTATCAGCGTACGGAAGTCTTGTAATCCACAATTGGAGCACGCCTATGTGCTGTCCCTGCTGCACCAGGTCCGCCCATAGTAGCTGGTTATAGCGGTGTGTAAATGAGCAACAGCTGGCTACTTGAGACACCCGGCGATGTAGCTAGCTATAGATGTAGCGTGGCGTAGCGAACCTTGTGGCGGCGTGTAAAGAGGGTGCGTTGACCGTTTGTAGCCGTTTGAGCGTGCTCGTGCACGTGAAGTAGCGGGATGTATCCAGCCTGCCGTGGCGGCGTGTAAAGGTACCCTTAGTGATTTATTGGCCTCTGCTGGGGGTTGTAGTTCCTAGAACCTGGAGGCACTTTTTTTTTTTTTTTTTTGTGCTTCACTTTTTTTTTTTTTCCAGGATATTCCAGCAGTGTAGATATAAGTTTTGTGTAGTTTGTGTTTTTGTTATATGTGTTCAATCACTTCATTTCTTTTTTTTTTTTTTTTTTTTTTTATATTGTGGAGACATTTTTTATTTTGTATCACTTTATACAATTTCATATTTGTCCCCAAAAATATCATGAATGATTTCTGGAGAAACATTTTTTGTTATTCTATCTGCGGGAGCCCCCTACAATGACCGGAGAGGGGTGCACGGCGTGCTGTGAAGCTTCTGCACACTAGATGGCGCTCATTGAGTACTACATAGCCAACAGAATCCATATTACAACTGTGACATTGATGGTCTATGTTAGGGTAGGTCGTTAATGTCTGATTGGCAGGCGTCCCCCTGATTAGCTGTGGCCGGTCCTGCTTAGTTAAGGAGCTGCACGGCATTGTGAATGACCTACCCGATGTTAAAGTTCTGGACAATCCCTTTAAAGGGAATCTGTCAGCAAGTTTTTGCTATGTAAGGATAGCATGCTTGCAGGGGTTAAAAAAACAAAAAGCAACTTTGCCTCTCTTATCAGGCTGTGTGCTATGGTTTACTTAAAAGGGTTGTCTGGACTTTTGCTATAATTCATATTTATATCTAGGGTGCAAAATGTTTACAATTTGCAATATACTTGCTGTCAACATTTTGCAGGGTTTCCTGGATAACACATATTTGCTGCTGGCAGGGAACGTCCAGGGGGCGTTTGTGCATGTAAATGGAAACTGGTTGTTTCCACCTACTCTACTACAAACATGCCCCGTCCCCTATTCATAGTATGGCCAGCCACCCCCAGATAAAACTTCCCAAACTTTCTACTTGGGCAGTTGAGGAGCTGGATAGGCCCCCTGACGATTGAGGAGCTGGAGTCTGCGCTTTCAGGGTTTCTGAACGAGAAGGCCGCGGAGTCGGACGGTATCACTGTTGAATATTTATTTTTTTTTAACCATCTTTTTTATTGATTTTCAAAATACATATAATAACAACATTCACTTTAATATGTAAATGATACATAGTAAACGTACTGATATACCGTATCTCAGTATTTGTATTGTTTAAACCTGACTAACCAAACCCCAGTTGTGCATGACAATAAATGTAATAATCTCCATATCTCGTTAGGTTTTTATCAACAATAACTAAGCGTAGCTAAATCCAAATCGTTCAAACAAATACAGAATTACATTATAGTTTGTTCTATTGTATCCATCCCTTAGCAGAATCCAGAGCCACTCCCCATAATAGTGTTTGGTCTATATTCAAACAATAAGATCACTTCCCCTATTCATTCTAGACATATTAGCTTCCCCGATGTACCTCCCAGTTCTTCTTGGGCATACCACATCGTATGTTTAAAGAGTCATTAGTGACCTAATTTCTGTTTCTGAAAGCTCTTTTTCAATGAAGAGCCTCCATTTATGAAAACATTTCTCAGTGAGGCTACTAGGGTTCCGTAAGGCTTCTATAGACTCAAGAGTCATGACTTTCTTTAGGGCAGTGCGGAGCTCCTCCACCTTTGGAGCGTTGTTTTTAAGCCAATATTGGAGAATAAGCCTATTGGCTAATATCTCTATGTAATGAAATAGTGCATGGGGAGAGGACGCGTGTTCGCTATATCCCTGTGATGGTGGAACAGCCAGAGCATAGGATTAAAGGGGATGTCACACGCGTCAATATCGCTGTCAATGTCGCTCGTACGTCACGGATTTTCAGTCGCTCGAGCGACATAAAAGTGACGCAGGAGCGACATTGAAGCGTGTGACCAAGCGATGCAACCAGCGACATGTCGCTGATCGCCGATCGCAGGTTTCACTGCCAGATGTAAAACCTGTCGCTCATCGCTCAGTAGACCTTGTGCATCGCTGCGTGTGACACTAAACTCAGCGACATATTTTCTATTTTGACACCGTACAGGCGACTAAATAAAATCGCTCGCAAGATGGCGACATCACCGCATCGCTGGGTCATATTGACGCGTGTGACATCTTACCTGCGATAATTTCACATCGCTCAGGCGATTAATAATTTGTGACGCATGTGCGATATCGCAGGCGACATTGACACGTGTGACAGGCCCTTAAGTCTCCCCTCATTAACATATAGACCCGTAGCCAGTCTCGCCACCCCTTCCCAAAACATCTGTGTAGCTGGGCACGACCATAACCCGTGTTCTAGATCTGTCATGGGTGTATTACATTTAGGGCATTGTATCCATCGAGTTTGGTTGGTGGGAGTGGGTAAGATATTAAAACCCTGTATGGCCCCATGCATCACCCTAAAGTGTGTATCTCTCCATTGTTCATTAGAAACACTTTTTCTGAGAATATTCCAGCCCTCCAAAATTTTCTGGGTTAATTCCGAGACTTTAATGGTGGGTTTACACACACCAATTTATCTGTTCAATCTCTGAACCAATCTCTGGTTGCAGTGAAATCATGGATACATTGCTCCATTTTGTGGCTGTGTACAACATGGAGCAATGTATCCATGATTTCACTGCAACCAGAGATTGGTTCAGATATTGAACAGATAAATTGGTGTGTGTAAACCCACCATAAGACATTTCTTCCATTTAGAGAAGATTTTACATGATTTCGATGGTCTAAGAATGGGTTGTAACCTGCTATATAATGTCGAAATTGATGTGTCCTCTACTTGTAAAGCCATTATATCTTTCCATTCTGTATTAATGAATTCCCCCGAGATGTCATGCAAATTGGAGAGGAGATGATGGCGAATCTGCTGATATTGTATAATATGTATATTGGGGAGATTGTACTTAGTCAGAATTTCTTCTCCCGTTAGCCATCTCTTCTCCACATGCATGAGATCCTCAAGAGTCTTAAACCCCTGTGCCCTCCAAGATCTAAACAAACACTGTTGAATTGTACAAAGCTTCAGTAGTGTTTTATTGCCTTTGCTCTTAAAAGTCTTTCAATCTGCAAATGATACAAGACAGCTCCCTTCATCCATGCTGTAGGCTATTATAGTTGTCATCCTTGAGCAGGGTAAGGATCCCCTCCATCCTGAGGCTTACAGGCCTGTTTCTCTACACGAGACGGATGTCAAACGTCTTGCCAAGGTTCTCTCGGTCAGATTGGCTCATTCATGAGGATCAGTCGGGGTTCATGCCAGGGAAGTCTACTGCCATTAATTTGCTTCGGTTGTTCCTCAATATGGCACTTAAGTTCTCCTGAGGTGGGGGCCCGGGCTGTGCTATCACTCAATAAAGCCAAAGCCTTTGATACACTTGAGTGGAGCTATCTTTGGAAGATTTTTTTTTTTAATCAGATTATTTTTATTGAGACAAGAATTTTCCAATACAATAGAATACATCACATACAAAGAAAACAGACCCAAAGAAACAATTAACAATGACTTATACAGCCCACATACAATTACAATCCCCCCCCCCCCTTGTCCCCACGAACCATAACACATATCAGGGTTGGGCACTGCACCCTTCAGTCCGGACAAGGATTCACAATAATAATCGATCAACGAATCAAATAACAGTCATGCTTTATTATTGGATCAGGATATCTATGAGATATAACTAGCAAGAAATGTCTAATCTGGTTAAATAGTTACACCACTGCAGATGGTATTAGGAGCCTATCATATTTAACAATGCTATAAAGTGATCTCCATGATAATGTCTCCACTTACTCCATATTTTATCAAACTTGTGGATTGCCTTTCTTTTTTTATATACCCCCTCCTCCAATCTAATCAAATTTCGCATTTTATCCACAAACTCCTGTAGCCTTAAGGGGATGTCACACGCGTCAATATCGCTGTCAATGTCGCTCGTACGTCACGGATTTTCAGTCGCTCGAGCGACGTAAAAGTGACGCAGGAGCGACATTGAAGCGTGTGACCAAGCGATGCAACCAGCGATATGTCGCCGATCGCAGGTTTCACTGCCAGATGTAAAACCTGTCGCTCATCGCTCAGTAGACCTTGTGCATCGCTGCGTGTGACACTAAACTCAGCGATGTATTTTCTATTTTGACAACGTACAAGCGACTAAATAAAATCGCTCGCAAGATGGCGACATCACCGCATCGCTGGGTCATATTGACGCGTGTGACATCTTACCTGCGATAATTCCACATCGCTCAGGCGATTAATAATTTGTGACGCATGAGCGATATCGTGGGCGACATTGACACGTGTGACAGGCCCTTTAGTGTTTGAGGGTCTAGCCAATGTGTAGCAATTACTTTTCGTACCTGGTACAGGGTTCGTTTTAAAGCCAATTCTTCACAGTCATCATATTTTCCAGGGCCCACACATCCCAGCACACACACCAGCGGGGCAAGCGGTAAAGTAGATTCAAACACATTATTTATATATTCGATACATGTATTTCAAAAGACCGCTACATGTCTACATGTCCAAAACGTGTATCAAATCCGCTCCCTCCTCCCCACATTTTGGACATTTATCATCTATTCTAATACCTGCTTGGCACAAAAATTTGGGCGTCCTATACACCCTGTGTAACAAGTATATTTGGGATAACCGTTGTGCCTCACAAGTGGACAGAAGTGGGACACTATCCAGTATATCTTCCCAGGATTCATTATCAATGGGACCCACATCCCGCTCCCATCTGTCCTTAATTAGCAACGGTCTCTCCCATTGGAATTGCTGCATCAAAATACCATAAATTCTAGAGATAAGACCCTTGCCACCATTATGGCTAAGCAATGTGTTGAATAGGAGATGGTGCTGTATCCTGGTCATGTTTTCAGGATTTCCTTAGGATTGCATAGGTGATAATTTAATCACTTGCACAGGGGATAATTCCATCATCTGTCTAATGATAAGGAAATCCTGAAAACATGACCTGTTGGTGTGCCTTGAGGACTGGAGTTGGGAAACACTGCTCTATGGGGCTTGCGGCAAGTGCAGTTACGCCGCGATCCGGCTCTTCTGGCAGCGAAAAAAACGCTGCTTGCAGCTTTTTTTTTTTTTTAGGTCTCAAGTGCCGGATCCAGCGTAACCGCACCTGCTGCATCGGACCGCAAGCCCCATAGACAATGCATGGGGCTCGCCAGATCCGGGCCGCAAGCAGCAAATGCGGTAAATCTGCCAGTTCTGCCGCACATCAGCGAAAAACGCTGATGTGAAAGGCCCCTTAGATAGATTTGTAACTAAAATTGATGCATGGCGCAGACTTCCCTTATCAGTTGTTGGTAGAGGAAACCTGGTCAAAATGATTTTAATGCCCCAACTGCTCTATATACTCCACAGTTCCCCCGGTGTGGATCCTGGCATAGCTTATTCAGACAACTACTTTGGAAAAAACAGCAGGCTAGAGTCCGTCTGGAGAAAAAGAGAAAAAACAAATGGAGGTCTGGCTGTCCCGAATGCTTGGATATACTATCTGACGGCTCAGATTCAGCAACTGAAGGGTTGGGATCAATGTAGTGCACTGGATAAAAATGGGAGCTTGGCAATTCAGAATAGCCCCTGGGGAGTTCCAATGTATATAGTAGACGCCTGGGGAGACGCAAACAAATTATTTCACGCTCCAACTCTGGCCATGAACTATAAAGTTTGGGATAGAGGAAAGCACTTGTTGGGTGGTTCTGATTGGTGTTTGTTTACACCACTGTGGCATAATCCTAGTCTTCCGGAATTTCAAACTGTAGAAGGGCGCCCTGATTGGGAGGCGAGGGGGGTGATAACAGTGGCACACATTGTCTAATAATGCATTAAAACCGTTAGAGCAACTGCGCATTGAATTTGACATTCCTCATACGTTTTTCTACAGATTTTTACAGCTCTGGCATTCGTACGCAGCTCAAATGAAAACTAGGAATCTTAGTATAGACCCTAATCCTTTTGACAGTGGTGGTGGGGACTTGGTCGCCAAGAGAGGACTGATTTCTTCCATTTATAAAATACTTCTTAATGCGTTCCATGATAAGTAACCTCTTTTGCACCAAGGCTAGATGGGAGGAAGATGTTGGTCCGCTCTCAGATGACCAATGGGACCATATATTAAATTCGGTGCCCAGTCTTTCCTTATCGGAGGCCCAGAGATTATCGCAGGTGTACCTAATACATAGGAAATATAAAACGCCTGCATTCTTGCACAAAATCTAGGTAAGAAGTGACACGTGCTGCCCCCGATGTTGCCTACCTGATGCCCACCTTATGCATGTGTTCTGGGAGTGTCCTTGGCTTGGACGGTTTTGGAATAACATTCTGAATACATTGATAAGTTTATGGTACAAGATTGTTCCCGGATCCAAAGGTCTGTGTGCTGGGTATTATACCGGATATTCCTGTGGAAGTTCCAATTGCGATCGGTATAGCTAGAATTCTATATATAGTACGGAAAACCACTGCCTTGCATTGGAAGCAATCTGTACCCCTCAATAGTGGAGGAGTTTATTAACAGAGTCAATAGTTCTATAAGGTTGTTAAAAGGAGTGTGTATTAAAAGAAAGGTTATCAGAAAATTTGATAAAATCTGGAGCCCCTTGCTCAACTCTCCGGGTTTGCCATCCCAAATTTTGCTACTGGAGAATCTGTTCCCTATGCTTCGTTAATTACGGTACCCCTCTGTTCCTTCTTGGTTCAATATGTTCTATTGCTTTATGGATAGGTTTCATGACTATGTCTATTGCCCATACAATTTAGTATTATGTGCCTGACTGTTCATAGTTCTATGCTGTACAAATTTTGTTCCATATTGTCCCCCTAAAAATATATATTTTTTTGTGTCTCCCTTTTCTCTGTCACCTCATTGGGGGACACAGGACGATGGGTTATGCTATTCTGCTTCTAAGAGGCGACACTGGGCAAACAAAAAAGCACAGTGGCTCCTCCCAGCAGTACATAACCCCCTGACTGGCACAGTCCAGCCAGTTTTTTGCTTAGTGTCTTAGGAGGTAGACACTGTTTGTTATTTTCTCTTCATCGAGTTTCCTTCAGACCGCTGCACCATCCCTCCTCCGTTTCCTCAGTTGGGGCTCTGGGTTGTAGGAGATCCTCCATGGCCCTCTGGCCGCAGCAGCATGGAAGATGGAGCTGCTCTGGGATGGAGGTCAGTGCCCCTGTCCCTTGTGGGCTCCAGGGTGGGGAGCAGTCTTCAGGTAGGTGCTGCGCTGTCCTCCGGGGTCCCCCTGGGGGTTCCTGCCCGTGCTCTGCTTTTGGCGCTGCGCTCCGCGCCGGCCCCCTCCCTCCGGCGGCCTGGATTTTAGGCCCGGCTTTTGGGCCTGTAGGCCTTCCCCGACCATAGTGATGATGCGGCGCGGCCGGGAACCCCCCCGGGCCGGCCCATCTTCCAATTGAGTGCAGCTGCTCTGGGCATCGCTGGGGGGCGTGGCCTTGTGTTTTCCCGCCCCAGGCAGTCTCTACTGTCTTCAGTGCAGCACGGCTGGAGCTATAAGGGGGACACAGGAGTGGCTGCGCTGTGCTTCCAGGTGACAGGGCTCAGCAGTGTTTATAGCCTGCTGCTGTCCTAGGCTGTGTTTTTGTCTGTGTAGCTCAGCAGTGACTTGTGTCTTTCTTCTGCAGCTGTGTCTGTCTGCTGGCACTTAGCAGTATATTCCCCTGTGTGTATATATATAAATCAGTGAGGATGACGGACAAAAGGAGCAAGAGAGCACCAAAGGCATTTACTGTGTACTATGCTTTTTGCACTGCGTGCAAACCTGAATTGCCCTGTGGTTGCTCTACCCCGCTCTGTCAGGCCTGTGCCTCTAATTCCTCTCAGCCCCTGTCCCTGAGCAGGCACCCGCTGGTGAGGTGGTGGCAGCTAGCGTCCCCGCTCCGCCGGAATGGGCGGTTGCGTTGTCGCAGTCTGTAAGCCAATCCATCCAGCAGCTATCTGAGACGCTGATCCGGGTTGTGCAGGCCCGTCCTTCGTCCAGCACGTCGGACCAGCCGGGCTCACCGGATGATGGTTTCGGTCAGGAGGAGACGCGCTCTCGTTCTCCTTCTTCCTTCCATGCGTCGGGTAGGAAGAGGCTCCGCAGGGGGTCTCCCTCAGCCCCATCTCAGGGTTCTCGGGCTTCTCCTACACGGAGTAGGTCCCGTGAATCTCGCTCGTCGGGTGAGCTCGCGATTCAGATGTGGAGGCGGATCTGGGTGATTCGCTTGAGTCCGCTTCCTTGGATACCCTTGCCATGGTGGACGACCTGGTTTCAGCTGTGAATCAGGCTGTCAGTGGCTGACTCGGCTCCGGTCACCTCATCCGACCACGTGATATCTTTCAAGAGGCCCAAGAGACCTCGGAAGGTGTTCTCTGATCATCCTGAGATTCAGGAAGTTCTGCAGAAACATTGGTCGCAGCCGGATAAACGGTTTGGTAATCGTAAGGCGATTGAGGCTCGTTATCCTTTTTTGCCGGTGGTGGCACGCGCCTGGTTGGATTCTCTGCAGGTAGATCCTCCAGTGTCCCGTCTGGCGTCTAGGACTCTTCTTTCGCTTCCTGATAGTGCGTCTATCAAGGACTCCACGGACAGTCAGTTGGAACAATTGTCCAGATCAGTGTTCGAGGCTTCGGGGTCGTCGCTGTCTCCTTCCTTTGCCTCCATGTGGGTGGCTAAGGCTATTTTGACCTGGGCGGGTGATTTACACTCCACGTTACGTCACAGGGGTGCGGATCCAGAATTGTTGGATCTGGCTGCTCAGATGTCTATCCCTGGAGAATTCTTAGTGCACGCTTCTATTGATGTGGCTAATTGCACTGTGGCGGCGGCTTCCACTGCCATCGCCAATCGCCGAGCTGTCTGGCTTCGAGAATGGAAGGCGGATTCGACTTCAAAGAGGTTGCTCTCCGGCATGCCTTATTTAGGTGGGCGTCTATTTAGTGAAAAGCTGGATAAGCTGATCTCTGATGCGACAGGGGGTAAAAGTACTTCGCTTCCAAAGCGTAAATTCTTCAGGGGTCAACAGGCGAGATTCCGGTCCTTTCGGAACTCGTCTGGGTGGTCTGTCTCTCATCCGGTGCGGTCGGCCCGTACGCCGCGTGCGAACAGAGGTGCTCAGCCTCCCAGTAAGTTGGGTTCCGGCTGGCAGCCCCGAAACAGGCAGTCCAAGTCGAAGGACTCCGGACCGCAGAGGTTTGCCTCTTCATGACTCTGCCGCTCCGGAAGACTTCCCGATTGGGGGCGGACGACTTTCCCACTTTCGGCATGTCTGGCTCGCTGCTACAGATGATCAGTGGGTCCGGGACTTGGTGTCTTTCGGATACAGCATCGAGTTTCACACTCTTCCTCACAGGAGGTTCTTTCTCGTCCGCCGGACAAGGACGCCGCCTTTTTCGTGTCGTCGACTCCCTTCAGCGGGCAGGAGTCGTCGTTCCGGTTCCTCAGGGCGAGCGGTTTCACGGATTCTACTCGAATCTGTTTATCGTGCTGAAGAAAGACTGATCATCCCGTCCTGTTTTGAATTTAAAACATCTGAACAGATTTGTCTGAATTCGACATTTTCAGATGGAATCCCTGCATTCCGTCATCGCTTCCATGCGGCAGGGGGAGTTCCTCGCTTCCATCGATATCAAGGACGCTTACTTGCATATTCTGATAGCCAAGTCTCACCAACGGTTCTTGCGCTTCGCTGTAGGCGAGGATCATTACCAGTTCGTTGCTCTTCCGTTTGGATTGGCAACTGCCCAGCGAGTTTTCACCAAGGTCATGGCGGCGGTCATGGCCGTGTTGCACGTCCGGGGTGTGTCGGTTTTTCCGTACTTGGACGACGTGTTAATCAAGGGTTGGTCTTTCAGGGACTGTGAGGACAGTGTCCGCGTCAAGATGGACACTCTCTCGCGTCTGGGATGGATTCTCAATCTCCCAAAGTCTTCTCCGGTCCCGAGCCGCAGGGTTTCATTACTGGGAATGATCCTGGACACGTCTCGGGGACTTGTCTTTCTTCCTCAGGACAAGGCTCAGTCTCTGCGCTGTGCAATTCGTTTACTTCTGCACTCTGTACCACATTCCCTTCGATTCGCGATGCGGGTCTTGGGGAAGATGGTGTCGACAATGAAGGCAGTGCCCTTTGCTCAGTGGCATCTCCGTCCATTGCAGCTGGATCTCCTGGCGGCCTGGAATCGCAGTCCGTTCACTCTTCACTGGGTTTTCCGACCATCGGCGGCGACGAGGCTTCTCTCTCCGCTGGTGGCTGCGATCGGTTAGGGATCCCGGATGTGGATCTCATGGCATCACGGAAGAACACGCAGGTTCCCGGCTTCTTTGCTCGCTCCCAAGATCCCCGTGCTCTGGGTTCAGACGCTGTAGTCCAGGACTGGACGCAGTTTCGTCTCCCATACGTCTTTCCGCCTCTTGCACTCATTCCCAGGGTGGTGCAGAAAGTCAAAACGGAACGTGTTCCGGTACTTCTAGTGGCCCCGGACTGGCTCATGAGATCGTGGTACCCCGATCTCGTACAATTCGCCGCAGACGTTCCGTGGCGGCTGCCGGACCGGACGGATCTTCTCTCCCAGGGCCCATTTCATCACCAGAACTCAGGGGCGCTTCGTTTGATGGTCTGGCCCTTGAGACCTGACTTTTGACTCAAGCAGGTTTTTCAGAGAACGATGCGCGCATTATGGCTTGCGCGAGAAAACCCGTTTCTGCTCGTATTTATCACCAGACTTGGAAAGCCTTCTTCGTCTGGTGCGACTCGGGAGGTCTCCCGCCCTTGCATTTTTCCCTTCCTGCGGTTCTGGGTTTCCTGCAGGCCGGGTTGGACAAGGGGCTTTCCCTTGGTTCTCTTAGGGGTCAGGTCTCTGCCCTATCTGTGCTTTTTCAATGCAGATTGGCCACGAACCCCAGGTTCGTACTTTTTTGCAGGGTGTGTCACGTACTGTTCCACAGTATAAGAGGCCTTTTGTAAGCCTGGGACATGAATCTAGTCCTGGACGTGCTTCATAAGCCACCTTTCGAGCCTCTCCGGGAAGTCTCCTTGCGTCTTCTCTCTCAGAAGGTGGTGTTTCTTGTGGCGATTCGGAGGGTTTCTGACTTGGCGGCGCTTTCCTGTAAGGCACCTTTCCTTACTTTTCATTAGGATAAGGTGGTGCTGCGGACGACGACGTCCCTTTTTTTCCCAAGGTGGTTTCCTCTTTCCATTTGAATGAGGACATTGTCCTGCTATCTTTCTGCCCAGCTCCGGTGCACCGCATTGACAAGGCGCTGCACACCCTGGAGAGCTGGTAACCATGGTAAACAGTGGGTAACTAAGCAGGGCGCGACGCTTAGTTACCCGATATTTACCCTGGTTACCAGCTCTCATTGCTTGTCTCCTGTTGGTCTGTATCTTTGGTCTCCTGCTGTCACCACACGCGCCGATGCTGGCCGCCCAGCGGGAGACCAACAACAGATTTATGGTCCTGGCCATAAATCTACGATCAACGACTTATTGTTGATATGTGTCACACACAACGATGTTGTTTCGACATCGCTGCAACGTCACCTCACCAATGACGTTGCAACAATATCGTTCACGATATCTTTGTATGTAACGGGGCCTCAATAGTAGTCACAAGAAGTGGAGGTATATAGAGCTCTCTGTGGAACTACAAGTGGCAGAATGATCACTGCTAGTGTAATAAGTGTTGTGGAAATGGCTATTATCTAGATAGACAAAGATATCTTATAACTTTTGCATGGCATATATTGATATGTGAATTGGACCTTTCCTTTAAGTAACAGGTATGTGTGTGCATCAGATGTCCTTCAGTCCACCCCTTCCTTACCTTTTCCTGGGGTGATTTTCTTTACTCATGAATATTGGTGCAATATTGTGACATTGTAGTGAAACAAACAACTTTTCCACTAAAAGCCACAAAATGAGTTAAAGGGGTTGTGCCACGAAACACTTTTCTGGCAAAAGTTTCAAAAGAAGTAAAAATATTCACAAATGTTTCCAGTGGTTATCATGAATAAAAATCCCTTTTTCTGTGTTTTTTTTGTGTGCTTGTC